>CM041630.1:27419275-27454338 GCA_023333625.1 Bothriochloa decipiens
AATAACCTCTGGGATGTCGAATGCAGACATGAGGTACTTAATACATGCAGGGTAAAGTCCAAAGGTCCAATGCTCGAGACGAGCGCGGAGTCCTGTGGGATCAGGAAAATGTTCGCTTTCCACTTTTCGGTACCATTCATAAAGGGTATGGTAGCCTGAGAACAAGTAAACAACAATTCCATTTTACATTGTGGATGACAGGAACTTAATAACATACGAAGCCACCTCAAAAAACATACAGCTGCTGCAAGCTACTACACTATCTAGAGAATATAGGACAGGTCATAGGTCATAGTGCTCTTCTGCAAATTATGGTTGAGCTTTCTTTAAGAAGAATCGTTTAGCCATGTAAGAATCAAAGCTGTAGTGTTACAGGATCTGACAGGAAAAGAAAAATAACTTGTGCACTTGTGACACTATAATCTTGTACTTTAGGGTCGACCCAGATTTGAGTTATCAGGCAACAATGCACACAAAAAGAAATGAGAGAGGAAATGTGAGGAGAAAAAGACGAACCTGATGTCGCTAATAGATGGTTGCGAATGCAGATTTCAATAGCTAATTCCATAAGCAGCATGAGTAGCACTGCCGAAGTAAGATGAGCAGCTGCATGAAGAAAACCAAGCAAAACACGTCTCCTACGTGACAGTTTTGTGGGTACAAAGAAAAATGATACCATCAGTAGAGTAACCACACCACCTAGGGACACATAGGATCGCTCTAGAATCTCAAAAACAGCATTCCACATTGCACTGAAGAAACCATTGATACGACCAGCCCAGGAGTCTTCATGTAAGATGCGGAATGAATCACACTGGATAACAGAACATATTTGCATCAGGCCACAGATAGGACTAACTGAGTAATTTATTAGTGCTGGTGCAATACGTTAATATCTGCTTTTCCTTCACTATATTGTACTATAATATCATATTATATTTGTAAATTCGCTATCCGTGCGACCAGAATATAACCCCATTTGTTGGTTCAAAGAAATTTGTGGGAGGGCAGAAAATTGATGAATGTAGTCCTCTTGTACCAAGAAAAAATTAAAAGATCACAACAACATTTTGCAAACCCTATTACAAATGTGTCTAAGACAACCATGGAGATAGACAGGGATCTGAGAATTGGCAAGATCTGTCCTAGAACCCCAAGTATTCTGGAAAACATTGCAAGACGACAAACTTGTGTTGCCAAGAAGAAAGGGACCATTTTATTATGACACTATTTTTCATGCATTTTTAAATTTAGCATTAGCATTTGTGAATGTAAAAACAAATCATATTTAAGCTTATACTTTAACTTGAGAAGGGCAGTTTTCTACTATACAGTTCATAAAAAAGGTCAACTCAACTAGTTTTCTCTCACCTGTGGAAACATTGAGAAAACCAAGACAAAGTACACAAAACCACCAATTACATCAAATTGCCAATTTTTCCTTCGGAACTTCAAAATATTACCAAGTGCAATCTGGAGAATGAAACAAAAAAGAGAAGTCACATGATAATACAAACCACTTAAACATCATAACCAATCCAACACAACCATGCAATGAACTAGAATAACATAAAATGTACAGATCAGCCTTTACCTTGCTAGAGTCGGTGTAAGAAGGATATGCAGATTTTGTTTCATATTTATTCCCATAAAATACCCTAAAGTTCTCGAAGACATGTGTCGGATGCAAAAAGGCCCCACCACAGCCATTTACAAGTAAGTGCTGTACATGAACTGGTTCTTTTGACTCAACGCAAGAATGTCGCATATAATGGTGCAGGTCCCCAGCCATCCGCAGTTTGCATCTTCCCCTGAGGTACTCCCGTATCAAATATGCAACATTTGTGCCAGTGCTATCACCCCAGTACCAATCAAGGAGCCAGTTTGGTTCATGAGTTACAATAATTACAGAATCACTTTCTCCAACCTGCATAACGGTAGTAAATATGAAGTAACTGAAAAACACATCATATAATCTTAAATGTTTTCTGCTTATGATAACAATATCTTCAGTACTGATCAAGCTTATAGAGTAATGTGCTACTGTTAAACCATCAAATTAAAAAATATTTTACGCAACTACTGATACCATGAAGATCAGAGAATGAAATTACCTTCTGTTGACACAACTCAGCAAAAAACTTGAACTGGTAGACATCAATGTCGCCATGAAGAGCTTGGTCAAGACCAAAAACCCACCATCCATTGGGAAGCTTCAATGCAAAATAACTCTTCTTCTGAGGTAGGAACCACCCACCCAACCAACTCTTATGACAGATATACCTTATGAATGTGTTTAATCCATCGAACCAATCTGTTCATGACCGTATAGATTGTTTGAAACGCCAATCCATAATGATGCGTTTTCAAAAATATGCATGGCATTTTCATGGTAACAAGGCATAACATATTCAGAAGTTGGCAAATGACAAGAAAAATGAACAAGCATCGCTGCACAAGATTATATGGCATATTTCATATATGAGCAATAATTACCATGGTTTCCAGGAATCATGAAACACTGTGGTCCTCTGTACCGCCTGAGCTCAGAAACCCCAAGGGGAAGTTCAGGCTTCTCCAGTGCTATATGTTCAGGCTTATACCAAGCAGGAGGCTGGAGAGCGTACTCAAAAGGACAGAAAAAGCGTCTTTCATATGAAAATGAGGATGGATTTGGATACCTGTGAACATAAACAAGGAAAACTCCCATTGTATATATAGGCAAACAAATTAACAATGAAACTGATAATATGTAGCTGGAATGTTGAGTTGCCAAGAACCAGATGAGTTTTAATTGTTAATTTAGTAGTCAGCATCAACAGGAAACATACGCAAGGTCTCCACCAATGAGTAGCAGTTGTCCACGAGGAAACGTTAGCCTTGAATCATCAGATTTTATAACTAATGAGGGTTGAGCAAGTAATCGTGCTACAGCATATGTAGAGTTGCCACCATCACCAGTATCTGCAATGAAGTCGAACCAAAGCTCATCTTTTCCATCAAGATGATCATACAAAAGGTCGTGGCTGTTAGCTTCATCAGGAGTTTTGTTCATAGCAGCCTGGTCAAGGTTAGTAAAAATCTGTTAATAATTGGTTTAAGACAGCCATAGACTCAACTTTGTAGTGCAAAAATAAACTCCTATGTGCAAAGCAGTACATAACTCACTACTACTATGTGCCTATCAGGGAAAGAAACGCGTAAGCAATTAAGCAGAAACCGTGCAATAAGGGCACTATGGAAGAGGGAAGAGGTGATGTACCTGCATCATACGCATGTCAAATCGACCAACAAAGAGAGTCACAGATATCATGAGGTCGAAGACAGTTTTAAATAAATCAGTTGATGTCCTGCAGAACAAATTACCAACCTGTAAGTAATGTATCGCCATATCACTTGCAGTATAAGAACTAGTGTATTGACTAATATCGTACCCAGAGTACCAAGGAACCATGTCCTCAAAATCAGGTTTCAACTGTTTCTTCAGTTTCTCATACTCCGAAATTGTCAAAGGATGAGTTAAAGCCCATCTATAAATCAAACCAGAGAGAACAAACGTGGAATGAGTCCAAAACTAAACTAACCAAAGACAGATTTCAGTTTCTATTATATGCCTACGATTATATATTTACACAGTAAACTATTTTTTGCAGTTAGTTGCTCCTTGATTACAGCAGCATACACATATCAACTAGGTGATAAGCACCACGTGCCAAGCACCCAAATTTATGAGCCAATAAGATGAGAATCACTGTAAATATATTTTCACACATTTAGTTGGCTCCTCAATAACGTCAGAATACCCTAATTTACTAAGTAATAACATGAGAACATGTTAGTCCTATCATGATGCTATTAAACCATGAACAGAGATACCATTCTAAAATGTTCATCATGTAACTGATTGGTGATAAGCTGAATTAATACTATCAGCATTTCCCATGTTCCTTCAGTACAAATTCATCAAAAGAAAATTTCTGTAGAAATAGGGAAGGCTGAAGTGCGTAGAAAGTTGGCATACCCCGTTGAACGCTCTACGACATAATTGGCCATGTAAAGACCCATGAATGTAGCCCACAAAGAGTAGACTGGTGAAATTTCATTGGAGGAACCTGATCCATTTGAAGACAGCTGAACCAGACAAAGATAAGCATAAACTTACAAGTAAAAACCAAGATAATCATTTAAATACAAACAAAAGATGCAGTATACTAACTTCTCCATAAATGACCCATTTAGAGAGAAGGGGGTAATCACTAGCAGAACCAACTGGAGCAAACCAGGAGGAGCAAATCTGTTCTTTAAATTTATGCATACGTAGTAGCCTTGAAATCAGTGTGTTGTCATCATGCTTTGTCCAAAGTGAGAATATATTCCAGCTAGCAGTTCTACGATCAACAGATTTATCTCTTGAAACAGTCCTGTTACCACAGTGGCTGTAAAACACACAACAAGCTATGCTTATAACCTGAAATAAGACAAGATATAGAAAATGGGTAAAGACAGGTAACAAAAAAGATATTAATTGAAATATCACCACGGAACTTACTGCACAGTTTTGTATTATAGTAAGTATCTCTGGTTTTTTCTCTGCCATACGAGAAACAAGACCCAAATGCCAAAGGCCAAGAAATATGATATGGAAGACCATCAAGAAAAGTAGAGAAGAAATATAAATGGTGAGGAAGAGGGAAAGATTCATCCGCAAATCCAAACCCATTGACTGAAAACTGGGCAGATGGTATAGTGCTGCCAAGAATATCCATGCAATATACCTGCATTTGGAAACAGCTTCAGAGAACCAAACAGCTTGTCTTAACTTGAGTAGTAGTTCACAGAAAAAGGGGGGTTAATGCTTACCATCGGTTGAAGTTTGAATAGTTTGGCTTGATGGTCTTCCTAATAAAAGGCGATGAGAAGAAATAGAAGAAGCCAATCAAACAAGCATACATGGACCACCATTTAAAATTCTTGTCCAACTTCATTACAAGGTTTTGCAAGTTATCCGAGGAAATGAAGAAAAGCCAACAAGCAAACACAGCAATGATAAAATGTCTTGAGTGTTCATGTGGGTATGGATATCTATGAGTCAGGATGTTCCTCATCCTCTCCATTTTGAGAGATTCAATCAGACGGCCAGAGGGCTGCTTACGGAGTTTTTCTTTTCCCATAAAGGTTGCCTCACAAGTCAGTGATTCATGCTCCTGTAACCATTTAGTGTACTTTATCTCTTGAGAAACATCTCAAATTTGTGCCCCGATCTGCATAAGCAAACAGTTATGTTGTTTCCCTTCATCTGACAAAATAGGATAACATCTATAAATTCGCAAAGGCATGAAAACAAGCATGCAGAAAAGCAAGAAAAAAAAAAAAGGGCGTACCCAGTGCCGTAGGCTCCCGCGTTGTGCGGGGTCTGGGGAAGGGATTTCTGCGCCAAGCCATACCCGCACATAATGTGCGGAGGCCGGGGCTCGAACCCTGGACCTTCCGGTAACAGACGGTAAGACACTACCGCTGCACCAGGGCCGCCCTTCGCAGAAAAGCAAGAATTGATAAAAAAAAATGAGAACTAAAAGAAAACACAAACTTCCAATGAAGACGAGAAAAACTGAATTTTAGTGTACTGACTTCCTTACTTGTACCGTGAAATAAAAATAACAAGCTATTAGGCTAACAAATTGAACTCTAGTGCTTGGAGCTGAATTTTGGAAGTTCAACGGATGCCGCTTTGTAACATGAACACTCAAGTATGCTATCTTATAATTCATCACACTAGCTACACATTTCAATAGTACTCCCTTCATTCCAAACTATAAGACATTTTAGCTTTTCTAGATACATTGCTTTATTAACTATGTAGTATTCTAAGTGCAGGGTTCAAGCCCCAGCCTCTGCACATTTGTGCAGGGATGCTTGCTGGCTGTTTTCTCTTCCTCAGACCCTGCAGTGCGGGAGCCTACGGCACTGGATACGCCCTTTTTAGTATTCTAAATGCATAGCAAAATATGTATCTAAAAAACCAAAACGTCTTATAATTTGGAATGGAGGGAGTACCATCTATTCCCTTTACCATCAGAGCTACATTGTCCATGTGTTGTTGTCATGGTATATCCTAGAAGTCATACATCCCGTGCTACATTATCGAAGATGGAAATTTTAATAATGAAACAAAAGAGTGCAGGGAAACAAATGTATGCAGACAAACCTTTTTTTTTTGAAAGAAAACATGTAGACAAACTGAGCAGACAGACTGACAGAGCAAGTTACATCAACAGATCCCATGTAAACAATCATTATAATAAATAAAATGAAGAAAGAAAACATAGTCATAACTGGTTATCCACATGTCTTCAAACAAGAAGGTTGCTCCAGGTGAAGAACCCTGGCACAATACATCATCAACGACATGTTTTCATGAACTTGCCCAGAACCGCTGGCAGCAGGACCACACAAGCACACAGCTAGACTAAACTATGAACCGGAACAATTGTCCATTATGACGCATGTACTGCAGACAGGGAAAAAAAGGAGACGAACAAAGCAATCTACCAGTTCCAGAACATCACCTGTCGGAACAATTCCACCCAAAGAAGGCAAAAATCATATGGCTTTTACAGAAATTCAAGTGGAGAGAGGACAAAATTGATTGCACGCACGGATTTGACAACAAACCGGATAGATTAAAAAACGATGCGCTTTATCATATATTAAAAATTGATTTCGATATGCGGCTCGGCAGCAAACACAAAGATCGCACCTTGTCCTCGGAATTCGGCAAGGAGCTGAGACTATCAAGATTACAGAATAACACATTTGTCGAGAAAACAGGGTCAATAAACTAGATTTATGGAGGGAAAAGTAATGGGGGCCAGAATTAGGGACCGGAAGCAAGTGAAAGAACCGTGGAATTGTACTCACCGAACTGTAGGGACCGGAAGCAAGTGAAAGAACCGTGGAATTGTACTCACCGAACTGAAAACCAGCCAGGAACCGGCGCCCAAGATCCGCACCGCAGCAACCTGTGCCCCAACGAGTCGCCGAGGAACCACCGAAACAGAGGATGGAATTAAAAAGCTTGTAGAAATCGAGGGGGCTCAGCAACCTGGGGGCAGGGGCTGCGGCTGGGTAGTTTGTTTGCAGGGGCAAGAAAGAGAGGAGTTTCAGCAAAATTCTGCTGGAATCTCCCCCCGAATCTGCTATCTGCTGCTCCCTCCTCTTGAAGGGAGGAGGAGCAAGTGACTGACACGAAATGGCAAGAGAAAGAAATTTAAAATGTTTCTGGTTGGTCTTCGTCCAGCAGATGTGCCTTTAGGCGGTTTCGTCAGGAAGTTTTGGTGCGGTCCGTGCAACGACTCAACGAGCACCAACGGAGACGAAGAGGGTTGGTGCATCTCCGATTTATTACCGGAAAGATCCCGGGGTTTCCGCTGTTTTGTGGTCGGGGACCTTGGTGACGAGGCAATAGGGTGTTGCTGATGCTTGTTCGTCAAGATGCTGTTGCCTGTTGCGGTGGAGGCGGTGGTCGCGGACGCGTCGTCTCTCGTCTGCCTCTGATCCTATGTTGCTTTCGCGAATCGCCACAAGGTGAAATGGAATGATTTTGTCTTTTTTTTTTTGAATTAGATGGTTCTTGTTTTTTTGTTATTAAAGGGGATGGAACTGTCTTAACTTTTTAATTGTTTAGATGAGACACAAGACATCAGACTAATTGTTTAGAGCGTGTTTGATAGCTTAAAACTATTTATTAAGATAACTGTTATTCATTATTAGTAATGGGAATCGTCGTTTACAGGCTTCGGACGCCGTGCTCGTGGGTCGGCCCAGCCCCCATGCTCGCCACGCGTGGATGACACTGGCCGCCCTCACTCCCCAGTCCCCACTCTCTCGTCCTCTCCCCACTCTCCTCTCCCCCTCTCCCATCCCTGAGCTCCCCGACGGCCTCCCCGCGCCCACGCTCGCACCTACCCGTGCCCGCGCCCGCACCTCCCCGCCGGCGGCGCCCCGCGCCTCCCCGGCTCCTCGCGCCCGCGCCTCCTCACCTCCCCCCTCCTTTTTCTCTCCCACTCGCGTCCACGGAGGGATCCGCCGGCGGCCATGGCGGATTCGCCGGCCATGACTGGATCCGGCACCAGCGGTCGCGGATCCGCCGAAGCCGGCCCAGATAGGCCCCCTCCTCCCCCTCTCTCTCCTCTCCTCCCCTCCTCTCCCCTGCTTCTCCTCCAACTCCGGTTAGGGTTAGGATTTCGGCGAGCTCTCCCTCTTCCTTCAACTCCTTCCCTGGCTATAGAATCCGCCCGGCCGCCCTGGCCGTGGCCGTCGACCTAGCGGTGGTAGCGGTTCGGCCGGCGGCGACCTCGGCGGCGGGGGCGCCGCCGAGCGGGCGGGGCTGGATGGCCGGTGGGTATGGGCCGGAGGCACTGGAGGGGGGAGGGGAGGAAGGCGGCCGCCGCCGGCGGTAGGGTCTCGCCGAAGCTCCGGCGAGACCCTACCGCCTGCGGCGGGGGCGAGGTGCTGGTGAAGGAGGCGCGAAGAAGCGGGCATCCGGACAGAGGGGCCGCATCCAGAAGTCCGGGCGCTAGTGCTCTTGTATTGGTAATAGTTAGCTAGAAGCCTAGAAATAATATGTTATTATCTGATTTGGTGTATATAGTAGGATTGTTGTTATCTAAAGTCTAGTTGACAATTATCTAATCTGTTATTTATACATGTTTGATTTAAAATAGATAATTATTATTAGATAGTTACTATCTAAATGGAATCAAACAGGCCCTAAACTTCAGTCACACATAGTTTAGTTGGGTAGTGCTTGGATTTGAACTACTCGTAAACTTTAGGTGGAATAATTGTTTTATTTTCTAAACTATTACTCCAGGATCTATTTCATCTTTGAACGTTCAAAACGGTTGTTTTAGTTCTCAAACTCTACTCTTAGACTTAGTTTCATCTAAAACTACGATCATTTTAGTCCTCAAACCTTTTAATTTGAGCTTAGTTTCGTCCATAACTATCAAAATGTATTCCTTTTTCGTAGAGCACTATCAAAATGTATTCCTGTCTTTAAAATATATAGGTGAAGTGAAGGAATAGATATTAACTTATCTACCGATGATTTGGCAATCTCTAACTAAAGTAACTAGCCTATGGCCCTCTTTGTTAGTACAATTATAAGTTGATTGTCGATGGTAGGCCATAGGATTCACAAAACATCGCGCCAAAATGGTCTGTGGCGCTGACGATTCTATCCACCACCTATAACCCAGCCATCGCGAGTCTGAACGACAAATTTGATTTTCGTATCTTGAATCCCTGACTACAACGATTTTAATATTCTAGCCAATGTATAATCAAATTGTGCACGCTAATCCATTTGTCCTGCACGTTTGCCACAAATTTATGGTCTAGGTGTGAAAGTCCCAATGGTCGATCGGTCAGCGCATCCTGCTCGTCAGGCAGAGAGGAGTAATTGTGGAGCGTAATCATTTTGCCCAAACGACATGTACTGGCATGTATGAACAAGGAAAGTTCAAGGTCGCCGTGCAAAACTACACAGCCACATACAGGTATGACAAGAGGAGAAGACTAGACTACAGAGGGCAGAGGAGGGCTCATCAGTGCCGAAAGCAACCAGGTGCGGTGGGTAGCTGTGGTGGCCGGCGTGTCGTCGCCAGCCGCGGCGGGTGGCGCAGGAAGCTTTTAGGCACGTGCGAGTGCGACTTGCCGGCGGCGCCCGAGTTCCAGAAGGAAACCACCGCCGACCACGCGTCCCATGCACGTTTCACTCGGTCCACTGATGCCTGACTTGGGGCAGTTGGGAGCACACTACTAGCTAGCTCGGTGACTACTGCCTCAGTGCCTCACGTCACACTGGACCGATCATGGCATTTGGATCGTGAGATCATGTATTTGATATCGAAACAAATCAGTCTTTCATATTTGGAGTTGAAATTTTCTCAAGTAAATGACGCTCAAAGCGCGAATAGACTAAAAGCGACTTGCGCAGGCAAAAGAAAAAGGAGAATAATTATGGACCATAATCGGAAGGAATCTTGTCCATGCCATGTGGCTCCACTGACATTGAAGGCTACCAAGTAGCATCGTCTCGATTTGATTTGATCTGATGCTACTCATTGTGATACTCTAGTTGACGCTATGATGAAGATAAATTTAAAAAGAAAGGAAGCAGACCACATAAACCCACACTACTGCAAAATTGAACTTCCGCAACGTTGCACTGTTCATCTCCGTGGCGTTTTCCTTTTTACCCGCTGCGGTAAATCCTACGATTAAACGCAGCGACACTTTTTATTTACCGTGACGGGCATTTTTGCTCGCTTCGATAAATCGATTTACCGCAACGGGCATCTTAAAATGCCCGTCACGAAAAAATACCCTATTTATCGTGATGGACGTATTAAGATGCCCGCTACGGTAAATCGATTTACCGCAGCGGACATCTTATAAGGCCTGCCACGGAAAAGGCAATGCCCAATAAGCCCAGGCGAGTCCCAATCTGTTGGCCACAATATATATAACCCGAACTTAGGGTTTCCACCCCATCCCACTCTCTCCCTCGCGCCCCTCCTCAGCGCCGCACGCGAGAAGTCTCGCGCGACTTCCTCTCTGGCCGGCGCTCCCTCTCACTCCTCTCTCCTGTCCGCGTCCCTCTCCTCCTCTCTCCCTGGAGCTCCCCTCCTTCCCTTGCCGCGGCGGCGCCCTGGTGGATGCGGCCCGGCGTAGTTGGTGGAGGTGGAGGAGGACTTGGCGGCTCGAGCACGCGGCGGTGCGAGCCACAGGCGTGCAGGGGAGCCTGGGCGCTCGGCGGCGCCCCTCTTCGCCGGCAGATCTTCCGACGGCGCGCGACAGATCTTCCTCCCCTTCGCCGGCGGATCTCCTCCGGTGGCGCTCAGCGCTGGCGCGGGGGCCCTCGGTGCGCGGATCTAGCCGCGATGGAGTCAGCGCCGGTATGCCTCTCCCCTGCTTCCTCTCTCTCCCTTTACATGTCCCGTGGTATTCTCTCTCCCTCACTCTTTCCTCTCTTCTGAGCAGATTTGGTGGAGGAAGCAGGGGCAGGTCATCGCAGCGCCGCTACGAGAGCGGATCCATAGCGGGGACGGCATCCATTGCGCGGATCTAGTGGCAGTTCGACCGGAGCCGGCCGCAGCGGCGCTGTAGCCCTGGAGCCGGCGACGACACGAGTTCACTGGCGGTGCGAGGTGGTCGAGGTGCTGCGAACGGGTTCACCGATCTGGTGGAGTGGAGCTCGACCCGGCGGCGGGTGCTGTGAACGGGCTCACGGGCGGCGGCGCTGTAACCCTAGATGGGCTTGTCGGACCTTTGGATGGGCTCGGCGGGCCTATTTAGGGTTTCCTTTCTTTTTTTATTTTTTCGGAATGATTTACCGCAGCGAGCTTCTTTATGTGCCCGCTGTGGTAAATCAATTAACCGCAGCGGGCACTGGCGTCCGCTGCGGTGGAGTCCCGATTTAATGTGACCTTCCATTCGTGGCATTGGCATTTGCCCGCTGCGAGAAATCCAAAATGCCCGCTGCGGTTAAGATTTGTGCAGTAGTGCCAGATGAGAAGGAAGAAAGAAAGGAGGCAACATATATAAAACTGACTCGTGTTAGAGCTCATGGCACCTGTGTTTTCCTCATTGGAGGCGTCGCTAAGAAAAAACGACTCCCCTTCCTAGTATACTTTGCTTGTTCTCTGCGGTATGTATGATGGTGCTTTAATGATTGTTGCTTCTAAAGTTTGTTGGTCCAGTATTTCTTAGTGGTAGTTTTGTTGTCGCGCTCCTTCGCGAGGGTTTTTGGTTTTTTATTGTTCTTTTTGTAAGTATCATCTCTGTTAATACATACCCAAGATGTTCTTGTCGCCGATTCTTTAAAAAAATATAAAACCTCTATGGCATTTTGCCACTGTGGCAAAAATATAGAGCATCACATACATCATACATGTGAGCAAAGACACACACATAAGATAGGTTTATATATCTATTTATACGTTTTATAACTTGTTGAATCAAAGAGATACAACCATAAGTTTTTTTTACGGAAAAAAATGTGGGGAGAGACACAATGTAAAATTTCTATTTGTTAATTTATAATAAGTAGAAGTTCATACATACAATCTTAACTAAAATCATCAAGCCAAACGCAAAAAGATGACCGCAGATCATCTTTGAAGCTAACCGACAGGAGATAACATTGATTCTTGAAATTCAAAAGCCAAGTGGCTTGGCTTGGAGCATTCCGCTCAAAGATCTTGTCATTCCTCATATTCCAAAACTCCCATGTATAAGAGCAGCTCCGTGAAGCAGGGAATGGTGTGAAAGGTCCGGGGTGCCTAGGCCAATGGGAGGCGTCCCAAGTGATGCCAATTGTTACCCAACAATTTTGTGCAAATGGACAATCAAAAAACCATTGCTTTATGGTCTCTATGAAATTCATGATCAAAGTTAACTAAAATCATACTTATCTTGATCACTATAGTCTGCAGTGTTTTAAATCGGCAGCTACGACATTTAGCGATCTATCTCTTGAAATAGCTAATAGCTGGCTAAATTACGCCATTGCGAAAGATGGTATCCGAATTGTATATGAAAGCAAACAGCTAGATCTTCCAGCAGCAGAGCCAGCACCCCCCACCCCCCCCACCCCCCCCTTTTTTTTTTGAGGAACTGGTAATTTGGTTCCTGGTTTGTTGCAGGGGTAGCCTAAATTTAACGAAAAAAATTGAAACTACAGAGAGGCCCACTAGCGAATACTACAACCCAGGCCCAATATTGAACCCACTGCCGGCGGCTCTTTCCAATCCCATGAGCGTCAGCGCCCCAGTCCTCCGGCCGAGTCTCCGACCGCCGGCGGCGCATCCCGACCCCCCTACCTGCTTGAGCGCATCAGGGAGGTCGTTCCTCGGCAGCTAGCACGAGGCGCCGGCGCCGCTGCCCTGCCTCCCAGCTCGACAGAAAAGACCTGGTGCAGCGACGGCGGGACGCCAGCAGCAGCTAGCACTAGCAGTAGCAGGTACGCCGTACGCGTGCACCCGAGCGCCTCCTCTCATTTTTCGGGTGACCAGAGCACAGGCAGGCCAGCAGTTGCTCAAGTGCGGAGGCCGAAGGAACACGAAAAATTCGATCAGTCGACAAAGCCCTTCACACCCTACACACTAAAACAATCCAGTGCGAGTGCGATTTGAAAATCCAGTTTATTCTCGCGGTTAAGCTCCTGCTTGCTCACTGCTGATCCCCCAACTCTGCCCTTTCGCTTTGGAGCACGAGGCAGCTTGCCTTGTCATCCGCTACAGCAGGGTGATCATCAGGGTCGATTAACTTGGTTTGGATTTCTGCCCCCATTTTAATGTTTTGCCCAAAACATTCACTAGAACATATGTTCATTTGATGGTTTCCACTCGCCCAGGATGGCAGCCATCCTGCCTAGGACCGTCCGCAGGGTGGCGGAGGCGGCACTATCCCTACACTCGGTGCCGCCGCGCCCCGCCTGCCACTTTGTGCGGTACCGGGGTAGCGTCTCCTCTGCTTGCAGCAGTAAGTAATCATCGACTCCAGTGCCACAAAACTTCAGTTCAAAAATTTACTTTATTAGTTTTGAGATATTTGTGACCTGTGACTTGCTGAACGAACGGATCCTGGCACTGCTTCAGTGGAGTTCTTGCCGTGGCACAATGGCGGGGGCATCCTACACCGGGCGGCGTCCGTTGACCCCACCGCTGTGGTGGAGCCTGGAGCGGTCGTGCACTCTGGTGCTGTCCTTGGTAGAGAGGTCGTTGTTGGTTCTGGAGCCGTGGTTGGGCCTTCAGTTTCCATTGGGCAGTCGACTAGGATCGGGTATGCTGATTATTGGATTTAATTTGAGCACCTATGTGTACTCTTGATTTAGGGATTTACTGAAAATGAAGATTTTTTTTTTAATTTCTAGGTACAATGTTGTCTTAAGCAATTGCTCAGTGGGTGACTTCTGTATTATCCACAATGGAGCCTCCATTGGTCAAGACGGTGAGCATTATACTCATTTTATTGTTTACGTCATCCCATGCCATGAAAAAAGAAAGGTTGCTGGTGGTATCATGTGCTGAAATCTCTCAGTTGGATGTGCATATTATACTTCAGATCGTTCGACACTGTTTCTTTTTTCTAGATGCATTGCTTTTTGGCTATTCACATACCTTTTCTTTTTTCTTTTTTAAAAATGTTTGGTATAACGGTATATGATAAGATTGCTTGATATACTCATATATTCTCATGATATGCTAATGCAAACATCTTATGGTTGCAGGTTTTGGGTTTTTTGTGGATGAGGCAGGACAGGTTAAGAAGAAGCCACAGGTTAGTGCTCAGTTGCTCATCATTGATTGCCCTATGGTAATTTTTTTTTTCAAAGATTGTTAATCAGGAGAATAACTTCGCCTATGTTGACTGGAAGACTTTCTTGAGTCGTCTCAACATAGCCGGTCCCAAGCCCGGGTAAAGGAGGAGGGTTGTGTTTAGGTGTGGCGAGCCAGACGTCAATACCAGCTTTTCTTATGGAGATGAGACCAAATAGACTCCCGTTGGGGCGTAACCCTCTTAGCGACGCGCCATGCCGGATCCCGGGTATGGTGAAAAATGAGCAAGGGCTGGGTCGTCACCCCCGTGGCGCGCCGTGTCGTGATCTGGGCACGGTGTCAAGAGAGCAAGGATCGGGACGTCGCATCCTTAGTGGCGCGCCACATCGGCGCCCGGGTGTGGTGAAAAATGAGCAAGGGTCTTCGCATCAGCGACGGAGCAGAATGCTGGCCCACAAAGAGAAGGAATGTTCAACAACTGAGTGTTTCAGAAATGCGTATGTTGCGTTGGATTTGTGGTCACACGAGGATGGACCGAGTGCGGAATGATGATATTCGTGATCGCCTAGGGGTAGCACCTATCAAAGAGAAGCTTGTCTAGCATCGGTTGAGGTGGTTTGGCCATGTCCAAAGGAGACCTCCAGAGGCACCAGTGCATTATGGAGTTCTAAGTCAAGATAATAATGTGAGGAGAGGCAGAGGAAGGCCAAAGTTGACATGGGAGGAGGCAATAAAAAGAGATTTGAAAGAATGGGATATACCTAGAGATCTGTGTCTGAATAGGAGTGCTTGGAAATTGGCTATCGACGTGCCTGAACCGTGACCGAGGGTGGTTTGTTGGGTCTCAAATCTAGCCTACCCCAACTTGCTTGGGACTGACAGGCTTGGTTGTTGGTTGTTGGTTGTTAGTTGTTAATCAGGAGAATCCAAATTTGAAGGTACTAAAATATTCAGAGCTAAGGTACTTATGGCCTGTGTTATTGCAACATTTCAATATAGGTAAGGAAAGGCTTAGTATTACAGTTATCATACTTAATCCATCCCGCTTACCTGAAGTCCAACAGCAAAAAGATCTTGAGATAATGCAGTCCCACCCAGTGTTTAGTAACTAGCTGGGCTTATCTCTGTAGATGTTTATTTGAGAGTCTTTAGTGGACGTGATTTGAATATCAAGCCAAATAGGAAGGTCCATTTACTACCCCGAACAATCTACCTTTTCTGCTTAACCCTGTGAATAAAATATAGGCTCGATTTACTCTAAACTATTTAAATTTTCCCGGCTCACCCTTGATGGGATTTGTCTTTATTATTTCTCCACTTAGAAGTTGAATATGGAGTTCAAATTTGTTGAGTAACAGAGGACATTATGTTCTATATTAGAAAAAAAGAAATCTCATTATGTGGTATATTGGACCAATGAAGTAATTTAGGGTGTAAAGGGTTGTATGGGGTAGTACAATGGACTTTTTCGTCTGTACTGAAATATCTTGCTATTTGTCAGATCCTGTACGCAAGAATTGGAGACCATGTAGAAATCGGTGCGAACACATGCATTGACAGAGGCAGGTAACTTTTTAAGTGCTCAAAGGCACTGCTGATTAAAATGTGATTGTGGTTCTTCTGTTGGCTGGTCCATGATTTTCATTTAACCGAAGCTATAGGCTGTCAGCTCTTTACATTTGATTATATTTGGCTGCAGTAGAAATTTTGTGAAACTTCACCTTTCATTAACTGCAGCTGGAGAGAGACAATGATCGGAGATCATACCAAGATTGATAATCTGGTCCAGGTATTACCTCTCCTATGTTAGGTGTTTTTTTCATCTCCCTTCCCTATAAATTGACATTTGTTCTTGCAGATAGGCCACAATGTGGTAATTGGGAAGTGCTGCATGATATGTGGGCAAGTAGGGATTGCTGGTTCTGCAACGTATGTATAGCTTCATTGTTACATGTGCTTCTGCTTAGGATTGTTATATGATTTTGTTGGCCATTTTCCAAGATTCATCCTGTTATGGGCATGCAGATTGGGGGACTATGTTACATTGGGTGGTAGAGTGGCAATTCGGGACCATGTCTCCGTTGTATCAAAGGTGCTGTGTTCGCAGCTTTTTTTTTTTTTTTTGCTTTTCCTTTTAGTTTAATTCCAGAAGGGCGGCCCTGGTGCAAGCGGTAGAGCTTTATCGCCTGTGACCAAGAGGTCCAGGGTCCAAGCCCCAGCCTCTGCACATTTGTGCAGGGATGGCTGCTGGCTATTTTCCCTTCCCTAGACCCCACAGTGCGGGAACCTACGGTACTGGGTACGCCCTTTTTTTTAGTTTAATTCCAGTGCAACACTGTGTTACCTTGTGACCTTGTCTAATGTCATATCGTGGTTACGCTATTTTGAGCATTCTTGAATCCTTTTAGTTCTGAACTTATCAGCCCAGCTTATGAGTCATGGTACTGTGTTTCTCTCACAAGAAAACAGCATCAGCCGGCTTATCAACCGCAGAAACCATCAGCCGAACATCCCTTATAGTGGTGCAAGCTATTCTTTTCTTCATGCTGAGCAGCCGAGCAAAGTTTATATGCAACTTTTGTCTTCGCTAGTTTCAGAAAATAGAATGTATATTGAAGCAAATGATGTCCCTGTTTATAATTATGGCAAGCATCTGCGTACCACCACCCCAATTTCTGATGCCGGTGCGGTGGTGCCACTGTATTTTACGTGACCACCAGGCTTCTTTGTTTTTATTCTCACTATTTCTGCAACCTTCTTGCAGGTTCGACTCGCAGCTAATAGCTTGGTAACAAAGGATATTCAGGAGCCTGGTGACTATGGTGGATTCCCAGCTGTAAGCATACATCAACGGCCATACCATTTCAACTTGGGTTCCCCTCTTTATCCTAGTATAGTAATAAAATTCTTACAGTTGGTTATGCATGCTTTAGGTACCGATAAATGAATGGCGCCGGCAAACTGCAAATTTGCGGCGTTTCTCAAAAAAAGATGGCGTGAAGAGATAGCATCCAGCAATCCCCCGTGCCAAATGTTTTTTTTTTCCTGGCAGTGGTATTTAACCAGTGAAAGTTGTTGTAGCTCCTCATTTAATTTTCAATAGAGCAACATTTGTTTGGCTTAAGGTTGAGACCAGATCACCTGTAGAATTTGACCTAAAAGTTTTTCATGACTCTTGGTTTAACTTGGCCATAAAGAAAGCTCCGCATCAGTAGCGGATTATTTTCTAGCTCTGTCTGCTCTTCATACCATCATGTTCTTAGCCATGAGTTCATTTTCAGAGTTTCAGGCAGCAGAGGTTGCTGAGCCGATGTCAATGGCGGTGATGTGAATGTATCCGCGGTGATGTCAATGGTGGTGATGTGAATGTATCGGTGGTGATGCGCTTGCTGCCTCGCTGGGAGCCTAGGGCATTGTCGTAGCATGGTAGACACGATGTCGCTGAGGGGTGTTCATCGTCTAGTTTCTTAACTTGAAATAATTGATAACCATGTTTCTTGATCTAGTGGCCCAAGTTACTATGGTGTGGCCATGCAATCAAACTATGCACATATACAGTTATATTATATCTTTGTATGCACATGGTTATCTTCCTGTGTTTGGCTGTGGTTTTTCTCTTCTAAGGCAGGTTTTGTGTCGGTAACTATTTCAACAAGTTTCATATGTGGAACTCTATAAAATGAGAAGTAAACACCTATAAAACTCGCGTTGAGTACACAGCAAAACCCTTGTCACCATTTTTGGAAAAAATGGTTTTTCCACACTTTCAAGGAAAAAATGCTTAGGAAACCTTTTTTAAAAAAAAAACTACGCAAGAAACTGGACTGACATGAACGTAGAGCGATCCAATCCCCGGGTCCAGCGCGTCGGTGCTTTTCGTCCATCACCGTGATCACGCCGTCCGCGCCATCTGGTCAGTATCTCCACCTTCACCGAAGCTCGGGTTTTTTTTTCCCCTCTTGTCAAAAAAAAAAAAAGCTCGGGTTTTTGGAAAAAAAAAAGGTCCATAATATATAAACTTAAAAAACTGTAAACGACGACCACGATGGGACTCGAACCCACAATCTCCCGCTCCGGAGGCGAGCGCCTTATCCATTAGGCCACGCGGTCATATTAAAGATATATTCTGTGTAAATATTTTTATTACTATAGAGCACATAGTCACACAGAAACGAAACACTTTTTTTGACACAACACTTTCTTTGTTTTATTTCAAACTGCAACATTCGAGCAACAAGAGGAACCAATCCCCGAAGCAACAAACACGCGTGGCGCAAATAGGAGAGCTTTCCCTTTCATTTTCCATACACAACAAAGGCACGACATTTGGCACACATATTTTACTCAGTGGCTCACATTGCTTGCCTTAATCCAAATAATTGCCAATTTGCCATGAGTTAGCAAAAAGCGCATGCGCCAAGCCACAAAGAAACAGAAGTATACTAGCACTTTCCTGTCCACACGAGTAGGATCCACGACTATCAGGGTTCAAGTACCAGCGTACCAGCTCCAACCAAATAAAGCTAACCAGCTTTCCCCCCTCTAAAATGAATAAATCTGAACCAACTGCAAATTCTGATAACCAAAAAAAAAAACTTCTAATCATCTAATGCAATGTCACCACATTATCTACGGGCAAAACTACAACGATGCATTCAAGTCACATATGATCTGATACAGCAACACAAAAAAGAGAAACAAACATGATCCGTGTTCTAATCATACATTAGTTGGCAAAATGGAAAGAGACCAATCGCTGCTATTATTCCTTCTTGGTAGCAACCTTGTTGCCAGACTTCACCGGTGATGAGAAGAGCGGAGTGTACTTGTGGTGCTTCATCACCATGAGCATAACAAAGGTGTTGGCAGCCAGAAACACGAGGCCTGCAACCCAGAGCTGCATGAAAACGTTTTGGCCCTTGAATTCCAGTACGTAAGCCCACATGAGCCAATGCAGTTGGGACCCCATCCACACTACCGCACAGGCCAGACCCTTCCACTTAAGTTTCATGCTGCTCCAAGGGAGGACGAGGGGCAACAGGCAGAAGAACCACACGAAGTACTGTGCTGTCATCACCTGCTCATTTAACAAACTGACAGTAATTACCTTATGGCACTACAGCATAAAAGAAATATCAAATGTATGTATGAGTAACCATGTACCTTGTTAAAAGCAACAAATGCTACCGTCTGAAGAAACATGCAGAATGGAAGATCCCTAGAGAAGCGTAGAATGAATGCCAGTTGTACAATCAGTTGAGGAAGAAACGAAGCAAGCCTCTGAATACTTGAGAACCCTTGCTGATGATGTAGATATATGTGGTAGAAATATATTGAAAAATTGTGCCTTGGGTCAGTACGAGTAAGATGGTAAAGTAATGCTTCATTTAGGAAGTCCCACCCATAAAGATAGAAGAAAACACCAGTCCAAGCAAAGAACATAGATCCGGACAGTAATCCAAACAGGATTGCATTTCTGGTTAAGATGTTTGAAAGGAAACCCCATACAGAGGCCAGGAATGATGTTGGTTCTTCTGTTTGACTGGATTTGTCATTTTGCAACTGCTGTTTAGACCTCCACATTGTAAGTATAGGACTACCATGAGAACCATCATAGCCCTTGCCAAGAACTATTACAAAAGGAATTGCGTATATGATTGGGTATATTCTGAAGTGCACAATAAGCCCATACCAGAAAGCTGCCTGCAATACTCTACCTGCAAAAGACACTTAAACTGTAACATACCAACGACAATCTATCCACAATTTTGAGAAAGCAATCTTTCTTCCTAGGAATATCAATAAATTCTTTTTAACATTATTTGATGTAGGGGGTGGGGTGGGGGGGAGGGGGGGTGGAGGTTCCAAAACAAGCAAGTGGTACAATCAGCAAACCATATGGGTCGAATGTTTACATTTGATTTCATGAACTAAATAGTGAAAGACAACATTAAAAGAGTTTGGCTGGGCCCGGATGAGCCAGATATTTCATCCATTCAAACCTTAATGAACAGAAAAAAGTGAACATGAATTAGTAATGTCTTCAAGGAGAAACAAGTACACACAATGCATATAAGAGGATAAATATTCCAAAATTCAATGGTCAAACCCTGATAAACTATGTATGCACAAGTGGCATAACTAGCACTTCACACTCTTCCAAGAGAAAAGAAATCACTAAGTACAGATTTCATAGACTGTAGGTACTGTATTTCATTGCATGAGCCAAACTGAACTTGGTAAATGCAAGGGTGGGAAGAGAACTTTTAGCACAGGAACTGAGGGCTTGCAGTTCAGCTACATATATGGTGAGATTGATATAACAATAATGTAGTATAAAAAATGGCTAGCAAAAACAAACAGGAGATATTTGAGACAATGCATAAGTAAATCCACGGTTATGAATAAGTTACATACTGTGTTTAGAACAATCATATGCACCCTATGTTGACATGAAAAAAAATGAAAAACAAGCACACAGTTATAAAAGCATACAATTAGACCATGAGATCAATAGCTGGGACAGTTTGAATGGTCCTATCACATTCCACCATAGAACATTTACAAACGTAACAATAACTGAACAAACAGCATAAGAGATTCAGAGCTTACACCCTTCATCAAACATATGAGAATCCAGAGCATGACTGCGCAGACTATTGGTTCGCAGTTTCCTCGTGTACCAATGGTGAATGTGAAGGGATTGAACAGCCAAGCTATCACAGACCACATCCGCATTTTCTCAGGAATTCCTCTTAGTTCCAGAATGGTGTCTATGAACAACCCTACTAGCAAATCTGCAGAACAAGAACATTCGTACTTATCAAGGTAGTTACACAAAGAAGAATGTCTTATTATACAACTCAGTAGTCCCGAAGACATAATAAATCCTAGCAGTTACCGATTCAGGATCAAAAACTCCATTCCTAAACCAAGAAAATGAAAGTTTACTTGGAATCTAAATGCTACACCTATCATTGCGAATAAAGATCATAAGATGAACAACACCTGTGTCATGATCACTCATATATAAGTGAATCAAATGGATAAGAACTAACGCACTGAAGTCTCACATAGCAATTATCAATTAGGAGCACCTTACAGAAACAAACCCTGGCATCGCGAGCGCCCAACATAAATGAACCGTAGATCAAGCACGGACGTTCCAGAAACCAAATATACTTACAAATATGTACGGAAATTAGCTACCGTTGGCAAACACAACAGATCGGGAAGCAAACAATTCCAAAAACAGCAGCAGTGCGTGAGCAGGGCAGGCTACCTGCGGCGGAGAAGAGGAGCTTGCCCCAGGCAGCATGGACGAGCGAGTTCGGGAGAAGAAGGAAGGCCAGGATTGGAGAGTAGCGGTAGGTCGCGCGGGCGAACGGGGAACCGCCGCCGGCCACAGAGGCGGTGGCGTCGGAGAAGACGAGGTAGTCGACGTCGGTATAGCGCACCTCGAGGTGGGCATCCTGCCACTCCCCGAACACCACCAGCGCCAGCCGCAACGCGGCGGACACAAGCACCAAGCGCCGGAGAGTCACGGCGGCGGCGGAGGCCATCGGGGGAGATCGTCGCCGGAGCTGGGATGTCGGGCCGTGAGATGCGCAGGGCAGTTGAGTAATTTCTCCTCGAGCTTTGTTGGTCAGGAAGACGCACTTCAGCCCTCCGATTCTAAACGAACGGCTTTGATGGTCAGATCTGAGAGAGCGGCACCACCTTCTGGCCCCACATGTCATATCTCACTTTCCGGAAAACCCCCCGAAAGACCGTTGATTTTGCGTCACCTTCCACACGGAGAGACGGGGAGGAAGGGGATTCCATTCACATCGTCGTGTACCCCTTTTTCCCTCGCACCCACCACGCGGCGCCGCCCGAGCGGGACCATGGCGTCGCCGTCCATCCCCGCCGCTCTCCGCCACCCGCAACTCCCCGCCGGTGGAGGCCTTATTTTTCACTCGTCCGGGGATCCAACCTCGCGCTCCGCGCTCTCGTTCAGGTAAAACTTTCTTTCTCAGAGACTGTTCTTTCCTTGTTGCCACATCTAGTTTCCTGGCACCAGCGCCGTGAAACTTTTTGGTGTGTTGGTCGATCCGGTCGTGGTTAATTTTGGTTGCTTTTGTTCAGCTGCCCGTATACTAGAAACGATTGTTGTTGCTGCATCAAATGCAACATGTAGTTTCCACTTGGAAAAAATAAAATGGGTGGCCAACTATTTGCTCCTCGTGTTTAGCAGTATCAGAAGGATCCATGTCCTAGAATTTGGTAGATGGATTTGTGTCTGTTAGAAATGAAACAATTCATTAAATCCCATTACTTCATAGTGATTGTAGCCTGGTCGATTGCTTGCACTGAAAGAATCGAATGCACCTTTTAAGCTCTTTGTGTCAGTGATTAGCTTGCTGAGCACCATGTGTGTTTGTGGATTATTTAACCTCTAATCTCTATGTATTTCTGTAAAGTGATGTTGGAGTGACAATACATCGCTTCTTTTCTTGTTTAAGCAGGATAGGAGACATGCCAATGAGAAGGAGTCAGACAGATGTTGGTCCTGTTTTGGCTGCAAGGAGTCCTGGTTTAGGCAACGTTGACAATCTTCATCAGGTGTGCACTTGCAATTTCATTGAGTTTTTTTTAGTATTTATTAGTTGAATACTTGAATTGCCATTTAATGAAGTTTATCTTGACTAATTGTTTTTCATGGGCATGTGCAGAGTTCAAGTTTGTCTAGGAGCTTGGATTTGAACAACCAGATTGATGATGACCGCGACGTACTCATAGAATGTAGGGATGTTCATAAGTCATTTGGAGACAAACATGTATTAAGAGGTGTCAGTTTCAAGGTCAGCCCTTCTCTTTCCACTTTCTTTGGTATATGTTTTTCATGACTTAGAATAAGAACCAGTGATTTCCATAAGTAGCAACAAAATGGCACGAGTCATGTAATTCTCAATCCCCAGTTGCACAATATTTGTAATTTGAATCTTATTTGATTCTTTTTTTTTACTCACCTGTCACCACATTGCAGTCACTATGCATTTTGTCCACTGTTATATTTTGGTAGTCTGATGTTTTCATGACTTAGTAGATTTGGTTTGTTGTAGTTATGGTTTAAAATAATATTAATATTCTTGTGTAGATTAGACATGGTGAAGCAGTCGGGATAATTGGACCTTCAGGAACAGGCAAGTCAACTATTTTGAAGGTTATGGCAGGGCTGCTAGCTCCAGACAAGGTTTTTCATCTTCTTACTTTGCCTCTGTTACAAAAGTGCATCATTACATTTTCGTTACAGCTTGGTCAACTGGAATCTAAATGTGCTCTTTTTCTTTTTCTGTGTCTGCAATGACAAGCAGGGTGATGTAATCATTTGTGGAAAGAAGAGACATGGTTTAGTTAGCGACGAGGATATAGAGGGTGTCCGCATTGGTTTGGTACATATTACTTGTATTTTGTTGCATCTGTACTAAGAAATGGCATGATTTTCTTATTGCTTCTTGTGCTTGAACATTCTGATATGGCATTGTGATATAGGTATTTCAAAGTGCGGCACTTTTTGATTCTCTCACAGTTCGCGAAAATGTTGGATTCCTTTTGTAAGGGAACATGCCTGCCTAAAAGTCATTTTTTCAGTAATTGCTTCTGTTAAGCTTTCATCTCTGATTCATAATTCTTTGCTTTAGATATGAGCATTCAAGCTTACCCGAGGACCACATTGGTAAATTAGTGACAGAAACTTTGGCTGCAGTAGGGCTAAAGGTAAGTCAAGCTTCCATATTCATTTAGGTAGAGTACTTGTTCTCACAATAAGTTTAGCATTCAATTCATAAAGTGTCTGTGTTAAAAAAAAAATTCTGTCACAATGAGTAGTTTGCATGATGGGAAACTTTTCCAATAAATTGCCAATAATCTACAGATACTACTCGTATCCAATGGCAAGTGGCCTCTTTATTGGTCAAGAGCAAAAAAAAAAAAGGATTTGATATAAGTTGCCTTTATGTTTGTCGAAACGAGAATTGCACAGATTCTAAAACAAATCAGCAGTAGAGGAGCTGGTCTGCTGCAATCCATGAATTACTATTATATCTTTTGAATTTAGAACTGTTCCATTCTGGAGGATGATATATAATCGATCCTATTCAATTGGGCATGAGCAAATGTTTGAGCATTTCTTGTGCAGGGTGTTGAAGATCGTATGCCATCCGAGTTGTCTGGTGGCATGAAAAAGCGTGTTGCTCTAGCACGTTCGATAATATTTGATGATACAAAGGATGCAGTCGAGCCAGAGGTATTGATCATGAGCTAATAAGGCGTTTTCCTCTTTATTACTTGATACACTCTAAATTGGAAAGTCTGTTTCTGTTCATAAGCCGACATTCCTCAAATTTCTTCCTCTGGTAGGTCCTTTTATATGACGAACCTACAGCTGGGCTTGACCCAATTGCATCAACTGTTGTGGAAGACCTTATACGTTCTGTCCATATGACTGGACGGGATGCTCTTGGTAAGCCAGGAAAAATAGCTTCCTATGTTGTTGTGACCCATCAGCATAGCACAATAAGAAGAGCTGTTGATAGGTAAGAACAAATACTACATTTGTCACTGCATGGCCGCAGTTCTCTATTGCTAGGCTGGTATCTGATATTTGTTTTTCAGGTTGCTATTTCTTCACGAGGGGAAGGTAGTTTGGGAAGGAATGACACATGAGTTTACAACAACAACTAATCCAATTGTTCAGCAGGTTACACAATACAGTTTCCGTTGTTTCTAAGCATGCTGAGATGAGTCTATGCTAGGAGATATGTCTTTTATCTAACAAGTTTTATCACCTGACATTATCTTGTGTATTGCAGTTTGCATCTGGTAGCTTGGATGGGCCCATACAATATTTTTGAAGACACAACCAAGTTGAGTGAAGCATAGGTGTTTTATTACACCCTCAGATCATCCCAACAAAATCTAGAGCATCAATAATCCAACGATATCTGGAGGGCTCGCTGTGATGGTTGGGAGATGTAAATGCATTAGATTTGGCACTGTTCGATTGAGTTTAACTGGCATGAGGCATCTGCAGCATCATCAATTGGTCACGTCACCCTCTATGCACGTAGTTGGGGTACCAGCTTGTCAAATAAGCGTTAGTTTCTATACATCATTCTTTGGGGGAAACTGTGCAATCAAGCCAAAAGAAACTACATTCTTTGGGAAAACTTCATGATCATGCCAAAAAAATCTTAGTAAACACCTGGTTGTTTACATGCAGGCCTGATGTAAATGCAACTGTAACTTTCTCAGATGCTTGTATGTATTTATACGTTTGTCTGGACTGAAGATGGTAGCAGTGTGCACTCAATTTGCGTGCACAAGTTTTTTTGAAACAATTCGGCACACTTTATTCATTGAGGATAGTTGCCTCATTTATCAATGCACAAGTTGATTTGACATTGGCTGTGCTGCCGATTTTTGTAAAACTTAATTACTGCCGTTTAGCAAGTCAGGCTGAACCGTTTAACGTGTTATGCTGCTTGGGCTTGGAATGTCACCACTCGAATGAAATGTGTGAGCATATGTTGGAATGCCACCAGTCACCACCCGAATGAAATGCGTGAGCAGGTCGTGAACATTGCACGGCATCAAAGACACAAACCATCGTCAGCCAAGCTATTTTGCCACTGTTTAAATAATACGATTCCAAAATTCATGTGAACAAACAGGGCAAGTATCAAGATCCATGCCACTGATAACTGATACGACTCCAAAACCCACTGAACAAACAGGGCAAGTATCAAGATCCCGGGTTTCCGTACTTACAGAGTACGCGGGCCTCTCAACAACGATAAAATAAGGTAATATGTCAGATATCAACAGGGTATACAACAATGCCCTAAATAGAATATGTGAAGTACTTCTGGACGAGTATATGGGTGTTGTTCACAGCAATGAATGGAGAAAGAGTGACAAAACAACCAAATCTGAAGCTTTATTTTGGCAGAAATCAAGACTTAACCTAGCTCGATCCTGGTTCAGTTTAATTTCTGTCATAGATTCTAAACTGTTAGTGCCACCAATTGACAGCTGCAATTGAACACTGTGGTTCTATGAAATGCGTGAGCAGCCCATAAACAATTAACCAGTGTGTAATACGTTGGAGACTTTGGATGCCCAGGTTTCAAGTTCAACCACCTTGTAGCCTAATCAACATAGACAAAACAAAGAGTTAGAGGGCAGACAGTACAACTAAGCTCACACTTTTGTTCTGCTAGAACACTGTGGTTCTATGAACCAGCAATACAGTTTCAAAGAAGGTTTTGTGGTTTACACTTGCACATGTCAGCTTAACTAGATTACACAAAATTTCTCAAAGGGCTATCCGAAACAAAGACATTCTTCTGACTATACTTCAAAATAAAGATATTTCTCTGACTATATTTCAAAATAATGTTTCAGCTGGTGACAGTATTAATCTAACACAGGCAAAATGTCAAGCACACAGCAGGTGACAGAACACAGCTCAGATGAAAAAGCGGATATTATGCTTATTAGGTGCAACAAATACCTTGTGTCACAGCATATAGAGTGGCACAGTCGTCATGTGATTAGGTGTAACAAAAATGCATCACCACAACATAAACACATAACTAAAGAGGCACAGGACACAGCTTAAACAGAGTGAAGAGAAGCACAATTTTTCATGCTTGGATCAAGGTCTATTTCTACTCACTAATGCACCTAAATATAGCAGAACCACACCAAATTGAAAACAAAGGTGAGCTTGGCAGCTACCAGCTAGGTGCATCCTATACAAACAGAAGTCACTTAAACACAACAGTTCTATATATATCAAGAAAGCAGGGCATGATGAAATGATTGGCCACTAATATATCGAGTAATGCAACATTTCCATGGTCATTAATATATCGAGCAATGCAACATTTCCATGGACACTAATATATTGAGCAATGCAACATTTCCATTTGGATGTTTGTTCGGTGTGGAACATGATCCTTATCGAAGCCAACCAAAATCTTCTAACACTGTGAACGGGCTACAAACAGTGATTGAAATCACTTATTCATCACAGCACTCTGTCATTCACCCATAACTTCTCTCTGTCTTGCTCTGCGGATCAACCGAATGAGAGATCAAATCACTGGACGCAACTCAATGACAAGGTGTCTAACCGGAGAGGAGAGAGCTATCATGTCTGGCGGCGAAGTCGCTTCTGGAGCTTGCGGAGCTTGTGCTTGTTCATCTTACGCTTGCGCTTCTTCTTCACGCTGTCCGCCCACACCTCCGCCGCGCCTCCGCCGACCTCCTCACAAGCGGGGGCATCCCCAACCGGATCCAGGCACGGGCGTATCTGGAGGCCCGGGAGGAAGGAGAAGAGAGCGTCGCGGAGAAGAATCCCCGGTGGCGTTTGGGCCGGCGTCGAGGCTGGGGGGAATGGAGGGACCGGGGCCGGGGTGGAGCCCTGCTGCAGGTGCGGCGTGAGGCGGGAGAGGAGCGTGTTAAAGGGCAGGGGCGGCGGATCGCGGAGGCGGTGGAGCAGCCGGCGTACCGGCGCGGCGGCGGCGGCGGCCATGTGGAGACGTGCGAGGAGCGGAGGGTTTCCTTGGGAATGGAGGCTGCCTGGGCTGGGCTGATGCTTTGTTCCTTGTGTTGTTGGTCTGCTTGATTCCTCGGGTCCTTGGACCAGGCCTTGTGGTGCATCCTGGCCTGGCCCAGCTTGCTGCGGTTCGATATATTTTAATTAATTTCTCCTTTTTTTACAACTGTACAATTTTTAGGTATATTGGAACGATTTTGTGGTGCATCGAAACCATGTATGGTTGAAGGACTGAAATAGCTCTTGAATGGAAAGCAAGGCACACTAAAAAAGGATTTTAGCAGATATATTTCCTGATTAACAAAGGTAGGGCACAAATGGGTGCGGCCTATAAACTCACCTCTGTTGTGATAATTAACAGAGGCACTACTATAAACAATACTCCCTCTGTCTCAAATTGTATAAACAATACTCCCTCCGTCTCAAATTGTAACATCTCAAATTATAAGTTATTACAATAATAGAGTGAAAGGTTACAAGTTTAACCAAATTTATATAATAAGATAATAATAATTGTTCGTAACTATATTTTTATATTATATCTACTTGAAGTAATGAATCTTTGTAATTTTTTTAATTTTTCTATCATTTTAGTCAAACTTAAGATGTTTTGATTTTTTAAGATTCTTAAAATGACTTACAATTTAGAACAAAGGTGTATTTTAGAAAACAAAAGGGTATTTTCTAGGTGTCGTGAACATGATCTTGCCCAGATAGCAGAAGAGACAAACTGCACATACGTAGTATTTACCATGAACAGATGTTAGACAAAATTTCGAATTGCATCGACAAATTGAGCTAGGCGCACCATAACAGTAGCCAACAATACATGAACTTTTGAACACTACAAATCATAACAAAATATTAGTAAAGAGTTCCCTCTTCACAATAAGGCGGGACGATAGAGCTCAGCAACACAAGAAAAGAGAATGGAGGGTCTAAAGTAGTATCAGACCATGCTATGATGCTCCTATGGAACAAGCCTGCAGTCCACCCCATACAACCTCCTTAGAAACTTCGCCGCGGTCGCTCCTCTGCAACATTCACACGCAAAGCACGGCCATCCAAACTCTGTAGAATCCAGAATAAGTAGTTATATTTTTGGTGTAAGAAAAGCTTTAGTTATTGGTCATGGTATAGGAAAAGGAAAAGGACAGAATCACGCCACATCTTCGCTGTGGTATTGATTATTTCAGTATGACCAAAGTTACTGTGGTTATGCAAATGGCAGGAATGGAGACTAACCTGTCCATCAAGGGCAGCAATAGCATCATCCAATTCGTTCTGTGTTGCCATAGTGACAAAACCAAATCCCCGCGAACGCCCAGTTTCTCGGTCATAGACAACTCTGGCATCAACTACTTTACCATGCTCGCTGAACAACTGCATCAATCTAGAATCATCCACTTGCCAAGGCAGGTTGCCAACATAAATCCTCAAAGAAGGCCCAGATTGTCTGGGAGGTCTGTCCACACGAGAGCCTCTAGGAGCTGCTTTATTTACAGTCAGAAGCCTCCCATTGACATCCTGTCCACATAAACATGTAATCAGCTTTGTTGCAAGTGAAGGAATCCATATAAGGTAGAATATAGGAAATCTCACTGTGTATTTAACTGTTCTTACTAATGTAGAAATGGATTCCTTCACTTTAGCACGCATAGCGTATAGATGAAGTGAATTTGTATAAAGTACTGAAGTTCACTTACAACAAAGTGTTCACTTAAACAGTACAAACACTAAAATTTATGTCCAAAACCATAGGGGCACCAAGAGCACTTCTCTAGCTCCTCATTCAAGCCATTGGGAACCTAAAAAAAGATTCTTAAGTTTGGCTCAAGTTGAAGCTTCTATGCTATATAAATATTCAGCTGTTGGAAGGCTGGTAGCAGTTGGAGAAAGTGTTGTACGTCCTACAAGAGGGGAGCTAGCACATTGTACGGAATTTGACTAAGGATGAATTTGTTAGTGTGTCAGTTCTAGCCTCCCAAAACACTCATGCCCTAAGAATGAGAACAGTATACATGAGCTGATATATTCGTATGGGAACTGGGAATGCCATTCCATGCATAACACAAGTGCGCAAATTAGTAGCTCACCATAGTTAAATGATTTCCAGATGGCATCAGAAAACAGGCTATCTTAACCATAACTAAACCCAAAATCTGTCAAAAAAATAGCTCAATCAAGTCATCAAATAGACTCACATAGCGATTGAACATCTCCACAGCCTTCTCAGCCTCCTCGACAGTGCTCATAGTGACAAACCCAAATCCACGACTTCGGTCTGTTTCTCTGTTGTAAATGACCTGCAAAGCGGCAAAGTTCATTTAAGAACAAATAAGAAAGCTCCTTTTTTCAATCCAGGGGCGGATCACATATTAGCCCAAAAGAGCAAATAATGGTATCCTTGAACTATCGTCTACCTATATCACTAAAATACTCTCGGCGCGGACAACGAAAACTGGCAAACACCAGCTTGGAAACCACTTCAATAACATGGAGAGGTAAATAATGGGGGGGTCATTCTTTATAAACAAAAAATTTATATGTGCAGTGTCCTAGGATGAAAATTTGTGTTGAGAGCACTGGCAGAGCTACATGTATGCCTAGGTATTCATTGGAATACCCAACTAGTATACATTTTTTTTGAGAATTACATATACTAGTATATATGTATAATCTATTGTTTAATTGGACCAAGAGACAAAAGCCCACAAACAAGCAGCGAGTGGCAGCCCAGCAGGCCAACAATTGACTAGGCCCAAGCAGCCACCTCCCGTTGGCAACTCGACATTTCATTCAGAATCGCGAAATTCACAGATTGCTACTTCCCGTCCCGTCCCGTCCCAAGGGGAACTGGCGACGGCGGTGGCGGCGGCACATATTGAAGATACTAGTGCTTTGACACTTAAGGCTGCACTGGAGTTATGGCCATTATAACTTTTCATCCATTATACTTCCTCAGTCCCTCCATTCGAAAATAAACTACACATTACCTGAGGCTAATGGGTAATTTATTTCCGGACGGAGGGAGTATTGTATATTTGCTTCAAATTTTGTACACTTCGCATACCCAGCCATAAATTCCTAGCTCCGCCAGTGGTTGAGAGCAGCGCAATATTGAGAATCCAACATTATGCTTAACATAGTGTAACAAGGATTTTATCAATCACTAAGCTAAGATGTAATTCTGATAATAACTTGTAATCGCAACAACTCGTCACACAATAAGCATATCTCATGAAGAAATATCACAATGCAAGACTTCAACATAAACATGTGCAGGAATAAGTTCACAAATAAGGCAAGCACAGTATGCTCAAAAAACAGTATAGCAAGTGCACCCTTGCAACTTCAACTGTGCATTCAACACTCACCGCACCCAAAAAAAATGCAGAAGAGCAGAACTGACTACAGTGTGATGCCACTACAGTGGCCGCGGTGCAGTAAGTAGGACAGGGAGGCGGCATTAGCGACTAGCGTTGAAGAGACGTCACCTCTGCGACCTCGACGACGCCGGCCTGCTCGAAGAGCTGCGCGAGGCGCTCGCTGTCGACGTCGTAGGGCAGGTTGCCGATGTAGACCTTGGCCTCCTCAGGCGGCTCGACATACTCCCCGACCTCCTCCTCCCCCTCCGCCTCTGCGGCTGAGGCCTCTACGGCATCGTCCTCCACCCCCTCATCCTCCTCCCCTGGCGCGAAGGCCTCCTCCTCCTCCTGCTCCGACTCGGCCGTCTCCGCGTAGTCAACCCCGACGGAGTCGGAGGCGGCGAGCGGGACGAGCGGCAGGCGGCGCGCGGAGCGGAGGCGGAGCAGGCGTCGGGGCAGCGCCGGCGCGAGGAGGACGAGGAAAGGGGAGGAAGGGGCGGGAGCGGGGCTGGGCTTGGGGAGGGAGGCGGCGGCGAGGGCGCGCAGGGACACCGCGACGGAGGAGGCCATAGCGGCGCCGCGCGGGGTGGAGGAAATGGGAGGAGAGGAGAAGGGGATAAGAGGGGGAGGGAGGAGCGAGCCGCGACCGCGAGAGGATTTTGGGTGGACGGACAGTGGAGACGGTCAGTAGTCCGCTGGACGAGGAGTTGCTGGAGTCGAGGGACAGGATATTTTGGGGGCCTTCTCTCGTTTCACTGAAAAAAAGATGTGCTGTTTTTATATGGGCGGAGGCTAATAACTACCGGTCTGCTTCAAATTATATTTTAAATTATAGTTTATTTAATTTTTTAATTTTAAATTTGACCATCTCGGCTTATTCAAAAATTTATTTAAAATATTATTTTTTATCATGGCTTACTTTATTAATAAAAGATCTTCGAGAATGACCTAAATTTAACTAGTTTTGTTTAAATTTTTTAAATAAGATGAGTGGTCAAACTTGAAGTAAAAAAATTCAAACGAACTACAAGTTGATACGGAGGGAGTAGGTAAGTTTTCCGCGTGTCTACGAAATCTAGAGGTATATTATTTGAAAACATTTACCATAGTCTGCAGAATCAAAAAAATATTTATCTTGCTTAGTTCTTTGGCATAGGCCAATTTGACATCTAGCGTGACGTATCGTTGAACAAATCAAGTATATTCTTCAGGCATGGATTTAAAATACTTTAGTATATATTTGTTGAATAAAATACCGTGGAGCTATAAAAATAGAAGCGGAGCGGTGCCAAACACCCCTTTGTCTCATGAATTTCGACAATAGTCCTTGAAGACTCAATTCTATGCTGAATCGTTGCTTCTTCTTTGTTATACAATTGAGTAGGTAATCTATTAATATTGGACATTTTGCAGCCTTGCGAGGCAAGTGGCTTGCGAGTCATACCGAAGAACCATCTAGGTGTTGGTCGATACAACGGGGACTAGCTTGCCGGCAAGCAAGTGAACCTCGGGAGAAAAATAATTGTGTCATCTCTCGTCTTCCAGTAAATTTTATTCTTACAATATATCTTGTGATAGAGTAGCAAGTAGAGTAATATATTTATCTTATTAGCCCTCTAATTAGTTAGAGTAGAGACATAGCCATTTGAGTGCATAGAGATTATAATTAGTAGAATTGCAATAGGTGGCTTGCCTAATAATTAGAGCTAGAGCAAACCGCATTTATAGCCATTTGTGTTACTAATAATTTGCTCTAGTGTCTTAAAATTTTTTTTAATAGGCTATTCACCCCCCTCTAGCCATCTAGGACCTTACAAAGGGGCCAGACTATGAACTAAAGAGAAGAAACACTTATACTGACCCAACAAACATAACACAGTGTTTAACTTAATAATTTAGTGGAGCCCTTATAATAATGTGGGAATGATATACTAGAGAATTAGATAGTGAGTGACTTAGTATTTGAACCTAATAATTTGGTGGGGCTCTCATGATGATGTGGTGCAACGATATGCTAGAGAATTAGATAGTGAGTCTTAGCTTTATATTTATAGGAGTTTAGGATTTAAGATTACTTTTCAATAAAAAAGTTTTATATGGAGGTTTTGATAAACAAGTGTTTAAGTTGTTATTTGGCTAAAACATGCATAATAGATCACCATACTCACTTCCTTTAGATCATGTATTAAGGGGTTGTTTGGTTGCTTCCTGCCAGGTAGCTTTTCATCCAGGCAACAATCTGAACCAGGCGATCAAAATCCTACGCCCGAGAATCATTGCCTAACATGGGCAGGTTTCCAATCCTCAATCAGGCCACTACCCGCAGATCTTCAGGCTGTGAAGGCTATTCTCCACGTCTTCGGGCTAGCGTCGGGCCTCTTCACCAACCTGGATAAAAGTGTTGCCACTCCATTACACTGCAGCGACCTTGACATGCAGCACGTCCAGGAGATACTTGGCTGTTCCGTCAGTGCATTCCCGGTGAGATATTTGGGAATCCCCCTTTCTATCTTCAAGCTTCGAAGGGCAGATGAACAGATGTTGATAGATAAGGTAGCGGCAAAGCTACCAGCATGGAAGGGAACTGCTCAATGTCGCTGGACGAACAACGTTCGCCAAGGCCACTCTTTCGGCAATCCCAATTCATATGGCCATAGCCCTCGCGCTATCCCCCTGGGCAATCGATGCTATTGACAAGCTCAGGCGCGGTTTTATTTGGACAGGAGAGGCTACGGCTGCAGGTGGCAAGTGCAAGCTGGCTTGGGTTGTTGTTTGCTTACCTAAGGAGCTCGGTGGACTGGGGGTAGCGGATCTGCGGCGTACGGGCATAGCTCTCCGTGCTCGCTGGGTCTGGGATGACAGGCTTGTTGGTCACGCACCAAGGACCATGGAGCGTCGGGTACTGGCACTTGCAAACGCGGCAATGACCATCACGCTGGGTGACGGTGCGTCGATCTTTTTCTGGACTGATCGATGGATCCATGGGAGAATCATTCAGCAGATTGCGCCTACGGTATTTGCGGCAGTGAAACCAAGGAAGAGGGCGGCTCTAGTGGCGGAGGCGCTGCCCAATTATGCTTGGGTGCACCATCTTGCGGGGGCTGCAACCATGCAGTTTGTCATTGAGCTAGCCGATCTCTATGATGTCCTAGAGGAAATTCAGTTGGAGGAGCGGCCGTACACCTTCACCTGGGCGCTCTCGGCGAGCAGTAAGTATACGGCAGCATCAGCGTACGGCGCAATCACTACATGAAATGCTAGCTTTGCCGACTACCAAATACTTTGCCGACTATTTTTTGTCGACACTCGGCAAAGAGTTGTCTTTGCCGAGAGCCATGGTGGGCAGTCGGCAAATCCTGCTTTGCCGAGTGCCAGGCAGTCGGCAAAGCCTGGCACTCCGCAAAGGCTGCCAGTCCTGGACGGCATCCACGCTGTCACCTTTGCCGACTGCCACGCCGTCAGCAGTTGGCAAAGGTGGCAGCCTTTGCCGACTGCCAGCCTGTGCACTCGGCAAATTTTTTTTTGATTTTCAATCTCAGTTTTTTTCTGTTGCCTTGCTACAGTACATACATTCTAAATTCCAAGTTTAGGGTAATTTTGATTTGTTTTGCTATATTCCGTTAATTTTTTCTGTTTCTTTGAATTTTTCCGGCAACTCCAGATTTGAACTGCAGGTACATGAAATAATAGAATCCGGTGATTCAAAAAATGATATTCATGATGTTTGGAGCATGTTGAGGCCGT
>CM041630.1:27454738-27503126 GCA_023333625.1 Bothriochloa decipiens
CGGGCTTTTTTTTGTTGATGTCGGCCATCGTGCCATGTAGTTGTCGGCCATCGTGCCGTGTGGTTGTCGGCCATCGTGCCTGACATGTATCTGTGGTTGTCGGCCATCGTGCCGTCTTTTCTTGCAGGTTTGGTAACCTCCCCGTACAGGGGAGGTGCTGCCGAAATTTTTCATTCTCACTAATTGTTTTTCTTTTTCAGGAGGGCTCCCGTTGGAGCCTAGCCGGAGGAGCACGACTCGGCACTGCCCCGCTAGCCTGTCTTCACCGGCACCTGCAGTATGACCTCTCTTTCCGTCACATGTAGTCGTAGGTCGCGTTACCTAGTTAGGCATCTCCCGTCCGAAACGGATACGGTTGGAAGTATGCGTTCTTTGCATATGTATAACCGTATCTGTTTCGGATTGTCCACGTTATTTGGACAGCCCGAGGATGCATAGACGAGGTTAGCTTCCATGTTCCGCTCCCGTCCGAGTCGGAGTTTCGGCAGGACCTCCCCGTTGTTCTCCGGATACACACTCTCCCCGCCGGGACGTATATCGGGAGAACAGCGGGGAGGTGCTGCCGAAATTCCGTCTCGGACGGGAGCGGATTATGGAAGCTAACCTCGTTTGCGCATCCTCGGGTGGGATTAGGACCTATCCTTCACCTATTAGATGGTAGGAGCGTGTTGTAGATGCACTTGCTGGTTTTATCACATGTTAACATTGCCGCATGACAGAGCATGGGTGACCGTGAGTGGATGTACTCGGGCTTCGCAAGTAAGAGCAATGAATGGATTAGGGGGACGAATGAGTTCCTGGAGCAAGCATTTGGCCCAGCTGCGAAAGGGTCTTTGTCATTGGACCAAGCATTTGGCAAGCATTAGTATGTTCCTTTACAAGTACTTGTCATTTATTTATGCTAACTCTTTTGTTCTTTGTCATTGCAGTCACTCAGCAAAATGCCAGGCGGATGGCGGCGGCGGTCGCATCGAGCCGTACGCTCGGCGTACCAGGTCCCCCGCAGGAGACCGCCGACGACGACGAGGAGGAGGAGGTGTTAGCGGGCGGGTCGTCTAGTAGGGGGTCCCAGCCCCGCAGCGGACGTCGCCAGGCGACGAGGAGGCTGCCGTTCTCGTCCTCGCAAGGGGGGACGACGACGGGTGACGAGGACCACGGCGGCGGCGGCGGCGACGACGACGACGACGCCGTGCCTACACCAGGCCAGACGGCTTCGACTTCGTCAGGCGTGGCCAAGGTGTACTCGCACGGGCCCACGCAGCTTCCTAGGGTGCGGCCGCAATTCAACAGATGCCCGGTGATTACACCCGTGGGCCATACGTAAGTAACCATTATTGATTTCACTACTTGTTCATATGACATGTTGAAAATCGAACTACATACTAACAATTGTTCTTAATAACTCGTGCAGTACCTGGGCGTTTGTGGGTAGAGAAGGTGAATCACGCCATATCAATGGCATCCAGGGCCTCCTGATTAAGGAGTACTACCCTGGCCTTGTTGACGTGGACGGCGAGTTGAAGGTGCCCACGAGGTGGGCTCACTTCTACCTCGTCGACGTGGGTGGCGAGACCCTCGCGGCAAAGATAAAGAGGGGGTTTTGGGTGAGTCTTTCATCGCACCGCATTGCTAAATAGTACGCATTCGTCGGACTTCTTGAAACAATGCAATGCTACATGATGTGTCTGTGTGCAGGACTTCTTCACGTGCGAGGAGGGTAAAGCGGGCCAGGCGGTGCGAGTGCAGGAGGCGGTCTGCAAAGATCGTCTCAAGGACCTGTACCATGAGGCGCGCATACATGCCATCCGCAACTACTACGCCAACGTGCATGGAGAGTCCATCAAGAAGCCCCAAATCCGCCAGATCATGAACTCGAGGGAGACCGACCTCACCTTCGCTCAATACGTGCAGGTAATTAAGTAGGAAAATATTCGTTCAGATTCCTTCAGTGAAACACTACACTAATCTTCTCGCATGTCAAATACTTGATGTCATGTAGTTCTGTCCGGGGTGGTGTGACAACCACAGGGACTGCTGGGAGGAGATTGTGCGCATGTGGCAAACGGACGAGGCGTACGCGAGGCGCAACGACCGTCGGGGCCGCCGCCTGCAGATGCGAGGGGTGCCACACCACCAAGGGAGCCAGCCCCTCCCAACGTACATGAGAAGATGGGTATGCGTCCGTTCATGTCTTTTTTCTAGCCCTCAATTGTCATTACTTGTAACCATATTTCTGTTTTCAATGCAGACGCAGGCGCACGGTGGGCAGGAAATCAACCAGTTCACCAAGTACCTCCTCTCCCACAAGGGCAAGGCGACAACGCCGGACAACGTCTACAACCCGGAGGACGGGCCCGAGGCGTACAGCAACCCCACCGCCTACGAGAAGGCAACCGAGTACACCGCCGCGGCTCGCCAGCGCTACGGGGAGACGTTCGACCCCACCGTCGAGCCCCTGGACACAGACCTCCTGCAGAGGTTGGGACCAGGGAAGCAGCACGACCGGTACTACATGGCCCACAGTGCCGTCGACCCGTCCGATGCTCCCACGCTGAGCCAGGTTCGATCCAGGCCCACGAGCTCCATCGACATCCCCATAGCGTCTCGACAGCCGAGCATGTCGCAGTTCCAGGTAAGTGTGGTTTTGTTCGTCGTTCACTTGTTTCACACCTATACTTACAATCAACACTGCGGATGTAATATTGCAGGCCCAGGTGCAGGAGCAGATGGCGCAGATGCAGGCGTAACAGATGGCTTACCAGCAGCACCTGACAGCCATGCAGCAGCACTACAATAGTCAGATGCAGGGCTTTGCCGGCTACTTCCAATCCCTGCAGATCCCCGGGCCGCCTCCACCGCCTGAATTATTCGCTCCACCGCCTCCTCCACCGTCTTTTCCTGTGCCTGCTCCTTTCGCTCCTGCAGGGACCCCGGTGAGTACATTGACTCTTGCTTTAGCTTGTGCGTCCATCCTGCAGATACTAATGACATCACTTGGCCTTTAACTTGTGTAGGTACAGTCGGCGGGTTCGAACCCGTCTCCTAGAGGTGCCGGCCCTCAGATGATGCCGTATCCACCTCCGGGTGGCCCTTCTCCACCGTATCCACCTCCGCGTGGCCCTCCTACACCTTACTCGTGGCCGGTGGGCGGAGGGCGGCCGTACTGGTCGGCGCCGCGTGATCCAGGGTGGGTTCCGTGGGAAAACCCTGGGGGCTCTGGGGACGGACAACCTGACGACTCCGGGGACGGCGCGACGAGCTAGGTACTTGTCGCTTGTGTTATGCTCCTGGACTTGAGTATCGTCGAAGTCTCTGTCATGTATTTCTTCTCTTCGTGATGGACCTAGACTTGTTGTGTTGAACTTCATGTGATGGACCTCGACTTGTGGTGTTCGACTCATTGCGTTGAACTTTATGGTTGTAATGGACTTGTGGTGGTGATAAGAGATGCTATTGTGAGATATATGTGTTATTGTGATATATATGGTGACGGTGGTGATAAATGTGATGAAATTATGATATAAATGGTGCTACTTGTGGTCCTGGTGAAATTATGATATAAATTGTGATTTTGCAATGTTTGGATGCAAGAAAACAGAAAAAAAAGGAAAAAAAATTTTCCAGCTTTGCCGAGTGCTGACACTCGGCAAAGCTGGGGAATCTGGCCAGAAAATCCCCAGCTTTGCCGAGTGATAGCGTGGCACTCGGCAAAGGGATTATTAATTTGCCTAGTATCAGCGCTCGGCAAAGAATTTTCGAAATTTTTTTCTTTGTCGAGTGCCGAGCTGGCACTCGGCAAAGACATTTTCAAAAAAAAATTAATTTTTTTCTTTGCTGAGTGCCGCCCGTCAGCACTCGGCAAAGCCAGCCGTCAGACTGACGGCGCCACGTGGCTTTGCCTAGTGCTGACGTGGCACTCGGCAAAGGCTTTGCCGACTGCATGCCACGTAGCACTCGGCAAAGCCGCCTTCGCCGACGGTTTCTTTACCGACAGCCCTTTGCCGACTGCCACGTGGAATTGCAGTCGGCAAAGCCTTTGCCGACTGCTATTCTGCCTTTGCCGAGTGCGCATTGCAGTCGGCAAAGAGAGCGAACTCTGTAGTGAATGTTCTTTGGTGCATCTATACCTTTGGGAGCAAAGCAGATTTGGAAGACCATGGCCCCCCCAAGGGTGAGATTCTTTTTCTGGCTGGTGATGCATGGGAGGTGTTGGACGGCGGAGAGGCGCTTTCCGTCATGGGTTACAGGAAGATAGTACATGTATCCTATGCGACCAGGGTTGCGAGTCCATGGACCATATTCTCGTCGGGTGCGTCTACAGTCGAGAGGTGTGGCAGGTTTGGTTCAGCAAGCTGCATTTGCATGCTCTCGGCCTCACTGGGAACGATGAGGCCATTCCTTGGTGGCTCGAGGTCAGGAAGACGATCCCGTGTGACACACGTAGGGGGTTTCGACTCGTTGTTCCTCCTAGTTGGATGGAGGATTTGGAAGGAACGCAATGCGCGGATGTTCGAGGGGACCTCCGTCCAGGCAGCAAGACTTGCAGTGGCCATCCAGGAAGAAGCGGAATTATGGTGCACGGCAGGTAACAGGCACCTGGCTGCGCTTCTGTCGGGATGATCGTGTGCTTTTCTTAGAAGCGAATCTGTTTACAATGTAGTCGCCAATTGTTGTTGAGTGGAGGGGTGAGGCTTTGTTTTTGGTAACCTTGCATACCATCCTATGTTTGTACGGGGTTGGACTTTTCTCTGCTTAATGAAAACGCGCCCAAGGGACGGGTGTGATTGCGAAAAAAAATCCTCAATCCAAACAAGCCCTAAAGAACTATCTAATTATGTTGTTTGGTTAAGAATACATGCAACGTACAACCGCTCACATGCACATAGGGTACAACTACAACAAAATTTTTTTAGTTTGTTGAGAACGTGGATAGAGAGAACTATAGATACCGCCGTTTATTGAAAAAAAATGGTAAAAGGCGTTTTACCCAAAACCTGTAACTTGAGCCTTAGCAGAATTGAATTTTTTCTGCAAGTTAGTTTTATCTTTTCTCAACGAAAAAAAATTCTAGGTTGTTGTGGACTCAAATGTGTTTAACAAAATCTTTGTTTTGGTACAACTAAAGATCCAAAATAACTCAAACTAAAACGACTTATATATTACATATTATTATAAAACGAAGGAGTAGAACAGTGCAGATACCAACGTAGTTACATCATGGTCAACAGAATATGCGTGTTAATACATATACAGCCACGGCGATATTTAAAGTGTTCGTTGGTGTCTATCCCCAATGGGGGTTAATTATGATGTCAATAACAATTGATCAATGTGATTTTGATCCTAGCGCTATTCCGAGCCGAGCTAGTTGAAATCCAAGCGGTAGTAGCATGCCGGACAGCACATCGTAGACCTGCTAATTCCCTTCTGTTTTGGCGATGCACCTGCGCTGCACGCACAAGAAAATAAGTTCCATAGTTAACAACTCATACCTGATGCATAGAGTTCAGAAGCGGGACTGCTCCAATTCAGATCCCTCATATTATAATTCAGTGATAAAGAGTCCAATAAAGTAAGGTTGAAGATAAGGATGTCAGCATCAAAATAACACTGGACTGGAAGTTTATTCCTAAGATTAAACTCCGCCTGATCTTTTCGTGCAGTGAAGAAAATAGCACTGAAAATGGTAGCAAGACGAGAAGAAACACATGTTGCCTTTGCCTATCGAGACAGGCAATGGATTCTACTCTTATTTTCAGTACATTATATCCTCTCTGTTTCTAAGAGGTGCATTTCTGCTTTTCTCATGGCAGCATATTACCTAAAATGATAGTCAAGTGACAGTAGGAGTCATACTTCCTGTAATGTGCACAAGTCACTCCAAGTTTTATTTCCAGCCTCAAGTGTGATCCATTTGGTAACCTACCGGGGAATTTGCTGTCAGCATATGGCTCACAGGCACAGGCTCAGCAAGGTGGAGGCAAAGGTGTAGCTGTAGGCGCCCTTGTCATCAGCTCACTGAAGAAAACACCACAAAATAGTCAAATTCCATAACAAGAAGCAACTCTAATAGCAGAACAATACCTAAACGCATCTATACCTAATGTTCTGGCTAATTATCGCATCATGCTGGGCTGGTATCTTCATCAGTGCTTCCAACGTGAATTCATCCTCCTTTTTGCCTTCTGACATTTCCCTTGACATAATTTCGGTGAAATCCACAAACTGCAAGGAACACGTAAAGGCACAAAAGGAGGATATATCAAATTAAGCACATGACCGAAACATCCTGTTCTTGAAACCGAGATATCGTGATTGGCACACACCTGAAAGTTATCAAACCGCCGCCGGTTATCATTGCAGTGAATCAGATCATCCCATGGTCCATCGCCTACTCCAACAAGCACAATCGACAGAGGGAAATCACTGCAGAAGGCAATAGACGCGTCAGGTTTCTTTTCAAGAAAACTAAGAACAAATTGCTTTGTCAGAATCTGACTATCAATAGCATTAGTTTGGCTTCGTATCCAGTTCCTAGTATAACCTGGCACGTATGAGAGCCTCAACGGTCCTTTCTTCTAGGTAGTTTTCTGATCTTGCTTCTTCCGAGTTGTTTGCATAAGGAGCACTAGAAGACTTAGGGACCTGAAGCAGTACAAGCAAACAGGGCCTTAGTTAAAGCAGAGGATCAATCAGATGCATGACACTATGAATTAATCTTGAAGTGAGAATCCTTGTGCTTCTGTACATTGTTGAGTTTGTTGCAGCATGAATCTTGATGTTTCTTATCCAAAGAGAATACAAAGAGAAGCAATAGCAAGAGGAAAAAAAAAAGAGTAGTCATACGTTGATATACATGATACCAATCTACTTTTGTGATACAAGTTATTCAATCAACAGAAAATGGAGTTCATACCTGCCCGTCAGCTATTATCAGTAGGATGTGATACTGATAGCCGTGGTCCTGAACGACCTTGGTTGCAGTTTCTATGATTGGAGCTAAAGATGTCGGGCCTACATAAGGATTCCACAGTCATTACAATTTACAACCACCAAGTGCAAGACGAACTGAGAAGTGAGAAGCAACAAGAAGATGGTACCAGAGAGCCGAACGTGAGGGACAATCTCTCTGTACCGCTGCAGCGCTTCATCGACACCATTGCATGCCCGTCCACCTTGGTAGAAGCTGAAGACGTGTTGACCATGCGTGGATGCTGAAAAGATAAGGAAGCAAACGAGCTCGTCACATCCCTAAGCTAGTGAGGAGCCATCATTATTCAGGTTGCTCATGGGTATTGTCAATTGGGAGCAAAGAAGAGCGGGCCTAGCTCTTACTGTCACCAAAGCCGAAGCACGGGATCTGGTTGTCCTCGTCGAACCCCGATAAGGTTTTGCCGATGATGCTGATGGCTTGCTCGTAAGGGTTAGGAGGCCCTCCCAGGTGATGCAGGCTTCTCCCGTTGAAACAACGTTTGCCTTTAATTCCGGTTCATCAATACTATAGTCAGTCATGCACTCGACAAGGAGCTTGATAATAAGCAATGGTGGTCCAGTGCAAAACACTGATCGAACGGTAGTGGTTTAACATTTGTGAATTCTAATGATAAAAAGTTAAAAACACTGTGCACCTGTCCATTCGTTGCTCTTGGTGAAATCTACCCCGATAATGAGGTTGGAGGACTCGACACCAGCCAGCTGAAGTGCTTCCTTCACCTGTTGTCCCCAAGACACGCAGACGATGTTAACAATAGTGGTTCAATCTGAAATTCTGGATGGCCAAGGGTAATGATCGAAGTCGTTCACCGTACCTGATCCAAGGTGTCGTAGTTTCTGTCTATCTTGCCGTATGGCCGTTGAGCAGGTGGTCCATGGGCTGCAGCTGCAGGGACGACCCTCTTGAGACGGGATGTCCAGGCAAACACGGTCCAGAAGAGTAGCAAGAATGTGGAGAAGAACATGACCGATCTACCAGAGCTGCTAGAATATTGAATCGAGCCCCTTTATATGGGGAGAACGAGGGAAGCGAAGCACCGCGATTGCCTAGACCCCAGGGACGAAACTTCAAAGGAAAGGACACAGTGGACTTACGGGGGAACGCGGTGGATACGCGTCCCTGAAAACGAGTGAGACATAGGAGACATCGGGAGGTCCGTCTGGTGCAGGCGGTGCGTACTGTAGTGCCTGCAACGGTGTGATTGGGCCCGATGCCATGTCACCCCCACAAGAGGGAATTAGAAATGAAAGGTAGTACCAAGAAAGACAATTAGCATCTGTTTATACCTGACAAGAAACTTGTTGCTGGGTTTGGTGATTTGGGGTCGTGGATTAGCTAGCCAGCGTCAAAGTCAAATATTGTCCTCAAATGAAACCTCAAGAACAGACTCTCTGGCATCCTCGAATCGGGATAATCTGAATTATATGGTTTAAGATGCAACTCAAAAGCATGACCAAAATTTGTTTGCAGAGAAACATCAACAAGATTTTGTTTGAAAGAAACACCAATACCTGGACGAACAGAAGGAATCCGCGTGCCATGAGACGGCCTTGACTTAACTGCGCTGCTCACTCAGTGGAAGACTCAAAATAACTAATCATTCTTCTGTAACATCCAAATGCAAGCAGGACAGCAGCTCAATAATAACTCTACTCTTTATTTGTGCAGACCATTCATGCGTCAAATTTGCAGACTCTCTCCTGTCTATTATTCCCACAAATAGCTTCTGAGATATCTAACCACATCTTTATCTGTGCACTCAAGTCAACTATCTACCTACAGAAACATTAGACTTCCTCTTTAGTCTTTACAAGGTTATCACACTGAAGATCAAGTGAGATCTGTTTCATCTTAAATGGAACGATCTTGTCAAAGAATGGGCATCTCAGCATCTTCGCTACTATATCCAAGTGGTAACTTTTACAATTACACGGTGCCTTCCAGCACCCGTCAGTTTTCTGAAAAAACATGCATCAACAAATTGGGAAAACATCTACACAAGAATGCAAACCAAAAACAAAATTCTACTATCTAGTGAAAGAGCAGGATTTGTATATATATGTAATAATCATTATACATATGGAGCACCTATATTATTAGGGGTTCAGATAGCTCCATCTCATTGGACGTCTGATCTGTCTCCGCTGGAGGTAACCGCACGTAGTTCAGTCCCAACCACTGCCATGGCCAGCACATGTACCTATGGCCATTGCGATTTACCGAGTCGGTTCTATTATCTGATTCTTCGAGCTGCCTGTTAAGCTCCTCCAGCCTCTCTCGTAGTCTGGACGATCGCATATCTGCTAGCTTTAGAGACTTTTCTGCAGCATCACGCGCCGCCATTGCAGCAGCTGCTGTCTCTTCCTTGAACTTCAGCTTGTTTTCTAGCTCCACCATAGCTTGTTTTGCTTCGTCTAATTCCTTGCCAAGGGATGATATCTGTGCACCAAACAAAGCTTTATTAGATTCGGCTCAACTAATCAGACATGAGTGCGATGCTTCACCATCATAAACAAATCATTCATTCCCTTGTACAAGTCGATCTATCATCTATAATTGTTTGCTTGAACACAAGTTCCAAAAGCCATGGCACTATATCAAGTATACAATGGCTCCAAAGGCTCCCTTGCAGATTATTGTAAGGTTCACACAGTTGTCATTAACTCATCGCACTGCGCTAGAAATGGGTCTCAGCATCTGACTGCACAAGGCCTTCCTTATACTGCTACATATCAAGAGGCAAAATTTGCCTATATTGATAGGATAACTGCATATGGTTCTACATTAAGCTGGTAGTGCCATGTCTAGGAATGCACTTAGGAATACAGAACAGTAATATCATTAAGTACAGAACTCCAGTTTGTAACAAGAATAGCAGAAATAACATGTTGATGAAGACATTGAATACAACAGCAAAAACTTAGCAAAGATGACATGAAATACAAAGCAACAACATATGGTTCAGGGTAAATTGAAACATGTAGCAGAGGAATATCTGCTGAACATCCTTTTTACAGGAATAAATCTGTTAAATGTTATTGTCATGGAGATTGTAGTTATGCTATTCTAGGCGTTGTAAGCAACTCTGTCATCTTTTGTGCTGTAGCTCACTGTTAATAAATCAAACATATATAAGCTGCAAAGCTAATTGTGGTAGTTTGATTGCATATGGGACAAGCCAACTGTGCTAGAAGTTAATCCAAAAGATATCATTCTATCAGATAACAACGATGGAAAGGTGACAAACATGATAGAATCACCAGACTCTAAGATTAACCCCAACCTCTCAAGAAAGCACAAAAATGGCACTGAAAGAATAGGGAATAAGAACTATATGGTCAAAACACCTGATTTTGGAACTCTTGCTCAATTGATCTACCAGCTTCAGCTTCATCCTCTGCTGCCATCTTCCACCGTTTAATCTCCTCTTCAGCAGCTGTCACGTCCATCATCAGACCCTCAACCTGAAACAAGTGCATCAAAATGCAGTTACCAAATGATCATATAATCTTCATAAGTGGTGTACTTGAGACGTCAAACTAGACATTGGGGGAGAGAATTACACTTTCATTTGCAACCCTTTCCATCTCTTCAAGATGCTTTATTTGCTTTCTTAGCTGACCAATCTCTTTTTCTTGCCCTTCTAGCCTTGTTCTAAGTAAACCAGACTCCGCCCTTAAATCCAGCAAATTACATAGATGATTAGAAGCAGGAAGCAATTTACAATGGTTCAAAATATCCACAACATGAAATAGCAACAGAACTATATGCAAATGTTTTTCTTTTGTTGCAAAGAAGATCACTAAGCATGTCCTAGAAAACCATATGGTCAGTTTACACAACCTAGACAACCACTCTTCCAAGTCCGCTCTTCCAAGTTCATTAAGTGATTCTATGTTCAACAGGCCGAGAAAACAAGAACTTGAAAAAGGGTCTTTCTCTAACTTCTAGAACTAGGTCTGATCTGAAGAATATGCAAGATATGAACTTCATAAATCATGGAACCAAAACTCATCTGTCACAGTAATTACCTTAGTGCTTCAACAAGATGTTGGAGCTCAATGATCCTGACCTGGGACTCCTTCATGGTATTCTCGAGAGCCCCTGCCTGCAATGTTGATTGTGTAACGAACAATTTAGGCACTATACAGGTTCAGGAACTGCCAGTTCCATGTATGGTAACATCAAGTGAACTCACCAGGGTATAGACCTCGTCCTTCTCTACACTCCCTGGCCTGTGCTCCTTTCGCTCATCAAGTCCAATCTCAATGCCAGCTTCCCTCAGTCCATCCTCTGCAACCTTTAAAACCTCACTGGTGGTTGCCTGCAGTGCGCTGCGGAGCAGCACACCAATGTGCTCCTTCTCTTTAATCAGTTCATCCACCCTGTCCTCCAAACGCCTCATCTTGCTCTCCTTGTCATCCATACAAGCGCCGACCTTCTCCAGGGCCATTGCCGCAAGCTCATAGGCCAATTTCGTCCCTTCCAGAGACACCTTGAGGCTCTCCTCGACGTCAGTCTCCTTCCAGACAAAAACCGAGTCCGACAGGGCACTGGCAGCTTCGGCATCGACTAGCTTAACCACCTCCCGCATCTCGTTGTACAGCTTGGATGTGCATCCGATCTGCTCCGCGAGCACGGGCCTCTGCGCGTCGAGCTTGCCCTCGAGAGCGGTGATTTTGTCACGGAGCTCGGAGATCTCGGCTTCCCGCTGGGAGAGGGACTTGGAGAGGGATTCGCCCTCGGCAGCCCTGGACGCGAGCGACGCCTCGAGCTCAGAGACCTCGATGGCGATCTGGTAGTTGCGGTGTTCCATCTGCTCCCTTGCGCGATCGCGGTCACGGTTGGCGGCGTCGATCTGGGCGAGGAGGTCGTCGACGATGTCGTTGGCGCGCTTGAGGACGCCGTAGGCGAGGGCCGGGAGGCCGGAGGAGTACTTCTGGGAGGTCGGGAGCGGCGCGGGCGCCGAGGCAGGGGAGGCCTTGGCGGAGATCCTCTCGAAGCCTGAGGAAAGCATGGAGGAGGCGGTGGCGGCCTCGGCCTGGAGCGCGGCGAGGGCGCGCGCGGAGGCAGCGGACTCCGCCTGGAGCGCGGCGAGGGACCGCGCGGAGGCGGCGGCCTCGGCCTGGAGCGCGGCGACGGACCGCGCGGAGGCCGCGGCCTCGGCAGTGAGTTCGTCGCGCTTGCGGAGCACGTCCTGCGCGAAGGCCTTGAAGCGGGCGACGCGAGACTCGGCCTCCGCGGTGGAGGCCTCGGCCGCGCGGCGGAGGCGGCGCTCCTCCTCGAGCTCCGCGGCCAGGTCCAGCAGCCGCTGCTGCTGCTGCGCCGCCTGGGCATCGGACTGGGGCTGGGGTTGGGCCTGCGGTAGGGTTTTGTGGGAGGAGGCGGAAGAGGTGGATGGGGGTGGGAGAGGGTCCTCGTCCACGTCGGAGAGGACGGCGGCGTCGTCGTCGTCGGCCATGGCGTCGGGAATTGGCCGGCGGTGGTAGTGTCCTCTGTCGTCGCGTGGACGGGAGGGTGTCCTCCTTGCCGGGTATTATTCTATTGGGCGGCGACCGGGCACGGCAGGGTGGGAGCGTGGCGACCGGGCCCGGATGACCTGATTAGTTGCCCCGCTTCGCTTCGGGTTTATTTTTGTTATTTTCTCAGCGCACAAGACGAACTGTTCTGTTGGGCTGTTTAGACTCCTTCTGGAAAGATGACTAGTGGCACGGCGGCGAGTTGGCCGGACCTGTTCTATGGACGGGTCGGTGAGGTCGCCGAGGACGGGGAAGAAAGGGGAAGCTCAAAGAACCGATGGCAAGATAAACTTAAATCTTTATCTAACAAAAAAAAGATAAACTCAAATCTTCATCCCAAGTTTTCTTTCTTGGATGTAGAATGGAACATTTTTTTTATCAATTGGAATGGAATGTTCTTCGTGTATTTTCTTTGTTCGGAAGTACCATACTAAATTATGTTTAGATATTTTAGTTATCTATTTTATAATATATTTAAACATATTATTATCTCTACTTTAAAAAAACCACAGTAAATCGTCAACCCGCTTTAACCCCGCCTCCGCGTGAAACACCGCCCGGTTTCACCCCCACCTCCCCTCCCCGCGCGATAGGTGCCCCGGCCTGCCCACTACCGCTCGACTCCCATGCTCCCCCCGGTCCCCGCCGCTCGCCGCGCCGCCACAGCCCGCGCCTGCGCCAACGTCGCCGCCCGCGTGCGCCCTACCCCGGCCGCAGCCAGCGCGCCGACGCGGCGACACCAGGCCGTGGCCGGCCGCCACCAGCAAAGCCTTGAGCCTCGTCCGGAACCCTAGGGCCCACTCCGCCTCGGTCCTCGGCCAACTCGTCGGAGCTCCAGGGGCGGCCGGCAAGCTCGCGGAGTCTCCACCCCCGGCGAACTTCGCGACGAGCTCCGCAGCTCCTCCCCTCCGAGCCGGCGAGCTCCGCAACTCCGCGAATCGGCGAGCCCCAGCCCCTCCACGATGGCTAGATGGGCGCGGCTTCCCTCCGTGTGCCGAGCTCCTCCTCGATTCCCTTCAATACCAAGCTCCACAGGTCTGTGCTCGGTATATTGGGGTCTTGTTGTTTTGTGTCGTGAGAATACCATGTCGAATTGTGAGTCAAATTCCAAGATCCAATGCCAAAACATCCAAACGCATAGTATTGAATTGAATTTATACAATTCCAGTTCTTCAGAAGGCCATCTTTCATCGACGAGGCACTTTGCCCATCTCGTTATTGCTCTAGCCTGTATGTGTATGCTATATGCAATTTTATCAATTTATCATTGTTTCAGAATTGTTATTTAATTCTCATTGGCTATCTCAAGCTTAATCATTCCTATCACTTATATGTATTCACCTTTTTTAGCAACTTTTTATCGGAACTATACAAATATCAAATACAAGGTTTTGGTAAATCCACTTGAGTTTGCCAATTTTTATTCGGTGCTTTGGCTGATGCTATTTCAGTACTCTTTGTCAGCAGGTTTCAATTCTGTGGTTTGCAAACAGCCATGACTCAGCTGAAGTCGCTATTGGCAACATGTACAGTACTGCAGTCAGTCTTAGTTAAGGAGAATCTATGTGGCCCATATGCATTCAGAGTTTATGATAGACAGTTAGCTAGATTCATGCTGGAAAGTGGATGCATCCATCATCAGATACCAGCGCAATTTAAGGTATTTGATTTTATTTATCAGGTTGGTTGCTGAGAAAACTAAAACAATCATATTGTTTGTTTCATGAGAAAATGAAATGGCCAGAGAAAAATTGTAAGTAACAAGAAGGTTGTGAATTTAAAAAACAGAGAATAGTCATGAAGAAACAGAAAAGAAATTAGCTTCTCCCATCATTTGAAGCTACCTGCTGGAAGTTGCTATCCCTTTCTGATGATAAGAACACCTACCTTTTTGTTACTTGTGCAGTTATGCTTCTTTATGACTTGCTTTTCAGTTGTCTTTCTTTCTTAGTTCTACCTGTCATAGCTAGATAGCCTTCAAACATGCTTTCTCATGGTATTATTATTTTTCAGTTATCAAACCTCAACCATCAAATTTCATTCCTTAAATTGTTGTATAGCCTGTCATAGCTAGGTTAGTACCTCAACCATCAAATTTCATTCCTTAAATTGTTGTATAGCCTGCAATGTCGTATTATCTTATCTACAATAATTCAGGACAGGAGACATAAAACCAAGAACTGGATTATCATGTTGCACCTTATGGTTTGTTCTGAAATTTGATTGGTGCAAACTTGCCTAAATGTAGAATCCTAAATGGTCAAAATTGTTTACATTGTGCAAAATAGGATTTAGGAGTCTGCAGTCCTTATATTAACAGATCAATCAGTAGTTGTAAAATCTCAATTAATTGTAGAAATTTGTTGTTGCTTCTTAATGCCTGCAGTTGTGCATTGAGTATACTTTTTATGATAAGAGAAAAGGTGTTCAGTGTACCACTGATCTTACAATTGGTTTATTGTCTTGACTTGAGTTGTGCATTTAGTATACTTTTAAAGGGAAAAGGGGTTCAGTGTATCATTTTTAGATAATTTGCTACATGAGTATGTGGAATGATTGCCCTCAACTTAAGCTTCAGGCTAAAACTGATTAATATTCTTTCCTTTAGCGAGAGTTCAACCACTGTATTTTTATTTATTTGCTTTGGATATTGAGAGATTCATAGAGGTCCAGTAATTCTAGTCTGTGTGCTCTAGAGGTTGTAGGCGGTAGTTCTAGATATTACATCACGGCAACCATATAGCAACAGAGATCAGAATTGCAATAATCAAAGTGGTATAAATAGTGTTGGATTAAATGTTATCCATCAAATACTGTGACGGATTGTCACTATCTCACAAAATTTCTTATAGTCTTTGAATCTTATCAGTGTCCTTGTGGGATCAGCTGTATTTTAATCTCTTATTAAATCATTGGGTTGCTTGGAAGCCAGAATCAGATTTGAAATTGTCACGGAGATCAATTTGAAGATTATTAAGCATGTCAGCATCAAGAATCTTCAAAATTCAGTTTTCATTCTTGAATTTTCCATTGGCAGTTCATGTATGTACTTTGAACATTTCAAAAGGTTCATTGAGCAGCGGTGTCCTGTAAATTTCCTTGAGCACTAACATGTAAATTTGAATTTATTTCCAGTGTTCATGTGTTTTGAGAATCCTCATGTAATATTGATAAATGACTCCAATAGGAATATTGAAAACATGATGTTTGAAGTATTATTTTTTACATAATGGTATAAAATGGTGTGAATTTACGTTATTATGGTATTAGTTTTCCCCGTTGCAACGTACGGGTATTTATCTAGTAATACATAGTAAAATATATAGGACACCGCTATTTGGTACCCAGGTACTGAATATTTATTCGGTACCCCGCCACCCCCGAACTAGGCCCGTACTACGAATGACCAAGACCACGGCCCATGAGTTACTGTTGTGCGTGGGTGGGTGGGGCAAAGCAGCGCCTGGCCGTTCCACGTAATTTTTTTCTATTGTGCACACGTGATGTCGGTTTTGTGCCTGTTTTCGAAATTTTTTGTGACGTCGCTTGTGTGCTGGTTTCTACTTTTAGCCACGTGATTTTTTTCTTTACTTTCTGTCGCTATATATATAGGATATTCCGGGCTGGTGGTGTTTTAATAGCAGAATTCAGTACTATATGTTGTGATAACAGTAGTCTTGCCCAGATCAGAAAAATATGTGATTCGATTGAATTTTCAATTTAAACTTTTTAAATTAATCAATCCTACATGTTGTTCGCTGCAGAACTCATTAATTACTTGAAAAATTATTAAAAATTGTCATAAAAAATCCTACAATTTCCCGAACATACGTAATGAATTTCAAATAACATAAGTGAATTGAAGACCGAATCAACAACTATTTGAAGTTTTGGAAGTACATAGTTAAAGTTTACGTCCTTCATGCAAATTGTGAGCGGCATAGAAACAGAGACAGAACAAACTTTTATCCTTGTGATGAACGACAGGTTGTAAGCTACTTCTTCAGCAAATGCGAGAGGTGGGATGGCATTGCCCTCATCATCATACTTGATCCTTGTTTCCACTGCTACTGTGCAAGTTCATCTTCTTCGAATCAGTCATCTTGTGGCATATGGAGATGGAGCGGATCATGGGGCTAATATGCAGACCAAACGAAGCAGCAATATGCAGATATCCAATGAACTTCTCTGCTCAAAAATAACACCTTTTTCTCTTTCTGGACTTAATACTGACTTGAGATACATATCGAAAGCCCTATTGCTGCAGATATGGAATTTAACTAGCACCAAGGCTATATTCTGAGAGTTTTATGGTAATATAAAAACATTAGGTGAAGACAATCTGGAAATACACAAGCATGTCATACATAGCTCTGGAAAAACAAGGGCTTTTGTATGCATACAAATATTGGAAGATTTAAAGATCAATGTGATAAAATGACCTCTGCAACACTTGTGTTCAGGTACTAGTCACCATGTAATAATAGAACATCTGTGTAACATCCCACATGTTAATACGTAATTAAAATATTAATAATGTGTATTATCAAGCATAATCATTGATCATCATGACATAAATGTATTCATGTTTTAATAATGTCTTTTATGTGGTGCTTTGTTTTATACATGAAATGATGAGTTGATTGATAATTAAAAAAAACTACTTTCAAAATCCTAATTTACCCCTCTTTCTATATTTCAAAATCTATAAGGAATATTGAGATAATCTCAAAATATGGTTTGTAGATCTTGACAAGAGCTACAGTTATGGTATTAAAAGTTTTTCAAGTTTCCAAAGAGAATTTCAAATGAATTTGAAAATACAGTTTTCGTGCATTTGCCCCTTTTTGATTTTAAATCGATATTTCAAAAATTATGCATATTTTGGGAAAACTTTGTATATGAAAAATGTTTGGTTTGAAAAGTTGAGCATTCCATAGATTTGAATATTTTCAAGTTTTATTGAAAAATTAAAAGTAATTTCAAATATTTGTTTCTAAGGTTTTGCTTCCCTTTTGAATTTGAATTCATATTTCAAAATCTAGGCAGAATTTGAAAAGGTTCATTAAATAAAAAATGTAGCTCTTGAAAAGTTATGCAAATGATATTTTGAGAAATTTTCATGTTTCTATATATTTTTTAGAGTAATTTCTATTTATGTGAAAGATCTTGGTTGCTACAGTGCCGCTGACGTCAGCATCGGCGACTACCCTCACGGTCGCCGATGTCGCCGTGGCGCCGTCGCGCTTTCTCGCTGAGGGGGCACGTAGGCGCGTCGTGGCTGAGCTCTGGAAGTCACCAGCCACCTCCCCAGCCTGGTTGGTCGCCTACTTAAGCCACAGCCGGCCGCCGTCGTCGTATTTTCCTTCTTCCGCCACCGCCGTCGTCCTCTGGCCACCAGCCGATTTCGCCGCCGCTGCTCCACCTCTGCCCTCTCTATCGCGCAGCCAAGCTCGCCACTTCCTTGCGCACCCGTTGCACCCTCTCGCACCACATCTCTCCACCAGAGCTGGCCGGACGTCGTCATTTCCTCCACTGCCGGCCAGATCGCCGCCGAGTTAGCTTCACCGCGGCTATCCTCCTCTACTCCATCTCCGGCCGATACAGCAAGCGCATCAACGCCACGGTGAGCTCCTCTTGCGAACCATGCCCTCCGAATTTACCCTACCAGCCTCTCGTGGGCAGCGTGGCTTTGCCGCGCCAGCGTGGCCGCCATGGCCGGTGGTCAGCTTGTCCCACCGTCCTAGCTAGCTAGATACCACCCTTATCAGGCACGCGAGGTCACGGGGAACACGTTGGTGTCCTTCCCATCGTCGGGAACCTCGCCGTCGGCCGTCCCCGCCGCTGGCCGAGCACCATCGCGGCGTCCTCTGCTCTGGAGCTGCTAGGGACCCGAGAAAAACAAGAATAGAGGGAAATTCAAGGTCCTTTTTGCAAAGTTCATGACTCATGAAACAGTGCTTTGGACTGAGTAGTAATTTTATAAAACTATAAGGGCCTTTTTGCAAAGCTGCCAAGCTATGCTGGGCAAGCCATGTTGGGCCGGCCTGCTCACTCTATTAGACCGCTTTGGGCCGGCCTGTTTCCATAGCGCTGGGCCAAATCTGGCCCATGTCCCGTTTTTCTTTTTCTAAAATTTTAATCATTTTCTAATTTGATGAATAGCGTTACAAATTGTTTATTTCATATAAAATTATTTAAGGCTCAAAAATTCTGAAATTTTATGTGTATGCTCTTTATGATGTTCTCTACCTAGAAAAAATATAATATGCCAATTCTAAGTACTTTTGCATAAGTTAAAATTAGCTCTTTTAATTAAAAAATGCATCTTCAATAATTTTTAATAAATAAAATAATTGGCTTTTATTTCTTAAATTTGTTTTGCCATCTAAATAGATCAAGATCTTTTTAAAATAAAATTTTGAGCTCATTTAGACAACTTTAATTTTATACCTTAATTTTATGCTTTTAAATAATTAATTAATCCCTTCATCATGCTTAATTATTATAAAATTTGTTTGACTCTGGGATTGATTGATGACCTTGGATCATTAACCCTAATGACCTTTGGCACTTTATTTAATTGTTTAAGCTTATCTTAATCATGTCATTAGGGCTTAATTAACTCTATTTTATGTGCTTAATGAAAGTCTTTAAATCTTGTTAGGGTACAACTTTACCGTGAAGAAAAGTTGTACTCAAGTTAATTAAGTTGTTATGTTTTCATCCATGTACACCATGCATCATGTCATACATTTCATCATGCTAAAGCATGCATCATTTTACTACGTGTAGTTTCAAGAGTGAGTCGGATCGTGAAGGTGCCATCGATCAATGATGTTGAAATTCTTATCCATGGTGTGGTGTCACTCATCCCTGATGTTGATGCCAAGTCTAACATCTATGATCCCGACGAGAACCACCGCTGCAACACAGGCAAGCCCCGGATGTATTTAAACCCTTCCTTGATTTTGTAAAAGTTTTATCGCTTCAATTATGAAATATTGCATTAAGTAATAGGAGTTGAGTGATAACCCACCAATTGCATTACATGTCTTATTTTCATATTCCTTGTTACCTGTTTTTGAAAAATGCTTAGTTATGCTTAGCCCTGCTTAATTAGTAGGTTTTCAAAAAGAAAAAAATGAAAAAGATAAGGTTGGCTTTTCTTGATGGAATCATGATGATACTTAATAAATCGAGTCCGGACGGGTAACTTGCATTGGGAAAAGAGTCCCTCTGTAGTGTTTTCGTCTGTTGATGCTCTAGGTCCCGTTCGTTGGTGAACTCATGTTTATCGAGACCTAGATAGCCACCCACACATGGTGTGGTATACCTATGAGGTTGAGTCCCATGTATATTGATATGCTTAGGAGTTTAAGTCTCCTGTATAATCATGTAGTTGATATATGGCTACGGTTGTTATCCCGGTATATCGTGTTATCTGATATGCTTAGGAGTTAGTCTCCTATATATCAGTGACCTAGGTCCCAGCTAGGTATAAAAAATAGATTTGAATCGTCGTTGCTTCTCGAAGAAGAAGACTCGATCGATGTTCATCATCGTAGTAACAACTTGAATGATGGTTAAGATTTAAGAATGGAGTTGGTTGGTAATCTTGAGCTAGAGCAAGACAACTTTACTTTCTGCCGAGTTTTTCTGTAAAAAATCTTATCTCTTGCAAGCCTTACCTTGTCCCTCTAGCCTGCATTTCCTGAGTCTTCACCCCTCTTTTTCGTCGGGTCAGTCTTGTTGGGTACTTTTGTACTCAGGGTTTGTTGAACCCCTGTTGCAGATACTAATTGGTGTTCAAATCAAGTTCATGTCGATGGGCTCGACATGATCTGGTTGTCCTCTCCCGACTTAAGTGCTCTACCTAAGTTGTCTTCTGTAGTTCTTCTCTGCTTCCGCAATTGAAGTTAAGTTTGTAAAAGTTAACTTATTCATATTTTGTAAATTCTATGTTATCATTCTTCCGCACTCTGATATATATATTTTGTAACAAATGTTGTAATGTTGGAGCTATTCCTTTGTTGATCCTGGTATGAGTTATTAAATGTAATTTAATCGGGGTCTTTTAAGGGCACCTGACAGGGCTTTCTAAGTTGTATAGGACACATAGATGGCTATTAGAGGTCTTTGAGACAATAATAGGTGCATGTGAACCATATAATCTAGGAGGTTCTGCCACAATCTGAAGAAGTATGCATTAGGTAACAAAAAATGTGTTGGGAACCCTAAAAATGGAGGCATTACAACTAATGAAAATCAAACATATTTGTATACATGGTAGTGTTGTATGTATACACATAAAAGAAATAAATGTGAATGTGAAATATGCAACTATACAACCATAACCATGGTAGGAGCAGGTTATAATTATGTTGTCGGGTTTCATTTGGGCAAACAACGGTTCTAACATTCAGTGCACAGTCAGTCTAGTTAACAGGTTGATATCTACAGATTTCTGATTCTTGATACAAAATAAACACACAAAGAATGAATTTTACAAGGAAATACTCCTCACCTTGGAATGAAATTGTGCTGCACCAAGGAAAGAGTATCAGATAAAAGAAGTCATAAACCTTGACCTTAATTGTACATAGCAGTTCAACACATGACATCTGCATACAGCATTTCACAAAATCTTAGTTATTTGCAACCAAACTGGCCTGCTGACAAATATTTTTTTATATCATCCACTAGCCCTTACTATTTAATAGCAAATAGGAATAAAAATTATAATTAAAAGACAGAGCCATTGCCTATGGAACGATCACAAATGGAAGCAATAATTCCAGACACTTTATTATGTCCCTAATATATTAGCTTTTGGTACAATAGAGTACAAAACATAACTCTAAAACAGGTCCTCTACTGCATTTAGATATGTCAAGCATCAGAGTGTAACAAGAAATGGTCAATCTAGGTTACAGTAAGTGTCGACGTTAGGAACCCGGAGGTGTCCTAAGCCAACGAGTAAACGTATGTGTGCGTAACCCGTTCGGATGGTGATGCAAGAAGAACACAGCGATTTATCCTGGTTCGGGCAAAGAAGGCCCTACGTCCAGCGGGGGGAGAAGATTTGTATTATCTTGCACCTAAGTGCTTGTACAGGGGCGAATACAAGCGAAGGAGAGAATTCGAGGGGGGGTCGAGTATAGAGCGAAAGAGTTATTCAGAGTCTAGGAGTCTGCCTAGGCGTGTGTTCGGTTGTTCGTGAGATCGTTGTCTGGAGTCCGTTCTTCGTCCGATTGGGCCTCTTCCCTGTTGTGTGTCCTGGCGTCCCCTTTTATAGGCCAAGGAGAGGCACAAGGGTACAAGTGTCCTGGTTCGATGATGCAGTGGTGACGTCGCGGGTCGCGGTGGTCAACTCGAGGCCACTGTAAAGACGTGCGCTGAGCATGGCTTGTTCTGTAGCAGCATGGCTCGGAGTTGACAGGCGTCCTTCGGAGGCGTGGTTGCTGACTGGCGAAAGACGCGATCCCCTGTAGAGGGCGTACGAGTCCCTGTTGGGGTCGCATCGGGAGTTGTTGGCGCAGCTTTCGAGGTCGATGTGGGTTGACCAGAGGGCGTCGACACATACTCGAGGCCCAATCGAGGGGTAGCCTCGAGCGTAGTGGTTGAACGGATAAGATTGAACTTAGGGAATCCGATGTCGGTTGTTTGTCGCGTAGCGCGTCGAAGGGGCCTCGAGCGGCCTAACAGTGCTGAGTACGGCGTAACAGTGCCGTGCAGACCGATGCACGTCCCCAGTATGGGCGGTAAAGCGGGATTCGACCGCTGTACGGACCACTGTGCGGCTACTGTAGCCATACGATTGGACGAGGTTAGGTAGTTTTGCATCAAATGCGCTGTCGGACGCACCCGGAGTTGGTGGATCGAGGGGGGGCTCGACCCTTGTCGTATCGAGGCGTCCGTCCCGCCGGGGCCTCGACACTTGACGCGGGGTCCCCTCTCTCGAGTGATCATCAGTTGGTGACGTCAGCGACATGTCGAGGGTTGCGGTAGAAGTTAAGTATCCTGTTGTGGGTCGACCCGGTGTGTATTTGCCGGTGGGCCCCGGTGGGTCGAGGATGTACGGTCTGGTCTTGCATGTGTTTTTTCGAGGGCCCCCGTGAGATTAATCTGAGGGTAAACTCGGGGTTCAACCGAAAACAAGGGAGGTTTAGGGTACCCCTTCTCTCGGTAACCGACAGTAGCCCCCGAGGCTTCGTGTAAGTGTTGATACTTACGCGGAGGCTCAGTTAAATGGACTCGGAGTGTTGGTCGTATTCCGAGGGGTGCGCGCGAGCGCACCCTTCGGGTGTAGCCCCCGAGGCCTCGGGTGAGTAGAATACTCGCCCGAGGTCTTTTATTTTTGGTTTTGGTCGAGGCGTGCTCGAACGATCGAGCCCCCGGGCGGTTGGGTCCTCTTTCGTCGAGGCCACCCGGTTGCGAGTCCGCTCCTTAGCTTCTTTTCGTCGAAGCCGGTCAGGTGCGAGCTCGACTTTTTCGTTCGACCCTCACGAACCCTTTCGATCGGGTAGAGGGGGGAGAAGCGTTGTGCTACCCATGCTCGGGCGAGCATCAACGTCTCAGGTGAGCTGCAATCGGGAAATTCAAGTAAGAGCTCGTGCCCCGTTCGATAGGGGTCGACTAGTGGCCCTGAGGCGCTCTTATTCGAGCAAAACAGTGGGTCCCGCAGATGCCAAACCCTTTCGATCGGGTCTGGTGGCTCGATGCCTCCCCTCGAGGGGATTCCGTCGTGGTCCCTTAGTTTTGCCTTGAATGTGTCCGAGGGGGCCTCGAGAATTCGTTCTCGAGCAAGGGACTCGCGTTGGCCCCCTCGGTCACCCCTAACTCCGGTACTCGAGGGCGGCTATCGAACCCTTTTCGAGGGCCAGCCTTCGCTCCCTGGAGATTTCGAGGGCCTGGGCCCGTATCCCGTGTCGTGGGAAGATCCGTCTGCGGATAACTCCTCCTGTCCGTCACGCGTGCCTTTTTATGCAGAAGCCAGAGCGACGCAGTAGTGGATGATTCCTGTACTTAAAGAGCATTTCGAGGAGGATAACTGTCGGTTGTCATATTAGTCTCGTTTTTCAAGAAAAGATTCAAAGCGGCGCGGCCGTAATGTCGCGGGAGTCGGAACTGCGCGGTCGTGGTGGGGCCGGCATGACGGCTGATTCGTGGATGCTTGACGCGTGTCCATGGTCGATGGGAGTCGAGGGGGTGAATGCGAAACGACGTGAACGCGCAGGCCTGAGGGTATCATTGGCGCCCGGCGGCCTCGCTCATGACGTCGACGCACAGGAATCGAGAGTAGAGTGCTTTGGGCGCATTTAATGCGGGGACTTACTGGCCGGGTTAAGCGTCGGCCGCCCGTTGGTCTTCTGCCCCTATAAAAGGAGGCACTCCGCGCACCGTTGCTCTTCACTTGCCTTCCTGCCGTTTTCGCATTCGCCTTCCTGCGCTTGATTGCCTTCCTTGCGCTCGCCTTCCTTGCGCTTACCTTCCTTGCGCTCGCCTCCCTGCGCTTTGCCTTCCCCGCAGAGATAGGAAATCTTCCGGGTCGTCCGTCCACCGAAGAGCCCCGTGCCCTTGCCATGGCGCCGCCGGAGATTCTTTAGCCCGCGGCGTGGCTCCCCCGGATGTGACGAGGAAGGAGCTGGAGGGGTTGGTGGCGGAGGGGCTCCTTCGCCCTATCACCAACAAGGCCGAGCCCGAATGGCTCGTTCCGCTGAAGGGGGACCTCGAGCCGAACCCACCGGAGGGCTATGTGGTCAGCTTCGTCAAGTTCCACCGACTGGGCTTCGGTTCCCCGCCGAGCCGGTTCATGCGCGCCCTCATCCACTACTACGGGATCGAGCTTCAGCATCTCTCCCCCAATGCGATCTCCTACGCCGCCATCTTCACCACTGTCTGCGAGGGTTACCTCGGGGTGGAGGCGCATTGGGAGCTCTGGCTTCATCTTTTTCGGGCGGAGTACTTCTCCAAGAGCGCGTCGCCGGGGGTGCGGAGGCTGGTGCGGGCCGGGTGCTGCAACTTCGCCGTGAGGAAGGCCGACATGTTCATCCCTATCGGCCTGACTTCGAGCCACGGCGCCTGGCCTTCGAGGTGGTTCTACATCAGGAACGACGAGGGGCTGCTGCCTCAGTACACGGGGCGCGTCCCCACAACTGGGGCGCCCTCGCGCGGGACCATCAAGGGAGGCTCGAAGACCTCCTCGACGCCTTGGCGACCCTTCGAGGGCAGGGGTTGACTGCTGGGGTCGTTGCCTCGTCCTTCCACCATCGACGGGTGCTCCCCCTGATACGGCGCTCGCTCCGCATGAGCCAAATGTTCGTTGGAGCGGAGCTCGAGGGGAGCCGGATGGTTGCTGAGGATATTACGCCGGAGAGCGTCGCCAAGAGGGTTCGAGGCATGGTGTCAGGCCCCTTCACGGCGCAGGAAGTCAACCGTCTTCCGATGCGGCCGGATCCTGGTTACCCTGAACTGGTGAGTGTGTTACTTCGTCGAGCCCTTCTTTTTTGTTTCTTTTCACCTTACATTTTTTTGGGCTTTACGTGTAGGGGGAGCTCGACTACGAGTTGTCGCTGCCCCCCGTTAAGAAAGATTTCGGAGCTGGTCCGGCGGGGCTTCTTGGCGCCTCGTCGACAAAGAAGACGAAGGAGGAGGAGAGCAAGAAGAGGCGGATGCAGAGCCTCGATCTCTCTGCGGGCGAGCAGCGCTCGGCTAAGCAGAGACGAGAGGTGGGGCCCGTCGAAGGGTCCTCCTCTGAGGAGTCGGGGGAGGAGTGGAGCGGAGAAGAGCACCTCTCGACCCGGAGGGTCGCGGCTGGTGCCCCTTCGACGCAGGGCGCTGATGGTTCCGGGGGGCCCACGAAGGGATCCCGTGAAAGTCATCTGGCCCTTGGAGCCGGGCCGGTGGTGCTGGCTTTGGCCGCATCGGTGGCGGCCTCCGCTCGAGGGGCTGCGGGGCCTCGCGGCGTGACGCCGCCGACAGCGACTTCAAGCCTTCCGGGCGCCGGGACGCGGCCGTCGACGGGGGGCTCACGAACCCCGAGGAGGTTCCTGGTGGGGTAAGTTCTTAATCTTGGAGCAGCTTTATATTTCGCGTCTCGATTCCACGCATCTAATTTTTCCTTTCTTGCAGACTCAAGCGCGAGCGGGCACTGGCGGGGCCCGCTCCGGCCAAGCGCCTTCGGACGGAGGCTGCGACAGAGGTGATGGCGGTCGCGGTGGCTCCGGCTACGGGCCCGGTTCCTTTGGCGACGAGCGCCGCCTCGACTCCCCCGGCGATTTCGAACGCGGGGGTCATCGCTTGGGTCAAGGCCGCACGCGCGGCGTTGGCCCGGGGCGTTGCTTCTATTATCGGCGAAGCGGCCACCGAGACTGCAGCGGCTGCGGCGTCGAGCCCCCGAGCCCGGATGGCCGTCGAGGCGCCAGGCACCAGCGTGCCGGAGGGCCCCTCGGATGACTCGCTGCTGGGGTTTTCGGAGGCGGCGCCCATCGTCCTCGAGGCTGAGGAGGGCGAGGCCTCTGTCGACGAAGGGAAGGAGAAAGACGCCGCACCCCCCTGTCGCCACCAAGGTCGGGGGTCGTCGAGCCCGGGGGTGCCGAAGCGGCCCCGTCAGGCGGGGCCCCCATGGGTGATTCGGTCGAGGAGGCAAGCGTCGCCGTGTCTGCCCCGGCGGACCTTTTTGTCGAGCGGGAGGAGCCGCAGGCCAGCTTGCTAGCTATCGTGTCGTGGGAGGGTCCGTCTCCCCCCGCGGTGCCCGAGCAACGACCTGCGGCAGGCGCGGCCGTCGACGCGGAGGGTGCCGGAGCAGAGGCGGCGCGGCGGCGCTCCGAGGCGGAGACTTCCGGATGGGGCTCGGAGCCCATCCGCGTCCACGACCCCACGAGTCACGACGCTCCCTCGTGGGAGGTGGATGACCCCGCGGAGCTCGAGTGCTGGAGGGCCGTCGAGGAGGAGCGTTCTTGCCTTCAGAGCTCGCTGAAGGCAATGCTTGGTCTCGTTAGCGACAACCTTCACCAACGCCTCGCGGTAAGCATCCTTCTTCGAAGTTATGGAACTCGGGGTGTGTTCTCTTTGTTGATGACGTCCTTTGTTCTTCTTGCTCTTAGGATCTGAGAAAGCGCTCGAACATCAAGTCCTATCTTATCCACGGCGCCTAGGATAAGTGGAACCAGATCCCCGAGCTTGAAGCAGCGCTCGAGGCTGCCCGGGTCGAGGCCGCGAAGGCGAAGGAGGAGGCTGCTGCCGCTCGAAGTGGGCTTGAGAAGGCGAAGTCCGAAACCGCCTTGGCCCGAGAGGTGGCTGCCCAAGCCAAGGAGGCCGAGGCCAAGGCGAAGGAGGAAGTGGGGAGGGCCCTCGAGAAGGCGAGGTCCGAGGCCAGCAACGAGCTGGCAAGGGCCCTCGAAGCGGTGCGGAAGGAGCTCGAGGCCTCGGCCTCCGAAAACGCCAGGCTTTCCGAAGCCTGGCAAGAGCAAAGGCGGAATGCCATTCCGGCAGGCGAGGCCCTCGAGAAGCTCAAGGAGGAGAACGCGTCGATGGTCCGCGCTGGTGAGACGCTTGCAAATGAGTATCTCGTTCTGCAAGATACGCACACGAAGCTCGAGACCCACGCCGTCGGTGAGTCTTCCTTCTTTTCTTGAAGAGTTTTTTGCCTTTGTTTTTTCTTAAGCGTTACTGACTCCGTTTGTTTCCAGCCTTGAAGGAGGAGCTGACTCGGGCTCATCGCGACCTCGGCCTACTTCAGAAGTCGTACACGGCCGAGGTGAAGCTGACCGGCGAGCTCGGCGGTATGCTCGACATGGTCTGCGACAGCCTCGGCGTCCCTCCTCCCGAAGCGGCCGCGGATGACGTCCATGGGGCCCCTCTCCTTGACCGGCTGTTCGAGCCCGGCCGCGTGGTTAAGGAGAAGGTGCGAGGCGCCCTTCATGTCGGCGTGAAGCGGGCGATGGCGGTCATCGGCTCCGGCTACATCTACGACATGGAGGTCGTCTCCCACGGCTTCGTCAGCGACCCTTCGAAGACTGACGAGGAGAACGAAGCCGTCTTCATGGGGTTGGTCGAGGCTGCCGAGGAACCTGGCGATCGTCTTGCAAGCCTCTTCGAGCGTGAGGTCCTTCCGCCTCCTGAGGATGATGTCCTGTGAGCCAAATCTGGGCAAAGAGGCCTTTGTAAGAAATCTTGTAATTTTCTGGTTTGCGAGGCCCAGGGGGCCTCGAAACATTATCGAATGTAAAATATAACTTCGCAAATTGTTTAGTCCCTTCCTTTCTCGCATGTCTGATAACGTTTCTTAACTTAGTGTGACGCATGTTCGTGCCCCTCGACGTGGGAGTGATTGGAGGTACCGTAGCCCTGGGGCGTCGGTGGTCTCCTGGCTCGACAGCCCTCGACCTTTAGGGTGTTCACATGGCGTTTTGGACTAAGTATTTAGAGCGTATCGAGGTGCGTAGAGAGGATAGACTTTTGAGTTTTGAAAAAATCATGCGACTTTTTGGGGACTTCGGGGGGGTTCCCCCCTTGTAGCCCCCGAGGGAGGTTCGACTCTGAGGGAGCAGAGTCGAGGCTAGCTCTTATATGTATAAGAAGATTGAGCTTGTGATCGAAAGCATTCCGTATACGAAAATGTATGAAGAAGGCATCGAGGCCCTAGGGATAGAAGCGACGTAGCTGTTCGATGTTCCATGCGTTGGTGAAGATTTCGCCTTTGTCGTTAGCGAGCTTATAAGTTCCGGGCTTCAACACCTCTGCTATGATGAAGGGGCCTTCCCACGGTGGAGTTAACTTGTGGCGGCCCTTGTTGCTCTGTCGCCGTCGTAGGACGAGGTCGCCTACTTGAAGGTCCCTTTTGCGCACATGCTTGTCGTGGTAGCGTCGAAGCTTCTGCATGTATCTTGCGGAGTTGAGGAGGGCCATGTTTCGAGCTTCTTCGAGTTGGTCGACGGCGTTTGCGAGGGCTTCTTCGTTCGTCCGCTCGTTGTAGGCTTTTAATCAAGGGGACCCGTATTCGAGGTCGATGGGGAGGATGGCCTCAGACCCGTAGACCATGAAGAACGGGGTGAATCCCGTGGCTCGACTGGGTGTTGTCCTTAGGCTCCACAGGACCGAGGGCAGCCCGATGGCCCACTTCTTGCCGTATTTCTTCAGGCGGTCGTAGATTCTAGGCTTGAGCCCTTGAAGAATCATCCCGTTGGCACGCTCGACCTGGCCGTTACTTCGAGGATAAGCAACTGCAGAACAATTCACACGGATGTGATGGTGATCGCAGAAGTCCAGGAACTTTTTGCCGGTGAATTGAGTGCCATTGTCGGTGATGATCATGTTGGGGACCCCGAAGCGATGAATGATGTCAATGAAGAACTCGACCGCTCGCTCGGAACGAATGTTGGTGATGGGCCGAGCCTCGATCCACTTGGTAAACTTGTCGATGGCAACGAGCAGGTGGGTGAAGCCTCCAGTTGTCCTTTTGAGGGGACCAACGAGGTCGAGCCCCCATACGGCGAACGGCCATGTGAGGGGGATCATTTGCAAAGCATGCGCAGGGAGGTGCGTCTGCTTGGCATAGAACTGGCACCCCTCACATGAGCGGACGAGGCTGATGGCGTCAGAGACAGCGGTCGGCCAGTAAAAGCCTTGTCGGAAAGCATTCCCGACGAGGGTCCTGGGCGCAGCATGATGGCCGCAAGCCCCCGAGTGTAGGTCGTTGAGTAACCTTTTGCCTTCCTCGATGGTGATGCAACGCTGCAAAACTCCGGTCGGGCTCCGTCGATAGAGCTCCTTGTCTGGACCGAAGAGGACGTAGGTTTTGGCCCTTCGCGCAATGCGTCGAGCCTCGTTTCGCTCGTCTGGCAGCTCCCCTTGAGTAAGGTATTCGAGGAAGGGCTTACGCCAATCGGCTTCGTCGCTTGCTCGAGGGGTTGATACCTCGAGGTCCATGACCTCGTCCCCGGTCGAGGGGGCCTGGGTTGGTTGAGGCTCGACCCCCTTGGGCGGATGTTCCTGTTCATCCACGAAGTCAACTGATGGCTTGTAGAGATCTTTTGCGAAGACATCGGGTGGCACGGTGCCTCGGGTTGACGCGATCCTTGCGAGCTCGTCCGTGGCCTCGTTGTAGCGTCGAGCAATGTGGGTTAATTCGAGGCCGTAGAATTTGTCTTCCAATTTGCGGACCTCTTGACAGTATGCTTCCATTTTGGGTTCGTGGCAGCTCAAAGCCTTCATGACTTGATCGATGACTAACTGCGAGTCGCCCCGGGCTTGGAGGCGTCGAACCCCGAGCTCGATAGCGATGCGTAGTCCGGTCACGAGGGCCTCGTACTCCGCGACGTTGTTCGAGGCTGCAAAGTGGAGTCGAATCACGTAACGCATGTGAACCCCGAGGGGCGAGATGAAGAGCAGGCCCGCGCCCGCTCCCGTTTTCATCATCGACCCATCAAAGTACATGGTCCATAGCTCGGCCTGGATCTGTGCGGGCGGTAGTTGAGCGTCGGTCCATTCGGCCACGAAATCCGCCAGCACCTGCGACTTGATGGCCTTTCGCAGTGCGAAAGTGAGGGTCTCGCCCATGAGCTCGACTGCCCACTTAGCGATTCTCCCTGTGACCTCCCGATTCTGGACTATCTCCCCGAGGGGGAAGGACGAGACCACGGTTATCGGGTGGCTTAGGAAGTAATGTTGGAGTTTGCGCCGCGTAAGGACTAGAGCGTACAACAGCTTCTGAATCTGAGGGTAGCGGGCCTTGGTCTCCGAGAGTACTTCACTGACAAAGTAGACTGGCCTTTGAACGGGCAGGGTGTGCCCTTCTTCTGCCCTCTCGACCACTATGGCCGCACTGACCACCTGGGTGGTTGCGGCGACATAGAGGAGGAGCGGCTCGGCCGGATGGGGAGGTACTAGGATCGGGGGCGAGGCTAGCATAGACTTAAGCTTTGAGAGGGCTTCCTCGGCTTCGAGGGTCCATTCGAAGTGCTCCGATTTCTTCAAAAGGCGGTAGAGGGGCAACGCCTTTTCCTCGAGACGGGAGATGAAGCGGCTCAGGGCTGCCAGGCATCCTGTGACCCTCTGAACGCCTTTGAGGTCTCGAATGGGCCCCATCTTGACGATCGCCGAGATTTTCTCCGGGTTGGCCTCGATGCCGCGCTGAGAGACTACGTACCCTAAGAGCATGCCTCGGGGGACGCCGAAGACACACTTCTCGGGGTTCAGCCTGATGCTCTTCGCCCGGAGGCATTTGAACGCGGCATCGAGGTCGGAGACGAGATCCTCGACTTTTTTGGTCTTGACCACGATGTCATCGACATAGGCCTCGACCGTCGAGCCGATGTGTTCTCCGAAAACGTGGAGCATGCACCGCTGGTACGTTGCCCCGGCGTTTCGAAGGCCGAAGGGCATAGTAACATAGCAGTACATGCCAAAGGGGGTGATGAAGGAAGTCGCGAGCTGGTCGGACTCCTTCATCCGGATCTGGTGGTAGCCGGAATAGGCGTCGAGAAAGGAGAGGGTCTCACATCCCGCCGTCGAGTCAACGATTTGATCGATGCATGGCAAGGGAAATGGGACTTTAGGACATGCTTTATTCAAGCCGATGTAATCTACACACATCCTATATTTCCCATTTTTCTTTTTGACTATTACAGGGTTAGCTAACCACTCGGGATGGTGGACCTCCTTGATAAATCCGGCCGCCAAGAGCTTGTTGACTTCTTCCCCGATGATCCTGCGCTTTTCCTCGTCGAAGCGGCGCAGGCGTTGCTTCACCGGCTTAGACCCGGGGCGGATCTCCAAGGCGTGCTCGGCGACTTCCCTCGGTATGCCCGGCATATCCGAGGGACTCCACGCAAACATGTCGGCGTTCGCACGGAGAAAGTCGACGAGCACTGCTTCCTATTTGGCATCGAGGGAGGCGCTAATGAGCAGCGCCTTCCCCTTGGAGCAACTCGGGTGGAGAGGGATATTCTTCGTGTCCTCGGCAGGCTCGAAGCTGCCGGCATGTCGCTTGGGTTCGGGGATCTCGTCAGCGAGGGCCTCGAGAGTGGCTGCAAGCATCGCCGACTCCTCGAGGGCTTCCGCGTGTTCGACGCACTCGACGTCGCAGTCGTATGCGTGCTCGAAGAAGGGGCCGACGGTGATGATGCTGTTGGGGCCCGGCATCTTGAGCTTGAGGTAAGTGTAGTTGGGAACCGCCATGAACTTGGCGTAGCCCGGCCGTCCGATGATCGCATGGTACGTGCCTCGAAACGGGACTACCTCGAACATGAGGGTCTCCTTTCGAAAGTTTACGGGAGTACCGAAATACACCGGCAAGTCGATGCATCCGATGGGAATAGCCTTTTTCCCTGGCACGACGCCATGGAAGCCCCCAGCGCTGGGTTTCAGCTTTTCCGTCGGGATTCCGAGAAGGTCGAGGGTCTCGGAGTAGATGATGTTGAGGCTGCTGCCTCCGTCCATCAAGACCTTGGAGAAGCGGGTGTTGATGATGACAGGGTCGACAACAAGCGGGTAGAGCCCCGGGTTCGGGACGTGGTCCAGATGGTCGTCACGGTGGAACGTGATAGCCGTCTCGGACCAGTCCAAGAATCGGGGGGTGGCGACTCGAGTGGAGAATACCTCCCGACGCTCCCTCTTACGCTGTCGAGGGGTGAGCCGGGCGGTAGGTCCCCCGTAGATCATGTAGCAATCCTGCACCACGGGGAATCCATCATCCTTGTCGTCGTTCTTGTCGTCGGGCTCTTCCTTTTTCTCTTCCTTTCCTCGAACCGTACCCTCGAAATGCCTTTTGAGCATCCGGCAGTTTTCGAGGGTGTGGTTGGCCTGGCCCTTGTGATATGGGCACGGTTTCTTGAGCATCTCGTCGAAGAGGCCCTTTTCGGGAGGGCCTCGAGGCTTCTTGCGCTCGACAGCCGCCACGAGGTCGTCGTCGGGGGCGTCTTCGCGCTTGCCTCGCGGGTTCTTCTTCTTGCCCCCTTTCTTGCCGCCCCTGTTCGAACCCTCGAGGTTGGCCGCCTTGGCTTGCGTTTGGCCTTTGCCATCGTCGAAGAAGGCGCCGACGGCCTCTTCTCCGGCGGCAAAGTTGGCCACGATGTCCATCAATTCATCGGCGGTCTTTGGGGGAGCACGCCCGAGCTCCCGGACCAGTTCCTTGCAGGTGGTCCCGACAATGAAAGCCAGGATCGCCTCTTCGTCGGTGACGTGGGGAAGCTCAGTGCGCTGCTTGGAGAAGCGTCGAGTAAAATCGCGGAGGGATTCCCCGGGCTTTTGTCTACAGCCTCGGAGTTCCCACCTGTTGCCCGAACGCACATAGGTGCCCTTGAAGTTCCCCTCGAAAACCCTGACCAGGTCGGACCAGTCATAGATTTGGTTAGGGGGAAGCTCCTCGAGCCACCGTCGTGCGGTGTCGGAGAGAAAGAGTGGGAGTTGTCGAATGATGGCGCTGTCGTCACGGGCCCCACCAAGCTGGCACGCCAGCTTGAAGTCGGCAAGCCAGAGCTCAGGCTGTGTCTCGCCGTCGTATTTGACGAGACTTGTCGGGGGTCTGAAGGGGCTAGGCAGCGGCATGCTGCGAATCGCACGGCTGAAGGCTCGAGGTCCCGGCGGATCCGGGGATCGACGTCGGTCCTCGTCGCTGTCGTAGCGTCAACCCCGATGAGCGCTGTAGCCTCGCGCCTCGGCGTCACCGCTCTTGCGTCTGCGGTGTTCGTTGATGTCGTGACGCGCATCACGGGGCTCGCGGTTGTCACGAACGCGATCATGGGCCGGGACCGCCCCCTTCGAGCGGGGGAGTCTACCGGATTGGTCGAGGCCTGCCTCTCATGCCGCGAGGGTTCGTGGTGTTGCCCTGAGGCCGCACCTCGACGCCTCGAGGCAGAACTCTCGGCCTGCTGGATGGCAGCCATCTCGAGAAGGCCCTGGATCTCCTGTCGGACTCGTTGGGCTTCAGGATTCAAGGGGGCCGGCATGTTGCGGAGAAGCATGGTTGCCGCGACGACATTCTGACTGGCTCGATTGAAGGCGGGACGTGCAACCGTATCCGCGCCCACAATCTGCCGCTGTACTTGCCGCGCTCGGGCCCGAGCCCCTCCGCCTGGGGGATTCCGATTGTCTTGCTCGAGGGTATGCTCGAGCTGGCGCAGTCGCTCTTTGTCTTCGTCGAGTTTGGCTCGAAGCTCCCGGACCTGCGCGAGCTGGGCGACGCGGGCGCCCTGCGAATCGCACGGATCATTGGTTGAAGCAGGGGGCCGTTCCTCCTGTCCCACCAGGAGGAGGGGTCCGCCTGTTGCAGCCGGTGGTGTGGACGTCTCAACGGGACCGGCGTCGTCGTTGCCCGACGCGGCGACTATGTCGACGTGGAAACACTCTCGTGTGGGATCATAGTAGCTGGAGTCGTAGTCGGAGTCGGAGTAGAGCGGGTAAGGCATGATGGTCCGCCCATATTGTTCCACTTCCAGCCACTGTCGAAGCGCGCGAGGGCAGGCGCCGCGTGGGCGAGGGTTAATCGGGCGCTCGGGGGGCAGTACCGGTACCTCCCGGCACGCTGCTGTGCGTAGGGGGGTCCAGTCCGTTCCCTGTCCGCTCCGAAAACCGAGCGCACGATAGCGGAGTATGTTGAAGCGGCATTGTCGAGCCCAAATGGCAGTGCCGGTCGGACGGCAAACTGCTCATGGGGCAAGAGAGCCGTAGACGTGAGGGGCGCGTTCGCCTGGGGGGAAGCATTCAACCCTGGCGAGCGCTGCCCCTCTTCGGGCCTTACGCGTAGTCGTGGGAGGCTCCTGGCCAGAGAGCTCAAGTCATCTGTCGAAGACGAAGAGGATGTGACGACCGTGGTCGCATGGCGGCGGCGCCCGCCCTGCGATCCACGTCTCCTTGATTGGGAAGCGTGGTGGCGAGGGCGACGCGGGGCTCCTCGCGGAGTCCCTGAAGCGCCCCCGCTTGGGTGCCCGGTAGAGAGCAGGACCATGTCATGGCTTGTGCCGAGCGACAGGAACTCCAAACTCCCAAACCAGATCACCGAGCCGAAAGGGAGCGATGATACGAAATCCGCCATCCGAACAAAGCGGTTTGACACACACAGGCCCCTACCTGGCGCGCCAACTGTCGACGTTAGGAACCCGGGGGTGTCCTAAGCCAACGAGTAAACGTATGTGTGTGTAACCCGTTCGGATGGTGATGCAAGAAGAACACAGCGATTTATCCTGGTTCGGGCAAAGAAGGCCCTACGTCCAGCGGGGGGAGAAGATTTGTATTATCTTGCACCTAAGTGCTTGTACAGGGGCGAATACAAGCGAAGGAGAGAATTCGAGGGGCGGTCGAGTATAGAGCGAAAGAGTTATTCAGAGTCTAGGAGTCTGCCTAGGCGTGTGTTCGGTTGTTCGTGAGATCGTTGTCTGGAGTCGGTTCTTCGTCCGATTGGGCCTCTTCCCTGTTGTGTGTCCTGGCGTCCCCTTTTATAGGCCAAGGAGAGGCACAAGGGTACAAGTGTCCTGGTTCAATGACGCAGTGGTGACGTCGCAGGTCGCGGTGGTCAACTCGAGGCCACTATAAAGACGTGCGCTGAGCATGGCTTGTTCTGTAGCAGCATGGCTCGGAGTTGACAGGCGTCCTTCGGAGGCGTGGTTGCTGACTGGCGAAAGACGCGATCCCCTGTAGAGGGCGTACGAGTCCCTGTTGGGGTCGCATCGGGAGTTGTTGGCGCAGCTTTCGAGGTCGATGTGGGTTGACCAGAGGGCGTCGACACATACTCGAGGCCCAATCGAGGGGTAGCCTCGAGCGTAGTGGTTGAACGGATAAGATTGAACTAAGGGAATCCGATGTCGGTTGTTTGTCGCGTAGCGCGTCGAAGGGGGCCTCGAGCGGCCTAACAGTGCTGAGTACGGCGTAACAGTGCCGTGCAGACCGATGCATGTCCCCAGTATGGGCGGTAAAGCGGGATTCGACCGCTGTACGGACCACTGTGCGGCTACTGTAGCCATACGATTGGATGAGGTTAGGTAGTTTTGCATCAAATGCGCTGTCGGACGCACCCGGAGTTGGTGGATCGAGGGGGGCTCGACCCTTGTCGTATCGAGGCGTCCGTCCCGCCGGGGCCTCGACACTTGACGCGGGGTCCCCTCTCTCGAGTGATCATTAGTTGGTGACGTCAGCGACCTGTCGAGGGTTGCGGCAGAAGTTAAGTATCCTGTTGTGGGTCAGCCCGGTGTGTATTTGCCGGTGGGCCCCGGTGGGTCGAGGATGTACGGTCTGGTCTTGCATGTGTTTTTTCGAGGGCCCCCGTGAGATTAATCTGAGGGTAAACTCGGGGTTCAACCGAAAACAAGGGAGGTTTAGGGTACCCCTTCTCTCGGTAACCGACAGTAAGATAATTTTCTGAAATTTGAATCATGCTTATACTTTGTAGTGGAAAATTAGCAAGCTGAAAAAGAAGCTAATTTCCAGTGGAAACATATGGAAAAATTATACTCTTGTAATGTTGCAAACATAATTAGGCACACAAACAAAATCAGTAATTGTAGAACAAACAACCTATGTGAACAATCATGGAGAGCAGATGGATGAGGATGCTTTGATGGAAAGCACTTGTGATCTGCACAAAGAAGAGAGAGAGAGAGAGAGAGAGAGAGAGAGAGAGAGAAAGAGGAAAAATAACATTGATGAAACTATTAGCTCTAACCAGGAAGCATAACTAACAAATATTCAGATCAGAGTAAAGTAGAAATTTTGAAAATAGGATGGAGATATCTGTGATCTGACAAAGATCACAGGCAAATAGAATTTATAGATGTGGCTGCACAAAAAAGAAATTGATTTTATACTACAATCTCTAACAAAACTAAAATAGGAATCAACAGCATGTCGACAGGCGAAGCAAAGAAAATGGGAAGAAAACCTGGGGGACTCGATGACATCTTTGGTTGTGGGAGAAGGCGCCGATACAGCCGGACGATGGGGTTCAGCTGCTCCCTAGGCCTACTACGCCTGATGCATCACTAGCGCGTGGAGGAAGGCTGAAGTCGTCAAACACCAAGAAGCAGGATGGGGCGGAGTAGCGCTGCCGGGGCCTGTGGTAAAAGAGCATGTTCAGGAGCAGAGGGCATACAGTCTTGGAAGGTCCTCCCCTTGGAATTTGTGTTGCATCAGTGCAAGAGAGCCAGATAAAAGAAGTTATAAACCTTCACGTTAATTAGTTAATTGTACATAGTAGTTCATCACATGCCATCTGCATACAACATTATTTGCAACCAAACTAGCCTGCTCATAAATATTTTTTTATATATCACCCACTAGCCCTTACTCTTAAATAGCATATACTGGAATAAAAATTATAATAAAAATTCACCATTGCATATGGAACAATCTCAAATGGAAGCAATAATGGCAGACGGTTTATTATGTCCCTAATATATTCACTTTTGGTAGAATAGAATACAAAATATAACTCTGTAACCGGTCCTCTACTGAATTTAGATATGCCAAGCATCAGATTGTTACCAGAAAATAGACAATCTAGTTTCAATAAGATAATTTAGTTATTCCATACATTAAATTTCACCCTGTTAATAAAAAAAGTGTGCTTATATGAAGTGTGGAAACGTAAGGTAGGCATATAAGTGAATGAGCCTTTTCTAGCACAGCAGCATGCCTAAATTAATAGGTATATGTAAGACCATATGCACATACACGACCTATTGATGTATTAAACTACTGCATAATAACAAATAGATGCATGATGAATCTACAACATAATAGTCTGTATATCCTATTCAACCAGGAAATTTTTTGGTGGTTCATTAGCCTTGAAGTTCGTAGATCGACACATACATGAACGAGATGATGAATGACAAAGCATGCCGTCTTTGAGAAAATAATAATATTGATAGACACCCTCCCAATAGAATACAGGGCAATCCCAATCTAAACTGTGCAAATCATAAACTTATCTGCCCATAATTCCCCAATCCCTGATGATATTAAATAAATTGAATATAAAAAAGGAGCAGGGATCAAAGGGGATTCAGTCTGCTCACCGTTTTTTGACCTACCCAGTAGCATCCAGCAGTGTGACAATAATGCCTATTCAATGCAAACCTGCACGAGGAAGCAGACCGTCAAGGGAGACAACAGCGTCCATGGCCCTAGATCTTGACGGAGAGATGAAAGGGCATAAATTTTAAAATCTGTTGGTTCTTAACGGAGATAGTGAGGAGGGAAGGATGCACCTTGTCCATCTGCTCGCTGTCATCCCGGTCGAAGGCCGTGCGGAGGGAAGGGGGCTCGCCCAGCCAGGACGGTCGACCAGCCGATGGGGCCGGCAACGGGCTGTGCCCGCACGGGGTGGTCGCGCCCTCACCACGGGGAGGACCGCACCGTCGCCGTGTGGGAGGGGTGCTCCGCGCCATCGACGGGAAAAAGGGTGGGGGCAGGGTGGTCCGCCATTGGTCCGGGGCCTCCTGCAGCAGAGCAGCGTGACGGGGTTGAGGCAGACCGGAGGCAGGCGCGGCGGCGAGCCGGGCGGGGAGGCAGCGGCGGTGACGCGCGGCGCCAGTAGGGGAGCGGGCGGAGCGTCGGAGCGGTCTGCATTCTCGAAAAATGGAACTGCAAAGAAATCGTGGGTGGGTGGTGGCAACTTCGGAGCTGCTATAGCTCGTGGTGGGTGGGCCGGGCTTATGAGCCTCGGGTCCAAACGGTGGGGAGCGGGCCTGTTTTGGCTGCCTGCCAAATATGACGTTGGGTACCGAATATCTACTTGGTACCCAGGTACCATATATCAATACTATATATATATATATATAAATTTAAAATAACTTATAATTTAGAACATATACTCCGATGCTTAGGAACTCCATAAGAGTGCCAATACGCGTCAGCAACGTCACAAACAAAATTCTTTTCATCTCGATGCTTGTCTTACAGTTGAGCCGATGCCGATCGATGCTCATTGCTCCACGAAACTGATGTTGTATGAACTAGCAACTTTATAGAGAATTTTATACCATATTATGATTAAGTTACACTTGCATTAGTATCCAACTGCAATCTTCACACACGCACAGACCGGCTCCTTGTCATCTGCTACAATCTACGTAGGCTCCTATATCCAACAGCAGAGGCGGGACAATGGGGAATTACACTTTTCAGTTTCAATTCAGTCAGTCACAACATATGTCCACGTCTACCAGCACTTACGCAAGTTGTCCTTTTTTTTTTCCACCGACCATCGGAATTCTCAAGGCTGTATGGCTGTATCTCTTGCCTCTGAATCCTCCAGAGCTCACCAGTTCTCTCTGGATTTTGTTAGTTCTGCAGATCAGATAAATGTGTCATAGCATCATCGGAGATGTCGTGGCGACTGGTTTTTGCCGTATCTGGTGAAGAAGACATGACTCAAGGCTTCTTGAGCAGTCAACCTTGCCAAGGGCTCATAGGCTAGGAGGCGCTTCAGAAGGTCAATGAAGTCACCAGCAGAGTGATCCACATGCTGCATCACCAGGTTCTGGATCAGAAACAAGGGACCACTGTTAGAACGACAGATAAACAAATTCAAAATATAGTAATACCGGGCCTTAGGAGGGGACAATGAGTGCCATTGTTTGTAATAGCAAGGTGGGAAAGAAAATCCATAACGCAGGAGGAAGAATCAATCAGCCAAGCATCAGGAGCCTTGTCACATTTACCTGAAGGCGAGGCAGTTTGAGAACAGCTCTAATGCTCTCTTTTGTCGTTGCTCCTTCTGGCCAGTTCAATCTTCCTCTTCTGACATACTTCTCTGCATGCTCGCTGTGTTTACAGAAAGGCAAAAAACTGGAATTAGTCTAAAAAATGCAGCATTAGGTACAAAAATGCCAACAGGTAACAAAAGCCATACTCAGCTCTTTCCAGCATGTGCCGTGGAAGAGGACCTAGAACTCTCTCCATCATCGCAAGGTGTTCCAAGTTCTCGTGAGTCTGGAACAGTGTCTCACCCTATAAAATGAGGCAAATGATTTAATCAGGCATGCACCTTTTCGATATCAACCACCAAAATCAGATAAATACGTACCGAGCAAAGCTCTACAAGTATACAACCAACACTCCAGATATCACAAGGATAGCTCCATCCATGCCCTTACAACAGTAACACAAATATTAAGCTACTCGGCTCCACAAGTAATGAAAAAGACATGTCCAATTAGGCAGCAACTACAGTCAAGTTCATACCCAAAATAACTTCAGGGGCTCGATAGTGTCTGGTAGATACAACGTAACTGCGATCCTGGTGATGGTATGATGCACTTCCAAAGTCAATCAACTTAATGGCACTTGATTTTGGCAGTTTCCTTGAGAATGATCCATCCTGCATTGAAAATTTGTAGTTAAGATTACTAGTGAAGCACAGTAGTTCAAGAAAAATTACAGTAAACAAGAGATTAAACTGAAGAGAGTTTTATGGGCTGGGCCTTAGCAGAGACAGCCATAAAGGTCTGAGCACACAAGCAGCAAATGCATGCAATTGATCAGATCAAGTTAATTTGATTATTAGTTTGCTTCTTAGCTAAGTAAGAGATAGACAGTGGATTATCAATCAGATGAGATCAAGATCGTTAGAATCATTTGTTAGGGTTAGCTCTATAAAAGAAGAGACAGGGCACATCACATGGAATCAGATAAACAAGTTACACTTAATCATGGTGTAATCATGTAGCGTAAAAGTACCTTGGGATCAGGTAACTTGATATGATCTGAAGAAACGAGGAGGATGTTCTCTGGTTTCAGATCAGTATGGATTAACTGCAGACGATGCATGACTGCATGGAAGTAAAGGCAAATATCAGGATACACCAGAAAAAATGTGAAACCAAGTTACGAGTACTGGGATAAAAGATGATGATTCAAAAAGGACAAGAAAACAACGTAAAAGAGTTTTCAAAATAAAGGAAGGAAAATTATAATAAAGCACTATCCATTGTATTTCAAATGTGTTACAAAATTTTGAAGTCAAAATAATCGAAGTCAAAGAAGAACAAGAAATCAGATAAGGTATAAGGAAACAAAAAATAAACAACAATCTTAAATAAAAGGAAATATAATATATTCAAAGTTTGCAGAGTACTGTCTCTACACACATGCAACAGATTCCAAAAGTTGCTCTCCGATCTGGCGAACTAGATCAATTGGGAACGGGCGGAAGCCGGTTTTCTGTAGAAAATCATATAAGCTTGGGCCAAGCTTCTCGCAGACCTGTTCATTCATCGAAATTTATTGATTGATTTGACCCCAATGTCTACATGACAGGTTGGGGAAAATTCTAAAATCAACCAATATACTTACAATACAAATATGGCTACGATAGTCAAACCAGTTCCGTATTTGAACACAGCTGCAAAAAGACTCATAAGGATGTAACTTTCCTCCATTACAGCAGCAACATAGTTTTTAAGAAAGCCCACAATTTAATGCGCAGAACTTATTTCTTTGTTTTCATAATGGGGACAAGTAAAAGTATAACTTACTGTTTTCCTGCAGCATCATTTCTTGCAAGCTTCTGCAGGACATCAATCTCTATCATTGCTGCATCACTGTATTTCTTTAAAGAACGAACAATTTTAATAGCCACCATCTCTTTGCTTTCTCGGTCCCAGCATTCCAATACTTGACCAAAAGTACCTAAACAAATAAAAAGATATCAAATATTACAGGAAGTTTTGTTGAGTCAATTGCATCATAAAAATAACATGATCCTTCAGAAACTATAACAATGGCACAGGTCTCTTGTACACGGGCGCGATTATTTAGTTAACTGGTGGCGTGAGTGGTTGAGTATTCGTTTGTTTGGGTTCTTCCCCTTTTTCTTTCTTCTTATAATATAATAATATATGCAGCTCTACTGTGCGTCCGAGAAAATAAATGGCACAGGCCCTTGAACTCACAAGTTAATAAACTAAATTAAATAGTCTGCATGTTGCATATGAGTACGTGATGGCAAAGAAAGAAATACTAACCTTCACCCATTTTTCTGTATATCTTGTCTGCAAAAAAAAACGATGATATATTAGAATGGTGCCATTCCCACAAGTGCAACAAGATCAGAACATTTATAGGAATACAAAAACAGACAGCCAATCACAGAGAAAAAAGGATCTTATGTCAAGATGAACATAACAGTAACATCACTGGGAGCTATAAAATAAGTCAACATGGACAACATTGAAAACCTTGAACCACATAGATTAGAAAACAAGAGAGCACCCAAATAAGAATTTTTTAACAATGTCATTTGCTTAATGCAATAGTGTTTAAAAAAGGTCCAAAAAGGGTATGAAACAAAATAGATGTCCACTGAGGCATGATTGAAAATAATGAAAAAATTAAAATGGATATATCTGTTCAAAAGAGAAAAATGCCATCAATAAATCCACAACTTTTTAATGAGCAAGAAAAAGGGAAATGTAACAGCCAGAAGGATGAACATCACATATCACAGAGATATTACTCCAACAGTGATAGTCAAGTGTAATTACAGCGAGAGGTCAAATTCTCTCCAACAGCAAATACATAATGGCCATCTTTATCGTCTTCTCTCCAGGGAGGGGAAGCATTTCGAGCCACACCCTTCGGGAGCAGAGACGAACAAGTATGGTCGGAAGGATTTGCTGATGATAGCAGGCTGGCCACACCACCAACTTCTTGCCCACAAAAGGTTCCTATCTGAGCCTACACACATCCATCCATCGTTTTTTCATGCAAGAGAAAAATATAGACAAATACTTCCCTGTGTGATGGTCCCAGAGATAATTGAGCCACATAAGAAAAAAAGAACACAGTGGTGAATAGAACAAGGGATAGCATCAGTTATCACAGACATAAATACATGAGAGATTATAGATAAGAACTTGAAAGCATGTAGTTGTAACTGAAGAGAAGAGAACGTATTGCATATTCTGCCCTTTATTCTATCCATACTTAAGCCCAGGGAAAATTGAACTTGGTAAGCTACAAACTTCTTGTATTAAGATACAAACTCCAACAGATACACACTATTCATAAATGCTAACAAGTGGTTCTTATTTGATTAATAAAATTCAGTTAGATCATAATCATGTAGATCAAGCATAATAACAATTGCAACGGAAGGCGTTGTTGAATTATGTGAAACCACGTTCCATTTAAGGTAGAAAACATATAATTTCGATGCTACTAAATCAGTCCAGGATATTTCCATGAATTAAAACATAACTTAAAAGGAGTGATTACCTACATACAAAAACTATTGAGCCCAAATTTCTCAGTATGTTAAACCAAACTATATGCAGCTCTAGGCGTGCTTTGGGGAAAAATCAAAGCATGCATGCTCTAGGTCAAATATAAACCTGATCAGATTTATCAGGCTACAAAATTAGTAGCACCGTTGAGAACCATTGGCATATTAGTTTTGCAAGAGCACTATAGAATTTCTGTAGATCTGGGCTCCAATACAACACATAAACGACCTAGATCTACAAGATTCATGTATCATATCATGAATTACAACACATCGGAAATACAAGATCTATGTATCCTATCCTAAATTACACACACATCGGAAAGAAGAGGAGTCGGTGAGGGGCGTTTACCTCAGCAGCCGGCGCCACGTCCCAGCCAAGCCTCGCACGCTTGCGGGCACGGCCGGTGGCCAGATCGGCAGCGGCGGCAGCGCACTTCGTCGCCATCGTTGTTGCGCGGCTTAGCGCGGAGGAATTTGGGTAAACGTCAGGAAGCGGTCGCGGAAGGAGGGGAAAACGCGCGAAGGGAAAGGGAAAGTGGAGGGGCGTCCGTTGTATGCGGGGGATCAGGGATGGATGCGTATCGGATGCTGATACGCAGTAGCCGGTAGCGTACGCGATGTCTGGTGGTTACCAAACCAAAGGAAAACGCACTGCGCCAGGATTCGTGCTTATCTTTGTTTTTTATTCCTTCGGACTTCAGAAAACAGGGAAAAATACAGCGTAGCAATCACGATCACCACTGCAATCAAATTTCAAATTTTGCCACGCATGGTGAACATGCGGGTATATATGATTCTGTAGTCTGTACAATACAAGGAACCGTAGAATAGACATGAAGGCTGTACAAGTATCATGGTTTATAATTCCACAAAATACTTAGAAACAAACACCTTGAACTTATCAGCCCAGGTAATCAACCATGGTACCATATTTTTCTTTCGTAACAAAACAGAATCAGCCGAGCTGAACACCCCGACAGATGGATCGAACACAATCAATTATTTTAGTCTCAAAAATCAAACCATCCATACAAGGGACTGAAAAGGAAACAATTTTAAGAGTACATACAATGTAAGTTTGATCAGCCTCCTACAGTTGGGCAAGGGCTGTGAGAACCCATGGCTGTGTTTAGTCCTTTCAATCCAAAGCAGTAAAATCCATGATTATTGTTACACACATTCGTGTATGTGTAAAGTAGCTGCAGCAAGGGGATTACAACATGATTGTTTATAGGTATACTCGAGCAATCTTCAATAAAACCAAGGACCATACATTTCATTATTGCAATCTAGTTTCAATGGAATTATGCCGTGGACAATGAAGTGACATGAATTTTTGTGTGCTAGACATTACACACCAATGGCTCAAAAAGGGATCTCAGTATCAGCCATTCTGTCAGAACCTACAAGCAGCAGCCTGTCAGGATACACTTCGACATGACCAAATGCACTGGTGCCAGGGGGACACTCCAAGGCAGCCTCCAGGGTGCGGTGGTGCACACCGTGTGAGTCCACAGAGTGGCCACCCTTGTGGTCATGCCCGGCAAAGCAGGCCTTGACACAGTCGTACTGGTGAACAATAGCCATCACCTCCTCGTAGTTCCACATGAGAGCAGCCGGGGAAGATGCCCCGGGGTCCATTGGGAGATGGCTGCATACGATGGCATTTTGATGGTGTGTCGATGCGTCCTGGAGGACATCATTGAGCCAGGACAGCTGCTTCTTGCCAACTGCGCCATTGAACTTCACGAACCGCCTGTCGACGCCGACCAGACCATCAGGGCTGTTCTTGTCAGTGTTTGGGTTCCTCTCATCCAGGAGCTTCATTGCTGCTGCAGTCACAGGATGATCACTGGGCCAGCCAAGGCAACTGAAGTCATAAGCATCCAGAACAACGATTCTGAACCCGGGGCATGGCGAGAAGTCATAATAAGCATGACCAGAATCTGTTGTAATCTTAAGCAAAGGCAAAAGCTGGCTGCGCGGAAGGTTGTACAGGCAATGGTTGCCAATCATGTGATATGTTGGGCCATCAAACTTGTCAAATTCATCAAGGACCTTCTGCACCGCCCACAACGATTTATCCTTTGGGCAGTAGCCGTCAATGATGTCACCAAAATTGATCGAGAACTTGATGTTGCCTTGTTCGTTCCACCTGTTGACAGCCCTTTGGAGGACGCTGATGCTGTGGCGGTAGTATCGTGGGACACCAAGGAACGAGCGGCCATCTGGGATATCAGCATACTGAACATCAGCTATGACACCAAAGGATAATAAGGATTCCTTTGTGGATGCACGGACTACTACTCCATTAGCCGCAGCCATAATCAGAACTTAGCTTGAAGGACCTGCAGAATAAACCAGCAACTCAGTGTGAGAGGAAACGATCCTTGTGCTTGAACTGAATATCGAAACAAGATCTGTTCAGAACTCGGAATAACAGGGGGGAGCCATGGGGAATCAGAGATTATTGACCTATTTGAAGAATAAAAAATATGTAACTGAAATGCGTGCACACCATAATGGGAAACCAAGAAATTCAGTTGTGTTTACCAAGGATCGACTGAAATTAGCTAGGACTCCAATCCCAACCTGAATTTTTCCACCCAGGGGATGAGTGGATCCTTGGCTGTCACTTCAATGTTCAATCCCTTTTTTTTTGGGTTTGGGGGGGGGGGGGGGGGGTTGGGGGGGTCATGGTTCTATCAGGAACAAGAATATATATGACAGCTACTGAAACATACATCGTCTCAATAGAACAGATGTTGTTTGATACATCAGTTCACGCATCAACTTTCAACTGCAGTGCTGAACTACTCGTGGGGCCACTACACAAACCCATATATACAAACATAATAGTGGGTTATATCAGATATGGATAAAGTTTTCATATGGCTGCTGCTTTTCCACTTGGCCAAGCCTGTCCTTCGCATTCTTCAGACAGAGTTCTGCAAAGCATCTGTACCTTGAGTTCATCCAGATAATATAACAGGACTGAAATTCCATGCTACAATTAACACTAGCCACCAACATCACTACTTTAATTGTATCCGATAGTTAGAAATGTCTCTTCTCCAACTAAAATGGCATAAGACTATGATAACTATGGTATTCATGAGCCTTGATGGTTGGATTAGTACATGTTTTCATGATTCATGGTTTTCAGTTTCACTGGGATAACCAGACACGAGGGTACTGAAGAAGTCATAGCAATACAGATGAAATCATACATGGACTACTTCAACTGTTTAACACAAGCTGCCGGCCACAAAAAAAAAAGAAAAAAAAGAAAAAGAAAGACAATAGAATGAACTATTATGTAAGTGAGCCATTAGAGCATCATGCAAGAGATCTATGAGCTCGAACTGAATATTGAAACAAGATCTGTTGAGAACTCAGAAACCATTGACCTATTTGAAGAATTAAAATGCATGATCGACTGAAATTAGCACGCTGAAGAGGAACAACTGAAATTTGCGCGCTGAAGTAGAACGAACTGAACATGGACGAATGGAATTGGATTAGAAGGGCACCACGTAGCAAACAAATTCACAACTAACTGAATGGAGAGATGCAAATTTAGACTCAGCTAAGGGCAAAACAAACTCTTGGAAATGAGGAATTTATTCATACAGACAATGAAGCTGAGATTGTTCATATATACCAACAACAAAAGAAGGGAGCAGCCCACGTCCGAATCGATCTCCACTCCAATCCCACTAGACTGACGGATTGGCTGGGAAGGGCACGGGCGACGAGATGCGGCCGTCGCCAGGGGAGCCGGCGGGCTGCCTGGACTTCCGCGGATTCTACGGCAATCCTCGCAGCGCCGCGCTCTCCGCCCCTCGGTCGTACAAAGTACGAGTAGCCTTAAAACTCCCGTCGCCTGCTCCGTGACCCCCGTCGGTAGTATGGAACCGGTATGGGTCTATCGGAGAGCAGAGAAGTCTGAAACTGCGAAGTGCGTAGGAGCTTGATCTGGTCAGGGTTCAGGGATGCGTAGGGGCTTCTTCGGGGGAAAAAAAAGAAAAAAAAAAGAAAAGAAACCCCTATACCGACATCAACCGGCTCCGACACGTCCTTTTTTTTTTCATCTGAGTACTTCGTCAAAGAAAGCATACAAGTATGGGTCATGTGTCGTTAAAAATAGTGTATGTTTAATGAATTTTATATCAAATATCACCTTCGGTGTCTCAAATTGTAAGCTATTTCAAAGTATTTCAAGTTTGATCAAGATTACAGAGAAAATTATAATGATTTTGACATCAATTAATTACACTATGACTCCACACGGGCGGCTCGGGTGGTAACCCTAGCCGCCGCCGCCCTCCCTCCCCACCCCTCTCTTCCCGTCGCGCCGCCGCCAGAGTAGGCCGCCGGCAAGGCCAGTGCGGCCACCCATGATGGCAGCGGCGGGGCCTTCTCAAGTGGCGGCGCTGGATGGCCATGGTGTCGTCAAGGGTGTGGTGGCGCAGGAGTCTGGGTGACCGGGGGTCCGATCCGTGTCGGGGTCGACAGGGATGCCTCTCCACGACCGCGGCGGCGCCAGCCAGTCCCGGATAGGCACAGGGCGGCGCGGCGGTGGCGGGCGTCCCCGTCCTCGGCGCGCCGTTGTTGGGAGGCGGGGAGTCTGATTTGGGCCATGCGAGCCTGAATCGGGCGTCCTAGGTCCGGGATGGGGCTGTCCCTCTGCCGGCAGTACCCTGTTCCGTGCGGTGGTGGTTCGTCAACGGCGGCCGGCGTGCCGTTCGTCTTGCGGCGGCGGCGTCGGGTCGGATTTGGGCCCCTTGGGCCTGGATCTAATCCACGGTCAGCGCCGGGGCTGCCCGCCTTCCGAGCGAAGCTGATGGTGTCCTTTCGGTGAAGGCGGCCTTCCTTGTTGCCGGGGGCAGTGTCGACGGTGGTGGCTGCAGTTTGGGTGAAAACCTTGTCTGGCGTGTTTCGTCGGGCCGGCGGCGGTGGAACTGTCTGTGCCACACACCTTGTTTAAGGCGCCTCTGAAGCCGTTGGTCAGTCCATCCCCTCTGCGCTCGCGGGTGTTCAATAACTGGGTGAAAACCTAGCCTGGTTTCTCCAGGCTAGCGGCGGTGGCGCAGGCGCGTCGTTGAAGTTCTTGTTCACCAAGGCCGGGCAGTTCTCCCGTGTGTTCATCCTGTTCGGTGTTCAGTTCAAGGCGGAGGTGGCATTCGATGGCGTAATAGCTCGGATGTTGGTTGGCAGGCTATCTGCTCCAAGTCTTTGTGCTGTTGTCTTGGAAGATGCATCCAATCTTCAATGGTGATCGGTGTCCAGCGTTTTAGGTATCTTTTTTAAGGTCTGACAAACGTTTTTGGGTGGCTTTGTCTTGATGTTGGTGATCGTATTCTAGAGGAGTTGACATCACGGATCAAGCCTTTTTATCGCGTAGAACTACTCGAGCCCCTTGTTGAGGATGTAATTTTTTCGTCAGTTTTTTTCTTTTATTTTTCTTGTTGTAATCATTTGGCCTGATTCTACCCACGGGTAAATAAAGCTGGATAGTTTCTATCCTTTATCTAAAAAAGCACTATGAAAATATAGTTAACGAAGAATCCAATAGTACTTAGTTGACATCCTAAATGTTATTATCTTATCGTATAAATTTGATCAAATTTGAAATGTTTTGACTCT
>CM041630.1:27503136-27532705 GCA_023333625.1 Bothriochloa decipiens
ATTATCTTATCGTATAAATTTGATCAAATTTGAAATGTTTTGACTCTCCAAGATTCTTGGAATGACTTACAATTTAAAACGGGGGAGTATTCACATTTATGTCTTTAAATTAATTTATTAAAAGCACATTTTTATAATGAATTTAATGATATTTATTCAATAACATAAATATTGGTTGTTTTTTATCTATAATTAACCAAACGTGAGATACTAAATCATAACATTGTGCTAGAATTGCATGTTTTTTCAAAACAGTGGGAGTATCTCGTAACTTCACCTGTCATCACATGGCTTCCTTGATGAACCCAGCATGGCAGCATGGCTCCCCGTCGTGTCCTCCCTTTATAAAGTTGGCGCCGAAGATAATAAAACCGCAAGAGCATATTAGCATGTCTATTACTCAAATGGATGAAGCTATTAACATAGAATATATAAGGATACATATTTTTGTATCTCTTAATGTTACTGTTGTTCCATGGTACTCTTCACTTCAATCTTGCTCAATTGGTTCTTGGGCATAGCTGGAAGAAAAATTTTATGAACACTTTTACAATGGAACTAGTAAGAAATTGTCTAATTTCGTATCGTTTAAGCAAGAGCGTGACGACTGATGAGTCTGTCCTTGATTAATTGATTTAAAGATATTAAAACCAAAATTTTAGTTAAACAATTTTGAAAAGGATTAGTTGATTAGTTTTTGTTGGCTCACATTCTCACATTAAGAAACGTTAGAGTACTTTGGGTTTCTCTTTGTTAATCAGTTGTTGCAAAAGGCTTCAGCGGTCAAGAGCCAAAATAATTTTGGAGGATCTCAGTAGTCACGTCATCCCAACATGTATACTATTGATTGTCATTCACATGGCTCGGATGATGAAACTTCAAGTCGTTCTATTGCTGAATTTGTTTGGCCATCACATGCTAAATCATTTTCTTATTCTTACCTTAAGCCGATTCATAAGAAGTAGCAAGAAGAGTTGAGACTTAAATCGATGTATCCAAGTATGATCAAATATTTTGATGAGATGTACGTTAAAAAATCTTTGATGAAATGTTGAAGAATGGATATGTTGAATTATCACATCATTTGCCGCCATTTGATAGTTTGCAGTGTTTGAAAGGTGTTTATGGCATTTCAATACATTCCTTATGTTTTTTGGCCTAGATTTTGTGAAGAAATTTTCAATGTATTTACATCCAATAAGATTTTGATCTACCGAAAGAGTGAATGGACACATCTTAAAAATAATCTTATTCATACACATATATTCCGTCTATTGAGACATGTTTGATGACCCTTTGAGTAAAGATAAGAAACTCAACTTGTCTTTACGGTTAGTATGATGATTTTTGTGGTTAATAAACCAGCTGATGTTGTGTTTAATTTGTTGTAATTGTGAAAGAAAAATATTGTATTATGGCTGATAAGATGTGTATCAGACCTTAAGCTTATAGGTCAATAGAACTCTCAAAACTCTGATCAAGTTTTATTTAACTGTCCTAAATTCACTCTCACAAGAAATTAAATACAAGATGTAGGGGTACTACTAAATCACTTGCTGCCTACATAGACGCCCTTTGAGCAAAGATAACTCAGTAAATGTGCTCCAAATGAATGTGTATATATATAGGCAGAACAATACTCCCTCATATTGATAATTAAGTCGTTTTAGACAGCTATACACGGCCTCCAAAGTATAACTGACTTCTTATTTTTATAAATATATATTGATATATGTATATTTTTATAAAATTACTTTTCAAAACAAATATATCAATATTTTTCACGTTTCCACAATCAACAACATAAAAGTTATCTATAATATATTATGCAAGTTTTATTCAAAATGACTTCAGCTACTAGCATGGAGGGAGTACAAACTATTGGTTGAATCCTTTCATCATGTAATTATTTCCATTTCCATATGTTCACAAATTTCAAGTGATCCGGTAACTGTTCTCTTAAAGCCCTCCACATGCTGTAATCGGACCACTAGTGCTGATTGATATGCCACGGCGTTTGCCATTGCCAATGCTTTTAGCTCGACTGACCGAAGGAGAGAACCGTCCGGCGTCCGCCTTGCCGTTGCAGCGGCGACCAGCGATGCAGCAGCGACGGGTGGTGGTGGTGGGAGACGGCCACACCCCAAGAAATGCCACCGCCACCCATCCTCCTGCCACAATCCGCGCCATTTCTTTCTTCGCTTGCCTCCCGCGGAAAAAAATATCTGCACCTGCTGGACCCACGTGTCATACACTCTAATGCCGTGCGAGAGATTCCATTTCCGAATCTGTATAGAAATTTTACTTGATGCAGAAAATAAGAGATTCTTCATTTTGTTTTTGCTGCCTTTTCAGTCGTCCCTCCTTCTTGGCCTCTTCTTTCCGGCGATGGGCGCCGCCGGCCTCCTCCTCGGCGACGCCGCCGGCCTGGGGGCCCACCACCGCCGGAGGACGCACCTCTACCGTCGCAGCTGGGCCTCCAAGCCCCTGCGCCCGCCGCCGGTCTGGCTCGGCGCGGCCGCTCGTGTTTCACGGAGTCGCGACGGCCGCCGTGGCCACGTGGCCAGGTTCGCCGCCTCAGCCTCGGGCGGCGGTGACGAGCCCAGGGAGCTGTCCGAGGACGAAGCGCAGAGGAAGTGGGAGGCGGAGCTGAATCGCCGGCTGAAAGAGGCCGAGGAGATGGAGGAGCTGGAGCGCACCGCCGAGCAGCTGCAGAGCCAGGCCGCGGCCGAGGCCCCCGAGGAGTCGGAGGAGGAGAAGCGCGAGCGTGTCCGCCGCGAGCTACAGAAGGTCCTACTACTCTTAACCTTTACTACTTCTTAGAGAGAGCTCGCCTTCCTACAGGCACTCACTCGTCACTGCTAGTTCACTACACGCCAAACGGCAAGGAAGCTCGAGAGGAGCATGCAAACCACCTGTCTTGCTCACCAAACACAAATACCAATAGGCGTGCAAGCTATTGCTGCTACAAGTTTAACATGTTATCTACCATTTGTGACTCACCTACGTGGTTGTAATTTTAGCTGTTTGCACAACAGTGAGACAAAATCATTTTGTTGCGTGAGATTTGCAGGTGGCAAAGGAGCAGGCGGAAAGGAGGGAGACGGCGAAGCAAATGTTTGAATTGGGGCAAAGGGCGTATGGGAAAGGAATGTATGGGCGCTCAATTGAATTCTTGGAGGCTGCACTCACTATAATACGTCCCTCCTCTCTCCTTGGTGGCGAGGTAGTATCTCTGCAGTTGAGATTTCTGTAGTTTTCTCATCTCTGCCTGTATGCCTTGAGTGAGTTGAGTGATTAAACCCTTGGCTAAAATTCTGTAGGCATCTTTGTTATATACATAGTATGTATCTTTTTCCAGATCCAAATTTGGCTTGCAATGGCATATGAAGCCAATAGGAGGCACAAGGATTGCATTGCATTGTACAAAGAGTTGGAGAGTAGCCACCCCATGATCAACATCAGGCGGCAGGCAGCTGAACTTAGATACATTTTAGAGGCACCCAAGTTGAAGATATCAAATGACGAGGTGGTCACAATACCACAAATTGGGAGCAGCTGGGATTGGTGAGTTATCTATTTGATGAGACTCTGCTATTTGCCTTCCCTGTCTCTATGCCATTTTGGCTCTGGAATTTACTTTCTGTGTACATGGCCATAAATTTGTTGGTGCCTTACATTGCTCTACCCAAATATTGAAGTTCTTTGTTCACCTTGCATGAAGGAACTTTTCTGGTTGCGAAAAGCCAGATAAATATGAAGTTGTAGTCACGTCAAGTCTGCAAACACTTCTTTCTATTGAAATTATGTATATTTAGCTGTATCATTTTGCCTGCATGGTGCTTGTGATCTACTTGAAATCTCACTTGTATGGTGTTTGTTCCTATATCATTCTCTTTTCAACTGAAGGATGAATGGTGACTCCTTCAGCTTGTAACTAATGTCTAGTTTTTTTTTTTCTTTAAACCTGCATGAGGCTATGAACAAGTGTTTGTGACACCTTTCCATAGAGAAGATATTGCTACCTGTTTATCTTTGTTGACATCATTCTTTAGCTACTATACGTCCTAGAACCAATAACCTTTTCTTACCTCTGATTTAGCTACTATGCATCATTCTTTAGCGTACTATACATCATTCTTTAGCTACTATGCATCATTCTTTGGTACCTGATTTAAATGCTTAAACTGGAAATTATTACCACCACTGTAAACAGTTGCAAAGCATGTCTTCCATGGTTTTCAGTTTTGCATGATGCTGCTTTCCTATCCTCATGATTTCAATTCAAGCAATGTAGAGTGATCCACAATCTTAGTCATATCTTACTATATCATGATACATGGTGTTATGTGAATCAGGTATGCTGGAACATGGAGTGACAAAATCAAAGAACAAGAGGATCGGAAAAGAAAGATGATTGCTGCTAGCAACCAAATTCAACCTTCTCCAAACATCTTTGGAGACTTCTCTTTCTTGCGACTGCCACATGAATGGAAGAAGAGTGCATGGGTGATTGTTACTTTGTGGATCCTTTTGATTGGAACGGCAATCTATCTGCAAACATGAACAACTCCTGCAACTCTGAAACATGCCATTGGCATCTTTGCCAAGCACTGATCCATGGTTCAAACCCAGAGATGTTTCTAATATGGCCGTGTCTCAGACTGCTCTACGACAAGATAGGTCCTGGTGGATTGCATTTGTTATTTCAGGTGTGCTATCCAAGAATGCATCGTATACTCTTCCAGACTGGCATGGGCCATTTGTCATTTGAAGATCTTCTTTTGCTGCAATGTAAATACTAACTACTGTAACTAGCAATGCAAGCAGATGTCATCTAGTTCAATTGATTAGCAGTCCATCTGTCTTCTCATATACACGTGATAGTATTGCATCTGGAGTTGATTTGTTATTACATTGGTAGGAGTTGATACGTGCTCTGAAAGATATCAAGTGTCAGACTTGTCATTACTCTGTTTTAAACTAAGAGTCACACTTTGGACATCAGTGGACCATTTGAAGGTCGATGACAATGTAAAATATTTCAACTCCTTTCCCCAAATCATCTGACATTCCAGGATTTTGTTGTATGAAGTTTGTCCAATGTGAGCTATCCAGACCCTACGGCGCTGAACAGAGTTCCATCAGTGCTGCTTCCACTTGATAAGGCCTGGGGTAAGCCATTACCCGACCGATTGCAACCCCAATAGATTATGGTTATGATTATGTGACTGGCAGCCTTGCGGGAACCAGTTATACCTATGATCCATCGAATCAAAAGCAGCATAAGGATGCTGTTCAGAGATTGGAAGGTTTACTTTAGTTGAAAAACTCACATCCGTGTAGTAATCCTCGTGAAGTTGTGCATACAGGCCATTGCCACTGATCGATTGACACTGCTCCTGCAGCAACCTGGGAAATGGAGCAGATTGAGCCAACTGTTTATTATTCACCAAACAATTTTTTGGAAATGAATTATTCACCAAACAATGCATAGCAGTTGACTGTTTCACTATTTACATGTCGAAAGGGATAGGAGACTTCTCCAATATCCTTTGCTGTCTTGAGCTGACCATTGCTCTGCAGATTCGAGAAAGGTTCAATAACTGAGGCTGGATTGTCACTGCAAAAGCAGACGTGGCAAGTTGTGGTTGCTGCTGACTTAAAATAACATTATTCAAGTAAACTGAAGAATTATGTTATCCTGAATGAAGAGAGATTCAAGGCCGTTTAATCTGCAAGTCACCTGAGCCATTATATTCGGCGATAATGGGACCGAAGAGGGCCTGCCAACTGCCATCTGACTTTCTCAACTTTTTCTGCCTGCTCATTTAGATCCAGAAAGTCTTCCATATGCATTTGTTCTCCAGAGGACTTGGGTAGTTGTGAAGAACTGCACGATGGTATCATAACGTTCTCAGTCTCGTCTTGGTCAATTACAGTGTTCATCTTTGGATGACTCATTTCTGAAGTATTTCGACTGTGGTGACAATTGTGGTTCACAACAGCATGGCCGATGTTTTCCAGGTCCTGATCTTGCTCATGCTCATAAGCATGAACTGATGGACCTTGGTAAGAAACTCCATCAAGATATTCTAGCTGCATATTTTTGCAGTCAGTATTGTCAACAACCAATCCATCTTTACACAATTTGATGTCCATGAGAACTTCACTCTTCTTATCAGGGTTATTATTGGCACAGCAGTAAATGCTTTCTACTCAGCTGACACTGTTACCATTTTGATCTGGCACATCAAAGTTTTGCTCACTCTTGCTCCAACTGTTGGAACTAACAGATTTAGTCCCCCGACAAAATGAAAGCAGCTTTGCAGATTGGTGGCGCAAGATGATGAGAAGAGTAAAAGAGGACCACAGAAATGAACACTAATTATTCTCAGCGCTTGGACTATTTGGAAACATAGAAATGTTTTTTGGTGGTGTGAATGTTTTATCACCGATAGCCCACCACCGGGGTACTCGGGAGGGTGTTTTTGTTCGGAGGGACTTGGAGAACTGCGGAACTCGGCAGTTACAGCAACAAGTTGAACGAGACAGACGTTTTATACTGGTTCGGGCCCTCGACTTGGGGTCGAGTAATAGCCTTTACGTCCAGTCGGCGTTAGCCTGTTGCGTTGTATTGATGAGTATGGAGCATTGCGTTCTTGTTACAAAGGGCACCCTCAGCAGCCCTTTATAGGTCGAGGCCTGCTGCGGGTTCTGTGTTTCATAGTCGGATTCTAGGCTAGAGTCCTAAATAAAAGTATCGTACTCTTTCCTATTACAATCCGCCAAGGATATGGAAATATACACGTAGTGTTGCTCCGTGTCTTGCTCATATCGGGCGGTGGGACCTTTGGCAGGGTCCACCATCCGTATTCCGTCTCTGTGGGGAACCTGTGGTATCCCATATCGACAGGTGAGGGTGGGGTGTTCTCCTTCTGTTAAATGACATATGGTGCGTGGCTGCTGCGAAGAAACTGCAGGGGTTAGGACTTACTATTGCAATATAGGGCTGTTGAGTCGTGTGTGTTAGCTATATGTCCAAGAGTTTTGAGTCTGTGTGCCTCTATTTGGTCCCCGTATGAGTGAGGATCCTAGGTCCATCCTTTCTCTTTTCTTTTTGAACTGAGGAAACCTCTGCTTTTATAGAAAGCAAAACGGTAGGATGACTGGGGTTGCCAGTTTACAAGAGTAGCAAAAGCAAACAGAAAAGCATCACACCCGATGCTAAAGTTCAGTTACATCAGATAAGCTCAGACTAGAAGATTTAAAGTTTTTGAGCCAGCTCATGATGGAGATCTTTAGCTTCTCGACGGCTTGGCGATCCTTCTCCTTCAGCTTAACACTCCATTCTGCAACTGCAATGAACATTATATCAATTGGCGCTTTTGGGAATACTTTGTCGATGGCCATTCTGTTTCTGGATGTCTAGAGGGCCCAAGTAAATGTAGAAAAAAAGAACATGCTTAAGCAAATAGGCAAGCCCCCTTGCCCTTTAGCCATTTCTCACAAAAGTTGTCCCAAGAAGTAGGGTAGTTTGAAGATGGAAAACTTCAGTCAAGATTTCCCAGACTAGCTTGGCAGTGTGACAGTGGAAAATAATATGGTCAATAGTTCCGGCATAGCCACATAAACAACATTTAGTGGACCCTTTCCACCCTCTGTTGGCAAGGCTAACCGCCACTTGAAGTTTGTTATGTGTGATTTTCCAAAGGAAAACTTAATCTTCAGTGGCATCTTACTCTTCCAAATGAAGCCTACCAGTCTACTCTTATCCCCCCTATCAGTGAGAAATCTATAAAGAGATTTAGTGGTGAAATATCTTTTCTTCTCTAAAGCCCACAACACTCTATCTGCTCTATTATCAGTGAGTGCATTGTCTCTCAAAGTGTGCAAAAGACCCAACCATCTTTCATAGTGCTGAGTATTAAGGGATCTTTTGAAATCCACACACCAAGCGCCATTAACCCATCAATTATCAATAGAACATTTTTGGTCTCTAGCCAAGATAAACAAGTCATTATAAAGAATTCTCAAAGGAACACTAGACACCCAGCAGTCCTCCTAGAACCTGCATAATCTACCATTGCCAATTTCAAAAACCGAGCCCCAGTTAAAGAGATGTTTCACATCATGTAAGCCCCTCCAAAATTATGATGTACATGTGACTTTAGAGCTAAAGAAGTTACCACCCCCATGTATTTAGCTTTTAGAATATGAAACCAAAGGGCATCAGGTTGCTGGTAAATCTTCCATATCCATACTAAGAGACTCTCATTCATAGACTTAGTGTTAATGATCCACATACCTCCATGGTCTTTGGGTCTACTGACCCTATCAAACTTGGCCATATGATATTTAAATTTGTCCTCGGCCCCTTGCCATAGGAACTTGGCCCTAATACTATCCATTTTATAATGAAGGACATCTTTGAGGTAGTAGAACCCCATACAATAGATGGGAATAGAGCTCAAGCATGAGTTAGTCAAGATCAAACTACCCCCCGATGTCAACATTTTCCCCTTCCAGGGATCAAGTCGCTGCATCATTTTCTGGGTGACTGGGTTGAATGCCCCCATGCTAAGATGTTTGTAACTCAAAGGTATGCCCAGATACTTCATAGGAAATTCCCCTAGTACACAGTTCAACTTGTTGGCCATAATCTCTTTTTCATTCTGGCTGACCCCAAAGACTAAAACCTCGCTTTTGTGGTAGTTGATCTTTAGCCTAGATGACCATTCAAAGTTGTATATGATGAGTTTCAGGTAAGCAATGGATTGATCTAACCCATCTATCATGATCACAGTGTCATCGTCATATTGGATATGTGAGATCCCCCCTTAGATCAAATGGTTGAGAACCCCTTTAATGTGTCCTTTGCTAATGGCAGATTGGAGCATTACCCATAGGACATCCGCAACTAGGTTGAACAACAAGGGGGAGAGGGGGTCCCCTTGTCTAAGACCTCTAAAGGTTCTGAAATAATTGCTTCTTTCCCCATTGACATTAACACACACCTTACCCTCTTTAACAGTCCTCATTACCCAATCCACCCATTTCTGAGGAAAACCCCTTCCCAACATCACTTCTTCTAGGAAGTACCATCTTACTCTATCATATGCTTTCTCCAAGTCAATCTTAAGCACCAACCCTTTCATTTTGGATTTATGTAATTCATGTAGAACCTCATGAAGGACTACTACCCTATCCAATATAAATCTGCCTTTGACAAAAATTTCTGATTCTTACCAATTATCCTCTGGGATACTGGAACCAACCTGTTTGTCATAACTTTGGTGAAACACTTGTAATCCACATTTAAGAGACATATTGGTCTATATTGCTTGATATTATTTGCTTCCTTTATCTTAGGAACCAATGTGATAACCCTAAAGTTCAATCTCTTGATGTCAAGTTGCCCATTCCATAGGCCCCTAAACATTCCCCCAACATTTATGAAAGAAGCTAACACAGAATCCATTTGGCCTAGGAGCCGAGTCTCCTTCATACTCATAATAGCAACTTTCACCTCTTCCCTAGAGAATGGTCTCACAATTCCTCCTCAGTTAACCTAAAACCTTCAGGCCAGAAGTTGTCCCCCAATTTCATGGAGCAGTCCTCATCGTGTCCAAAAAGTTGTTTGTAATATTTCACAATATGAGTAGTGATCTCTCTTTGGCCCCCTAATTTCCCCAAGTTTAGAATCTAAGACTGCAATAGTTTTCTTTCTTCTTCTACCATTCACAAATTGGTGAAAGAAATGAGTGTTAGCATCCCCTGTAACACCAGGTCTTCCCTGCTTTTTGTTTCCATTGCAGATCCTCCCTTTTACTCATATCTTCAATTTTAGTTTCCAAGACTATTCTTTCTTCCCACTCATCTACAGAAATGAGTCTCAGTTCTACCAAAAGGTCTATTTCCTCCACTCTCTCATTCAAGTTTTATTTTCTTTTCTACTCCTAGGATATTTAGATTCCATCCCCTCAAAATCTTCCTCAAATCCTAGAGGCAATCATGCCAAATGTCCAAAGAGTAGTTGTGGTTATGCATTGATGTCCTCTTTTCTACCCACCTCTTCCTGATGATATCCCCAAAGTCTTCTATCATTAGCCATTTTTCTTGAAAATAGAAGTGTTTGCTCTTGTTATCCCTCTGTTCTCGTGCATCCAAGACTAGGGGAGAATGATCAGATCCAATTCTAGCTTTTGACCATGCAAAACAGGAAGGGTAACAAGTATCCCAGCAAGAAGAAGTTAGAATCCTGTCCAATTTAACCCCACTAACATAGATCTCTCTTAACTAAAACTCTCCAATGAAGTCATTGAATAATTCCATCAGTCTAGGGCCCCCTTGACCCTGATTTCTTTCCTGATTGCTACTAATCAAATGGAAGTCTCCTCCCATCATCATAGGTAACTGGGACTGGTTCCTACGCCTGACTGAGACCAAAAGGCAGATAATTCCTGATGGTAGCAAAAGAAAACTCATCAATGTTGATACCAGAGATCAAGCCCCCTAAATGACCTCTAGCAGGGATCCAGGTCCAAGCAAAGTTTCTATCCCCCCAAGTCTTTCAACTCCTGGTCAGTAAAGTCACTCTTGATGGTTTCCTGCAGACCCACCAGGTCAAGATCATCTAGCATGATATGTTCTTTCACCTAGGTTCTTCTATGAGAGGTCCCAGACCCCTAACATTCCAAAAGAAGACCCTCATTTGGAACTTGATGTCGTAGCTTTAAGACTCTCTCCCCTAGAGAGCTTAGAGTCATCATCATTTGGTGCATAAGGACCAGAGGATCCAATTTCTCCTCAGAATTGTCTATCACTTCCATGGCTAAATCTTTCTCAAACTCTTCTTCTAGAGGTTTAACCCTTTCCCTTTGTTTTTTCTAAAAACACTTTGTAATTAGCTTGTACAATAGTAGCCCTAGCTAATTCCTCTGCTCTAAAGACCCCAATTTGAGTTTCAGGAATCTCAGTAATAATATTCAGATCAAGAAGAGTATTATGCAAGGTTTCACTAGGGGTATCATTGAGAATGGTAAAGGGATTTGTATGATTACCATATCTAAAAATAGTGTTTTTAGCCGTTGCCCTTGATGAAGCTTTCACCGCAATTGGGATCCCATCCTTAGGAATCCTATTGCTAGTCCTGGTAGTCACCATAACTCTGCTGTTCTTTTTCTTGTACTTCTTGCTTTTAAGTGCCTACCAGCCTATTGTATTGTCCTTCCCATATGATGTCTTGCTCATGTTGGAAAAGGCTTCAAAGATATCCTCATCGGAGTCATAGTATTCACTTCTCTATCTATTTCATTCTTTTGTTGAGGTGATAGAGCCCCATCTTCTTGTGTCAACCCCTCTGTAGGATATTCATCATCTGCCAATAGTAGTATTGGCCATTTGCTTTTTTCCATCACAAACAGGCTGTCCCTGCCTTAGACTATGACCTGATGAGTTGGGTCACAACTTAGAACTTTATCCGTAGTCTCATTCTGTTTCCCTGCACCCTTGTCATTGGCCTCAGTGTTTAGTGTAGACAACAACATGATATCTAGAGGTTTGTCAGGGTTTATGTTAACAGTCCAACAACAAGATGGAATGCCGCTAGTGGGGCATCATGTTCACCATATTTCTGCTCTAACTATTCCATCTCTTCCTCCATGGTGTCCTCCTGTCCAGATTCATTTTCTTTATCTAATCTTCCAATTCTGGCAAACTTACTCGAGCTTCTCTTGGCCTTATCCCCCTTGTTCTAGTTATTATCTTTTTTGTCATGCTTGTCTTCATGTTATCAGTGTCAGAGTTGGAGACCTTCTTCACAGGACCATTGCCCTTTGTTCCTTTCTCCACCTCAAATATGATTGGTTTGCCAACTCCATTGAAGAATATTTCAATTGATCCTTGGATAGTAGCCAGGTTTCTACAATGCCCGTATATTCTGATTTCCTCTTCCCTTAAGAGGCCCAGTTCATCCACCACAATAGTTTGTGCTACTAGACCTACAATGTCTTTGATGGACTCAACTTCTCTTGCAAGATGAGGGACCCCAGACACCTTGATCCACACAATTTCAAGCAAAGAAGAGGTATCATAATCTCTAGCAGTCTTAGCAATAGTACCTTTCAAACCATATATTGACATCTGAAAATCAGTGAGTCTAGTAACTGTCTCCAATTTCTCTTTGTCTGGAAACACCACTAGGAACTCATTTGTATGAATTGCTTCACCTTGTAGTCCCAATTGTCCCTCACCAGGTGTTTCAATTCCGTGTCAAGCTTTTCTTCAGTAGCTTCTCCTTTCTTGATAGTGATTATCCCTGTAGCTTGGTAGGTCTTGATCTTTTCCTCATGAAAGTTCATAGAGTAGAAACCTTGTCTTGGAATCCCAAACCCAAACATCCTGATTTGAAGATTTGCAATCTAAAGCCATGTGACCCTTATCATTGCACTTGAAGCAAACCGGTTCATTGTCACAATCCACCTGATAGTTTCCCTTTTCTAAGCATCAAAAATATTTAACCTCAGCATTAGGATTGGATCTATTACTGCCATTGACCGCCTTTCCTCTATCCATACCTACATCCTTCCATTTTTCATGCTTAGAGCGCCGCTAGTTACCTGACCCACTATCTTGGTTTACTCTATCTCTACCCCCTGAATCCACTCCCCCTGTCTAGCATAAGAGCGATTACCTTCTGAATGAGTCCCACCGCACCTTAGCCCGACGAGAATCTGCTTGGTTCCTAGCGCACCACCACTGCCCCCTTCATAGGTTGTGCCATGCTTGGTCGTCGCGTCGGGGACCTTGGTTGCCCTGACCATATGCTCTTCTCCCCTAAATCCTTCACGCAGATCTTGTTGACCCCTGCTAGTTGGTGGTAAAGGTTGAGCTCCTATCCAAGGCGGTCATCATCGCCCATCCAGCCTTCTATCCACCAATCCTCTGCCTTCCGCTTCATCAGCTGATTTGGATCTTGATTTGCCATCCCTGACTTGGTGGCTTGGGCAAAGCTTTTGGAGAGCAGGGCAGAGGAGGAAGACGGCAGACAGGCTTGGCCTGGTATCCAAATCATCTAATCTCTTCTCTTCAGGCTTGATGACAACACTCCATGGATCCAGAACCAATCCAGGCCCGACCCAATGGCATCTGGGGTCCATGAATGGTCAAATCTACGATCAATGACCATCCCTCCCTCTCTCTTGTTCTCCCCTGTGCACATCCCCTGCTTCAGCCCATAGGCAGGACTCAGTTACAATGACGAACTCACTAAACCCTGATGTATCAGATTAACCTTTTCTCCATGGATTGTTCCAAGCGATTGCAAGCCTCATCCAGCTCTCTCATCTGTTGTTCGCCCTCAAAGGTGAACAAATGGTTTCGGAGATCATTTGCAACTTGTTGAACTTCCATTTCCTCCCCCTGTTGTAGTATATTTGTAACCAGAGCTTGAGCCTGCAGTATCGAGAACTGGAGCCAAGGTTAATCTCTGAGCCTGGCCTTTCTTCATCGGAGATGAGCCCGGTAATGGGCATTCCTCAGAACGAGAACCATTAAGTACTAGCAGCCAACCCCCTTGGCTATGTCCCCCCTGATGAGATGGATCCCTGTTTCTCCTGATCAATGGCATATGACCCTTCAGCGTGGCTATGTCCCCCCTGATGAGATGGATCCCTGTTTCTCCTGATCAATGGCATATGACCCTTCAGCGACAACGGCGACGACAAGCCCCCACAATAGCCAGTTTCCTCCCATCCGCTTCCAATGGCGTTAATCCCCTGAGATCTCTGCTTCGGAGAAGCCAAGTAAGTATGAACACTCGTTCGCACATGGCTGCTCGCCAGAGGTTTTGCTTCGTGCACTGTGGAGTCACAGCTCATGCATAGAAGGGCCTTATCAGCCTCGCAGTACACAATCGTAGTCTCCCCATAGATCCAACAAACCTTACTCTCCTCCACCATGGTGGCAGGGAGACCGTCCTCCAGCAACTCCCCCATGGTGGCGAGGAGACCGTCCTCCAGCAATAGAGCAGGGGAGACAGAGAACTCACCGGTCAAACGAAACGGCGTCGTCGCTGGCAGCTCTTCCCCTACTTTATTCATTGAGAGATAGTCGCGACCACTAGAGATTAGTCGGAGACCTCGCTAGAGTGTCCCGCCGCCCGTCACCTTTTGTGCCCCTCACGAAAGAGTTAGAACGCTGTTCACATGGTAGAGGTCCCTGGTCCACCCTTTCTCTTTAATACAATGAAACACAACTCTCCTGTGTTTTCAAAAGAAAATGAGTTTTGCTCACAACTATTTATGTCTATACCCTTGACTACCATGAGATCATGATCTTCCACATTCATACAGTGAATATGGTAAACAGACGGCTCATCATCCTGATCTTGAAGAGTGCTTTGATCATGCTCACCTTGCAATATACTTTGACGTGAGCATTCTACCTGATCATTTTGAAAAACTGGGGTACCATCATTTTCACTACCACCAGGTTGTCCTAGCCCTTTTCACTTTGTTTGTTAACTGGTTTGCCCTCTCATCATAAACAAACATGAACAAACCATGATCATCTATTGAGTAGTAAAAACAAATTAAGATTCTTTTGTTATAAAAATTTATTTTTCTTATGAAGATTACAACAAAGTATAATCACTACTACACAATTTTTTTTCGCAGCAGGCGAAAATGGTTTTTGGTAGGGGGCAATCCCGTCCGCCACGAACGTAAGGTCACGGGAAATATCAATTTTTTGCAGCGGACTCTACGTGCCCGCTTCCGTAAATAAAATAAAATAAATAAAAAAACGACGAGCCCAACGCGAGCCCATCCATGCCTGGCGTTGAGCCCGTCCACCACTGCACTGTCGTCGGGGTCGAATCCCTAGCTGGATCCGTGGAGCGCGCCGCCGGTAGATCTGTGGAGGAGGAGGTGGACGCCGCCGGAGCCGTGGAGGAGGGCGCCGCCGTCGGATCCGTGGGGGACGAGGCGCCACCGCTTGATCCATGGAGGAGGAGGGCGCTGCCGCTGGAGGAGCCGTAGAGGAGGGCACCGTCGCTAGAGCCGTCGAGGAGGAGAGCGCCGATGCTGGATCTATGGGGGATGAGGGCTCCGGCGCTTGAACCGTGGAGGAGGAGGGCGTCGCCGCCAGAGGAGCCGTAGAGGAGGGCGCCGCCGCCAGAGTCGTGGAGGAGGAGAGCACTGACGCTAGATCCATGGGGGATGAGGACGTCGCTGCTGGATCTGTGGAGGAGGAGGGCGCCGCCGTCGAAGGAGCCATAGAGGAGTGCACCGCCACCGGATCCATGGAGGAGGATGGGTCGCCGCCGTGGGCGAGAGAGGAGTGGTGGCGCCATGTTGCAAGGGATGAGGAGGGATAGCGCCATGCCGTGAGGGAGGAGGAGGAGGGGTGTCACCCTGTCGCGTGGTAGGAGGAGGGGTGGCGTCTTGCTGCGCCGCTGCGCACCAGAGAGGTGAGTGGATCAGGTAGAGGAGAGTGGAGAGGAGAATGGAGGGCGAGGGAATCGGGTGGGACTTGGGAGGCCTGAGCGCCTAGAGGAGAGCGGCTGGGATGGACTGAAACCCTAGAGGATGGTGACCGTATATATACCGTGAGTGCGATAGTGGGCTGCTTGGGCTCACAATTGGGCCTTATTTTCCGTGGCGGGCCTTATAGGATGCCCGCTGCGGTAAATCGATTTACCGCAGCGGACATCTTAAAACGTCTGCCACGGTAAATAGGGAATTTACCGCAACAGACATCTTAAGTTGTCCGTTGCGGTAAATCGATTTACTGTGACGGGCACTTTTGCCCGCCACGGTAAATAAAAAATGACCGCTGCGGTAAATCGTATGATTTATCGCAGCGGGCACAAATAGGAGTCCGTCACGGAGGCTATTTTTGAAACGTTGCGGAAGTTCTATTTTGTAGTAGTGAATTTCTTATAAGAATGTGACAATAAAATAAAAATACCTTATACAAATATAAGAATACACTGCAGGGTAATTCACCATTCATAATGAAATGATACCTACAGCTTTCACACTAGATGCCTCTGTTACAAACTCAATATCTTTATAGTCATGGTATTCTCATCTATAGTGGTAAATGCTATGATACGTTGTAAAAGGGCAATATACATAATAGAAGCAAACATAAACTGGTATCATCCACTGTATTTTTTTAAAACATTCAAGTATTCCCTCATCAGGACAAAAATAAAAGACTTAAGAAAAAGAATTAAAGGGCAAGTCAGCCTTTCTCAAGACAGATAGCCCTAATAACTTTCTTGATTCCTCCATCAGCATCCTTTCCATAAGAACCTAAGGAAGCAGGTAATCACTGCAAGCCATTTCCATGTAAATAGTTTCGCATAAGAAAATGATTTATCAAGGCTCCACATGGTTTTACATGGGATTTATCAAGGCCACCAATTACACGTGGAACATGCTTGGTCTGAATACCATCCCCAGATTGTTTCAGTCTCTTTATATGGTTGAGCTATGTTCTACTAACCACAGCATGCAGTAAAATGCATCACAATCATTGTATAGAATCTGAAATAGGTGTACGCTATTCGGCATCCTAATAGAGTATTTTGCAATTTAATTTAATATAAGTTTTGTCAATATCGGTGATGAAAGCTGAATTTTAAGAACCTAAAAATTCATAAGTATCACGTAATCTTAACAAAGGTGATGACACAAAAGTAATAGTCCAGTCAATGCTGACAAATCAGTTTCACAGATTAGAGTCACATAATAAAAAATGATGCAGACGATTTAGGAAATTCTGACTCAGTTTTACATCATTCGCATATTAGCACAATGTTGTTCATTAAACAATTAGGAAAGAAGTGACAGGTTGGAAAAACATATAGGATTTATGGAAAAGAACATAATCTATAAGTGAGACAATGCAGTGCACACTCAATCATCGGATAGCACATTGTGGGACTTAGACTGACTACAAGCAGCTTATGAAGCCGAAAACATGGACTGGATACAAATTTCTCTCTTCTTCCAGTTCAGCATTGATAGGACTAGATGCCCTACTGGACTTCCGGTCATAACAAGCATAATACCACATTTAAAAATTTAAAATAAAAGCAAAAAATAATTGAAAACTGTGTGTACAAGGAGAACAAATACACACAGAAAGTTTTCACCCCAAAAAAAACAAAGAAAGGACCTAAATTGCACCTGCTAGTTGGCAGCGACTAAATTGCAGGAACAAATGTGCATCTAGTGAATTTTTCTTAAAAAGAAGCTCCGTGACCAAAGCTGAGCAAAAGTAAGTCATTGTTGATAGCTATCTTACCATGATGTATGAAACTTTTTTTTAAGGCAAATGATGTATGACTGTATGAAACTTTGAAGGGAGAATTGGCTGGTGGATACGTAAATAGTGGCAATTCGGGTGCCACATACCTCCACTTTTGAAATTTGCTGAGAGACACTGCAGTTTCACTTTGTTTGGTCAGTAGACACCGCGCTCCTTATTTTATTAATTTCTACTAGATGAGGAGAGAGAAAGGTGAGGAAATGACTTTTTTGCCCTTATCTCTTTCTTCTTCCTTTCTTCTTCCCCGTAGTGAGCAGGCAGGGGCAGCTGGCCTCCACCAGAGTCCGAGCTACGCCGGCAGGTGTCTGGCGAGGTCCACACCCAGTGCCCCCACTTCCTTTTTTGCTACTCGCCTAGTGCCCCACGTTTCCCCCACCGCCGGCGCACAGGCTAGCCGTGGCGATGCTTGTCGGCGGCTAAGGACAGAGCTTCCCCGTGCGCTCGTGTCCGCGGCGGCCGGGCGGAGCTCTCCCCGCGCGCACATCCGCGGCGGCCGGACGGGGCTCCTCCGCGCACTCGCGTCCGCGACGGCCGGGCGGCGCTCCCCCCTCCCGCGTGTCCGCGGCGGCCAGGCGGTGCTCCCCCGCGCGCTCGCGTCCGTAGCGGCAGGGCGGTGCTGCCCTGTGCGCGCGTCCACTGCGGCCGGGCGGTGCGTCCGTGGCAGCCGGGTGACGCTCCCCCGGGGTGCGGAGCGGAGCAGGGGCACGGCGTCGGGGCGGAGCGGAGCAGGGGCCAGCGCGACGGGGCTTGCCCATGGGCCGCGGCGGCCGGCATGAGTGGCTGGGCAGTGGTCGGCGCGGCTCGCCAGCAGCGTCCGGCGCTCGTGCGGGGCGGCGCTCTCCCACGGCGGCCGGCCCTGGCTTCCACCACCATCACGCCCACTTCACCATGGTGGCTCGGCGGCTAGCCTGTGCGGGGAAGAAGAAAGGGTGGGAGAAAAAAAAGAAAGGGAGAGAGGAAGAAGAAAGGGACAAGGGCAAGAATGGCATTTTTCTACCTTTCTCTCTCCTCATCCAGTGAAAAATAATAAAATAAGAAGCGCGATGTCTACTGGCCAAACGAAATGAAACCGCAGTGTCTCTGGGCTAATATCGAAAGTGGAGGTATGTAGCACCCGAATTGCCACTATTTACGTGTCCACCAGCCAAATCTCCCAACTTTGAAACATCAATTCTTTGTGCCACCTTCATGGGCACTCGTAGCTTCCAGCTACATAACTCCTTGCATATGATTACCAGGGTTATCCCTGAACAAACAACGTTTTATCAATTACTAACTATTGTAGAAATTCATTGTCGTTCTTGTCTTGAATTGAGTTTGCTCAGTTAGAAATTTAATGTGGTAGAACCTCCTAAATCATATGGCTCACATGCATTATTATAGTCTAAATAGACTCCAAATAACCATGAATGTGTTCCATACGACTTAAAGGTCTATCGGGTAAATCCCGAATCATCCACGATTCTTCGAGCAGGATCAATCATTACAAAGAGGCATTGCAGTATTACAACAGTTTAATACAAATAAGATATATCGGAGTAAAATAGCGGAAGGATTACAATAACATAAGTTTACATACCATTTAGTTCAAAACTTACAAACCACATGTTGGATTATTATAAACCATAATAGTAGTGGAGTAGCGATAAATAACTTTATTACAATACCAGACGATAAGCTCTGCCCAAGAGCCAAACATCCTACTTGTCGTCACTCTCCGCAACGACTATCATGCAGTAGGATGCAAAGCACTCCTGCTCATGGGGCTCACCTGCAACAAGGGTTCACAAACCCTGAGTACAATAATACTCAACAAGACTGACCCGACGAAAAAGAGGGGGTGAAGACTCAGAAATGCTGGCTAGAGGGACAAGGTAAGGCTTGCAGGAGACAAGAATTTTTGCAGAAAAGCTTGACAGAAAGTAAAGTTGTCTTGCTCTAGATCACGATTACAAATCTAACTTTATTCTTAAACTCTAAATATTATTCAAGTTGTTACTACGATGATGAACACCGATCGAGTCTTCTTCTCCAAGAAGCAATGACGATTCGAATCCATTTTCATACCCAGCTGGGACCTAGATCTCGATATGCATGAGGCTCCAACCAAATTGCATACCGAACCACAGATATACCGGGATAACAACCGCAGCCATATATCACCACATGATACACATGAGCACTTCGACCCAGTGTACCGATATACATGAGAACTTAAACCCACAGTATAACACACTATGACATATGTGGGAACTCTGGTCCCACTATATATATCACTCCATGACATACCTGGGCTCCAACCCTTAGTATGTCACTTCATGCATGTGGATTTCTAGTTTCTCGATATCACCAGATCATCATCGGATGGGACCTAGGGCATCAACAGACGGAAACACTACAGATGGACTCCATTCCCAATGCAAATTACCCGTCCGGACTCGATTTATTAACTATCATCATGATTCCAACAAGTAAAGTCATCCTCATTTTTTTATTCTTTTCTTTTTGAAAACCTACTAATTAAGCAGGGCTAAGCATAACTACATATTTTCTAACATCAGATATCAAGGAATATGAAAATAAGACAGGTAATGCAATTGGTGGGTTATCATTCAACTCATATAACTTAATGCAACATAACATAACTAAAGCGATAAATTTTTATAAAATAAGGGTAGGGTTTGAATGCATCCGGAGCTTGCCTTGATGGTCGGGGTAGACGGTCTTGAGTTCTGGATCAACTCCCAACTCCTGAGTCTGCTCCTCCTTGGGATCTGGTGCGACAACGTTAAACTCTCCGTTAACGGAAACCATACGATAAAAATGATATGCTTCAACATGATGGAATAGTAAACATGATGCTTGATGGATGCATGACCAGATTAAAGGTTTGAGTACAACTTTCCTTCACGATAAAGTTGCAAACCAACCAAAACTTATTTTCTAAGTTCATTAAGGTTAACTACGTCATTTAAGAAAGTTATTAAACACATGAAATAACGTTAATTAAGTCCTAATGACATGATTCAGGTAAACACAAATAATTAATTAAAGTGCCAAAAGTCATTAGGGTTAATGACCCAAGGTCATCAAGCAATACCAAAGTCAAACAACCCTATAATGATCAAACATGAGTAAAGGGGTTAATTATTTAATTAAAAGCATTAAAATAAAGGCATAAAATTAAAGTTGTCTAATTGAGCTCAAAATTTTATTTTCAAAAGATCTTAATCTAAATAGATGGAAAAATAAATTTCAAAAATAAAAGCTAATTATTTTATTTATTAAAAATCATAGAAGGTGCATTTTTTAATTAAAAGGACTAATTTTAAATTATACAAAAATTACTCATATTTGGCATTTCATATTTTTCCTAGGTAGATGACATCATAAAGAGAATACATATAAATTTTTAGAATTTTTGGAGCTATACATGAATTACTATGACTTTCCAAAGAAAATAGCATTTAAATCATTTTCTGAAAAATATAAAAAGAAAAAGGAAATTCTTCCCCGAGTTGACCGGCGGCGGTGGCGATTTTGACCGGCCAAAACTCGCCGGCGGTGAGGTCTCCGGCGACGGGACTTGACCCTACAGGCTCATCTCGACGCGACGAACACCCTGGGCTGGTTAATGGAGCGGCGGATCAACGGCAGCATCCATGCTGGCGGTCATGGCGGCGCGGCGGAGCTCGGGCGCGACTGCCGAGCTCACCGGAGGCTCTTTCGGTGACGACGAGCGCATGGGCACGAGCTATACATCCACACGAGCATGATTGACAACAAAATGAAGCTCTACTAGGTCCCTAACATACGCGGCTACGCGCGCGGCAGAGCGGCATGGCCATGCCGGCGGCGACGCATGGCGGCCGGCCACTAGGGTGCATTAAAGATGAAATTGAGGACATGGATAGGTGCAGGAGCTCACCGCGGTTCTGGTGCGCTTGAATATGAAAGCTCGGAGTGGTTGAGTCGAGCTGCGGACGGCGGCGCTGATGGCGGTGACGACGCTCCGACGGCAAGGTGATCGTTCCGGCGGTTCCTGGGCACCATCAAGCCGACCAAGCTACGCATAAGGGGCAGGAGAAGACGGAGAACATGATGAGAGGGTTAAAGGAAATATGTTTTCAACCTTGGCGGCGGTGGACGGCGAGAAAGCTCGCGGCGGCTCGGCGACCGGCCGCGAGGAAGATTACGGCGTGTGGTCGCTACGAGCGATGAGGGCGGGCACTAGCTGGCTCAGAAGAAGCGCAAGGTCAAGGCGGAGCTTCAGGCAAGAATAAGATGGCAGAGATGGAGTGACAGTGGCAAATTTGAGCGGCGGAGCGATGTCGTCGGCGATGGCGAGCAGGAGGAAAAGAAGAAGACGACGGCCGGCTGCGCATATATATAGGGCAGAGGCGGGGTATGGACGGGCGACACGCGGGTGATGAAGCTTCGCGCGCTCGGGGTGAGCTGGCGGCTGTGGCATGTACGGCGGTGGACGGCGGCGTGGCTTGAGAAGCCGGCCATGGCGGCCACCCATAGGTTTCGATACTCGTCAAGCAAATTTCAGAAATGCCATTTATTGAAAATAACAAATTACACCAAAAATTATATAAGAACTTGAAAATATCCAAAAATAAAGTTTGAATAACTTTTCAAGATCTACACTTTTCATTTAACAAACATTTTAAAATTCTGCATAGTTTTTGAAATATGAATTCAAATTCAAAAAGGGAATAAAACCCTAGAAATAAACATTTGAAATTACTTTTGATTTTTCAATAAAACTTGAAAATATTCAAAACTATGAAATATTTAACTTTTCAAACCAAACATGTTTTATATATAAAGTTTTCTCAAATTATGCATAAATTTTGAATTATGCTTTTAAAATCAAAAGGAGACAAATGCTAGAAAATTGTATTTTCAAATTTATTTGAAATTATTTTTGCAAACTTAAAAAACTTTGAATACCAACTTTGTATATCTTGTCAAGATCTACAAACTATCGTTTTAGAGTATCTCTAAATTCCTTATAGATTTTGAATTATAGAAAAGGGGATAAAACCAGGTTTTGAAATAAAAGGTTTTTGAAACCTAACTCAAATTCGATTTGGTTTCTAAATTAATTGGTTAGTAATTAGCGATCACAAACATAATCCAAGGACATTTTTAGGTCAATGACCCAATGACACCCTTGGTTGACCAAGTTGACTTTTAAAAAACATTTTATAACTTTCCAATTTGAATTTAAATTTGAATGGCAAAACTTGGGAATAAGATTTGAAATCCAAATTCAACTTCAAATATAGAAATCACTTTTAAGGGTTGGACTTAGATTTATATACTATGCTTAACACTAGTGTAAACACAGTTCACACCTCAAGTACATAGAATATAAACTAAGTATTTGAGATGACATTTGAAAGTAGGGTTTTATTATTTCATGTGACAAAACATTCCAGAAACACAATCAACCTACGAAATGTAAACTTGTTTTAATTGGTACATATCAAGATTGACTTAAATATGAATGCTTTGCATTATATATGATGACATAGCATGTTTTAGTTAATACAACACCAGAGGTGTTACATTTAGGCAAGATTGAGAACAAGTTTGTGGCCTCATATATGTTGTGTGTGCACGTGTCAAGTGAAACGAACATGTAGATGATAATAATAATCATGATTTTAATCACAGAATCATAGGGCGGCTTGTTGCAGCTTACCTAGCGGCACCATAGCCGACGCTAGCTATCCAACTTTATGAACGTCTCAAAAAAAAAATTTCCTGCTACATTATGATGATGAAGAAAACAAGTCTGCACTAACAAAACTCAAATTAATGTAAAAGGGGAACCCAAAGCTGTTCGGTACACAAAGCAATCTATCCATGTTCTTGAATGTCAGATTACAAAGTAGTAGCACGGTTGAGGCAGAATTCAGACATGCATCATATACTTTTACGCCCTTAACTCCTAACACCTAACCGATCAAACAAACACAGCAAGCTTCTGGTACTCCTCACCGGCGATGGCTGCCTTCATGACGGCCTTTGAGTTCACCACGTCATCGTGCTCCGGGAAAAGCTTGAGCAAGTTCTTGGAGAAGCCGCTCACCATCGCGACTCCGGGCTGCGTTGACGTCACTAGCGTCGACTTTAAGTCCCTCAGGTTCCAGAACACGATCTGAGGCACCGCATCACCGTACCCGACATCATTGAACTTGCGGCAGATGGCCTGGTAGTCGGTCTCCCAAGGATTAGCAAACGCCTCATCAAACTCCATGTTGCTGAACACAAAGACGGTCCTGATCATCTTCTCCTTGGGCAGTCGACTGTCCACCGCCGTGCGTAGGATGCGGTCGAATACCGCCTGGAAGTCAGTGTTTGTGTCCCACTGCATGTCCTCTATGAAGCTCATCTACTCGAGGAGGGTCTTGCCCTCAATCATGTGAATCTGGGGAGTCTCGCTAAACGTGATCACCCTGCCCACCCATGGCTTCTCGCTGAGCTCAGAGATGAGCAGACACAGCGCTAGGCACACATGCATCGGCATGCATTCCATGCTCCCGGAAACGTAGCAGACGGCGATGCAGTTGCTCAGAGACCCCTTCTCGCGGAGGTCCTCCACCATGCGGCGCCACTCCAACTCCAACACGTCGTCGGCCTCGCCACGTAACGCAGCGATGATGATCTCGTGGGGCAGCAGCGCACCAGCCGTGATCTTGGTCTTGCCAGCCTCAACGTCCTTGAGGTACTTGTCGAAGCGCGCTTCGTCGTGCTTCTTGAACAGGGCCTTGTAGCGCCTCATGGCCACCAAAGCAACACGGTTGTAGGGCGGCTCGGACCAGCGCTGGGCGCTCATGTACACCTCCGGGAGCTCCAGGACCTTTTGCAACGGCACAAGCACCTCACGGCGGAGAAGGTGGAGCACTCGGTAGGTGTAGTGCTCCTCTGACAGGTCAGAGTAGTCAGGGCTGGATTAGCGCGGGAAGAGGCGGCGCGCGATGGCCTCGCAGAGTAGCGTCATCCTGTCGAACGACGAGCCCACCGTGGGGCACCACTTGGCGGCGAGCCCGATCTTCGTCTTCCTGCCGCCGGGCGCTAGCTGCTCGAGGTTGGAGGCGAGGAGGTCGGCGAAGAACTGGGTGACGTAGTCGAAGAGGAAGTGGTAGGCGCCATTGCCATAGTATGTCTCCAGTGACTGCACGGCGAGCTTGGCCACCTTTCGCACCTTCTTCGTCATGGCGATCTCCTTCACGGCCGCCACATCCATCGCATCACCCTCTGGTTTGTTCTCCATAGCCACCTCCTCTGTCTCCACCGGCGCCGCTGTAGGAACCACGACAGCTGACTCAGACTATGCGCGCTTCTTCCCGGCCACCCTGGCAGCGCGCACCTCCGCGACCTTGCGCCTGATCTTCTGGGTCTCCGCCTTGGCCTTGTAGAGCACGCACGCGTCGGCGCCGTGGACGAGGCGGTAGAGCAGCTCGGGGAAGTCCTTGAGGTAGCCGAATTCCGCAAGAGCAGGAAGGTTGTAGGCTGGGATGGCGCTCGTCCATCCAGAGCGCGGCGGTGTAGAAGCCCTCCCTGTCGGACTTGCCCGTGCCACGCACGCCGCGGAGGTTGGCGACGAGCTTGAGCGCGGTGATTGGGTCGTGCGCCCACGCGAGGGTGACGAGCTCGCACACGCGCTGCGCTGGCGTGTCGGGGACCACCTGGAAGAAGAGGTCTAGGCAGGGGTTGCCGGAACCCGCGTAGGTGGCCGAGTCGTTCTCTGTCTGCGCCATGCGGGGCCCCTTGGCGCCGTTGGTGGCGGCATCGGAACTGTCCTCGTTGTTGAAGCAGACGTCGAGGAGGTCGAGGAACGGGTGGGAAGCGAGGGCCTCCGCCGCACCTGTGGCGGGCGGTGGCGGCGAGCGTGCCCCGCGGATGACGGGAGGGCTGAGGAGGACGGCGGCGCCCATGGCGTGGTCGATCCGATGGGTTGCTTCGGATCTGATTTGTTTCTGCTAGGGTTTAGGGGAAGCTAGCAAACCGACAATCGGCGATGGACTGACTCGAGAGGAAGAGGGATTTGTGGTCTCGATCGGCAATCGTTCTGCTATATGGAACCGCTCGGCACGACGCAAGTACGACGTCGCCCACCAGAACCCTTACGTAGGCGAACTCTAGCATAGTCGGTTGGTAGCGTGCATCGTGACCGTTGATTGAACCGACGTAGTAAGCAGAGGGCTCAGATTCATTACCTGGCGCTGGCGGCACACGCCGGCAAGCGATTTGAAAACCGCTACCGCCTGCCAGGCCGGCCTCCAGGTTGTCATCTCGTTGCCAGGCCGGCATGTCGCCACGCGCTCGCACCAATCTCTGTCTCATCTCCCTTCATCACGAACACCTCCAGCGCCGCCTCGGCAATGGCCCCTCCCATCTCCGTAGCTCGGCCCTCCCGGAGCGGAGCCTAATGGAGGCGAAACCATAGCCCCTGCCTGCTTTGCGCAGGTTCACTGAGCTTTACTGTTGCGTCTCATGGTTGCTGTTGTTCGAGTATTGGTAATAACCAGGATATTGCCCGTGCTAACGCTACGGTGACATTTAGGAAAATTTCTAAAATTTTTATCACCGAGCAAACATCAAAATACGAGAATCATAACTGATATTGAACTAAAGGGTTACATGGCTTTGTGGAGTATCAAAGAATCCGTCCTAGAAATATTTACCCGAAGACATGTAATGTAGATATTTACGAACCACACAAATTAATAATGAAAAATTCAACTATACCTTCCACTATGTGCAAAGGCCTCCTCCTATACGGCTGCTTCCAGCAGCAACCTAGCTTGCGCCATTGCCACCACCAAAGCTAAGTGTCTTGCTCCCATTCCTAGTGCTTAGCAGACCGCATCTAATCCCACTGATGGAGCTTGGTGTTGATAGCTGGGCCCTGGCTAGCAGGCTTCTCCTTGAGGTATGCCACTATGAACTGTGATAAAATCCTCTGCTCAAAAAGAAAATGTGATAAAATCCAAACCAATGGCCATGGTTAATCATTGATTTATTTCCCAATCAGAACATAAGCCAATTATACTAAAAATGAAGACGTCGAAAACGTATATATGAAAGAACAGAGAAATAAACCAACGGAAGTCGTTAATATTTATTCTTCACTAACATAAATCTTCCATTTGTTTATATGGACACCAACCAGAATCACAACTTCACTGATGAAGCCTCCAACAAACCAACAACTAAACAAAATCGCCCGAAATGTCTAAGATAATTATGTTGTGTAGTACCAAGCACCTAATTCTACAATCGCTATCATAAATTTGCCTCAAACGGATCCTGAATCACAATTAAAATCCTGTTAACAGTGATGAAAAGTGCCCAAAAACCATGATTAAGAGAGAACGGTAGCCGGCTAGATTGCATGATTGGTCTAAACAGCGATTCGAGATGTACCTGCTGCCTCTTCTGGGCTGCTGCACAGTGCTTGCAACCGAAACACAGATGGTCGCGCTCGCGCCACCAGCCGCCGCTGCCGTTGTTGCGTTACCAGAGCGGCTGACTCCCGAGTCCCGACCACCGGTCGTATAGAACAATAGGAAGCATCGTTGCAAAAAGGGATGAAGACAGACACGAAGACCGAGCGGCAAACAGGCTCAGTCCAGATTCTCGATCATATGGCTCCGCCACTGCATGAGGCTGTGCGCTGCCGATTAGGGCCATCGCGCGATGCGAGTGCGCGCGATGACGAGCCGGCCGGCCAGCCCCTCCATCACTCCATGGCGCCTTCTGCACACCTCGCCCCTGCTTGTGGATGCAGGACGGTAGGTATCGAGGGGTCGCTGGATTACCGTGGTACTCCCCCGCCTCTTTGATGATGTATATGCCAGTATGCCGCCGCCTCTCCGATGATGATGCCCTGGCCTCAGTCACTCCCGCGCTCGCCACGGCCACCCGCCGCCGCCTCTCCGATGATGATCCTTGACATCGGTCAATTAGTGATTATATACGATCTTTATTATGAAGACACTCATCGATGATGCTTCTACGTGAGTCTACCGAAGAAAAAGGAAGGAAAAAAAAATCATAGAAGGAAGTAAAGCAAATCTGCCCGGTGTATGCTCCCTGCATGAACGGTGAATCTGCATTTGGTTTGTTTGACTCAGCCACTCGGCAAATAAAAAGGACAGAAAAGTTCTCGTGATTTGCATGGAGGAGGAAAACGGAAAATCTCGCGGATGCCGTGTGACGGGGTTCGCTTGCGTACGGGATGGAGGAGAACTATACACGCGATTCTGGCCGTTGGATTTGAGCGAGTAAAGAGAGAGAAGGGTAAAAAAAAATCTGGATGGTTGATTTCGTATGAAGTTGTTTTCTAGGTACAACTCGTGGGTGTACGAAAAAAGATCATCTCAGCGGAGGACGTTTTTTAGGGTGAATTTAGCATTGTTTATGTTAGTGCATTAGTAGAGTAGAAAAGGCTACACGTGCCTAAAAGTTTGTGTGCGCCTAAAAAATGTCTATGAGACTAGATTGACTCATCAAAGCCTGGTTACATGTATAGGCTGTTAGGAAATCAGTTCATTGCACACAGGAACAGATAACAGAATGAGGGATGAGCTTTTCTTGCTTGTGGAGCACATGAATATTTGTACATAGAATGTCCTTCAATCTCTCTAATCCATCTCATTTATTTTTCATTAATTTGGCCACCATCAAAGTCAGATTTTTCACATTTGTGTATACTTTGATTTGATCAAGTTCATGCCACAGAAAGCAAGATGTCTACACCAAGGGTTTAGGTGTCCATACTCCCATGTATGTACAGACCTAAGATTACATGTCCATCAGAAATAACAACAGGCTTCTACCAAAATAAATGTCCTATCTCTATTGGTGCAGGGTATCATCGCTCATCACAAGGTGCTGCCAGAACCTCAAAATTGACAGCATTCTCACAATGGGCATACGTGGGCAAGAACTACAGCTGTAGTTCTACATACCAGCTGCGGACCTAAATCAGAAACGTTACAACGCACCAATCAGTCCCACTCTACACGATGCCACACATGCTCAGTAAGTGTTCTGAGGGTTGAATCGCCTTCTGGCATCGCGCTTATAGTACGGTGTGTCATCGATCGTCCTCCTCACGTACTCCATGAAAGGCTGCGGCGTACGAGGAGAGAACTGACCATTAGCCGGGACTGCAGGGTCAACCATGGATGCAGGATTGGCTGCTGGTGCTCGTATTGGTGTGGATGCTGCCATGTTCCTTGATGGTGCCTGTCTGGTAGGTCTCTGCAGCAACTTCATGAAAAGTGCAACAGTAACTATTGTCACAATGCCTGTGAGCATAACAGCAGATGTGGCTACGCCCCATGATGATGGTGGCTCTGCCTTCTCTCCTGTATCGTAGGTGACTTCAACTTCTTCAGTCTGACCTGCACAAAGGTAATACACAGATGGTAACTTCCACAGTATAGCAATTACCTCTGGAGCGATAAATTATGAATTATATACTGCAAATGATGAATGATTCAGAATTTGATGAGCCAAACAAGTGATCGTAATTATAGGTGATCAGCTTACAAGTATTAAACAAAGCAGATTAAATTGCATACCAGTGGCAGGAAGAACGATAGTAACCTTGTCAGAGAATGATTGCCTTTTTAGCGCTTCAACCTACAAAAGAATGAAGTCCCAGGTTGCCAGCACTAAATATTAATGCAAAAAGAAAAGAAAAGAAAAGAAAAGAAAAGAAAATGCTGCCTTGTCAGTTGTGGCTCACCCGGTAAACAATTCGACCAAGAACACCATTGTTCTCACTTGTGTCAACACGACTCACTCTGAGTAAATCTTTAGCATTCCAGAACAACTCAGTATCTAGAACAGCATAAACAATAACTTTGAATCAGTTGAAGCACAAGCCTAATACAAGGGTCCAAGTTCACACAAACAATAATCTTTTCCCACATACCAGTATTTCCATCGATAGTAATGACACTATGATTGTAACTTGGAGTCAAATTTAACTGCATGAGATAAGACACCTTGTACATAGTGTGAATAAAAGGCTTCATGAAATTAGCAACGAGCAAGGGAGATGGAGAAGGCACCTACTTTCCCAGATTCTTTAATGTAAAACCCTTTGACGAAAAGGGCATGTGCAGATCCTGTCACCTTTGGGTCTTCCTTTAGATTTGCACGAACCAAAATGTGTAAAAATCCTTCATTG
>CM041630.1:27572705-27592780 GCA_023333625.1 Bothriochloa decipiens
GTTGAGACGACTCAAGAAAGTCTTCCAGTCAACATAGGCGAAGTTGTACTGAACCTGTGGAAGTTTTGCCAAAATTTGTTGCCATGATTTTCTCTGAGCATATGCCCCTTTCTAAATCTGAAAAGTGTATCTTAGACAGAAATCTGCCATGATGATTTCCTGTTCCCAGCAAACCATCTAAAAAGAATCAGGGATGCTTGAATAGCCGTAAGCATCCTAAAATTAACCTGATCAAATGGATCAAGATTAACCTTGCATAGCTGTAAGCAACCTTTTCGGATATCAGAGCACCTTCTGCACTCCTACAGACCACAAACAGAGCCATGGACAGTGAAACATCAGAGCACATGTATAGCTGTAAAAATATGCCTACGATGAGGCTAAATTTCAGTTCAACTTGCACATACAACCATACAATGTCGAAACCATGGACATGTAATCCACACTTTGCACACATATTTTCTAGATAATTGAAGGACAATGCAAATGTCACTGCATATTACATAATTTAGTCTTCCCTGCAGACCTACACATCTGAACTACCTAGAACTATGAATTGCCTTTTTGTGTAATGTATGATCTTCTTGTGCAATGTATGATCTACCTACACCTACACGTCTGAACTATCTGCAATTCTTGTGCAAGGTATGATCTTCTTGGATGATTTGATTTGTCTTTTGTGTGTGTGTGAACGCCGCGGCCACCAACTTAGACCTCAGCAGCTACACGGACAAGGGCTACCAGAAACCGACGGTCCCAAAAGGCCCAGCCGAAGCCGGCTCTGAAGCCCAAGGACGAGCCGGTGGACGAGGATGCACCGCCGCTGCCCAGGGCTCCTCATCGGGCTCTGACGCCGCCGCTCCTGACGCCCAAGCCCGAGCCGTGGTACGTGCCCCTGACGCTGCCACCTGGCCCTGTGCTCCGCGACGCCGACGACGTGGACCACGCCATCGCCGAGAGGAGGTGCTGGCGACCACCACCGCAATCGAAGAGGACGAGGCGGCGCCGGACGCAACAGGCGTCACCGCTTCTCCCGGCCGCGGCTGCGCTTGTTGTGGGCCAGCGGTTGCGGCGGCGGCCGGCTCGTCGGAGCTGGCGGCGCGCGTGCGGGGAGAGGAAGCGGCGCGAGGGGAAGACCGCCTATGGAGCAGGCGGCGCACGGGAGGGCGCCGGTGCTGGCGGCGCGCGGTCGGGGCGCCGGTGCTGCCGGCGTTCTTGGGCCGGAGGGGTAGGAATAGGGGCTTCGGTAGGAGTTGTAAGCAAATTTGGGTCTTATTTTTTTTTCAGGCTAGCCTGTAAATGAAAAAAAATAAAGGTCAAGAGAAGGTTGAATGATTCGCGAATTTCAACTTTCAATCAACCCTGGTAATTAGGGAGGTGTCGTCGTGGCCGCGTGGGTCCGTAGGGGGAAATTAGCAGGGTCGCACCCACACGAGGTACGCTGGTTGATGGGTGGGCACGGGCTCTCACTGCATATCCCGTGGGTCATTTCCAAAATTCATTTGACATCCACTTCTTACTAGTATATAAATATATTTTCTGTTCTAGATGATAAAGAGTTTGTGGTTTTTTCGTTTTGAGATTCATAAAGAGTTTGTGGTTGAGGGGCATGTATGTGAGCTTCTAATTTTGGTTCAGTTTGACTCTTAATTTGAGCATATTTTTTTTATTTTTTTATTTTTCCTTGGCTAAATTTAGGGCTCAGATCAGATTATTACTTTAATTTATTTTTACTGATTTTATTTACTCTCTATATTTTTTATTTTTCCTAATTAATTCTTTATCCCCGGCTAAACTTACCAAAAAAATATATTCTCTATTCTCTACAAATTTACTTCCCTTAGATTATTATATATTCAATAGTTGATGTCAAAGTTAGGGTTTATTCTTTGTTTTAGATCAATCTGTTTTTGAATAATCATCGTCATCAGTTGTGAAACCCTAACTCCATATGTTTGATAATAGATATGCAATTTTCAATATAATTGAGTTGTTTCTTTCAAATTCTTACTTGTGTTCTTCGTTACGAAGGAAAAAATTAGTCTTCCCAGCGAGGTCAACTAGATTGTAACAAGTTGGTAACTAGGGAGATGTGGTGCTAAGGTAGCAAGATTCGAGTCCTTTGATATATGAAACTACACCAATATGTTGGTATTCACCAAAACAATAGTTACCTCCACCTAACGGAAGATGGGGAACCCCATTCCCACTAGGGCCTTGTTTAGATTGCCGGAATCACTGTAGCGCACTGTTGAATATTATAGCATTTTATTTTTATTTGGTAATAATTGTCCAAATATTGATTAATTAGGCTCAAAATATTCGTCTCATAAAGTACAATCAAATTGTGCAATTAGTTTTTGATTTCATCTATATTTAATACTCCATACATGCGCCGACATTTTGATGTGACGAAAAATCTTTTTTTTACATAGTAAATCTGAACGCAAATTTGGGGAACTTAACAAGGTCTAGATACTTCAGGGTTCTTGAAAATATGATGCTTGAAAGTCCTAATGTATGTCGTTTGAACTTAATGGATAGTCTGGTTGTTCATGATGGATGGTCATTCAGCACAATTTAGCTTACACTAGATGGTCCGATGCCCACAAAAACAATTTGTTTTGGCTACGGATTCTAAACGTACGACGTGAGCACGATTCTTTCAACACCAAACTGTTCTGTTCTTGTAAAGTCACTCCTATTGTGGCCGCAAATTCTTAAACTAATGGCAAGGCCGATGGGAATTAAAACCTTTGTGATGCTTATCGCTAGGCACCAAGCAATTTGGCTTGTATAATCGTCATCGAACTGTCCAATGAATGCATTCTCATTGATGGTTCATCATCGTTGTGCTTGTGTTTTTGTCGAATTCCACCGATCGATAATCTACGTGCTCCGATTCTTTGATGGTTTGTCTAGCGCGTGCTATTTTGCCAACACAATTGTCCAGTGCTTGTGTTTTTCACCGTTATTCATCAATCGTTGGTCTGCACGCTGTAGCTCTGCGGTGACTATTCGATGTGTAAAAATTAGTTGCCATCGAATAGTTGATGCATATAATTTCACCGAGGGTTCTATAATCGATGGCCCACATTCTCTAATGCTTTGGTGCGTGACCGTCTTTTTGCAACAATGCTAAACAACTAGGTTTGCACTATGGTGGTTAAGATAAGATCTATAGATTCACTTTATGTACTCTCTCTCTCTCATCCCCTTTAAAGGTGTCACTATGCAATAATTATTTTATTATTTCAAGTTTAGCAAGATTTTAGAAAATATAGTAACAATACCTAGGTCTCTAAATAAATTTATTATAGAAATATATTTAACCATGTATACTAATTATATACCATAAATATTAATATTGTTTTATATATTTAGTTAAAATTAAGTATATTTTGTTAGAGAAAAAGTTAAATATGTTTGATTTCTTAGAAACTGTGCTGTTGAAAAGAGTCTGAGGAAGTAAATTGCATTCGGAAGTGATACCAACATTAACTAGTTTGTCCAAGGAAAAACCAACACAAACTACAAAGAGTCTGAGCAAGTAAATTCGGAAGTGATACCAACATTAACTAGTTTGTCCAAGGAAAAAATAACACAAACTACAAAGGCGTGTGTCAGAACCATCGTCGCCTTTGTCTTCTTGTCCACGGATTCTGTACACTCCAGCTGGCAAAGCATCTCATTATAAAAGAAAATGAATATAGTCCAAGTCATAAGGCAGATCTCAGATCACGCCATTATATATAAAATAAAATAAAATAATATATTAATATATAAAGGAAAATGATCTTTTTGAGAGGAATAAAGAAAAACATAGAATGGTAATGGTAACTCAAATTATGTCTGGGCCGAATGCTAAGGAGCCCAAAACTTTGTTAGCCATTTTACGGCGCGTTCCCTTCTACGACCCGAGTCCACGCCACAGAAACCGCAGGCACCCACGAGATCCCCGCCGTGACGAAGAATGGAGGTCGCCGCCGCCATTCTCCCCGCGCTGGTGCCCTCCGGCAGCGCGGTGGTGCCTCGTCTCTCATCACTCGCGACCGTTGTTCCTATGGTCTGCTGCGGGTTGCTGCACTTGGATCGCTCACTGTGCACTTGTGTGCTCGCTCTTTGCTGCGCAGGTGGTGGTACTCTTGGCCTACCTCGGGTATCTCGCAGCCGCCGGAGCCATCCTCCCGGGGAAGCTCGTCGACGGAGCCGTACTACCAGACTCCTCCCGCCTCCACTACCGCTGCAACGGTACCTCCTGTTGTGCTGCCGCTGATCCCAAAATTCTCTGGGCAGCCAGCTGAGTTGTTCGATCTCCTTCCCCACAGCTGCTTGATTCGTGTGGTCTGCAGGTTTGCTCTCGCTCCTCCTGCTGTTGGGTCTCTCTGCGTTGGGTGTCTACATGGGGTGGATGTCTCCCACGGTGAGCTCCTGCCTCTCCGTCTTCAGTCCTCGTGCCTTGGGTACTGGGTGTGTTGTTCTATTCAATACTAATTATACTCCAGTTCAACAAGGACCGAACCACAATCCTTCTCAGATGGGAGATCATAGTGGAATTTTTATCGTGGTTTATTGTCATTATGAATTGACTTGGGTATGACGAGTTGATCAACAACATATTTGTTTGTCAATGCTTGCAGGTTGTAGCTGACAGGGGACTCGAACTTGTGTCAGTGACCTTCATTTTTAGTGTCATTGTAAGTGCCACCTTGGACCTTTCCGGGTCACGTGCATCTGCTTATGAATATTCAAACTCCTTGATGTACATTTGGTGTGTCATCATGATATTGTGGAAAATGAAAGGGGTGCCCTGCATGTGTCTGATTGATAAACCTGTTCTTAACTCCGCATCAAGGAGTCCTTTAATGTCTGTTCATTCAGGAATCTTACATCCTGACCTAAAGTACTCCTAATTTTTCTCAAATCTCAATTTCACCTTAGTCATGGGTGTGCCTCATGCATGCAAATCAATACAATTTGTTACGGCAAAAAGTTCCCTCAAATTGATGATCCATCCTTAGTTTGGAAAGAAATTCACAAGAAAATTGACAAACCTGAATGAAATGTTCTACTAGTTTGGTCATGATCAAAATGCCAGCAAATGTCTCGTCAGCATCATTCATATCTTCATCATGCAATGTTCAGTTACATTCTGCCACAAAGTATAGTCTATATTGAAAGCTATTTGATTGAATGTTCATGTCTCACTATTTGATTTCAGGTCTCTTTCGCACTCTACTTCGCCGGCATTAAGTCCCGCCACAAAAGTTCTTCTTTGAGACCACATGTTAGTGGGAGCTTCATACAAGATTGGTACTTCTAGAAAACTCTATGTTGTGACTGGCTTATTTTTGACACATAAGTTTTTTGTCTATAAATTGTTGTTATTATTGAAAGATCAAGCAAACAGGATATTTCATTTCTTATGTCTGATTCAAATGTAGGAACTGGTTGTGTATTTTATTGCAACTCTCTTTTAGTTAACAATGACACTTTTGTGCTGATGACTTTGTTCGATAGGTGGTTGGGAGTGCAGCTTAATCCTCATTTTATGGGAGTTGACCTCAAGTATGTCAGCAATTTCTTTCCTGTGTTTTTGCCTAGCATATGGGGTGTTGATGATTGAAATTTTGAAATAGGACAGGGTTGCCAAGAGAGATTTGTTAACGGCTGATTGGTGTAAGACCATGATTCAATTACTATTTGTTTGACCCTTTGACAAATCCATAGTCTATAATGCAGTCAACCCATACCTGATACTTTGCTCATAATAATTCCGTACATGTAGTCTACGGTGATTGGGTAATACCTAGCCTACTTGAATGTTTAGTTATTGTTTATTACGCTACTGATGACTGGAGATGAGGAAGATCTGCTGTTCTATGATTAAATATATTCTGCTGAAAGTCAAGTTTATCTGCACACCATGGCAGCTATTTTATTTGGTGTATTAAGATTCAGAGTCCATAACACTTGGGCGTTATTTTGATTTTCCACCTTTACAAATGCAAATGATCTTAGACATGCTTCATGGGTGCTCATTTATTGTCACCTTAGGTCACTCAATTTGTTAATGTGCACTAAAAATGAATATGGGCACAATTAAGTATTACCCATGAACTATGTGCATCCACTGCAGTCCAATCAAGTGACCATTATTACCTTGCTGGTACTGTGTTGTATTATTTATTCTCCACGCCACAAATAACCTGACATGAATACCATGTGTGTGACAACTATGTTTCAATCATTGCAGATTCTTTTTTGTGAGGGCAGGAATGATGGCATGGTTATTTATTAACCTCTCTTTGTTTGCAAAGAGCTATTTAGCTGGTTCAGCTAATCTTTCGGTCATTCTCTACCAATTCTTTTGTGCGGTATTGTACATGACCATCTTCTTAATTAATCATCTTCCAGCGCATTAATTGTTAAATTAAGTGTACTTGTTCATGCAGTGGTATATTATAGATTACTTCATCCATGAAGAATTCATGACCTCAACGTAAGTATATCATGTGCGCTCAGTGGCAAATAACTTACTATCCTTGAACAAATATGTTGAGATCTCCTTTGGGAAGATTAAAGATGATGAACATATCTATTCTCCTGAACAAAATAAATATTGTTGAGACCTCTTCCAGGTGGGACATTATTGCTGAAAGACTGGGTTTCATGCTGGTGTTTGGTGATCTAGTTTTCATCCCTTTCACCTTCACTATTCAGGTATACTTCATTCCTACAAATGTTGACCCATGGTGCTAGCTATTGAGTACCTTACTTTTGAAAAAAAAAAAACCCCTTACACAGACTATCCTACCCTAACATTGATTTGATTTTTGCGTTTCCTAATTGTCAGATTTGTGGCATGCCAGATCATATCTTCTCTTACATTAAAACAGTAGGCTGAGAATTAAACTAATCAATAAGTATGATTTGTTTGTCAGGGCTGGTGGCTTCTGAGGAACAAAGTAGAGCTGTCCCTTTTGGCTGGTCTAGCTAACTTATGCATCTTCCTTATTGGGTATTCTTGGTTTTTTTCTCCAGAACCTCAAAGCTATAGCAATTTGATATATACCTGTTTCTTGCATTCTAACCTCAATGGCCACACATTATACCATGTGGCACACAGCTACCTAGTGTTCCGAGGAGCTAACAAGCAAAAACATGTGTTCAAGAAGGACTCCAAGGCTCCTATATGGGGAAAGCCTCCCAAAGTTGTTGGGGGAAAGCTACTCGCATCCGGTTACTGGTAAGGACACATGCATCATGTGACTCATGCATGCCAATGTCCCTGTTCTGATCACATAATCATTATAGATTGTATGATGTTTGCTATTGACCCTCCTAGCATTGATGAATGGTAGCCTAATTCATAGATTAGAAAAGAAAGAACTTAGAGCCATACATCAAAGGGTTTCTTTAGTGTCACACCCGTGGCCGTGGCGGGTCACCGACGACGTGAGTCGAGACAGTGGATTACGGCGGAACCCTGACGCCGGCGAGGCAAGCCCCTGCGCCTTGGCGTTGTTTTTACTGAATATGATGAACGATGTCTGATACAGAGAACGAGCGACACTTATGTGTTCGCGTTACAAGACTAGCACTCAGGCCCACATGTCATAGACTCACTCGACTACGATACATAGAAATACGCCAACGCGATAATGAAGATGGCTACTTCCTCTTGCTTCACTTCCCAGCTCCAGCACCGTCGTGTGTGACACCTCCCCGCCCTTGAGTTCCAGCTCAAGTTGGCACCGCTGGAAAGCGTGTCTTCACGACATTGTAGTCCTCCCAGGTAGTAGCCAACTCCGGGAGACCCACCCATGTCAACTTGACCTGTGGGATAGCCGTGTTACCTTTGCGCACGAGACGACGATTGATCACTTTCTGTGGTACTGTATCTGCAGCTTCAAGATCGGTGAGCTTTGGCAGAGTATCAAAGATTGGACTGTAATCTGGAGTGAAGGGTTTGAGCTGAGAAATGTGGAAGACCGGATGAATCATAGAGTTAGGTGGAAGTTCAAGCTTGTAAGCAACCTGCCCACATGCTCGAGAACTTTGTATGGACCAAAGTATTTGAATGGCAGTTTAGGGTATGGCCTGTTGGCCACTGACGATTGTGTGTATGGTTGCAATTTGAGTAAGACATGTTCACCCACTTGGAACTAGAAGTCTTTCCTTTTCTGATCTGCAGCTTGCTTCATCTTGTTCTGGGCTTTTGCAAGGTTTTCTTTAAGAGACTGGAGGTGTTGCTCTCTGTTCTCAATGAATTCAGCAACAGAAGAAGATGCTTGTGGAAGGAGTGATGGCTCAGCTAAGAGTCTTGGTTCATATCCATACATAGCTTTGAAAGGTGAGCATCCTATAGATGAGTGAAGGGAGGAGTTGTACCAGATTTCTGCCAGAGACAACCATTGTTTCCAAGCCTTTGGGGAATCATGGATAGCACATCTCAGATACATCTCTAGGCACTGATTCACTCTCTCTGATTGGCCATCGGTTTGTGGATGATAAGTAGTGCTAAGCTTCAATGATGTCTTGTATACTGTAAATAGCTTCAAAGTTGTACTAATTACCGTGGGATTAAGTTGATGAGTCATACGATGAAGCTCTGGGAGAGGGTTATCGAGCATCGCCTAAGAACAGTGACAAGTGTGACCCAAAACCAATTTGGGTTTATGCCTGGTAGGTCGACCATGGAGGCGGTTTTCTTATTACGACAGTTGATGGAGAGATATAGGGAGCAGAAGAAGGACTTGCACATGGTCTTTATTGTCCTCGAGAAGGCATATGACAAAGTACCGAGAAATGTCATATGGTGGGCCTTGAAAAAGTACAAAGTCCCAACTAAGTACATCACCCTCATCAAGGATATGTACAGGGATGTGGTGACGTGTGTCCGAATATGTGATGGCAACACCAGTGACTTTCTAATTAAAATAGGGCTACATCAAGGGTCAGCATTGAGCCCTTATTTATTTGCTTTGGTGATGGATGAGGTCACAAGGGACATACAAGGTAATATCCCTTGGTGTATGCTCTTTGCTGATGATGTGGTGCTAGTTGACGTGACAAGAAAAGGGCGTACCCAGTGCTGTAGGCTCCCGCGCTGTGCGGGGTCTGGGGAAGGGATTTCAGCGCCAAGCCATACCCGCACATAATGTGCGGAGGCCAGGGCTCGAACCCTGGACCTTCCGGTAACAGACGGTAAGACACTACCGCTGCACCAGGGCCGCCCTTCTTAGTTGACGAGACAAGGGCAGGGGTTAATAGGAAGTTAGAACTATGGAGGCACACGTTAAAGTCGAAAGGGTTTAGACTTAGTAGGACAAAGACCGAGTACATGAGGTGCGACTTCAGCGCGATTAGGAATGAGGAGGGAGACGTTAGTCTCGATGGGCAAGTGGTGGCCAAGAAGGATACTTTTTGGTATTTAGGATCGATGCTACAAAAGGATGGCGACATCGATGAAGATGTTAGGCATAGAATCTCAGCCGGTTGGTTGAAATGGCATCAAGCTTCAAGCGTCCTCTGTGACAAAAGGGTGTCTCAGAAGTTTAAAGGTAAGTTTTATAAGAAGCGATTCGTCCGGCGATGCTATACGGTGCTGAATGTTGGCCTACAAATAGGCGTCATATCCAGCAATTGAGTGTAGCAGAGATGCGTTGTTGCGATGGTGTTGTGGGCACACAAGGAGGGATAGAGTCCGGAACGACGATATTCGGGATAGGGTTGGGGTGGCACCAATTGAGGAGAAATTGATTCAACACCGGTTGAGATGGTCGTTAATGTAAAGAACGGTAGAGGTCGACCTAAACTGACTTGGTACGAGTCGGTTAAGAGAGACCCTAAGGAGTGGAATATCCCTAAGGATTTAGCTATGGATAGGAGCGCTTGGAGACTAGCAATTAACGTGCCTGAACCGTAATCCTTTTTTCTTGTACCCTCTATGTGTCCTTTGTTTCCTGGTCTCTTTTGGGTTTCATCTCTAGCCTATCCCAACTTGCTTGGGACAAAAGGCTATATTGTTGTTGTTGTTGTATACTGTAAATAGCTCCTTCCAGAAGTGACTGACAAAGATTGGGTCTCTGTCAGATAGATTGGGTCTCTGTCAGATATCAGGGAGTTAGGCAATCCATGGAGCTTGATGATGTTGTCCAAGAATGCCTGAGCCACAGTTGCTGCAGTGTAGGGGTGTTTGAGGGGAATGAAATGAGCAGCTTTTGTCAGTCTGTCCACAACTACTAAGATCACATTGTAGCCCTCAGACTTTGGCAACCCTTCAATGAAATCCATAGTCAGGTCTTGCCACATGCCCTCTGGTGGAGGAAGAGGCTGGATTAGACCCATAGGGTGTTGCAAAGAATGTTTTGCCTGTTGACATATGGCACACTGCTTGATGAACTGCTCAATATCAGTTTTCATACCTTTCCAAGCAAAGAACTTTTTGAGTCTATAATATGTTGCAGCAATTCCAAAGTGTCCACCCAAGGCACTGGAATGGCAAGCTGCAATAAGTTTAGTTTGAAGTGTAGAGTTCTGCCCAATCCAAACCTTCCCATTCTTCCAAATGAGGCCTTTGTCCAGAGAAAAGCCTTGCTGATCAGGACTAGAAATAGCTAACGGCAGAAGGAGTTGTTGTGCATAAGAGTTAGTAGTATAAGAATTCAAGACCTCTTGCACCCATGCTGACTGCACAGTAGAAACTGCCTGAATAGCCATCAGGTGGCCCACCCTTGACAAAGCATCAGCAGCAAAGTTTTCTTTACCTTTCTTATAAATGATCCTGAAGTTGAGCCCCATCATTCTAGTCATAGCCTTTCTTTGCATATCAGAATGGAGGTTCTGGTCTTTCAGGTAGGCTAGTGATTTGTGGTTTGTTTGAATTATGAACTCACCCCTCTGGAGATAATGCCTCCATTTGTCCACAGCCATGATGAGGGCCAAGAATTCTTTTTCATAGATTGATAGGGCCTTGTGCTTCTCACCCAATGCCTTACTCAGATAAGCAATTGGTTGGCCATGCTGCATAAGGACAGCCCCAATTCCATCTTGACATGCATCTGTCTCTACTGTGAATGTTTCTTGGAAGTTAGGTAATGCCAGGACAGGTGTTGTAGTCATTGTTGTCTTGAGGGATTGGAAAGCTGCTTGAGCTGCTGGGTTCCACTCAAACTGTTTGAGCCTCAAAATAGCAGTGAGTGGTTTGGTGATGATACCATATCCCTTGACAAATTTTCTATAGTATCCTGTGAGACCTAGGAATGCTCTCAATTCAGTCATTGTGGTTGGTGTAGGCCAATTGAGCATATCTGTAATCTTGGCAGGATCAGTCTGCGAAGAAATAACATGACCCAGATACTCTAAGCTCCGTTGTGCAAAGCTACATTTGCTCTCTTTGAGATGGAACTGATGCTTCCTAAGTGTTTCCAGTACTTGTTCCAGATGAAGTAAATGATCTTCTAGTGTAGGACTATAAATGAGAATATCATCCAAGAAGACCAGTACAAATTTTCTGAGATATAGCTGTGGTATTTGATTCGTAACACACTGAAAAGTAGCTGGGGCATTAGTCAGGCCAAAAGGCATGACTTTGTATTAATAGTGTCCATGGTGTGTCTTGAAGGCAGTCTTGTGTTCATCTTCAGGCAACATTCGTATCTGATGGTATCCAGATCTCATATCCAATTTAGTGAAAATTTTGCAGCTAGCCAGTTCATCCAGAATCTCATCTATCACCGGCATAGGAAACCTATTTTTGATAGTGATGTCATTCAATTTTCTGTAGTCTACACATAGGCGCCAGGTGCCATCCTTCTTCTTCACTAGCAGTACAGGTGATGCATATGGGCTATGGCTATGAGTTATCAGCCCTGATTGCAGCATTTGTTGTACTTGATTCTCAATCTCAGTTTTATGAAGTGGAGAGTAGTGGTAAGGTCTTGAATTGATTGGTGTGGACCCAGGGAGGATTGGTATGGCATGATCATAAGCTCTGGATGGTGGCAGTATCTGAGGATCAGTGAAAACATCTTTGTACAGCACCATGAGGTCATGAATACTTGCAGCAGATTTGGGGTGCTGTTGGCTGCGAACAGCTTTGGTTGAGTCTTGGTGATCCACTAGGACAAAAGCCCAGATGTCATTCCCTTTTGCGGAATTGTTTGGTTGAGTCTTGGTGATCCACTAGGGCAAAAGCCCAGATGTCATTCCCTTTTGCGGAATTGTACACCTTTGTAGCAGAGATATTGGACAATTGTAGAGGTGGAGTAGTGAGGCCTTTCAGCTTGACAGTCCTGTCTGCCTCAGGGAATTCAATTGTTTTGGCATGCCAGTCACAATTCATGGGGCTATGTCTAACCATTCATAACCTAGAATTGCATCATAAGGGTGCATGTCCAACACAATCATATCAGTGGTAAAACTCTGGCCTTGACAGTAGCATTGCAACTGTGGAACCATTCTGTTGGTGATCATTGTTTGTCCATTAGCCAAGGTCACCTTTCTTCTGGGACAGGACACTGTTTGTAGCTGTGCCAAGTCTACAAATTGTGAACTAATGAAACTGTGTGTACCGCCACTGTCAATCAGGATCAGCATCACTTTATCTTTCACTCTAGCTTTGATTTTAATGCAACTGATGTGGTCCTGGCTAGACATTGCATTGATAGAGAGTTCCCCATACTGTTCCTGGAGCACATCCTCAGCAGCTAAATCATTCAGGACTTCATCAGCTAATTCTCTGTCCAAGTCATTGACAGCTAGTGCATTGATCTGGGGTTTCTTTCTCTTGGTACAAACCTCCAGATGTCCAGGGACAAATTTCTCCCCACAGTTGAAACATAGTCCATTTGCTTTTTTGTAGTCTCTTAATTGCCTATCCTGCCACAGTGGAGACTGTTGCTGAGGTTTGTATTCTGGTCTTTGCTGAGCAGCCACTCTCTGTTGATATGTTTGTCTGGGGAACTTAGCTTTACTCCTCTCAAGGACCTTTTGCTGAATTTTTGCCAATGTTGAAGCTTTCAATACTGTAGTTGGCATCTGAGCCTCCACAGTGCCTCTAATTTCCTCCTTGAGACCTCTAATGTACTGCTGGGTAAACCAAACATCATCATAATTAGTATTGTGCATAGCAACAGTATATTGCAGTGCCTGGAATTGGGTGGTATCATTGAGGGAGGATCTATGATCATCTGCTCCAAACTCTTGCTGAACCTCATGACAAAAGTGAGTCCATCCAGTGAATGTGTGCTTTTGCTTGAAGGCTCGATGCCATTTGCCAGCATTGCCCTTCAAATGTAGCCTGGCAGCTGTGACCCACATGCCTTCAGGAATTTTGTACAGAGCAAAGTAGTCTGTGCAATTGTCCAACCATACCTTGGAGTCAGTGCCATAGAAGTCAGGAAACTCCATCTTGCCTATAGCATGTTTAGGCAGATGTTGGCCTTGCTCATCTCTCTCCCTATCCATGTGCCTATGCTCTGGACCTTTGTGAGGCCTCTTCTGACTTTGCCTAGCAGTATATGCAAAATCTGTTCGGATGGTTCTTGAAGGTTCAGCCTTGTCTTCTTTCTTTTGGTCAGCAAAGATGTTATGGAATGAACCATGATCAGGAAACAACAATGTATCAACGTCTGCAACATCAAAGATTGGGTCTTGATCAAATCTGGGTTTGTCTTCCATTTGAGCTGCTTGCTCCATCTGCTGCCTGGTGATTTTGGAGATGGCAGAACCATTTGCCTGGACTTGTTTAGCAATGATGTTCTGTTGCTCACTGTATTCGTCCATGACAGCATCACGCAAGTCCATTTGAGCCTTCATCTGTTTCTGCCCCGTGCTCATCTCGTTCATCTGACTGAACATGGTGTCGAAATTCTTCTGCAATTGCTCCCACTTGGAGTTCTCTTCCTCTCAGCGCCTCGTCATGACGTCAATGATCAGCTTGGTCTGTGGGGATGAAGCAAGGTTGTTCTTGCGCTTCGGAGCCAGTGGTACCGGCACAAGGTTTGGGTTGCCCCGCCCCTGTCAGTACCAAATCACCGCCGCCTGGAAGTGAGGCGGAACCGAAGGATTTGACACCCGGACGACCGGTGTGCAAGCACAAGCGGACGCCGAGAAACCCAAGTTCACGGACGCTTCCCCGCCTACGCCACCGCACCAGATTGAACGAATCGACTCTCGGAATTTTACACAGGAACAGGTGCCCTGCGACACTCGTCTATCGTTCAACTGTGCAAGATTTGGATAAAAGCGAGCAAATTGGATGTGCTCACTCAATTTGACGCGGTCTGCACCGAGGATGCTGACGCCGAACTTCTATCGAACACCTGAAGTGCGCCCTTTGGCGCCGAGCTTGGTGTTGCCGAAGTGGGCGTCGATGGTGGTGGTGGTGGTGCTGACGCGGTCGTGAGGATCCACGACGAGCTGCGGTGGTGGTGGTGGTGGTCGACGCGGTTGATGCCCCGCGGCGGCCGATAACTTGGTGGCGAGGTTGAGCGGTGCTCGCCCTCTACCCCCGGGCCGAAGAAAGCCTGCTCCGATTACGAACTGTCACACCCGTGGTCGTGGCAGGTCACCGACGACGTGAGTCGAGACAATGGATTACGGCGGAACCCTGACGCCGGCGAGGCAAGCCCCTGCTCCTTGGCGTTGTTTTTACTGAATATGATGAACGATGTCTGATATAGAGAACGAGCTGACACTTATCACATGTCATAGACTCACTCGACTACAATACATAGAAATACGCCAACGCGATAATGAAGACGGCTACTTCCTCTTGCTTCACTTCCCAGCTCCAGCACCGTCGTGTGTGACATTTAGATGATGACATTTCAAAGAAATAGCTAATCCCGATGAGTTGAAAATGAAGAAGTTGAAAATGAAGAACCAAATGCTGGTCCGCTGTCCACGGAATAATTACGGGATTTTTCTGTAGTTGTAAAATAGTGCACCCAAGTAGTGTTTACAGCAGATTCTAAGCTATAGCAGTTTGTGATTTGTGATTGTGGTGTATTGGCTGTTGCTTATTGGATCCTTACTTTTTTTTTCTTCAAGAATATTTGGTAGCTCCTCAGGCTTTAAATGCTCCATTGCCCCTTAAAGAAAGATGAAGCTTGTTGAATTGTGTTGTGAACCTACGATTACAAAGCTTTTCATCCTCCAATTACAGGGGCATCGCAAGGCACTGCAATTATCTAGGAGACCTACTGCTAGCGCTTTCGTTCAGTTTGCCCTGTGGAATAAGGTGAGTGGTCATTTCTGTGGCAGTTTCCTTTTGCACTGGAGGCCTGTCTGAACAATCTTTGTCCGTCGTTTGCAGTTCCGTGATCCCATACTTCTACCCCACGTACCTGCTCATTCTACTGATCTGGAGGGAAAGACGTGACGAGGCAAGGTGCTCGCAAAAGTACAGGGAGATCTGGGCAGAGTACTGCAAGCTGGTGCCCTGGAGGATCCTGCCTTATGTGTACTGAAGAGAATGGTAGAAGCAAGGGGAGCAGATAGCCCTAGGCTAGTAATAAACCTTATTTATTTGCCCTTGCCCAGGGTTGGTGGATGTTGATGTAATACTTGTAAACCATAAGCGTGCAAGATTTTATTGTTGTCGATCAGGTGTATGTTTGGAATCATTGAACCAGATCCCATAACCCTTTCACGAAACTAGCAGAGATGCACGTGCGACACGTACGTGTCTCCAAAACATATTTTTTTATAATAGGTAAATTATCAAAAAAGAATGAGAAGTCGGTGGAAAGAAGTTCAAGGTTCAATGCCCAAAATCAAGAATGTAATGGTAATATATGCACTTAGTAATTTAATTTTCTCATTACTAATTTAAAAGAATCATCTGATATGATATACTATAGCAAACTTCAGCTAGCTAATAACAAAGCACAAAACAACTTTCTTCATTACTGATTTAAAAGAATTATTTGGTATGATATGTTGTAGCAGACTTTACATAGACAATAATAAAGTATAACAGTGTACTTCTCACCTTGCAGAAGTCATAATCTTTATTTTTTTGGCCTCGTCGGTTATTTTAGATACACTAATGAGTCAACGTAAGCCATATGTCCCGTCGACCATGGGTTAACGGCTTCTCACCTTGCAGAAGTCATAATCTTTATTTTTTTGGCCTCGTCGATTATTTTGGATACACTAATGAGTCAACGTGAGCCATATGTCCCGTCGACCATGGGTTAACGGCCATCGATATCTGATTGCACTTCTTTTGATCATCATTGATCTGGATGGAAGCAGCTGAGCCACTATGTCGCGTCAACCATAGGTTAACGGCCATCGATATCTAATCGGCTAACTGGACTCTTTTTTATCACTATTGATCTGTATGGAAGCTGAAGGTTCTGCAAAATTACTAACGAATTATGGTTAAGCTTCTGGTTAAGTTTCGGTTCAGTTGCTTCGTTTCTTTTTTTTTCTCTCGATCATCGTTGGTACTAACGATTCTTCGCACGTAATTTCTCTTTCTTTTGATCAATGGCCCTTAAAATCCCAATTTCAACACCATCGGTTGCTTGTAGCTTCTAGCTTGATGTGTGCTTTGCTGGATTCACCGTATATACATATATGCATGGTTTTTCCTCCTGGTTTTTGATTGGCTTGTGCTAGGCGGATGGTGATACAATCATTGAGTAGAGGTAGGAAGGGAGCCAGCCGGTTCCATCCACGGCAGCAGCGTGCGGGGAAGGATGCTAATCGGTGTGATGAGACTGGGAGACACACGGCTGCGGTCTAACGTGCCAAGATCGATCCATATTGCATACACATGGCAAGGTCGAACACTGATGTTCTTCCATGGAATTGAACCTGCCACCGCGTCCTACGCACCCTCCACACACAACTGGCAACCTCCTTAGGTCGTCCATGAGACGCCGAAGTCGTACTGATCAAGAACTGGTGATTTACATGACGATCAATTTGATCATAAACAGTCGAAAATACGTCATAGGTAATTTGCCATCACGATCGAAAATCCGTCATCTATCTCAAGTGTCTGGGTCCATCACCTGCAAGAACAGCTTCCACTCCCAGTAGTTCCCGGCGGCGATGGTGATGGATCAAAAGAGCTCACTCACCTGGTACTCTGACACAAACATAGTTTGGAACTGTTTCGCAAAAAAAAAAAAGATAGTTTGGAACTACAATTCTGTTAATGCATTAACACAATGCGTGCCCAAACAAATCACTTAAATATGTCGAGAGGTTCTAGTGCATCAATATTAATCTGATCAATTTTCTCATTGCATGACTCACCTTTTTTTCTGAATGAATAATCTAGTGCAGACAATATTTAGTTGTTGGAGTATTTTCAAAAGCACGAAATCTTTTTTTTCTAAATGATTAAAATATAATAGTTATTAGATTATTTTCAAAAACACGAACATGTTAATATCTGGACCGTATATATATGCATGTTGCTACATGCTGATACTTATCGGAATTAAATCAAGCACGAATGCAGGCGTGCATGGGCAGACGCGATCTCTACAATATTGCCATGACAACTGCAGTAGCTTACCATCGGTGTGGTGGTTGTTGGATTGGATCTTTGCGAACGCCATGATCTGTGGCCCTGCGGGCAGCCGGGCACCCACACGTGCAGCCATGATCCCTGATCTTCGGACTCCGGAGATGTCGACGATGGCCGACGCCTTCCTGCTCGCTGCCTTGAGGGTGTCAATCGGGCGTGGGCTTGGGCGCTGGAGCTAGTCGCCACCTGTTCTCCGGCAAAGTCGATGATGCCCACCACGTACCTTCCTTGCTTTCCTCCCTGCCATGAGGTGCCAACCGGCAGAGTCGTGGTGGCCACCATCGTTAAAACTTGGAAGTAAAGAATTAAGGTTGGATCTGCATGGTCGTGGGTAATGTGTCCTAATGTGGCCCCGTGTGGCCCGTCCGGATCAAGAAGACACGCCGTCCACACGATGTTGCCGAGCGGGCGGAAATTGCTGGCAGGCACACATAGGGCGGGTATACTATGGCGTTGGTAGGGAGTTCAACTAAAAAACACAAACAAATTTTACATCTTATAAGATGATCTATTTATTATAAATCATTAGACATAATATCTCTTAAATTAAGATCTTAAGTTGCATCTAACAACTAAAATATAGAGTGATTATAAATTCTCAGGTAACGTGTATTATTTAATTCTTTCGTTTTTTTATAGCATAGATATGCACAGGCCAGTGAGGGTGTTGGTGATGGTGAATTGGCGAGGAAGCCGGACCTCAAAGTTTTGCTGTGACCGTGCCGGTGCCGCCGCAGTCGGTATCAGAATAGCAGCCAGGTTCGAACTTCCAGGGCGGTAGCGATATTTTGCCGACTGTTTGAATAGTAGTATGTGAGATACGGCTGCTAAATCAGTTGAAACGAGTAGCAGAACGGCTGCTAAATCATTTGGAACGAGTAGCAGAACGGTGGCCACTCTTCCGGCATCTCTCGTTAACCGACAAAAAGGGACAACGACGTTTTTTTCGACGAAAGAAGAAACCGTGCCGTGAATAGCAAAACTTATCACATAAAAGTATATATACTGTGAATAACACAGTTTAAAACTAAACATGTTTGAACATGTTTGATGTTTTGCGGCGTGAATGACCATATAGTCAAATAATAGGCAAATGAATTAAGAACAAATGTCCAACTAATAACGACCAACATTTGTAGACGAAATTGAGGATCATTTTCTTTATGATGTCTTTTATTCTTCTTTTTGTCTGAGGAAGACTGATGTGAAAATTATTCTCTCTAGTCCTTCATCGTGGCAAGATCTAACCTCAACAAAATAGAGAAAAGACCGGAGAAAATTATTCTATAGCGGCGACATCATCCCTGTTTTGATGCCGCCGTTCGAAAATAATAGTCTTCATGTTGTCACGTCGATCAAGATGCTGACACTAAAATTGCCGCACTCATCTTCAACGTAGCTACGGAGAAGAGGATTCTCTTCCCCTTCACTATTGTTAGAGACGAGGATAAAAAGAAGATAAAACTCTACTATTAAGAAATTTAGCATGAAAAGACACTAACACTAATAACTCAATCTACTTGAATCTGGGGTGAGAATGATTCTTCGTGCAATGTGTTTAGGCTATCGGATAGTAGAGCTTAGGCGGGCACACATAGGGTTTATCTTGCTTCAGCAGAACGTCCCTACTTCCAGTCACGTACTAGTGTGCTGCCTACTCGAGTTTATTGAGCTTATAGTAGGGGTTTACAAACTAAGAGAGCCTCTGAGGAAGGCCCAAGTCTCTATCTTTGAATATGTGTGGTGTGTGTGTGCGCACGAAGGAAGTGCTCACTTACTGTAGAGCTCGAGTGAACCTCCCCCGAGAGTCTCAAACCCTTCCTCTTTTATAGATCAAGGGGAAGGGCTTCAATTTTATATGGTTGAGGGTCGTCCCGAGGATAGACGTCTTCCTTCTAAGTAAATAAACAAAGAGGTCTACACCTTCAGGCTTCGGGAGTCGTCTCCTTCAGATGTAGGTCGGAGCCCTATTCCTTGGCTGCCAAGAGAACGTGGCCCGTCCCCCATGTCGTTCTGTCATCAAAGGTACGTCACATCGCCTATCTGATACCATTGGGGCACCCTGCTGCTCTGATCGTCGTGGCTTTAGGTACAAGATACCAGATGTCGATTGGCTTTGTACAAGGTTTAGGGGCGTAGTGTCGACCGGCCCGTTCCTGTGGGTGCTCAAAGGATCAAGATGCCCAAGAGGGGGGTGAATTGGGCTAATTCTAAAATTTCTTGCGGAATTAAAACCTATTAGCCCATTTCACCCTATGTGCCTATGTGTGTTTCTAAGGATTCTACCGAGAAAAGTTTTACACCCTAGTTCCAATCCTAATCTAGCATGGCAATTCTAAGAATGTAAATTGCGAAAATGTAAATGCTATAAAGTAAATGCGGAAAGTAAAGGGGCAAGGAACACGGCGATATTTTCCCGAGGTATCAGAGAGTCGCCACTCTCCACTAGTCCTCGTTGGAGCACCCGTGCAAGGGTATAGCTCCCCCTTGATCCGCGCAAGGACCAAGTGCTCTC
>CM041630.1:27602780-27706493 GCA_023333625.1 Bothriochloa decipiens
TTGTCATCAATCATCGAAACCACATTAAGGGGCCTAGATGCTTTCAGGTGCCATGGGCGTGCTCTGACGCACCCACGGGCATGGGCGGACCTATGTTACAGTCATTGGGTGCGACCGCACCCATGGGAATATACGGGATACGCACCCCCCGTCCTGAATTTGCTGCATCCACAGCTGTCGGCGTTTAGAATCGCGACCGACAATGAATTTGTCTCGGGAGCGTGCTTAGGCTAAACAGATGGTAGAACAAGACGAACACAAGGGCTTATACTGGTTCGGGCAGAATGTCCCTATGTCCGGTACAGGCAAAGTGTTGCCTGATCTCTTAGAAAATGTGGTGTGCGAGTACAAGTTGTTCGATTTTCAGTGAACTGGAAGGCCTATCCTTTTATAGTTTAAGGAGTGGCCTGGTTTACATGTTGCCGGTGAATCGGCTAAGTCTTGATCCTTCTATTACTGGGTGCGGATGCCCTTTGAGGAAGATCTGCTTCCTCTTCGTGTCGATTCCTCGGATGGCCCTTCGTCGGGGGCCCGAGCATGTCGTACGCCCAAGTCGCCACTGATTCTGGGTCAAGGTATGGGCCAACTTGCTCCCCATTCATCGTCAGAATGGGCCTTGTACCCCCGGCTTACGGCCAGTCAGGTATCTTTCTTTTGTATTCATCATTTGGCAAAGTATGGTCGAAGCATACGCTCGTGCGGTGGCGGGTACGGCTTCAGGTGTGGGGCCGGTTCCATCGTCTTCCCGCAGCAGGGGGATCTCTCCGGATCCTTATCCTGTTGCAGATGTCCTTGCGTCGATCCCATGCACCCGAAGTCAACTATTCGGCCTGGTATGCTCGTCGAGGCTTATGATTAGCTATGCGTTGTAGTGATGTAGCCGTTGGTCGATTTCCTGTAGCGAGGCAACTTGTCCGTGCCCTGGTTACATGTCCCGGCGAGCCGCCCCACGTCGGGTCATACGAGGTGTTGCCACGCGTCGCCCTGTCCGTGGTGGCCCGTCGCCTTGCATGTCAGGCGAAACGGGCTCGACGTCGGATAGCGTCCTCACGTCGGGCGAGAGGGAATTGACGTCGGTCGGAAGGCCACGTCGGCCCTGGTTGGCTTCGACCGCTTGGGACCTGTCTATGGGCTCTGGTATGTCGGGCCTTGGCTTCGTGAATAGAGGCCTCTCCTGATAAGCAGGCTTATCTTGATCTGGTGGTCTCCGTTCTACTTGTTTCTAGGGGATCTCTGAGCTAGATCCCCGACAATAGCCCAGCCTGAAGAGCCCACGACTGCTTCGTCATTGCAAATCGATAGCCCACACAGCCCAGCAGCACGTGTTACAAATGATGTGGTGGTTCGTCGCTTCATGAACATGGAAGGAAAAAAGGGCGTAGATTTGATCTATAAGAGGTAATGCACCTATATTCATTTTTCAATGATACATTATTGCTACTTTATTGTTGATGTGCATCAATATTGCTTGTTTTAAACTATTTATGCTAAAATTATGACTATAGTGCCATGAAGTTGCATTATTGTTTTGTTGTTAGACCGTAAGCCGCACCCCCCTCCATAACCCTCTAGGTCCGTCACTGCCCTCGGGCTTCTCAAATCTTCCCTTTCCACCATCCCTCCACCTGCACACACACAATACATCTATACCACCTCATCAGCATGAAGGGGTCGGGCAAGGTGCCTGACCCTCGAAACAAACCCTTAGTTGGACCGTTCATCTCAGTGGGCTACCTTGCCCTTTCCTCATGGCCTCCAGCTAGCCAGGGCCTCTGGTGCTCTTTTGTTTATCGTTGGTGCTAAGGATGGTCAAGGCTTTTACTAGGGATACCAGCATTATTGGATCTCGACACCACGTGGGGAGCGATGCCGGGGCAAGAAGGAGATTGGGTGAGTCTAAATGAAATTTATGTCCCAATTTCTTATCTATTCGAAAAGATATAGACAAGTTTATGGAATTTTGTTACTATTCTCTTTATTTGTATATGCTATGTAATTTATATATTTTTAAAAACTAATACAACTTTTATTGAGACTGACATAAACAAGTAGCTTATGCACACGAAAAAATAAGAAAAAAATGGACCCTAGGTGAGCTCAATGCTCCATCTATTTCAAATTATACGATGTTTTGGTTTGAGATATATTGTTTTTTGTTATATATGTAGTCAAAGTATATTTATCTCATAGTAAAACTATAAATATAGAAAATCAAAACGTTTTATGATTTGGAATTTAGGGTTACTATATATAAGTGGACTTTTAGATACATTGTTTTTTATTGTGTATATAGACATATTATATATCTAAATGCACAAAAAAGTACGTATCTAGAAAATTAAAGAGAGTGTAAAGTTCATCCGGTTGATTTCTTTGTTGCTCTCAACCCGCTGGTCTGGCTCGTTCGATCTGGTCTGGGCGGTGAGATTGGGTTTGGCTGTTGTGTCAGTTTGTTTGCTTCGTTTTGTGTCTCTGACATGTGGGCCCTAGGTGTCGGTGCTTTTTTTTTTTGAGATTTGGGAATCGCGCCTGGTACCGGAGGGGTCTCGTCGTCTCTGCCTTTCCCCCTTTTCATTTCAACGCTCCCGTTTCATCTCTCTCGGCGCTCTCGTCGGCCGCCGATTTCTAGGGTTCGTCATCTCCTCTTCCTTATCTGATTCGTTGCTTGGATTCGAAATCTCCGTTGGTTGATTTGTGATTCTGATTGAGGGTTTATCTCCATTGGTTCGGTGCTCATCCGCTCGTCTGGTGCGCCGGTGTCGTCGGTGCTCTTCGTCTTCAATCTCGGCGCACTCGTCGGCGGCGGGGCGATTTCTAGGGTTCGTCCCCTCCTCCTCTCTCATCCTGCTTTTTGTTGCTTGGAATGGATTTGTTCCGCCCCTGTTTTCTGAATCTGATTGAGTTTTTTCTCCCCCTTTTGCTTCGGTGCTCGTCTGGTGGCTTGGTGGTGTCGTCACCGTTGTCCCTGTTCGTCTGCTCCGTCGCCGATTTCGTCCTGGCGATTTATAGGTTCGTCTCATCTTCCTCTCTATCTCTCCATCTGATTTGTGATTCGTTTTGATAGGGGATATGTACCTCTGATTTATGTATCTGATTGAGGCTTTTCCTGCTCCTTTTTCATTCCTTGTTGGGTGGCTCGGTGTTGTCGTCGTCGTCGTATCTGTTGTTCTGCTCCGTCCCTCACTCTCTCTCTCTCGGTCCTCCCTCTCGGTCCCTCACGTGCGCCCCGCTGATGTATTCAACCTGTGGGGAGGCAAGCATCCAGCAGTTACAGCAACGCATGCCTTCCGGCCTCCCGTAGATCTCAAGTAGTTGCTGCATCTGAGTCTGCATGTGTTTGCTTTTTTTTTTTTGCATTTGTCTGGAAGTGAGCAATATCAGCTCAGAGTGTGCTTCAAGTGGATCTCAATCTGCTTGTGCATCTCAATCTAGACTATCGACTGTGTTCTGTACATGGCTATTGGCTAGCTGCTACTTGCATATTCTGTACATGCTACTTGGTTTCTAGTGATTAGTCCTGTTTTCCTTGCAGAACGTGAACTGAGTTTCAGCAGGCCATAAGTTAATAAGTTTTGGACATTCAGTGTTTAATTTTTAGTGTTTATTCAGTGATATATATGCAATAAGTATTTGATAATTATAGATATTTTGGTTCACTGTAATTTTGTAATTTTGGTATTAGATGAATGATAGCTTTCCTTCTGATTTGATGTCCTCCTTAGATGAGGAGCGAAAATGTGAGGGTGGTGGAGACATATGAGACTGTTGGTGTGGTCATTCAGAATAGATAGTTTAGTGTGTTGTTATTGTGATTGTAGTTAGAGGTGAATTTTTTCCTAAATTTGTACATATTTGAATTTTAACTGAATGTTATCAGTTTTTTCTCTGAATGTGAATATAGCTTAATTTTAACTGAATGTGCTGCATTAGTACCATTTAGTAGTTATATATTTATTTTCATTACTGATTTTAGTTGCTTGTCACTATTTTCCAATTTGTGAAGGCTGAGTTGCTTCCTTTTTGTACTATTTTGCACGTTTCCATTTTGAAGCCTGAGTTGGTGTCCAGTGGGATGGTGAACCTGATCACCTGACAGTGGTATCTGTCTCTTGGATTATCTGCAGCTTTTATTCAAGGTATGTTTTAGGGTGTTCATAATCGTTTGTATGTCACTGTGCTCTTGTTCATTTTTTTTGTGAATCATCAACCTGCTATCTGAATGTGACTCAGGAGCATGCTATGTGAGTGTGAACGTGCTATCTGAATGTGAACCTGTTATTTCTTTAGAATCCCGTGAACCTGTCATTTCAATGTTATCTGAATATGAACTTGATCCATTCAGTGAAAAACAGTATACTAGCTGTTTTTTTTCTGAGTGTGAATAGAGATTGCTGGCATGAACCCCTCTCACTTTTATCATTTCACATTCAGAAATTCCATGCATGCTCAGCGTAGGAGACCTATAGTCAGTACATCATATACATGAGTTGCCATTTTTTCTTGGTCCTTTTTGGCTGCAATATGGCAATAGGTCAATGTAGAAGTACATCACCTTTGGTGTTTCTTTGCCTCCAACATTAGACTTCCAGTTTGAGCCATCTCTAGAATCTTACCAGTGTGAGTGTGAGTGTGAGTGTGTGTGTGTGTGTGTGTGTGTGTGTGTGTGTGTGTGTGTAGAGAAAGCTCATGTCCTTTCTTCTACCTTGTTTCATTGGAGAGGGAGAGGAGAGGTGAGCAGGTTGCTCACCTTTAGTTGTGAGTGCATGGGCCTACATCTTCTATTTTGTAGTTAGAATTTGTTGTTTAGAATTATTTTAGTTTTGCATTTCTACTGTTATAATTGTCAGGTTCTGTCTTTGGATGGGTCATGGTTGGTATTAGGACACCTTTTTTTCTGATAATAAGATAACTCATGGGATCCAATCTATTTGCTTTTGTTATTGTTAATTTCTTTGTTTAGTTCAGTGTTAGTACCATATTTACATCCTGTTAGTAATTTATTTACACCAGTTTGGTCAGTGTAAGTTCATTAATAGGTTAATGTAATTTTAGTGTTTTAGTGACATCAAATTTGAGTTTAGTTTGTAGCCTGAGTTTGTAATTTGAATTTTGATTTGAATATAATAGGATGGCAAGCTGGTAATCATTTCTGGAAGTGTGTTCAATTTCTTACTAAGATAAGTTTCTCTTGCCAATTCCTGTAATATTAGACTGCAATCAATTTCTTTTTTTATGGCTTGGTAGCTGTTTTTCTAATATCTTTGAATTGTTGGTTTGCCTTCTTGGCTAGTGTTGATGGACATGAAGGCTATGTCATTTTTCATGTGGATGCATGCCTCCAGGTTATATATGGCCACCGTGCCGGCACGGCACAGCACGTCGGCACGCCGTGCCGTGCCGGCACGGCACTGCGTCGTGCCGCGGCGTGCCGTCGTGCCGGCCGTGTCGTGCCTGCCCGTGCCATGGACCAGGCCTTCGGCCCAAGGCACGGCACATGGGCCGTCGGGTCGTGCTGAGAGCACGGCGTGCCGCCGTGCTGAGCTTCGGCCGGCGCGCGCTCACTGCGAGTCCCGAGGTCGAGGCATAGAGACGGTTGGAGGCAGGGAGAGCAGGAGGCGGGGACGGAGACGGCCGCCGCGCGCGCTTGCTCATCGTTCCGCCGGCCGTGCGTGGAGCTGGTCAGCTGGAGGTGCTCCGCCGGTCGCGCGTGGAGGCTGCGGCGACGGTCGCCGGTGTGGCCACGAGGGAGGTGCATCGCCGGCCGCGCGTGGAGGTGGGGGCGCAATGTCGGTGAGGAGAAGGTGGCCGCCGGCGCTTGAGAGGGAGGGGGCGAGGAGAAGGTGGCCGCCGGCGCTTGGCCGCCGCCCGCCGGCGCTTGAGAGGGATGGGGGCGAGGATGGGGAGAAGTGGGAATTAGGGTTTGAGGTGAACTGAAGGCGTGGGATGGGCCTTTGGCCCCTTTTCTTTTACAAGACATGTGCTTTAGCAGGCCTGGCCTTTCCTGGCACTGGGCCGCGGCCGTGCCGGCCTTTTGGCCTTGCCGTGCCCGTGCTGTGTCGTGGCCTGCGTGCCGTGCCGTGTTCGTGTCGGGCCAAAAGGCCGTGCCGTCGGCCCACGGGCCGCATGGCCATATATACTCCAGGTACTTTGATAGTATGCCTTCATGTCCTCTTGGCTAATAGCAAATAATATTTTCATTTCCGATTAGTGACAGCTATCTCTGTTTGTTGTGCATAGATTCAGACCCAACCAGTATAAAGACTCCATCGGTGTGTATTTTGTTGCCAAGGAAGTCCAGATCGACTACAACCTTCTTCACATTGCAGGTCTGTTTCTTTTGCCTTCTTACTATTCATTCAGGTTTCTCTTCAGTTGTCTAGGATAATCTACCTGCGATCTATTTAGTAGTATCTATAATCTATTTTAGATTATATATCAAGGTGATCTATAAGTTGATTATATGCTACTGGTTTCATACATATGTTTGTCATTTCTATTTGAATGTGTGACAATATAGGCACTATTTTAGTATATTATTTGGTTTTTACATTATCATAATACTGAATTTATACTGAATTTACTAGTATTTCCTGATGTAATTTTAGTGCTTGTGTGATGTAAGTTGTGTATAAAGTAGTAGTTTTGTTTGTTTATCTCATGATTTTCCAACTATATTTAGTAGAAGAAGTGATATATATTGATACATTTCATTTTGATCTTTGTCTGCTTACAACCCCCAGGTTCCAAGTGGGTTCTTTGTTGAGGTTGATGCACAGGGATGCTTTCTCATTTGTCTTGTGGTTGCATACCTCTAGGTAGAAGTAATCTGTGTTATTAAACTTACATTTATTTTTCATGAAATTTACACTGCCTTTATTAGTGTAAATTATTTTACTTCAAGGTGTTACTTGGTTTTATGCCACATTTGTGGCCCAATTTGCCAACTGTTTGGGCATAAATGAATCCATATGTATTTATTAGACTTCATTTTGATCTATCTCCTTACAACTCTCAGGTTTCAAGTGGATAGGAAGGCCCTAGTATTCCTTCTTTGATTTTGCCTAGTTGTAATAATGGTTCTGTAACCAGTAGTACATTCACATTTTTGTCATTTTAAGTTGTTAAAGGACCTACTTATTATGTCAGTGTTATGTATTGTTTGATTTGGGAAATGTTGTTCTTAGTATTATAATCAGATTGTTATGTACAAGTGTTACCACTAGTCTTATGAAACTTACACCTAATTTTTATGAAATTTACACTTGACTTGTCAGTGTAAACTTTGTTATTAGAAGGAGTAAGTTTTCTGTTATTAGAGAAAAATTTGTTTAATCGGGTATTTTTTAATCTGGTATATGCATATTGCATTCTGCAAAATTTTTCATTTATTTGAAGTTTTCCCTTTGTTATTTGATTACTATAGAAAAAATATGGTATTTTTCAAAATTTGTTTAATTTGATATATGCATATTTGCATTCTGCAAAGTTTTTCGTCTATTTAAAGTTTTATTCCTTTTTTATTTGCTTACTATAGAAAAAAATCTGGTAATTTTCATAATTTGTTTATTCTGATATATGCATATCTGCATTCTGTAAAAATTTTCATTTATTTAAAGTTTTCCCTTTGTTATTTGCCTACTATAGAAAAAAAACTAGAAATATGTTTATTTGAATTTTTCTTATTTGGTTTTTTTTTGAAAAATATTATTCTTTATTTCTCCTGGGCTGGTTGATTTGGTTGTAATTGTCAACCGGTTGAGATAGATAACAAATCAACTGGCATTGTTTTCCTCCAGGTGCCGGTTGATTTGTTTCCATCTTTCAACCGGTTGAGACTATTTGAGTAAATCAACCGGCTACGACGTAGACAGACCCAAATTAAAACGTCTTACGATTTGAAATTGAGGAATTACTATAAATAGTGGAGCTTTTTTAGATGCATTTCTTTTGTTGTGTATCTAGAGAACTACTCTACTACTAGATACGGAGTATGGTCATATGGAGGAGTGCTTGACCAGACCACCCCACCGGCCACCGCCCCCGCCCGGTCGGGCCTCCTCACCCAACACCAATGCGTGCTGGCCGGCTTCAGGTTTCCTCGGCGACGGCGTTTTTGCTTTGCTTGCGTTTGCCTTTGCCCCCACCAACCACCCGTATCCATCCGCTCGTCGCGTCGCCCCGTGCCCCCGCAGGCACAGACAGAGGAGTGGACACGGCACAGGGTGAGCCACACACGGCCGCTGCCTGCCCCGTATAAACCATCCCCGCGCCGCGCAATTGCTCTCTAGCGAGACTGCGAGACTGAGGCAGGCGGCGATCCAGAGACCCCCGGCCCTGGCCTTGCCTGACCTGATCCACCCACCGCACCCCACCACACCCCTCCCACCTACCACCACTTCCACACCAGCCCGGACCAGAGCCAGCGGGAGAAAAAAAAAAAAAAAGGCAGCCGCCCCCGCCCCGGGAAGGAAACACCGGGGGGACCATCCATACCGCCCCGCGGCCAATCCAATCCACGCTCCCGCCTGCCTCCAATGGAGGCCGCCGCCGTGCTCGACGCCTTCTCCTCCGGCGCGCCGCGCCACCAGCTGCGCCCCTGGTGGAGATCCACGCGAGGACTCGCGATGCAGGCGTGCCGCGCCACCGCCCCATTCGCCCGCGCCCACTGGCAGGTCGCCTGCGCCATCCTCGCCAGCAACAGCAGCACGGGCGGCGGCGGCGGCCACGACGCCAGCAGCAGCAGCAGGCAGCCAGCGCCGCGCGTCAACGGCCGGACGCCGCCCCTGCCCGCGCCCGCGCCAGCCCTGGAGAAGACGCCGACGCCGACGCCCGCCGAGCTGGATCTGGTGCCCGTGTCCAACCTGCCCCGCCCGCTGAGCATCAGCGATCTGTCCCCGGCGCCCATGCACGGGTCGCAGCTCCGCGTGGCGTACCAGGGCGTCCCCGGAGCCTACAGCGAGGCTGCCGCCGCCAAGGCCTACCCGGGCTGCGACGCCATCCCGTGCGACCAGTTCGAGGTGGCGTTCCAGGCCGTGGAGCTCTGGATCGCCGACCGCGCCGTGCTCCCCGTCGAGAACTCCCTCGGCGGCAGCATCCACCGCAACTACGACCTCCTCCTCCGCCACCGCCTCCACATCGTCGGCGAGGTCCAGCTCCCTGTCCACCACTGCCTCCTCGCGCTGCCCGGGGTGCGCAGGGAGCTGCTCACGCGGGTCATCTCCCACCCGCAGGCGCTGGCGCAGTGCGAGCTCACGCTCAACGCCATGGGCCTCAACGTGGCGCGCGAGGCCTTCGACGACACCGCGGGCGCCGCCGAGCACGTCGCCGCGGGCGGGCTCCGGGACACCGCCGCCATCGCGTCCGCGCGCGCCGCCGAGCTCTACGGCCTCCAGGTCCTCGCCGACGGCATCCAGGACGACGCCGGCAACGTCACCCGCTTCGTCATGCTGGCGAGGGAGCCCATCATCCCGCGCACCGACAGGCCCTTCAAGACCAGCATCGTCTTCGCGCACGACGTCGACGGCACCTCCGTCCTCTTCAAGGTGCTCTCCGCCTTCGCCTTCCGCGACATCTCCCTCACCAAGATCGAGAGCCGCCCGCACCGGCACCGCCCCATCCGCCTCGTCGACGACGCCAACGTCGGCACCGCCAAGCACTTCGAGTACATGTTCTACATCGACTTCCAGGCATCCATGGCCGACGTCCGCGCGCAGAACGCGCTCGCGGAGATCCAGGAGTTCACATCCTTCCTCAGGGTGCTCGGGAGCTACCCCATGGACATGACGCCGTGGGACGCCGCGCTCTCTTCCTCCTCTCGCGCCGACGATAGCAGCCAACGATACTAGTAGTGACTGATTGAGTTGGGTCAGCCAACAAAACCAAGGCGCAGCGCCATCATTGGACAAGAAATGCATGTTGCTTTTTAATTTAATCAGTCAATCGTCAGAGGAATGCGCAAGATAAGTTGCTTGGGCCTGGTTTAGATGCCGAAATTTTTTTAACTTTCCTGCTATAGTAATTTTGTTTGTATTTAATAATTATTGTTTAATTATAGATTAATTATATTTAAAAAATTTATTTTATGATTTATAATTAAACTGTGTAATTAGTTATTATTTTTATCTATATTTAATGCTTTATGCAAGTGACTAAATATTGATGTGACGAAGAGAGTGAAAAAACTTAAAATTTAGAGGGCATCTAAGACCTTTTGTTCTTTTATCCCCTTTTGGCCTTTTGCTTCTTCAATCGGCACTATAGTATTCTCCTGCATCTGCATGCTCATAGCTTTTCCCTTGCATCGAATTTCGTGACCAAATTCGTAGAAACAGTGAAGGGGCTCCCTGTTGGCTGTTGTAAACTGGGGATGTATGTAATTACAGTGTATTCTTTCTTCTCTACCTTGCAACAACAAACCAATCAAGTGAACCCATCAAAACAACCTCTTCTTTTTGCAACAAACAAGCATTGCTGCCTGAATTTGTATGAGCAGCACACACAAGAAAAGTTTGCCATGCCCATGGAACGAGCTTTGGTGTTACTGATGTTGCCTCTTGGGACTTGCCGAGTTGGCATTTACATTTGGGATTTGGGAGGAAGGGCAAGACTTGATTCGAGGATGCAGCCGACGGCGGTGTGGTGTGGTTGGTATGCCTTTGACTCAATGGTTCCATAAGCGGCAGGTGGGTTGTTGGTATCCTTGTTAAGCGGTGAAGTGTTAAACCAAACGTTCACCGTCTTCGTTTCGTCACACTAGATATTTCACCACCGCAAGGCGGCAGTGGCTAACCTTTTTGCGGCTCGCAATCGCCCCTGGCCCGCTCAAAAAGGCGGCAGCAACCTTTTTCTTCTTTTTTTTACCTTTGTGAATTGTGAGTGACTAGCACGTCATTATTATAAATTGTGAATTGTGAATGCGTAAGAAGCGTTTGCTTGCTTCTTTATTCCCTTTTGCTTCGTCATCATTATTATATTCGTCCGCATCTGTATGCTCCTAGCGTTTCCCTTGCTTCGAATTTTGTGACCAAATTCGTAGAAATGGTGTTGTATGTATGTTGGGGATGTAAAGGTCCGTTTGTTAGGACTTCTAACATCATTATGAGACTGTTGGGAGCTGTTTTTTTATGCCAAACAACTGATTTCAAAACGTCTTTATAGGTGAAGCTATTTTTCTTCCTCTCTCACAAAGCAATAAGACGAGAGAGAGCTGAAAATAATAGCTTTCCCTAGCTCTCTCCCTGATTTCTCTCTCATATGCATGTATGTAGCTGTTTGTGAAGCTATTTTGCCAAAAAAAATTTAAAATAACTCATCTAAATCTAGAGAGTTGCTCATAAAACTATTTTCTAAACAAACAGTTTCACTAGTGAAGCTGAGTCCTCCCAAACAAAGCCTAAGTATGGCGTAATCTTTCTTCTTTCCATACGACCATACCTACTCTGTTACCTTGCAATAACAAATCAAATCAAATCAACCCATCAAAACAATGGGAAAAAGATCATACACGACTGTTGCATGGACTACCTGATCACCCACGTGATCACGCCCGTGTCTACCCTGTCCGATAGATAGAAGACGGCCTTACTGGCGTTAGGAATCTGGCATCTTCTACTCTCACGCTCTATCTCTTTATCTCCAAGTCTCCGACGACCTTAGAAGGAGAGTTTGGGAGCACGAGAATATAATAACGATGGAAGCGCGGCGTTAGGGTTTCGGCGGTAGTGGAGCGGTCGAGACACATCAGGGCAGGCCCCCTTAGCCATGGCAGAGCTTCAACGAGAGGAAATGGAGGGGAAGAAGAAGGTCGTCGTGGACGGTAGGTCTCATCGTAGCTCCGCGAGAGGGCGATGGGCAACGGTAGGGCAAAGATGAGGACGATGGCCCACATGTCGCCCCCTGGCCCGCTCCTTAAAGGCAGCAACAACCCACCTTTGTGAGTGACTAGCACGTCATTGAGCTCCATTCACTTCACCGTTTCCAGCCTGACGACCCTACCACATCCGTTTATTGAGACTGCACTCGGCATTTGGCAACACCAACTTCTCCATCTCAACAACACAACCACCACTTTGGGTCAGTTACGGGGAGGAATGCGTTAAGGGATGACAAATGTGTATGCAAATTAATGGTTTAGACCTTAAACAAGTTTGAAGAATGTTCAATTATAGTTTCTCTATTGTGAAATATAGCAACATCAATCATGCCATCTTGTACATACGTTGACGAGTTACGAAATTCTTACCAATTAGAAACCTATACAAGACATTTAAAATCGGAACAATATTACACCCCGTGGTGGTAACAAATAGAAGAAGGCATGGTACTAACAGAAAAGGCACATTCAGGTTACGGCTGTTTTTGATGGATAATAGAAGCAAGGGCTGTTTTCAGGTCTGGAGGAATATGCGACTCCCCAGGAGCTCCGGCTCTTCCAAAGGGGCCAAACAATCTGAGTAGTTTTACGCATTTCATAACTCCCGAAAGGACTATCAAAACTAGATGACAATGACAAATATACGTTGACAGGTCGACAGCAAATCAACCACAGCTAACTTGTTTAGTCCCACCTCTATAATGTTCTATTATCAGTTTTTTAAGTACAAAAATTCCTACTCCAAAAGACGAAATGTATCGTCAGAAAACAGCAGTGTCCGACTTACATGCTGGGTATCATACCCCTTTTTCCTCGTAAAGAAATCATAAATTCTTTTCACATGCACCAACAAAGCTTTCTTTCTATGAACATAAAGATCCTTCTCAGATGGAGAACCAAAATATGAAGATTTTGATAATTCTGACTCGGTATGGTCAAAGTGCTCTGGAGCTTTATTCTTTGTGTAAGCACTTTTGTAAGGGGGCACTGTGAAATCCATGGACGGTTTCAGATCTTCGCCAAAGTTTTGTTTCAGATAACGCCTGCCACTTTCCGCCAATCATCCTACATGTATGTGCGTCAGCTCAATTGCAACAGTTGCACATTTCCTCGTGCAAACCCCAGCTTCAGGCTCACCCACCTCAAAGGCCCTTAAGAGCTTAGCTGCTGTCAAGAACAATCATTCTAGTCAACCTGCATGCCATCATTTGAGCCTCTTGGCATACATCTTACATGTACTATGGGCACATGCTCTTCAGGTTCAACATTGTTTCCGCAGCTGCTTTCTCCCTTGGGGTAATCCAAAAACACTGCATCCTTGTACATCCAGTTCCCCTTCTCAAAAGAATATACATCATCAAAAGGTTCCCCACATAGTGCACAGATACTTTGCCTCTCGTCTGCAGGGACCATAAACTCACACACTTCTTCTGTAGAACCTAAATCTCCATCAGAAGAATCAATGCTGTCCTCAATTTCATGTGATCCATCAATGTAAACGGTGTTGCTAGGGTACCATCTTTTAGGTGCGATACCAGTATAGATAGTCTCAGACTCACTTGGCCCACAGCTTGATGTGTGCAAGCTCAGTTCTTCTTCAAGCCTGAACCTATTACCACAGGTTTTACACTGATGGTTTTGGTCATCAAAGAGGCTGCTAATCACGTCCTCATGGTACCTGCGAAGTTTCTCTGGCTTGAACTCCAGGCCAATGAGGTCACCCATCTTAGTTTCGATAGCTTTGGGTAACGAAGCATTTGTTGGGGCATATGAATCAGAATTAGATGACACCTTACCAACTGAAGGCTTCAGAGCCGGCAAAGGCACAGCTGAAGCTGTGACATCTTTAGCATTCATGCTTGATGCTTTGTTTGGCTGTGAAAGGACAGCACTGGATGAATCAGAAGCTGGTGAAGAGATTAATCCCTTTGCAACCAGGGAACTGAGAAGACTTGAGAGCGGCGCAGCTTTCTCTGCACTCTGTGTTGATGTAGGTGGTGGCAGACCTGGGGGCAATGGTGGACGAGAAGTGTCTCGTGTCTGTGTATGCAAAGTGGTATTTTCACCAGCAGTATTTTGAAGTGATAACCCACTAGGACCAAGAAGTTGTGCATCACTGTGCTTATTTGGTTTGAAGCCACTCTTTATGAGACCAGCCAACAAATTACTAGCACTTCTTAGATCTGAACTTATAGGGGTGGAATCACTGGGTAAAGAGTATGGAGAATTGTCACGCGAAAAACTTGCCTGCAATGGATCAGATGGCTTAATATGTGACTTTGACTGTAAGGCAGGGTACTTTAGTGTCTGCTGGGTTGCCTGTAAACTAGGTTGGCCCTGAGTAAGTCCATCACTGTGAACCACAACATCAGAATCTTTAGCAAGTACTGGCAATGCTATTTGGCTATATTCTTCTTGAGGATTTTGGCCCAATTGAGAAAATGATCTGGAAGGATAAAATTCAGACTCTGCAGGATTTGGAGAACCCTGACGTGCAGTAGAAGAAGGTGAGTGAGCTTGTGGAGAGGAAGATGACCAATATCTATGCTTCTGCTGCCCAAAAGCTTCAGTTGATCTTATTGGCACACTATTTGCAGTATCTAGGTTTGATCTTCCAGCATAGTGTCCTGATAACCCAACAGGTACTGATGAAGTGTTACTTGCTGACATGGTGCCAGTATAAATAGTGGACCTCTCTGCTGGCTGATTTGAAAACCTTGATATCCTAGGGTCCAACCTACTGTCTGTGAGTATTTTTTCCTGGGACACCCAGAGAGAGGAACCTCGAGGTGGTGGGAACTGTTGTCCTTCAGGCCTAATTTCCCTATCAATTCTTGCTTCCACCTCACGCTTGCCAAGAAGGTACTCTTCCTGATCCTGAACAATTGAAAAGACAAGTAGTATTATAGTACTTTCCAACAAGAAAGAAATTTTGTATCGTGCATGTTAAAACATCTAGTGATAATTAGCATATATCAATATTTACTGGATATTTAATATGATTTTCTCTCAATAATTTTGAGTCACATACCATGTATGCTGAAATTCTTCTTTCTTGGCCTGCTGCAAGTCCAAATCTTGACACATTATCAAGTTTATGTGTGTTGGGATCTATACGTTCCACAGGTCCTGCCTCTGCCCATTTAGCCCTTTGGAGGCTTGCAAACTTAGCATTGCCATCATCAGACATCCATTCTCTTTTTATTACATTATTGCTACCACCATATTCTGCTGCTTTAGAGTGTACATCATCCCAAACATATTCTTCTTCCTCAGAGTGTTTCCAGCTTTTGTTTGATGCACGCCTACCAACTCTATCAGCATTAATAGGAGTTGGAAGAAGTGCACTATCCAAACGTACAGATCCTGATGGCCGAACATCCTTGCTTGCATAAAAGTTGTTGCGCCTGTCAAATTGTTCTTCAGAAGACCCAACATCAGAGGCATAATAAGGCCCCCCAATTCCATCTTGACCTTTGGGTTTTGAGTGAACTTGACCAGTTCCCACAACAGCCTGCTGTGAAATGTTGGAGAATCCAAGGCCCCTCACACCTCTACCTGCCTGTTTTTCATGAACAGAATTGCTAAAAGGGTCCCTCTGAGTGCGCTGTATGTTCTGCATGTTACAGTTAAAAGTAGTATATTATTAGAGAAAAAAATGTGAATGACACAAGGTGACACTTTTCTGCCATTTTTTTATATGAAGAGATGTCAAAAGAGCCAACGAGATAGCAGCAAACTTACAGTTCTAGCATTAGGAGCTTCTAATCGTCTCCCTGCACTTCTATCAGTACCTAGCCTGTTAGCCCTCTCAATATCATCGCCTGTATCAGCAATTACAGCTGTCTTAGCACCACTTCCAAGTATTCCCTGTCCGAAGTAAGCGAAAAACAGCATCAGGGACAAAATCACATGGGGTGCAAAAGAACAAAGTGGCAGCTACAATGCTACACATGGTACATATTTTGATTATGTTCCAGAGATCAAAGGAGTGAAAAGGTGTATTAAGATAACTTGAGAAAGAATATCTTGCCTTAGTTGGTTTATTGAGCTGCTGTCTTGCTTCCAAATATTTTGGATTTACATGTATGCTATTGGATGGGCGAGGGGATTGAGAATCAGTCCTTGATGGTGCAGCACTCGATGATCCATTGGCAGATGACTGAAAACCAAGTTCTTTCTCAATCATTTGGAGCGGAGGTAGAGGAAACACTCCTTTCCATGTTCCAAAAAGGTGCCGCATGCTATGATGTATAGAAGGATCAACTTGTTTATATGCCTTGCAGAACACCTAGAAAAATTAAATAAAAGTACAACCAAAGAAAACTTAGTTATTGTGATGTCAAAGTCACACCTTCTCAACTGTTTCTGGATGTTGGAACCATCTCTATTCCCATATCAAGAACATGGTACAGGATGAAATACTAACCTCTGGTAATCTTGCTGAGAAATGTTTAACATAATCTTTTCCAATATTTTTTACAATACTGTCAAGTAGATATAGCGATGGTAGTTTCTGATCACTTGGAACCTACAGGGACAAGCAACCATCAAATAAAGTAGATACAACCCCTCCTTACATAACACTATAGTGGATTATAGTAATACAGGGCAACAAAAAAAATCAAACGCTGATATGACTCGACAATGTGGATTTCAAGGTAAGAACACTGGCAGATATGATTTAACAACACAACAGATACAACAGTGCAAGTCTTACAATTCACACAACTACATAGCAGAGAAGGTTCAATGGTATTTATTCGTCATCCGGTGGCTAGGACTTGACTTTACTTCTGATGAATCCAGTAAATTTCCTTTTAGAAAATCAATGAAACAAATGAGCATAGATAACACCGCCTCAATCTGTGTATAGCAGCAAGGTTACACAATAATACACAACCAATGTTCAGCAGTTATCCAGGAGTGTAAGGAGAAGCCCAGTACAGGCCAAACTTGTGGCAAATATTATACTTCAATCACAAATTCCCTGTCTTTTTATCAGTGCATCGATATATTTTTCATATGCACATGATGATGTATCATAATCTTCAGTTTGTAGAACTTTCTGAAATCTGGAAACTTTGCGATTCAACTGATTAGGGTACACAAATTGACAACTTTGTCACTGGTCAGCATGAGAACAGTATAACAGTTACTGCAGCGACTATATAATCTGTACACAAGTTTGCGGGGAGCGTGGGAATGAAACGCTTTTGAAGCCTGGTTCGATGTTAACCATGCTGCTGATAACTTATGATGTTTCAGTACCAGTGGTAACTTATGTATCCCTCTAATTAGCAGAGGGTGGTTAAAACCACAATGTTCATATTTGTTTTGTCGTGTCACAGGAGTCTGAAATTTATAAACCAATGAACACTTGAGAAATGAAGCTGAGCGAGGAACTTCGCGTTTGAATCATATAAAACCGGGTATATTCACATCACAAAGCAAGCTTCGCGGACACAAGAGAGCGAGAGGGAGGGAAAAGAGATGGGGGAGAGAGATTTCTCAGCAAAGACTGGTAAATTAGCATTTCCTTTTGCATCTATTGTACACACAACAACCTGCTTCGCAACATCACATCGATTGATCTTGATAGCTAGCACAGACACTAGAGCGTACAATGCACAGAGGCCTCGTAATCCTACCACACCACCGAGCACAGACAGCCAGTGGGTGCTTGCTACTAGTTGATGGCGCCTTAGAATTACTTTTACATGGTGAATTGAGGAAGAAGAGGGGGGAGACGGCAGCAAAGGTCACCTCGAGGATGTTGGCGCAGATGAGGGCGGCGATGGGCTTGGCGGCCTGGAGGTTCTCGCCGGCGATGATGGTGAGGTTGGTGATGATGGGCTTGGAGTTGAAGGTAAGCTCCCCGAGCGCGGTCCGGTACTGGCCGAGCAGCTCGTCGACCAGCGCTTGCTCGGCGGCGCTGGCGGAGCCATTGGAGGCGGCGGCGTAAGATCTGGGGTCCCGTGGCGGCGGCGGCGGCTGCGCGAGGCGCGGCCTCTTGGCGCCGGGGTCGGGGCCCGCGGCGGATCTGCGGGCGGAGGCGGAGGCCTCCATGGGGACCGCGGAGGCGGAGGCGGAGGCGGAGGCGCGCATGACCGGCGGGCGGGGAGCTAGGGTTTGGAGCGCATGGGAGAGGGAGAGAGCGGGGGAGCTAGGGTTTGCGAGGCGAGTCGCGTAAGCGCAGCGGCTGGGGTCCGGGAATCGGAAGGGAATGGATTGAGTCGCAAAAAAAAAAAGGAGGGTAATGGATTGGGGCGTCGGCGAGGGAGGAGGAGGAGCCGAGGAGGCAGAAGCGGCGGCGGCTTGGCTGAGGACAGCGGATGCAGCAGGCAAGCAGCAGGTTTGATTTGATTTCGCGTCAGCGTTTCGGGTCCGGAGGCCGGAGGGAGGCAAGGGGGAAGCAGCAGCTCGAGCCGCGAAACGAGGAAGGGGACGCAGAGATGGCACACTGCTGCTGCCCTTTTATCACATGGGCCCTTCCTATTTCTGGGTTTTGTCGCTGGTATCTCGGCGTGGGATGGTCCGGATGGAAACGGAAGGGGACGATTTTGGATTGTTTAGAAATGTTGTATGGTCATTCTCAGTTTGACTACTTATATATTATTAGTATATACTGTTTTTTCTGTACCCGTTTGTTGTCAAAGGAAAGGAGTTTGCAAAGCTTTGTTGTATAGTCATTCTTAGTTTGACTATTTATATATTAGTATATTATGGTTTTTTTCATTGTCGGATGTTTTACCCGTTTGTCATTAGAGGAATGGAGTTTGCAAAGGTTACAAGAGCGTTGTGCCATCGTGGCGAGAAGCCAGCACACAATCAGCGCTACTCCTGTCCAATAATGGTTACAATATAGTGCTAAAAATCAGAGAAATCGAAGTTTATACTTAAGGCTTGTTCGACGATGGCCAACTAGGTTTCGATTCCTGACTAGAATACTAAGTTTTTCAATATATGCTGCTTTGTTCCACCCAGAATGGTTGGTTCGAATAAACGAACATGGCCTTAGTATGATCACAGACGATATGGTATCACTTTATTGGTCGTTATTCTTTTACAAATCCTCAATTCAAATATTTACCTTACAAATGGTAGCGCTAAAATGGGAACATCAAACTATATATGATTTTTTTTCTATTGGAAGTGGATATCACTTTTATTGGAAAGAACCTGGCCAATTAGGTTTTTACATTTTCATCCCTAAGTATGTTTTAACTTTTATTGTCTGTTCCTTCATCGTTTTTCTATTGGGAGAGAAAATAATAATAAAGGTTCAATCCTTTTCTTTATTTTGTTAACATGCGCGGACATGGATGAATCAGGACCATCTCAAAAACACACAAGAGTACACACGATTTTTATACAAGTTCAGGCCTCTTTTGCAATATCCTATTTAGCTCGATTGTATTGATTGACCGGAGTATGACTTATTACAATGTAATACATGGAGATAGTATATAATGAACCCCTGATTGGTCTTCCGCCTGTGCTTTTGGCACTTTTTGTCTAGGTTCTCTTGTTCATCAGGGGGATCCGCTCGATGGGCCAAGCACCGCCTTTGTTGCCTTGTCGATTAGGGTTTCCTAAGTATGACAAGTCTGTGGATGAAAAAAATTCTCTCCAACAATTTGGCATCCTCCTTCCTCATCTTTTTTCAATTTGGTAAAAGTCCCTCTCGAGAACCCAAATATATGCGCGCGCATCAGGCCTTCCTCTCGCCGCCGCTTCCTTCCCAGGCGCCGCCTCCTTCCCGCGACTATTTCCCGCACAACTTCTCCTTCTCGCGACTCTTTCCCAATGATGGTGGACAATGGGCTGACGTTCTACTACGTGGGGATAACGGGCATCAAGGTGGGCGGGCACCTTCTGTCCGTCCTGAGCTCATCTTCTCCAACGCCAGCGCGTTGGTCGACTCCGGCACGATGATCATGCGGCTCCCGCCATCGGCATACGAGCGCGCTGGTGGAGGGCATGGGGTACAAGACGGCCCCAATAACGTTCTTCATCATGGACACCTGCTACGACTACGACCTGACAGGGTACTAGGGCAGGAGCATCACACTGCTCGTGATGTCGCTGTTGTTTCAAGGCGGCGCGTGCCTGAACGTGGACGCGTCGGGGATCTTGTATGTCCGCAGGCGTACTTGGCCTTCGCGGCCACGACGACAACACCGACGTGGCCATAGTCGGAAACTCAGAGATTCTGTTTCTCTCCCCATACTTATTTGGGTGTTGGCAAATACCATGACTTAGGGAACATAATATGCTAAACTCTTTTAGACGCTCTAAGTTCATCCAAAATTGGTATAAACAGGTCTGCATGCTGAGCAGCAATTTTTTCTCTTGACATACAGTATGCATGTACGGATGGTATGCATGCATGCCACCATATATAGTACGTGTATTTTCTTCTATATATTTCTTATTCCTTATGCGAGGTATCCTTTTATGCATGCGCTACTCTCTTTCCAAGCTTGCACGCACGTAAGCAACTTGACTTTCTTCCTTTATCTGTCCGACTGAATGAACACTTCTCAAAGGTACATGCCGAATACCCCCAACACTTCTCAGAGGTATACCCATATTTCTATACTTGTCAATTATGCTCAAAGTTTTTTTTTTTTGAGAAATTATGCTCAAAGTTCAAAATCTCATATTTATCTGCTCTCTTTTTTTACCTGGGAGAAACAATTTCAGCAAAATGAAGAGTTCAAACTTTAGTGACGTTGCGATTTCAATCACAACGAAATATAATTAAAGTCAACACCCTGATATGCTCCTGATGTTTTTTTTTTGTTAGACCAAAGGCATTATATGCCCAGCTTCTATTGAAAGCTGAAAGGGTACAATGTTTTTGCTGGGTTGCCAGCTTTACAGAAAGTATTGAAAAAACATCCAGGGAACAAAAGTTATAACTCTCACACCATTCCAGCAACATAGCACTAGCCCCAACCTCAAGCAATATACCCCCAGACAAGAAACTTACGCATCGACAGAACAGAAACAGAGACACAACAAAACTAAAGATTTTCTTTTTGTTTATTAGGTGCAGATCACCATCTCGTCATGCCTTCCTTCAGCTTTGTTGTCCATTTCTCCTGGCGCCATCCTTCTTTGCCACAAATCCACTGCTTCAGCAAACCCAGAGCTCGATCGGTATGCTATCTGCTTAGACGATTTGACAATAGTGTTAGAGAAAACTAAATCAATCCTGGTCTTCCATAGTGACCAGCCTAAAGCTCCATGATCCACAGAGTAAACCCCTATTTCCCCTCCCCCCAGAATTAGTTAGGATATCTTGAAAAGCTGAGATAGAGGTGGGGATGCTTCGCCAGCCAAGGCTGTCCCTAACCCAACGCCAAGTCGCAATGGCAATGGGGCATTGGAACAAGTGATTAACCGACTCTTCTATTTCATAGAACTTGCAGACTGCAGCTTCATCCCAATTTCTCCTTCTTAGCTGTTGGGCTGTTTGGATTCTATTGTGCCAGGCCATCCAAAGGAAAATTTGGACTTTCAGGGGAATATTGGCCTCACAAATTTCCATCATCTGTGCATCAATTACCCCTGGACAGGTTATGTATATGTAAATACTTTGTGATGAATATTTGCCTGACTGTTCCAGTTTCCATGTCACTCTGTTATCATCATCATTTAGGCAACCCTCCCCAATTTTGCCACGAAGTCTAACCCTTATTGGATCTCCAACTCCCCAAAACATCTTCTGTAGCTCATATTACACCCACTCTGTCCAGCAGCATGGACAGAGATATTCTAATCATGACAAATCTTGAACAAACGAGGGTCGAGAGATTTCAGAGGGGCATCTCCCAGCCAGACATCAACCCAGAATCTGGTTTGTTTCCCTCCCCCTACTATATATACTTTACCCTTCTCATACCAATCCTTAACAATTGCAAGCCCTGCCAAAATTGAGGGGTACCAGCATTTTTGCTCTGACACAACCCCCCTCCCTCCCCCTGGTAAGGCTATTCTCGCGATGTGCTGCATTGTATCTCCTTCTCCCCGGATTCATAAAGCAATTTCACACATATTTTTAGCTCATCATGTGCATATTTGTCAAACCTTTGCACTCTTATCGTCCCCAGTACGGCAGCATGAAGCGCCCAAACAAAGAAAGAGTGCATCCATACGAGATCAGCTCGTGAGCAACAAACAAACGGATCATATGGATCAGGAGCCAAAGATGAACTTCACAATTGTTTACACTAGACTATGGCAAGAAATTTGTATCCACCTGCAACTAGGGTGCAATAATAAATTGCACACTTGCTGCGAAGCCTTTGCTGCTCTCGAAAGATTCTTCGGCCTCAAATGCGAGCACTGATCAAGTATTGACTTGGACGGGAGCAAGCAAGCTGCTGGTAGCGCGCAATGGTGGACCAGCAGAGCAGGAGGCAGCGGCGCTCACGGAGGGCGACGCTGCTCCTGGCGTTCACGTCGTTGGCCATGGAGCGCGCTGACGCGGCGCTGCTCCCGGCGGTGTACCGGGAGATCGGCGACGCGCTGCAGGCCTCGCCCACCGCGCTCGGCTCCATCGCGCTATCCCGCTCCGTCGTGCAGACCGCGTGCTACCCGCTCGCTGCCTACCTGGCGGCGCGCCACGACCGCGCCACCGTCATCGCGCTCGGCGCCTTCGTCTGGGCGGCGGCGACCTTCCTCATCGGCTTCTCCACCACCTTCCCACAGGTAAGCCGCGGTTGACGCCAGCAGCTCCCTCCCCAGCTCCCCGGCAGATGAACTCAGATGTCTGGGGAGCAATGCGGATGGCAATGACGGCGGCGTTGAACGGCGTCGGGCTGGCGCTGCAGATCCCGGCCATCCACGCCTTCGTCGCCGACTCCATCGACGGCGCCAGCAGGGGCACGGCTTTCGGGTGGCTGGCTGTGGCAGGCCAGTCCGGCACTATGGCCGGCACCGCCCTCGGCCTCCTCATGGCGCCGGCCTCGTTCATGGGGCTGCCGGGCTGGCGGTTCGCCTTCCTCCTGCTCGGCGTCTTAGGCGCCGCGGTCGGCGTGTCCATCCGCGCGTTCGCCGCTAGCGACGCCGCAAGAGGCCGCATGGTGGTGACCACGGCCGCCGTCAAGCCAGTTCGCCAAGAGCTGCAGGATTTCGCCAGCGAGGCCAAGGCCGTGATGCGGGTGCCGTCGTTCCAGGTCATCATCGCGCAGGGCCTTACCGGCTCGTTCCCCTGGGCGGCGCTGCAGTTCACGCCAATGTGGCTGGAGCTCGTCGGGTTCTCCCACGGCGAGACGGCGGCGCTCATGACGCTGTTCAAGGTGGCCACGTCGCTGGGCGCGCTCTTCGGCGGCAAGATGGGGGACGCCCTGGCCCGGCGGTTCAGGAACTCGGGCCGCATCGTGCTCTCGCAGATCAGCTCCGGCTCCTCCATCCCGCTCGCCGGCGTCCTCCTCCTCGCGCTCCCCAACGACCCCACCAGCACCGTCAAGCACGGCGCCGCGCTCTTCATCCTGGGGGTCATGGCGTCCTGGAATGGCACCGCCACCAACAGCCCGATACTCGCGGAGATCGTCCCGCCGCGGGCGATGACGACCGTGTTCGCGCTGGACCGGACGTTCGAGGCCATGCTGGCCTCGTTCGCGCCGCCGGTGGTAGGCCTACTCTCCGAGCACCTGTACGGTTACAAGCTAGCGCCCCCCGCAGCCGCAACGGGCGGCGAAGAAGGCGGCGAGCGCACCGCCGCCATCGAGATGGAGCGGCACAACGCGACGTCCCTCGCCAGGGCGATATACACCTCCTTTGCCATCCCCATGGCGCTATGTTGCGCCATCTACTCGTTCCTGTACTGCACCTACCCCAGGGACAGAGAGATGGCGCGGGCTGATGCGGCGCGAGATACAGGGACACCCGGCGGTGAGGGATCGGACTCCGAGGATGAAGGGGAGGGCGAGAGGAAGCTGCTGCCGCAGGGAGCCGCCGCCGTCAGGTGCACATGACGAGGAAGGCCGCGTCTGTGGGAGAGGAAGGCGCGCTGGCGTAGTCAACGTCGGCAGCAGCACAGGGAATTCGGTAGCGGCGGGAGCTTTTTCGTACGAATGATATAGCACAGTGGGCTGGCTTTACTTGCAAAATTTTTAGCTGATTAAGAATAAACCAGTGAGGATGTGTTTAGATCTATTACCACTTATAATTAGCAGATAAAACTTGGATTAGTGGATCCAAACAAACTTGTTAATAACATGCTAATTACTGGCGGAAGGGTTGCTAACTGTGGCTCTCTGGTTTCTTTGCCTGATAAGTATTAAACAATATACCATGGATGATAAACAGAGCTGATAAGTTCAAGCAAATAAAATTTTGTAAACATTAGCATGTTGATACTTATAGATGGTAATAGTTTTTTTACGAAATAGGTGGTAATAGTTGATATGTACCTTTAACTTACTATCCAACCACTTATTACCAGCTATTAGCAGCTGATCCAGACACTCCCTACTAAGTTTCTAGTGCTAATAATGAGATCAAACAGGCCTAAGAGTTGATTTGTACATTTGCACAGCTGATAAATTATGTTAGTTGGATTTAAAAGAAAGATATAACCATTAGATTTAACTTTTATGTGGAACCATCTTTGGTTCGATCACTAACATTAACAGCAAGTACATGCAAGCCTGTGCCATGTACGCACAAAGTATCAATGCCAACAAATATGTGTTTTTTTTTCAAGCAAAGAGAGAAGCTTTATTGCAAATTACAGTCGACATGAAGGAAAAGTAAAGTGCACGCAGGCGCTTGTCCTAGCCAAGCCGCAGAGTGTTTACAAATGTGTGTTTTCTAATGGATCAACAAATGTGCAAACATGTTGTAGAAAAATTTGGGTCTGCCTCCATTTTTACATACTCCTCGGTTTTAAAGATATTTTGGCTTTTGTACATATATTTATTTTGTTATACATCTAAATGTGTACAAATTCGAAATGGATTGAGTACTTACTGCCTGACGTTTCCGACAGCTTCACTACCTGACGTTTCCGACAGCTTCACAAAATTAAGGTTAGCGCGCAATGACTATTTTTGAGACATTAAAATACGTTTGTCGGTGGAGCGCAAGAGCTTGTTGCGTGTAAATCGATCGGCCACGTGCAGTGGTGCTTGTGGTTGGAGGCCATCGCTGATTGGAGATTAGTGGCTACTCAACTTATTACTGCTGTGCGTGCGGCAAAGCTCCGGTAGACGGCGCTGCAGATAATTCATGACGGGAAAAGGAAAGGCAAGTGGCGATCAGATAATTGCACGCGGCAGCGCGCATGTTGGAGGAAACCCATCAGGGGATGCTTGATCAGAATCAGAGTTGAGGACAGCAATCTGCATCTAGTATGGTGGTGGCTTCTGGTCAGATTACCCAGCTTCTGAAAGGACAGAGCTGGGCGAAGTGACATAGCCAGAGTTGCTTAGCTTCAACTCTTCTCGTAGGGACGACGCGAAGACGTTGGCATGACTCCGATACCCATTCGCTGGCGAGTAGAAAGGATCGATGGTTTCGCTTGCCCAGGTTATCATAACAGGTCTTCCGAATGTGGCAAAAATCCAGCTGTTCACAATGTGACCGTTTGTTGACAGCCTTCGACATCGGGTGCCAAACTGCAAACAGTAGACTTGGTAGTATTTAGATGAGAGCTAAATTTGGTACTTTTAGACCATCTCCTATAGTCTCTATTTTCTGCCGAATAGCCAGAAATGCAGATTTTTATATATATAAAAAGACTGCTTCCAACAGAGCCTCTATCCCCTTCTCCAAAAATAGATGGAAGCTATTTCTAAAATTCGCTCGCTAGACGAGGCGAGTGGCACTCACTCGCTATCCGACTCACAGCCTCTCTCCTGCGCTCCTTCCATCGTGCAGACCCTATTTTAGACATACATGTTCGCATCCACATTGGCTCAGAAGAATGGAGAACAAAATATAAAGAGTGTGTCATTGTGCTCTAGTCTATATCTATCTATCAATCTATCTACACTATACTATAAAAGAGCGAAGAAATTAATAAATAGCTCTCACCTGAAAAAATATACCCACTCTAAGATTATTCGATGTCTTTAGATCTAACGGTGGGTTTTAATCTAACTATAAGCCATGTAGGGGGGCGTAAGAAATCTTACATTCCTACCATGAAAAACTCTCTTGCATCTATCTATTTTGTCACCGAAAATCTTACTTACCAGCTCGATGTACCCATTGTTGTCTGACTACTCACGTTGTCTTGTACAGTCCAAACTCCGTACGGAGTCACAACCTAACTAATCACGTACAGAGTCACAACCTGACTACTCACGTTGGTCCCGACCACATAATCTTGCCTTTGCCCGCACGCACATCTTTCAGATTTCCTCAATCTTTCGTTGTTCATCTAAGGATGGCAACGGGTCGGGTTCGGATCGGGTGGAGTCTCCGTGCACCCAAAACCGAAACGCGAAGTCAAAACCCGAACCCGAAACCAAAACCGATTCGGGTGAAAATCCATCACTAAAACCAAAACCGTGGATATCCGAAACCCAAATAGATATCCGAAACCTACGGATATATATACACATATTCACATGTATAAGCAAGAGGTAATAAATAATAAATATTTTTATGAGTTAACTTTGAATAAATTTAATAATTTAATTAAACAAGTTATTATTAATATATTATAAAACATGAGTTTTAATTCCATATGATTTATTTTGGATATCTATGGGTGGAAAACCAAGACCGAAACCGAACCCGAAACCAAACCTAAAAACCGTGGGTGAAAAATTATCCCCAAACCCGAACCCGAGAAACCTGAAACCTGGCCTCGCATGCAAGAGACTTGAATCATTGCTGGAAGCTGTCAATCTGTCATTGCCATCATGGACCCTACAGCTCTGCCTGACACAAGGTAAGGTGTGCAAAGCGCTTAACTAAATCTGTGATGCATGCTCTTTCAGCTATGCATGTTTCTATTTTCGCAGTTGAATGCATGTCCAAAGCTTATTAAATCTGTGATGTATGCTCTTTCAGCTATGCATGTTTCTGTTTTCACACTTGAGTGTATTTATCTTTGTTTTTGCAATGGTCCATATTAATAATCTAAATAATGCAACCTAAACCTTGTTATGGCTTCAATCAAGGATATAGTCGGCTTGGAGAATATGAATTCAATTGGATTTAAAGGAAACGAGGAGCACAAGCTAATGATGGAATGAGTTGTGATAAAGACGAAGAAAGACAGACTAAAAACCGAGAATATCAGCGTAACTATCGTGCATGGTTACGAGCTAAGGCTGATGGTAATCGAAAAGAGGGCTCTGATGCTAGCGTGCTGATAGCAAAGCAACCGGCAGTGCTGATAGCAAAGCAACCAGCAGAACAACATACTGGTGTGCACTCGAATGACAAGGGGGCTGAAAGACAGGCTAAAAAACGGAAATATCAAGGTAACTATCGTGCAAAATTAAGGGCAAGGGCCAGTGGTAACGAAGATCATCATCCTAATCCAAACTTGATGATAGCAACCAACACAGGTTTGATTTAACTATTATATGTTATGGATGTGAAGCATAACACAATAAAAATGTTATTGATAATGTGATAAACTTCATTACAGTGCAAAAAGATATAGATCAATCATCAGAAATGAAGAGGCAACATGAACGGGAAAGATATTCATTGCTTTCTGGTGTTGATAAGGAACAATATCTTTCCAGAAAGTGCGATTACCAACGTTGCTGCCGTTCTAAAAAAATGCCAGCAAGTGGTATGTTTTTCCATCAAATAAATAAGCTACCTATTCTGTTGGCTCACTTAAAATTAATTATTTTTGCTACTTTAACAACTATCCGTGCAAGTTGGCAAATCCGGTGAAGATTTTGATTATGGTATTTGGGAACCAGAAGATTCAATACGAAAACACATTTAATTCCAATATTAAAACATTGTTCAACACGAAAACACATTTAATTCCAATATTAACTGAAAGCAAATTACTTCTGGCAACAGAAAATGATTTAGATCAACAAATACCTGAAGAAGATCTAACAAACATTTATGAGGATGATGAAGCTAGAGGTATTCACCTTCACTTTTTCACTCTTGATTTACCTAAAAGATGTATTTCCATGTCAAGTGAATAATGATTGGTCATATATGCAGATTTCAATTATGAAAATTATCAAGAACCTATGTCAAATCCAAATTGCCAAGATCCTTATGACTTTGTGTACGCGAATCTTTCTGAGACCCGCCATGTGTTGAAAAAAGTGCAAAATTGTTTCTATTGTTGCGCAAAGAGGTTTGAAGGTGAAGGTCCTGCATTTCGTTGCCAGAACGGACGTGTGAAAATATTTATACCAGAGGTGCCAAATGAGCTTCGTCGATTGCAAAAGATGGTTTTATTTTTAGTCTTTAGTAAGAGAGGTGATTTTTGTAAGGTAGAGTTGACAGTTCCTCAAAAGATATACCTAAACGGCACCTCTATTCAGAATACACTAAAAGTAATGTTAAAGAATGAAGATTAGAAGGTGTGTAGCCAAAATCATAGAGTATTTTTTGTTTATTTATAGACTTTTTACATTTATTTTCTTTTCAATCTAACATTGTATATGTTTGCAGGAGCTTTGTCATTTATGAGCATGAAACAAAAGAAGGAAAGAGATATGCCACAAATTTGATGAATTTTGAAATACCTATCTTGCACTCCCCTCACTCTCTGTCTCCCTATTTGCATGCTACTAGAGTAGGGTTTCTCCTAACTAAAGAGAGAATAGTTTTCTCATTGTGGTCATGAATGAGAGTGAGGGTTAGGGATATTTATAACACTTTTGTATGGGACAATGGATCCATGTGATGCATCTTCAGTTTCTTCATTGCTCTTGGATCAACCAACCTTGGATTAATATTGGAAATGCGAGGGAGTTGTGCTTCTTTGCATGGGAGCATGCAAAGAGGCACAAGAGGCCATAGGGTGGTCAGTCGACCGAAGGGAGGAGGGTTGGCCCACCCCCTCACTTCCATGTGGAGACATCCCTCAAGTGTGGAATCTCTTGGCTTGATCCTTAATGGGTAATGCTGGTGGGACCTCTTTAATTCTTCGAATGGAGTAGGCCCTTCAATTCGTGTGCTTCGCTTGAGAGCCGTCTAGAGGAAACACACATCCAATAGTTGATATTTTTTGGAAGTGTGTTTCATGGATCATGGAGTTTTGAGGAAGGGTTGAGAGGGACCAGTGGGTCCATAGGGGGTTGGCTGACCCCCAATGTGGGCCCATAGCCACCCTATTGCCTCCATTTTGTCCCTTCATTCAAATACTCTTCATGTACATGTAGAACTAAGTTATTTGTCAAAAATATGATCATCATGCTCAATTCTTTCCAAGGGTAACACTTTCTTGATGGTCTTGACTACACAAAACCCTGACAAAATTACTGTCGACACTTATCATCAACTAAAGATCCAACCTAGTGACATTCCTAAGATAGACCTGAATACTAGATATGAACTCCATGAGTACACTGTCATGCCCTGTTGGCTAAGACGGCTCCTCCAATCGAGTTGGAGTTAGCTAAGCTGATTTCCTTGGTTCCCACAGCTGCGGACACATAGTTGATTCGGCGTCTATTTTTGTTAGTGTTTTTGTTGTTCTATAGATGTTGAGAAGACTTTTGGAGATCAAGTTGAGATGTTGGACTATTAACTCACTCCGAAGAGGGTAGAGGAGGTCAGTGTGGTCCATTTGTCCTTCAAGTACTATGTTGTGGCATATGATTCGGATAAGTCACATTTAGTCTTGCTACTCAAATCATTTTTTTCCAGAAACCAGAAGACTCATTAATCATCTCAAACCATCGCATGCAAAGGGCCATATCAATGGGAAGTCGATTCATAATATGTTGGTAGATAGCGGTGCAATTGTGAACTTGATGCCATATTTGCATTATAAGAAGCTTAGTGGCATGGATAATGAGCTGATTAGGACTAACTTGAAGACCAATAGAGTTGGAGGAGGTGATCCTATTCCATCCAAAGGAGTTGCATTGATGGAGCTCACTATTGGGAGGAAGACTTTGGCCATTGCCTTCTTCATCGCGGAGGTGCAAGGTAGCTATTGTTTAATACTTGGGCACGATTAGATTCATGCAAATCGGTGTGTCCCTTCTAGCTTGCATCAATCTCTCATTTAGTGGGTGGGGTACAATATTAAGGTCGTCCATGCGGATTCATCGACCTATGTTGCTATGGCCAATCCTACTTCACTTAGGGGCAGGATGGTAATGCCTGCTACTCTAGTCATGACCTTAATATCCTCTTGCCAATTCATGTGAATCAGATAAAGAGAAGGACAAGTAACCGTTTTGTTTTGCGCAGGCCAAACCAATTGAGCAACACAACATTCTTTACTTTCATCGTCTGAGCCGTATATTTTTCTATGACATGCACATTACGACGTAATGATCTATGAACATCATGGACATCCTTCAAACGAGCCTCAACCGCAACAACCTTTTGAAATAATTGATTAACGACATGAAACACAAAATGCTCAATTTTCTCTTGAATGCTAGAGCCCAAACCATTAACGGTCAAATCAATTATATCTTTCAAAAATTGAAAAATGAAAGCACTGATATTTAATGTCTTTAAAATGTTTCACAAAACCAAGGACAAATTCATCACGCCCTTTGACAAACCGATGTGAGATGTCACATTTTTGTTTCATGGTCCATTACAAAAAGTTCTCGTCCAACTAAGCCCACAAAGTAATAGAGTAGCGAGTAATGATGTAAACAAGCAAAAGCTATACCAGTATGAGACAAAGAAAAACACTAAACATTCTTAAAATCCATAGCACTAGCTTCGCTCATTTGAGCAAGAAACAAACTCACATGCTCCATAATATATTTATTATCATCACCAATCAATTTATAAAAATTCGGTACCCTCCAACCATCAGGAGCTTTCAATGACAGTAGTCCTACTAGGCTAGGTCCGACCACTCCACAATGAAGTCTACTAGGGCCTGAGACTTTACGGTAGTACGACTATGGAAGTTCAACATGAACTCGGAAAGCTCTAACACGTATTTGACAATACGGCCGCTGGCATCTCTATTGCGAAGGATGTCACCAAGCGGGGCTTCCATGACCACTGTGATTTTGTAGGCCTGGAAGTAATGAAGGAGCTTCCTCTTGGTGATCAGGAGTGCGTAGAGCAGCTACTGAACATGATTGTAGCGCTGTTTGGTCTCGTTAAGTACCTCGCTAATGTAGTAGACTAGGCACTATACACTGTAGATGTGCTCGGGTTCTTCGCGCTCGACCACAATCACGGTGCTGACCACGTTAGTCGTGGCAGCAATGTAGAGGAGAAGCTCCTCGTCCTCTCGTGGGACTGTGAGTACAGGGGATTCATGAGATACAACTTGAGCTGCGTGAAAGCCTCGTCGGCCTCCTTCGTCCACTCGAACTTCTCCTTGGCTTTGAGCAGCTTGAAAAAGGGAAGCCCTTTCTTGCCCATACGAGAGATGTAGCAGCTTAGGGCCGCCATGCACCCGGTTAGCTTCTGGATGTCTTTGACATTTTGTGGTCGTTGCAGATTCAATACGATTTGGACCTTCTCAGTATTTGGGCGTATGCCATCCTGGCTAACAACGTTGCCGAGCAAGATCCGGGAAGGGACACCAAAGACGCATTTGTTAGGGTTTAGTTTCCACTGGAACTTGTTTAGGGATGTAAAGGTCCTTTCAAGGTTTGCTACCAGCGTACTAGACTCCCTGGTCTTTGCCACCACATCATCAACATATGCTTGACAAGGTCGTCGGCGATCTCCTTGTCCAGGCAGGCTTGGATAGCCCACTGGTATGTGGCTCCGGCGTTCTTGAGGTCAAACGACATGGTCGTATAGTAGAAAGCACCGAAGGGAGTGATGAAGGCGGTCTTCTCCTGGTCCTCCTTTTTGAGGGCTATTTGGTGATAGCCTGAGTAACAATCTAGGAAAGAAAGCAACTTGCAACCTGTAGTAGAATCTATGACCTCGTCGATTCAAGGGAGATTAAAAGCCTGTTTAGGGCAGTGTTTGTTGAGATTGGTGTAATCAATGCACATCCCCCATTCATTATTCTTTTTGAGTACAAGAACTGGATTGGCCAACCACTCCGGGTGATACACCTCTTTGATGAAGCCAGCTGCTAGGAGCTTGGCTACTTCTACCCTAATGACTTCCTTGCGGTCACAAGCGAACCGTCGCATTTTTTGCTTGATCGGCTTAGCGGTCTTCGAGACATCAAGGTAGTGCTCGGCCTTTTCCCTGGGAACACCTGGCATGTCCGCGGATTTCCATGCAAACACACTGATATGCTCCCAAAGGAACTAGACGAGCGTGTCTTCCTATTTTGGAGGAAGGTTGGCCTCGATTTTCGTTGTCTTTGAGGGGTCGGTCAGATCAAGCTGGATCAGCTTGTGTTGCTTGACCTGATTGGAAGGCCATCGTGCAGCTCCGACCGGGACCTCGAGACTCGCAGGGGGTGTCTCCTTGACCTTGAGGCTAGTGTGCTCCAGGGCGTGCTTCAGGTCCTCGAACTCCGCAGCGGTGTAGGCGTCAGACTCACAGACACGAGCCATGTAGACATTGCCACACAGGGATAGGATACCTTTTTGGGTAGGAAGCTTGAGCACAAGGTACCCATAGTGGGGAACTGCCATGAACTTAGTGATCCCAAGTTAACCGAGTATGGCGTGGTAGATGCCCTCGAAGTCAGCGACTATGAAGTTGATGTGGTCGATACAGAAGTGTTGCTTCATACCGAACTGGACGAGCAACGTGATCTGCTTGAGGGGGTATGAGGGTTTGCCGGGCATTATCCCCCAAAATGGAGAATCGTATGGCTTAAGCCTCTCCTTTGTCAGCAATAGCTCCTTGAAGGCTGGGTAGAACAGGATGTTTAGGGCACTGCCACCGTCAATGAGCACTTTCTCAAACCGAACGCCGTCTATCACCGGGTCAAGGACCAGCGGGAACCGACTGGCATCGGGCATTTTGGCCCACATATCATTGCGGCTAAACGATATGGGCTGCTCATACCATGGTTGCACTTTGACGTCTGCGACGAGGCCGTCCGAGTTTTGGATAGCCATGATGGTTCTCGTCAGCAGCTTCCTGTCGCGGGCGTTTTCTAGCCCGACCTTACCGCCAAAGATCACGGCGGTTACATTCTTCATAGGATCTCTGTAGGCGTGCTTTGGATCCTGATTTTGAGCTTTCTTGGACGGCTTTCTTGGCATTGGCTTTGGGGGCTGGGCGCGACTTCTTGCTCGTGATCTTGTCCAGTGCTTCCTTCAGAACCCGACACTCGCCCAATATGTGACCCTTGCCAGGATGGCGAGGGCAGTCCTGGCTGAGGACCTTGTCCAACTCTTCATCGTTCACCCTCTTCTGGCCTTTCACCATGTTGATGAAAAAGTCGTTGCGGTTGTGCTGGCCACATTCGTAGTTATCCCGGCCACGACGCTTGAAAGTGCAGTCGTCGCCTCGGTTGTCGGGGTCGTGGTTGCTGTGACGATTTTCGCAGTGATCATCCCGCCAATCATGGCGGCGGTCTTGGTTGCTGTCGTGGTCGTGGTCATCATCGCGATGGTAGTGGTGGGTGGTGGGAATTGGATCACCTTCATGCAGCCCATCGTCCATGTGGGCGTACCAGTGAGCGATGGAGAGTAGTTCTTCCATGGTCTGTGGTTGCTTGAGGAGAATTTGCTTCTTTAGATCCATGCCACGTGGTTGAACCAGCCCAGCAGTGAAGAGGTTGATCGCTCCTACTGGGGTGACGCCGGTCACATGATTCCACGTGTCGGAGAAACACCGGATGTACTGCCGCAGCGACTCACTCTTGCAATGCCGAACCTGAGCCAAGGCGTACTTGGAGCTCGGTTGGATGCTGGTGGGATTGAAGTTATCAATGAATATCTGCTTGAGCTGAGCCAAACTGGGGGATGGTGCCGGTACGCTGGCGGAGCAGCCAGGAGGTAGCGATGTTGCTCAAGACTACCAGGAGGTAGTTGGCCATCACAATCATAGCCTTTACCAATAAATTGTCCATACTTAGACAACTACTTTATTGGACTCCAACACTACTTTAAACCCATCTTGTAAGAGAAGGGAGGCACTAACAAGATTCTTGCAAATAGTAGGGACATGCTGCACGTTCTTTAGTTGCATGATCTTCACCGAAGTAAACTTCAGATCTACCGTGCCAACACCATGAACAGAAGCATGTGACCCGTTCCCCATCAGGATGGAAGAAACTTGGATTCCCTGATAAGAAGAAAACAAAGAGACATCAGCACACACGTGAATATTGGCACCTGTATCAACCGACCAACTCGGTGATTGAAACACTGATAGTACAGTAGGAAAATTACCATACCCATCATCAATTTTGCCAGAAGTCACGAGGTTGACTTTCTTCTTCTCTTTCTTGTCCGCTCGCTCCGGACAGTCTTGAGCAAAATGACCAAGATCACCACAAGTGAAGCAAGGCATCTCTGCTTTGTTGTTCTTCTTCTTCTCTTTCTTAAAGATAGTTGTTGGTTTGGCATTGAAGGACTTAAACTTGCCTTTGTTCTTGCCTTGATTTCTTTGGACAAGGTGGGCACTAGCTCTATCCTAGTTCAACTTCTCGGTGTTATCTTTAGCCCGAGCCATCTCTTCAACATCAAGAGATGCTAACAGGTTTTCAACTGTTATTTTCTGTCTCTTGTGTTTAAGGCTTGTGGAGAAGTTCGTCCATGAAGAAGGCAACTTAGCAATTATGCATCCTGCCACAAATTCATCGGGTAAAACACACTTAAGGAGTTCAAGTTCCTTAGCCATGCATTGTATCTCATGAGCTTGCTCGACTACAGATTTGTTTCCAACCATCTTTTAGTCATTAAAGCTTTCCATTAGGTATAGCTTCTTGCCTTTATCTGAAGCACCATAAGTAGCATTCAGATAATCCCACAAGACCTTTGCATCTCTCATGTGCATGGTGGCATCATAGATATGATCTGCCAAAGAATTACACACAGAACACACAAAGATCGCTTCGGCTTCCTGGAATTTTCTCTTATCTTCATCAGAGATATTTCCCTCGGGCAAGCCATCTTTGACCCAGAAAACTTTCATGACAGTAAGCCAATCTATGATCTTTACAGACCACCTCTTAAAGTGCTCACTAGTAAACTTTTCCGGTTTTAACGCTTCAACGAAACTAGCAGAAGCCATAGGTAGATCTGGAAACCTATAATAAGGTTTTTGGATTGTTAAGTAATTAGGCGAATTCCAGATTACTTGGCAGATTAAAACCAAAATATATAACGTGACAAGTTGATCAACTAGATTAAGCATGAAACGATTACTAGCATGGCAGATTAACTGATCACATATACTAGCTAACAAGATTAGATCACCAAGATTATACCTGCTAACTGTAGAAGTACTTGGTGGTGGAGATGCGACTGAAGATGTCGCAACATTGAGGTCGTCAAAGGTGAGTTTGATGTCATAGTCGTCGAAGGCGTTGTTGAGATCGTTGTCGTCGATGAGCGGCGGTGGAAGACTTCGCTGAAGTTGACGACGAATACGCCAGGACGTAGCACTGCCTGACTTTGATGGAAGTCAACCCGTTGCATAGATTGAGAGCAGTTGCGCGAAGAGCGCTTCCCAAAAGCCTTATTCGCCTTCTCCCGATGCAGGATTGCAAAGACGAAGGTTCCAGAGACTTGCTCGCCCCTTCGCTAGTGCACGCAAGCAATCGTGCTGGAGTAGCTACGGTGGCGCTACAGCGAGAAGAGGCAAAAACTCTAGCTCAATTAGATGTGTTTTGGCGTGGCCGATAGGCTGCTTATATATCCCGAACAACCAACCTCTTGTCGCGACCATGATCAAAATCAGTTTAGGACTCTACACTTGAAATAGTTTAGGACTTTGAAACTTGAAGGCCAAGAAAACCAAAAACAGAAACTGCAAAAGGAGACTGCGCCCCCGCAAGGCGAGGAGCCGGATTTCGGCGGACCATTCACGCAGGTGCCGCGTGTCCGCGCCCTTTGCCCCGCCCGACGAGGCGAGGCAAGCGAGCGCGCGTGTGTAGACTTTCCTTTCTCCTCCCCACACTAGATTTGAGAAAGTGGAGAGAACTTCCATATTTATATATGGCAACCTCCACTTCAACTAGCAAGGTGGTACTAAAGAGTTTCCACATCCCCTCTTGCTTCTCATGAATGAGCCTTTGAGATTTCTCTAGGAATTTTAGGATTTGTTATTGGGCCAAGCCCATCTAAATTCCAACAATACATGGATCAATCTAAATCACTGACACAAAGAGTCAGTTAGAGTAGAAAGAGTCACGAATTCTCAAAATTTCTTTCAGAAGAAAACAGAGACAACTATTTTTTTTGAGAATTACATAGTACAACGCAGACGCTCACACACGCACGCACACTCACCCCCATGAATACACGTACGCAAACCTACCCCTACCCCTATGAGCACTTTCGAAGGACTGAGCACCCGGTGGATCTAGAGATTCCCGAAGTCACCACTGGCGTCTCGTTGTTGACGGGAACATCGCTTACCACTTAACGCATAACGCCGGTAAATTTTTGGGAAAATCCCAGGAAAAGGCGCAAGCACCAGGATTTGAATTGGGTAGCGTCCCACTGGACCGTCCTATCATTGGACTACAAGCCACTTCGCAACAGAGACAACTAGTGTAATGGTTGATTGTGCTCTCTATATATCTCGGGCTATAATGGTCGATTGGACTCTATATCTCTCGGGCCGTTTGGTTGGGCCTTTGGCCTATACGTTTTCTCTTTCTCCCTCAGTATTTCACCGAGATGATGAAGGATCGGCAATCTGACGCATTTTGGTACAATAGTTTTTAAAAATCAACTCGTATATGTATGAACCTACATACTACGGAGTTTTTTTTTCAAAAAATGAACCTATTGACAAACTGAAACCAAATCATAACCAAGCTTCTATGTTGGGGCTACTTGTATGTGTAGTTATCTAAGTGTTCAGTGCTAAAATATCGATTCTAGAATGGAGCTGATATTGGAGGACTGAACACCATCCTCATCACTCCTTCCTACCCCAATTGATGTGTTTTCGTTCCCTCTAATAATCCACATGCCATGATGCAAACACAGATGCTCTCTCCTATAGCTAGCCAATATGCTCATATGTTGTACTATAGCTTGTAGTGTGCATAAACATCAAGCACTGTGTCTGAAGGTGAGACATTGGAGAAAAACAAGCCAGCTCACTTCAGTGACCAACAGTGTTTGGCCATGCTTATCCACCGGTTTGTATTTCTCCAACTCTCACTTTCAGCGCCTAAACTGAGAGCCTCTCTCACTTTCAGTGCCTGAACTGAGAGCCTCATGAAAACCAACAAAGACGAGTGAAAAAGGAAGCAGTAACTATCTACGGTCCATAGTTGGGACTTGGGAGAGAAGCTATTGCCTTCAGCAGGAGTGCGGCGGCAAATTTATAGCCATGCTTAGTACGGAACTGAAGATGCCCAATCATGGAGCAGGCAGGCCGGCCGCCAGCAGATGTTCTGTTACACCTGCCCTTCATCCAATTGCACCTCTCTTGCCTTTGACGTCCTGGACAGATGCTCCTCTGATTCTGTCGCTTTCCATTTTAGAGCTCTATCCTGTACGGTAACTTTGGTACAATGGTCGACATCTTTTTTTTTATAAGAACTGAAATCAGGAATTCAGGATTGGACGCTAGTGCAACCTTAACCGAAGACTTTAAGCTTGCTTGATAAATGCATAAGTTTTGAAGGGTGTTTTAGATAGAAGTGTGGAAATGTTTCTCTTAAGGGACGTTTGGATTCTCTCATTCTTGAGGAATTGGAATCTACTCAATGGATTAGCCTATCTTGGTTTGGAAAGAGCTTATGCTCCGTCTCATCCAAAGATTGGAAATATGGGAGACAACAACACAAAGTTGAAATCTTAACTAAACTAGTGGTAACTAGATCACAAATGTGGGGACTAAGCGGTGGAAGGAAAAAAAATGTCAGAGAGGAAAATCATATGAATAATGCATATTGTTAATTCTACACTCTTTCCAACAAATGGATTAGAGCGGTGATTCATGGATGCACTTTATAATTGAAATTTGGACTTACATCGCATTATTTTACACAATGATTGAGATGGTTTGGCGGTTGTTTTGCAATATCTTTACTGATAACAAATGTGGGGTAATTTAAATTAAATATACATTTAGGGGGTTATTTTAAACTATCTTTCACAACGGTAGAGAGGACAAAGATATGTCAGGTAAAAAAGTCATTGTTCCATGAATCATCAAAAACATCAGTTAAAACTTCTAACAATATTATGCAACTCATAAGGTTTCTTTGTTCTATACAAATTAAAGAATTGTAAATGTAACAGACAACACATCATTATGTTATATACTTCCTCGATCCTAAACTGTAAGTCGTTTGACTTTTTTTGACACAAAGTTTGACCATTCGTCTTATTAAAAAAATTATGCAATATTTTATTTCTTTTGTCGTGGCTTGCTCAAACCATAATTAAGGTATAACAAGGTATTGACAAACTGAAACCGAACCATAAGATATGGCAGGGAAAATGACGAACTGAGACCGAGTGACAAGCAAGTTTCTATGCTTGATGCTAGTAATTCTATGTGTAATTCTGGTTTTAAAATAAATTATCTATAGTTCTCTAAGTGTCAGCACTAAAATCGATTCTAGAAAAGAGCATTTCAGTGAATTTACTTATGGTATGTCGAGAAAATTGACAAACTTAGAAACCAAACCATAACCTAGCTTCTATGTTTGACGCTACTTGTATGTGTAATTCCCTAAGTGTCAGTGCTAAAATCGATTCTAGAATGGAGCAGATATTAGAGGAATGAACACCATCCTTACACACACCTTCCTGCTCCCATGGATGTGGTTTCAGATCCCTCTAATAATCCACAACTCAAATGATACATGCCATGATGCAAACACAAATGCTCTCTCCTATAGCCAATCTGCTCATATGTTGTAGCTACACTACCGCTTGTATTGCTCCTAGACATCAAGCATTGTGTCTGAAGGTGAGACATTGGAGAAAAACAAGCCGGCTCACCTCAGTGACCATGACTGTTTGGCCATGCTTATCCACCAGTTTGTATTTCTCCAACTCTCACTTTCAGCGCCTGAACTGAGAACCTCATGAAAACCAACAGAGATGAGTGCAAAGAGAGCTAAAGCTAAGTAACTATCCATGGTTGAGAGACAAGCTGTTGCTTTCAGCAGGAGTGCGGCGGCAAATCTATAGCTGTGCTTGGTGTGGAACTAAAGATGACCAAACAGGCCGGCTGGCAGCAGATGTTCTATTACACCTACCCTTCATGCCAATTGCGCCTCTCTTGCCTTTCGCCTCCTGGACACTCATGGTTATGCCAAAATCCCAATCATGCCAAACAAATAAGTCCAATGCATTTGTCCAAAGCATATATACGGGTACACGTGTGCTTGCATCACCAATACATGCCGCGCAGTTCACACCGTGCGTGGGTGATTGGGTGTGGCCGTGTGGGCACCGAATACTTTTTTTAGCAACACAGAGCTTCATTAATCATCACAAGGATTACAATCTGCCTTGGCAAGCCCCGACAACCAATTGGGAACATTGTCAAGCCAAAAAAACGCACGCTAAGTGACCAAAACCGAATGAGCACAATGGTCGGCCACCGAGTTCGCTTCTCTACACACCCAAACAACTTTAAACTCTCTAAAACTCTTACCTAGCTCTGTGATATCGTAACACAAGCCTCCTATCACCGATCGCCTACCCGCTTCATCCTCTATGGTGTCTTTGAGAACTCGACTATCAACCTCCAAAATAACCTGGTCGCAGCTGTATTCCAAGACCAGTTTGAGCCCTTCCTTGGTTGCCATTGCCTCTGCAGTAAGCGCATCTGGCACGTCATCCAACCATTGCGCCACCGCTGCCAGAACCAAGCCCTTGTGGTCTCGGATTACCACCCCTACGCGACCAGTGCATGAGTCTAGATCGAATGCAGCGTCGGTGTTAACCTTGATCCAACCATCCTCTAGCACCATCCATCGAGTCTGCCGGTTGGTCTTTGGCTTCCGCTCTGGCATTTTCAGTGACGCAAGTTCTTCCAACAGGGAGGAGATGAACCGCGCCATAGCACCCGGCTCCCAAACTTTCCTCCCATGTCTACATGCATTCCTTCCTGACCACAATGCCCAGGCACCGCATAAGAGCATAGCGGCAGTGCCGACTAGGCACGTCTCTGAGTGAAGAGCATTCATCGCAAAGGAGCATGGGTGTAGATCAGGAATCTTGATGCCCATCAGTTGCCTGACCACCTCCTAGAACCACTTTGCCAATGTGCAGGAGAAGACCACGTGATAAATTGATTCATCCGGGTCCCTGCATACTTCACAAAAACTTTCTGCTGCTACATGTCTCCTCTTAAGTTCAGATTTTGATGGTAGTGAGTTATGAAGAATTCTCCACCAGAAAACCTAAACCTTTGGAGGAACGTTCATCTTCCATACTGCCTTCCAGGCTTTATCATCCTAAGAGCATCTATTTTCACCAGTGCTGGCCTTAGCTGCCTCCATCTGCTCCGCTTTGAGTAGGTTATATGCGGAACGAACTTAGTAGGCCCCATGTTTTTCAAAAGCCCTTGCCAGCACGTCGACGCTCAACCGACACCCTGGTTTGATTTTCAACACCTCTGCTGCATCAAGTGATATAAAAGATCTCCGCACCTTTTGTTCATCCCAAACCCTTGTGCCAGGGATAAAGAGCTCACTCACCCGCTCAGCCGTGGCCATATCAAGCCTCGCCACAGGACACAGGGAGCGTGATCCCAGGATCCAATTATCATTCCACACGCTAAGATGAGACCCCATTGCAGCACACCTTGATGTGAACTAGGGTTCCCGATCTTCCAAAAGATTCTAATAACTCTCGATTTGGTGGAATCGTGACACAATTCGATCTGGCTTCCGAACAACTCAGCTCTGAACCCCGCAATCGTAGCACCACGTCTCCTCTGGTTATCGACCGTCAAAGCACAGTTGACCTCACCAAGAAGGCTGAGTCCTTTGCCTGCTAATCGAAGAACACAAGCAAGAACACGAAAGAATGCAACCAATTGCAGATGAATGATTAATCTCACGAGTTGGGGTCTCACAAACCGATGGCGCGGCGAAACTGTTATGAACAGAACAATCTAAGCAAAACCGAAAACCTAACAAGAGAGGCAGTGGCTGGTTATAGAGGTCTAAGGGTCATCGCCACCCCTGGACGTGCCCCCTAATGGGCTCAGCAACGATACACGGCCCAACGGACCAAAAACGGTGATGCAGCACCGGAACAGATTCTGGACGCTAACTTGTTTTGATGTTTCCTAATGGCTCCAAAGGAATTTTGACCTCAAACCAATGCCATTGGCTTCCTTATGAAATTATCTTTCCAGCCATAGGTGGATCATCAAAAATGGAGTCCGGATGCGTCCTGGGCGTCCGCTTTACTCCACACTAGTCTTGGACTCCGAAACAGGCTCGAAGTCGACTCGGTTTGGGTCTCCACCTTGACTTGGGCGCCCTTGCTGGTCCTCCACGCCTGCAAGCCATCCCTTATGCATCCCTTGGTCCTCTCCATGATTCCTAAGCACAATATAATCATTAGGTAGCAATCTATTCTCAAAATCATAAAAAGACTCCTTAAGAACGAGCTCACCTGTAAATTTAATTGTAGTGCGCGAGCTCTTGTGATTGGACCTTGAATGTCCAGCGGAGGATCATCTTGTACATCCAATGGAGTGATGTCCTCATCATCCTCCCCCTCTTGAATTGGAGTCGTCCTCGACTCAAGGTCATCTTCTTCTCCCAAATACGTCTTCAATTCTGAAATGTTGAAAGAAGGACTAACCTCGAACTCGGGTGGCAACTCAAGTTTATATGCATTATCATTTATTTTCTCAATAATTTTATAAGGACCAGCAGCTCTTGGCATTAATTTTGACTTACGTAGCTCTGGAAACCTGGCTTTTCTCAAATGTAACCATACTAAATCACCTGGTTCAAGTTTAAGTTCTTTTCTACCTTTACTACCAGCAATTCTATACTTTTCATTCATCTTTTCAATATTTTCTTTAGTGGTTTCATGTAAGTTATGAATAAATTCAGCACGTGCACTAGCATCACTATGTGTTCTTTCATGGGTAGGTAAAGCCAAAAGATCAATTGGAGCATGAGGATTAAAACCATACACTACCTGAAAAGGACTTACCTTGGTGGAAGAATGTGTCACCCGATTATAAGCAAACTCTACATGAGGCAAACATTCTTCCCACATCTTTAAATTTTTCTTCAAAACAGCTCTCAGCATGGTGCCGAAAGTGCGGTTCACTACCTCTGTTTGTCCATCTATTTGTTGGTGATAAGTTGTTGAAAACAACAATTTTGTGCCCAACTTATTCCATAGAGTTCGCCAGAAGTGACTCAAAAATTTGGCGTCGCGATCTGAAACAATAGTAGATGGCATACCATGCAAATGAACAATATCTTAGAAAAAGAGGTCAGCAATATGAGTTGCATCATCACTTTTATGACATGGTATAAAATGTGCCATCTTAGAAAATCGATCCACAACCACAAACATACTATCCCTTTCCCTCTTGGTCCTAGGCAATCCTAAAACAAAGTCCATCGAAATATCTGTCCAAGGAATAGAAGGAACAGGAAGAGGCATATACAACCCATGTGGATTCAAGCGAGACTTAGCTTTTTGACATGTGGTGCAGCGTGCCACGAACCGCTCAACATCTCTCTTCATCTGTGGCCAAAAGAAATTTGTGGCCAAAACAGCTACCGTCTTTTTAGCACCAAAATGGCCCATCAATCCTCCTCCATGTGCTTCCTGTAGCAACAAAAGACGAACAAAACCAATTGAAATGCATAGACGGTTAGCTCTAAACATAAATCCATCATTTATCACATACTTATTCCATGTACGTCCCTCTTTACAATTCAGCAACACATCTTTAAAATCAGGATCAAGCGCATATTGTTCTTTTATTGTTTCAAGCCCAAAAATCTTACAATCAAGTTGGGACAACATAGTGTATCGTCTAGACAAAGCATCAGCAATTATATTATCCTTCCCTTTCTTGTGTTTGATAACATAAGGAAAGGATTCAATAAATTCAACCCACTTAGCATGTCGACGATTCAGATTATTTTGAGAACGAAGATACTTAAGTGATTCATGATCTGAATGTATAACAAATTCCTTAGGCCACAAATAATGACGCCACGTCTCTAAAGAACGTACAAGAGCATACAATTCCTTATCATACATAGAGTTAATTTAAAACAGGACCATGCAATTTTTCGCTAAAGTATGCCACAGGTTTACCATCTTGCATCAAAACACCTCCAATGCCAACTCCACTAGCATCACATTCTAACTCAAAAGTCTTACCAAAGTTTGGAAGTTGCAGCAATGGTCCGTGTGTAAGCTTACCTTTTAACGTCTCAAATGACTCCTCTTGTGCCTTACCCCATTGAAACACCACACCCTTCTTTGTCAACTCATGTAATGGGGCAGCAAAGGTGCTGAAATCCTTGACAAAGCGGCGGTAGAAACCTGCAAGACCAAGAAAACTCCTCACCTGTGTGATGGATTGGGGTACTGGCCAGCTCCTAATGGCTTTAATTTTTGTCTCATCCACCTCAATTCCTTGTGGAGTAACAACATATCCAAGAAAAGAGACTCGATCCGTGCAAAAGTTGCACTTCTCAAGGTTACCAAATAAGCGTGTATCGCGTAAAGCATTAAAAACAACACGCAAGTGATCCATATGTTCATCCAAAGACTTGCTATAAATCAAGATATCATCAAAGTAAACTACCACAAATCGCCCAATAAAATCCCTTAAAACTTCATTCATCAATCTCATAAAAGTACTAGGTGCATTAGTTAAACCAAAAGGCATTACTAACCACTCATATAATCCGAATTTAGTTTTGAAAACTGTTTTCCATTCATCTCCAAGTTTCATTCTAATCTGGTGGTAGCCACTACGCAAGTCAATTTTAGTGAAAATTACAGAGCCATATAACTCATCAAGCATGTCATCAAGCCTTGGAATAGGATGACGATATCGAATAGTAATATTATTAATGGCTGTACAATCAACACATATGCGCCAAGAACCATCTTTCTTAGGAACCAAAATCACAGGAACAACACAAGGACTAAGGCTTTCTCGTACATACCCGCGGTCCAAAAGCTCTTGGACTTGTCGCTGAATCTTCTTAGTCTCTTCAGGGTTGGTTCGATAAGCAGCACGGTTTGGCAATGTCGCTCCCGAAATCAAATCAATTTGATGCTCTATTCCTCTCATAGGTGGCAGCCCTGGGGGTATCTCAGCTGGAAAAACGTCCTCATACTCCTACAAAAGGTTAGTGACAGCAGGAGGTCTCGAACTAACAACATCATCAAGAGAAAACAAAGCTCGTTTGCAAACCAAAGTATAGCAAATATCATCATCAGAAATTTCAGTAAGGTCATATTTTCTTGCAAGCATAACACCACCATTCAATTTAATTTCCTCGACCATAGAATTAGGTGTCAACTTATCCTTTTTAGGTGGGTAAACAGAATTTGTAACTTGCTGATTTTTAGATTTAACATCATACAAACTAGCAGCTCGTTCTTTATCAGCTTGTATAATTTCAGCTGGGGTCATTGGCACCAAAGTAATTTTCTTTCCTTTATGAACAAAAGTGTATGTATTACTTCTACCATGATGAACAACATCATTATCAAATTCCCAAGGGCGACCCAATAAAAGTGAATAAGCTTCCATAGGTACTACATCATAATCAACGAAATCAACATAGGTACCAATGGAAAAAGAAACTCTGCAAGTTTTTGTTACCTTAGCCTTACCGGAATCATTCAACCACTGAATATGGTACGGATGGGGATGTGGGCGTGTAGACAAGTCAAGCTTCTTGACCAAATCTGAACTCATCAAATTATTGCAGCTACCCCCATCAATGATGACACGTGCTCGCCGGTTCTTGATGACAAAGAAAATTTGGAACAAATTGTGGCGTTGCAGCTTCTCAGGTTGTTGTACTTGTGCACTAAGCACTCGCTGCACAATGAAACTCATGTAGGATGATGTGTCCTTGCTACCAAAGACCTCACCTTCTTCTTGAACATCTTGTTCTTCATCATCATCTTCCACGTCAGAGGTGCTGATGTACCCATCCTCTGTAGCAATGTATGCTCGCTGACTTGGACAGTCCTTTTGCACATGTCTGTAACCATGGCACTGATGACACTTGAACCAGAAGGTTACGCAGAAGACGTTCTCTTGTTCGCTGGTAGAGGCGCGCAGAAGGAGGATGCCTTGGGAAACCCCGATGATGCTCTCGTGCGTGGTGTGTATGAGGTGCCAGCCTTGCTCTTGGCCTGCTTATCTTGCCCCTACAATTCCTTCTCTGGAATCATAGCAAATTGAAACAACTGGTTGACAGTGTTAAATTTCTTATAATCATCTATGTCCTGAATTTCCTCCCTCAAACCCGCATAAAAACGAACATAGAATCCTCAGTTCCCTCCACTATGCCACAACGCATCAAACCTTTCTGAAGTTCATCATAATAATCCTGCACAGATTTATGTCCCTGTTCTAAACTCATTAGTCTTTTACGTAGGTCTCTATGATACGATGGTGGCACAAATCTATCACGCATAGAAAACTTAAGTTCTTCCCACGTATGAGGTTGGCAATTATCTGCAACTAAACCAGTCCACCAAATGATAGCAAAATCTTCAAATTCACTAGTGGCTTGTCTAATGCGATGTTGCTCAGGCACAAGATGGGCACAGAATTTTTGCTCTACTGTCATCTCCCAATCAAGGTATTCCTCGGCATCATAATGTCCCAAAAAAGAAGGTATGGTAAATTTAACCTTAGCATAAGGATCATCGGGAGCATGAGTACGATTACCTCGGTGGCGGTTGAAATGTTGAGCGCCACACATACCTGTGGTATTTTTGTGAAGACGATGACGTAATCTATTTTCTCTTGTCGCTGTTCTATCAACATTACCATCAGCATCATATACCTCATCGCCAGCATTGCTGCCATCATTGTTTTCTTCAGGTGGTAGCAGTTCTTCTAAAGCAGTTACCCTATCGGTCAGCGTGGACAATCGTTTATCCAATCTCTCAAGGGTGTTGCCAATCTTGAGATCAATGAGTGCAGCAGTTACAGCCTTGGTAACTGTCTCGTTCAAGTCCTTCTGAGCATTGTTTATAACAGATTGTAGTTGCTCTTGGCTGACACACTCTAAAAACTCTTTGGGTGAATTCTCTCCCTCATCACCTGCCATTGTAGACACAAAACACAAGCAGCAAACGGTGAAAGTTATCCCTAATAATCCTCTGCAAAGGTGGAGTGGTGCCTCTCAAATTTAGAGCAAAAGGCAACACCTTAACAAGTTTCAACCGGTTCTTACCAGCAAGACACGGATACCTGAAAGACGTAGAGCTGAGATTACGGGTGTCAAAACTTTTGCTGTCTAGAAGTATATGTGGGGCTTAGGAAGGCTGGCCAAAAAATATGTGAGTGATACACAATTTAAAGACAGAAAGTAATATTGAATTATAGTCCCAATTACTTGTTCTCGTTGCTGGCCTAACGTGTTCCAAGTATCAAATGTGTGTGAACAAGGACAATGAAAGCACAAGTATGATGGAGAGACAAGTATGAATGAAGCACAAAGCACAATGTAGCACACGCAATCACAGAACAAGCAACTCCTTTTTTTTCTCTGAACAAACTTTTTTTACACTAATTTTTTTTTAAAATTTTTCTCTGAACAAGTATGACAAAAGATGCAACCACAAAAATTTTCACCTACAACAGAGGTGGAATGTGGTCTACAGAAAGTCAGCACGTTCTCTGAAAATCGTGCAAGAGCCTTGTCAATTTTTTTTCTTTATTTTGCCGAATTTTTTTGGCAATTCTAACTGGACCAAATAGGCTTCCTTATGAAATTATCTTTCCATCCATAGGTGGATCATCAAAAACGGAGTCTGGATGCGTCCTGGGCGTCCGCTTTACTCCACACTAGTCTTGGACTTCGAAACAGGCTCGAAGTCGACTCGGTTTGGGTCTCCACCTTGACTTGGGCGCCCTTGCTGGTCCTCCACACCTCCAAGCCATCCCTTATACATCCCTTGGTCCTCTCCATGATTCCTAAGTATAATATAATCATTAGGTAGCAATCTATTCTCAAAATCATAAAAAGACTTCCTTAAGAACGAGCTCACCTGTAAATTTAATTGTCGTGCGCGAGCTCTTGTGATTGGACCTTGAATGTCCAGCGGAGGATCATCTTGTGCATCCAATGGAGTGATGTCCTCATCTGGTGGATAGATTTCTAGGTCGCCGAACTCTGCCTCTTTTTGGTCGCTGAAAGGAAATCAGATGATGGGTAGTATTTTCCTTTCAGGACCCTAGCACACAGCGAGTCCGGGCGCATCACCAGCCGCCATCCTTGCTTGCCTAGCATAGCTTGATTGAACAAGGTGAAGTCTTTGAACCCAACTCCCCCTTGTTCCTTTGATCGGGTCAACTTTTCCCATCGGAGCCAACAGATCTTATGATTATCCAAGGAGCTCCCCCACCAATAATTAGAGACCGCCGAGGTAAGCTTGCCACAGACCCCGGTGGTAATTTGAAACATGACATAGCATACGTTGGGACTGACTGAGCATTCGCCTTTAGCAAGACTTCTCTAGCAGCACAGCTCAGGCTTTTCTCTGCCCATCCCCCAACAAAGTTTCTCACCCGTGCCGACACATAATTGAAGGTATCTGTTGCACCTCTTTCTGCAGCCGTAGGAAGGCCCAGATATCATTCCCCCCAAAGCCTCGGTTGGGATCTGAAGACTATCAAGAACCTCCCTCTTACTATCCTATAAGCAAATAGAATTGAAAAAGACTGCCGATTTACTTTTGTTTACCAACTGGCCTGACCCCTTGTTGTAGTCCTCGAGGATATCAGCAATCCTATCCGCTGCCCGCTTTGATGCCTGAGTAAAGATTAAGCAGTCATCGGCGAATAGCAAATGAGACACCCAGGGCACATTCCTACTTACTCACACCCCTCTGGACACGTACAGTGGTCCAATGCTCTTCACCATGCATGACAATTCATCAATACATAGGAGAAACAAGTATGGCGAGATGGGATCACCTTGCCTGATTCCCCTCGTTGGCTTGAAATTATCTGAGAAAACTCCATTAATCCTGCCAAGAAGGATACTATAGATATACACTTCATCATCAGGGCACACCATGAGTCAGGGAACCCCAGCGCAAGCATGACTGCATTCAGATAATTCCACTCCACCCGGTCATAAGCCTTTGCCATATCGAGCTTAATAACACACGCTCCAGATTTCCCTTTTTTGTTCCTTAGATAGTGGATACACTCATAAGCGATCAAAACATTATCAGTGATTAGTCTTCTAGGAACAAAGGCACTTTGCTCCTCCGAAATAATCTCATCAAGTACCCCCTTAATCGGTTGGCCATTGTTTTAGAGCACAGTTTGTACAATATATTGCACAAAGGAATCGGTCTATACTGAGACAAGTCCTGTGGGTTGTTACCTTTGGTATAAGGACCAACACAGTTTTGTTAGGTTGTTTACCTTTGGTATAAGGACCAACACAGTTTTGTTAACCTCATCAGGAATCTCTCCACCATTCAAAAACCCAAGGACAACACTAACCACACATGATTTGACGAGGTGCCAGTGTGTTTGGAAGAAACCCGCATTGAAGCCATCCACTCCCGGTGATTTGTTTGGCTTCATTTGGAACAAAGCCTTTTCCACTTCATCCTTAGTAAATGGCTTGTTAAGCATCATGCACATGTCATCAGTAACTTTGCTTGGTACAAAGCGACATATCAATTCCGGCTGCAGATTTTCCTGAGCCATGAATAATTCCTGGTAGAACTCACAGGTGATTCTTTCAAGATCTTCTTGTTCCATAAACACATTCGCATCAGAATCACTTAGAGCTTTGATTCTGTTGGTACGGTGGCGAGCACGTGCTTTTGCCTAAACAATTCAGTGTTACGGTCACCTTCCCGCAACCAAATAATGCGTGAACACTGCCACTCCATCGTCTCCTCTCTGGCCAATACCACAGAAAGCTTGGCCATCACCCCTTTCTTCCGATCAGTAGGTCCCCTATAAAGGGTGCTACTTCTTTCCTCTTCAAGCTCTACCCGAAGCTCCTTGACCTGCTTCTTAACCGATCCAAATACTTCCTTGTCCCAAGTTTTGAGAGCTGCCTGCAATGAAGACAGTGCTCCGGACACCACAAACAGATCCATGGTACCAGGACCCGGATCCCATGTTCTCGAAACGAAATCCATGTATTCACCCTGACTCTTCCACATGTTTTCGTAGCGGAAGGGCTTAGGTTTCCAACGTCCACCACGTCGGCCCGGCAACATCAATTCCCTCACCTCCACCAACACACCACAATGATCCGACTCCGCAACGGGATATGGAATACCTCCGACTTCCCCAGCGCTGAGAAGAAACCATTGTCACCCAAAGCCCTATCCAGTCAGACTTTGACATTGCGATCCCCTTCCTGGCGGTTGTCCCAAGTATAGGGCAGACCGTGGAAACCAAGATCAGTGAAACCACAGTCGTTAACCACTTCTTGGAACGCAGCAACCTACCAAGCTTCCCGCTCATTTCGTCCCATTTGTCCGTCAGCTGACAACACTTCATAGTAATCCCCAACGCACAGCCATGGAGAATTGGACTGTGCCTGGAGAAATCTTATCAGGTGCCAGCTTTCTTTATGCCTCTCTCTTCTAGGTTCCCCATAGAAACATGTGAACCGCAGTTGAGAAATCCTCAACTGGTCACTAGACAGAAGCACATCGATGTGCGAGCGTGACTTACTCATTTCAGCCATGACCACCCCTTGTTTCCACAACAACACCAATCCACCACTGAGGCCCTCCGACTTGACGACGATGGCATTAGGGAAGCCAAGGTCCCGTCTCAAGCCAAGGGCATGATCCTCCCCCATTCTTGTCTCCATCAGGAAGACCACTGCGGGCTTCTTTTCCTCCACCAGATGGCAGAGTTCTTGAACTGGCTCGGGCCACCCGCAGCCCTGGCAGTCATGCTTAACAGATTCATGGCTCCCTGGCAGTTCATGCTTAACAGATTCATGGCTCCCTGGCAGTTCATGCTTAACAGATTCATGGCTCCCGTCGCCGATCTCAGGTTTGAATTGTTACTACACTTTTGCTTCTTCAGAGTCTCTAGCATACTGTCTCCACCACTGTCAGTATGCTGGTCTAGCTCATTGATTCGTGAATGCACCATCCCCACTGTCACAATGGCACTCGACCTGCCCAACGGAATGTTCATGTCCGAAGTCTGATTCGCCAATGCGCCACCCTTTGATTTCCTCTTGCGCGCCTTTTTACGCTGATCATCATCATCAGCATGTAAGTTCAGCCGCCGACTTGCCACAGCCCCCTCTCTAGCACCCGAATCATCATCCATATGATCCTTCTTCAAAGGAGATTGGATCTCCGGTTCTTCAGAATCACCCACATCACTATCCGCGTATTGTGACCCTGACCTTGAGCCCCTTCCCCCTGAGCGACCATGGGAGCGGGGTGGTCTGGAAGCCACTGAGGATCCACTGCCAAAGGACCCTGCAGCAGCCGAAGCAAAGGACTGCAAACGTTTCTTTTTTTCCTCTGGCGCCCTCAGCTGCACATCATATGGTAATTTACCATGCTCATCTCTCTCTGCCGGTGTGTGACACTCAAGCTCTGAATGCCCCATCTTGCCACAGGAAAAACAGATTTAGGGAAGCCTCTCATACCGAATTTTGAACCATCTCGGCTCCTCGTTCCTACTCATTTTGAGAAAAACCCCCTCCTCATTGGTTTTTCAACCTCAATCGCCAACCTAGCACGTAGGAACGCACCACTGGCCTTCCCATCTTTGTCAACATCCATCTTGATCACATTGCCAATCATCCCCATGGCCTTAGAACCCTTGGAATGATTCATCTAGCCTAAAGGAAGATTGAGAATTCTCACCCAGATTTCCATTTGGTCGAAGACAATTTCTTTGACCGTCAACTTCTCATCATATTCTTGCAGGAGGACGCCATACTTTCCCACCATCCACGGCGAGCCCTGCAGGATCCGTTCCAAATCACGATTGCTACCGAATTCCGCAACAAACATATTGTCATTCTTCTCTCTGATCGCCCGTATCTTGAGACCGACGGGGTTGCCCCAGGCAGGCTTCATCGCCGACCTCACGAGTTGGACATGAACCGGAACCGGAGAAAGTTGCCAACAAGCGCCCACTCCACCGGCGCCAGTACCTCCTCCTCTTCTTCATCACAGAAATCCATCACCGCTTCCTCTTCTCGGTGAGGTGGAGCTTTTTGAACAATTCTTCCACGTTAGGGTTTTGGGCTTTTGCGCCCATCCCCTCCCTCGCCCCCTCCCTCGCCCGCTCCCTCTAATGCCATTGCAATCAGATCAGGGGGCACACAACAGGTGCACTGCGGAGATATCACGCAGGCACCACGACGATGACTCCACCTAAGGATTACCTAAGCGGCAAAGCCCTAGCGGCAATTTTTGGTCGACGGCGCCAAGAACGGCTAACCGGCGATTTGCGGGGGCCGGCACCAACTGCAGGTTAGCGACGGGGCTTGGACACCGGAACCACGTGGTCACCGGCGTTTAGCAGATCCAGATCGCCAGAGGCGGCGGCCTAGATCAAGGTCGGGAAGCCGATCGCCGTCACGATCGCCAGGAGCAGGTCACCGTAAATTACGGGCATGTTTCCCGTATCGTTCGTATAGTAGCACAGCGTCGTTGAGCTCCGTGGGCGCCGAATACTTGGGAATTGTTTTTGTGTTACCAGTTACCACGATGCATGATCTATGGGCGTGTGTCTGCCAAGGTCAAAACTGCATTGTTAGCAAACCATCACATCGACAAAGTTAGGTACCATCAGCATAAAATTCTAGCTATACGTGATTTTTTTTTCTTTCGTTGACTTGTACGTGTATTCGGGTGGCCTGCAGCAGCAGTCGTTTTCATGTACTACGTGTAGTATTTTTTTTTTCTGTGCTAGTGCTTATCTGCTGAGTGCTGCTCTCGCTGGCTCTCTCGGTCTGGTGGTTGACCGTTGTCCCTGGCCGGCAGGCCGGCCGGACGTTGCACGGGGAATGAGGCCAGCCATGCTACATGGACACGTCGGCGTGCCGTGCTGGAGCAGGCGCTATGTGGTGGATTTTGGACATCGATAGTCCGATAAATACCCTACTAGTTCGCGGAGGTGTACCGTGTACATGACGTGCTGCTGGCTGCTGCCTCACGTGTGGTGTGGCACACGAGTCGTCCGTGGACTTTTCATTGACGATGACGAAGCAACGGGGATGGATTAAGAAGTCGTTCGTTTCTCGTCGCTAATTGGATGATTGATTAGCGCGTGCGTCCGTGACTGACCCGCACCCATGGAGTCAAACAATTAGTTCTGCGGCTCTGCCTTCCTTCCCAGCCCCACCTCCCTCCCACGCATGGCGTGACGCGCCCCTCCTCGGCCGGCCGGCCTTTTCCTTTCACCCATCTCTCCCCGTTCCTTAATTCTTTCCTACTACATACTCCAAATACTAAGCAACAAACTGACCCATCGATTGATCAGGCAAAAAGCTGCTTCGTTCCATATGATCCACCACCGATCACTTCATAATTAGCCACTTGCTTCCTTCAATTCGTGCGCGACGCATACCACATCCAATTAATCAACAAGCTGATCCATCGATTGACGATTGTTCGAGCAGGAAGGCGACAAAAGATGCAGCGGCAGCAGGATGATGACACGGTGCACGCTGCCGCCATCGTCTTGGCCGCCGCCGCGAGATCCACCAGCACAGGGCTCCTGCGCCACCAGCAGCAGCTCGACGACCACGCCAGCTGCGCCGCTGCGGTACGTTATGCTACGCCATAGCTCTGCTTTCACCGTAGGTTTTGGTCACGGCAACTTCCTTGGCGCTACCTGTCCTGCTTGCTTCTGAACTTATGATGCATCAGTTGATTTTCATCAAGAACACGTGCACAAGTCGCAAGAGTATAATTTTTAGGAGTATTTGTTCTCTGATTCAACAGTAGCATAGCTAAGCTCATCCATGGTGTGTTTCTAGTAATTCTGTTTGGAGTTGTTTGCCGGCTTTGCCTTCATGCTTTGAGGTCTTGGATTGGCATGTGCAGAAGAAGACGAGATGGTGGTCGCGTCTGAAGGCGAAGCTCAAGTGGTTCCGGCCGCACGGGCACCCGCAGCGCATCGCAGACGCGTCGCGGTCGCCGGAGCCGCAGGGCGCACCCTGCGCCGCCGACCTGGCGGCGGGCAGCTCCAGCATCCACCACTATGCGCGCCACGCGCCGCAGCCTGCGCTGGCCTTCGTGGCGCCGCCGTCGTCTCCCGCCTCATCCATGCTCACCTCGGAGTCGCCGTCGCCCGTGGTGCTTCTCAACGCCAACGTCAGCAGCAGCTACAGCTCGCCCACGGCCTCCATCTTCGCCATCGGGCCCTACGCCAGGGAGCCGCAGCAGCTTGTGTCGCCGCCGGCCTTCTCTGCGTCCGCGGGCATCACCGAGCCGTCCACCGCGCCGGTGACGCCTCCACCGGAGTCGAGCCTCCACCTGCTGGCCACCACGCCGTCGTCGCCGGAGGTCCCCTTCGCCCGCTTCCTATGGTCTTCCGCCGCGTCAGACCAACAGCCGCACTGCTCCGGCGGAGGCACGGGCACGGCCGTCGAGGGCTTCCTCTATGCCTACCAGCTGCAGCCGGGGAGCCCCGTCCTCGTGTCACCGGGATCGACCTCCTCGTCGCCGCCACCATGGAACATGCAGCACTGGGCGCCAACGCACAGTGATGGTGGGCGCGTCCCCATCAAGGACGAGTCAAACGATGATGAGGCGGCCAATGGCGGGGCCGAGTTTGTGTTCGGCAGTAATGCGGATGCGGCGGCCGGCGAGCGGTTTGCCGGTGGTGAGGTCGGCAGCCGTGGAGACGCGACAGAGCAGTGGCCTTTCCTCGTTGCTCATACTCATAGTTGACTGACTCTGCTCCTTACAGACTCGGTCCATACATACATTGCAGACTGATTATTGACAGGATTTGGGTAATACTAGATTTACATGCTGCCGACCTGGCCATGACTGAATTCGCCAGATATGACGATGTCCTCGCCGGCGGCGCCCTGCATCTGCATGGGCGGAAGCAGAGGGAGCACCGCCCACTGGTTCCCGTCGATGTAGGACACGTCCATGAATGGCGCGGCCTGGCGCTGGTCCAGCTGCCTCGCGTACGCCACCCTCTGCACGGGGCCACCGCTGGCGCCGGGGCCCGTGCAGTCGTACTCACCGAAGAACACCGACTGCTGCCTGGCGGGGTCGTTCCAGTCGTTCCATGCCCCGGGCGCGACGACGGCGGAGAGGTACGTTCTGGCGAAGACGACGGTGGCGTAAGCGCCCCACGCCCTGCCCAGCCACACCTGCCCCGTACCCACGACGGTGCAGCCCACGAACGCGAAGCCCGTCCTCTCGGCTGGCGACGCGCGGCCGTGCGCCGTGACGCTCCCCGTGACGGTGCCGTCGGCGGCGGCGTTGGCGACGGAGCTGATGGTGCAGCCGAGGTAGAGGGAGCGCGCGTTGCCGAAGATGAAGTCGATGGAGCCCTCGACGTAGCAGTCGCGGAACAGGTGGCGGCCCTGCTCGTCCAGCAGCGTGTCCTGCGAGCTGTAGAAGCCGCACCAGTAGAAGGCGGCCTGGTCGCCCGCGATGCGCAGCGCCACCGCCTGGCCGCCCGCGCGCCTCTGGTCGGCGGGGGGAGCCGTGTTCTGGACGCTCACGTTGTAGGCCACGAAGCTGGCGGCGAGGACGGCGACGGTGGCGCTGTAGAAGGTGCCGCCGCTGGAGTTGGCGGTGTCGTTCCAGACGATGCTGGTGTTGAGGTTGCCGCGGCCCTGCAGCGTGACGCCCGTCTTGTTGCTCCACACCACCACCTTCTCCGCGTACACGCCGGCGTCCACGGCGATCAGCGTGCGCGCCGCGGCGTAGTCGGGCACGACGTCCACGGCCTTCTGCAGGCTGGTGAAGTTGGCGCAGCCCTTGCGGTCGACGGTGAGGACCAGGGTGGCGTTGTGCAGGGACGCCATCTTGGCCGCCCACCTGTCATGGTCGTCGCACGCCCGGCGACGGTGGTGGTGCCGCCCCTCTTCGGCTTCGGCTTCCCCTTCCGCCCCGGGGGAGGTGTAGGGAGAAGAAGGAGGCTGCTGGAGGTACAGCGATGATCTGGACGCGAGCAGGACAGCGAGGAGCGCAGAGCAGATGGCCGATGCTGCCCATAACACCAACGGCGCCTTAGCACCGGCTCTGCCTGTGCTTCTTGTTGTATGACGCAAGAGCCTCCTCATTTTCCTTTGCGTCGTTCTGCAGTGGACTGAGAACTGAGACTAGCTGCTAATATCTGCTGAGCAGAGTTTGTGTTCTTCTCGATCATACTGGTGTAGGTGTTATCCATGCATCATTAGTGGATTTAGGCTCTGCTCCCTTGCGGCTTGCGATCGTGATGATGAGCCATCAGCCATGCGTAACGGTAACGTAATGTGAGTGCAAAGCAAAACAGACTGTGATTGTCGAGTGCTCTCGTCTGGTTGACATATAAAGACATGGTGGATGGAAAGAGGGCATCGTCGGCATTGCCGGTTTTCCATCGTAAACCAACCTTGTTTGGATGTCATATTCATCTTAATCTACATGTGTTGGGTAAAATTTAATTCAACTTTCTCTTCAATCCACACCACACATGCGAACTGATGCAAATCCGACTAGATCAAAGAAAAAAAAAGACTTACCTAGAATAGAAGGCATAAATATAACAAGTTTTACACTAATCAAAATTACTCATCTTTGTTATGTCTTTATAACGCTAGTCCCTTTTAAACGCACTCTATAATCTATATTCAATTCAATTGTGGTAAACTTATCAATTACTCTAAGGCCCCATTTAAATAGTTGGAATTAATTAGAATTTAGGGACAGACCAATAATTAAGATAATATATTTGTATATTATTGGTAGCCATACAAGGGAGATAATGCATTTCTACAGTAGATACGCGAGTTGAAGAGTATGGCAAATCCTGTGAGATACTATAGGACATGACAAATCAAATCAAATATCTTGAGACCATGAAAAGATTTTTTTAAAGCAATTAAAAAATTAATCCTTGCCCCAGAAAGATGGTAGTACTTCCATAAAGATCCTAGAAAGATAAGACATGTTTAATTACATTTCAAACTTTTAGCACAGCAGCATGAATGGAACGATGACACTTTTATATCCTAAAGATTAATGATCTAATTTATAGAAAATAATATTTTCCCTAAACTAAAACTTCAAACTATACTTTCTATGCTTTCTACTATGCAAACAACATGCTAGATCAAGTTGTACCGTTTGGGCAATTTGGCTAGCGATCAACTGGCTTTCTGATCCGGAGAGGTACCTAGACTACCTTTATGCGCCTACTATGCGATTATACCCATCGGTGGCCCCAACTTTAAAATTTTAATATAACAATTAGTGCACTACTGATAACTTGTTGGGGGAAAGAAAATAAACTCTCTACCTACTCTCTATTTTTTTTTGAAAAAGTTCTTTTTTAGAATTAGTTGGAAATACTCTTATTTATGTTTTTCTCAGCTGGGTCTGCTGGTATTTGTGGCCGTGCCGGTGATGGATCTGAAACTGGAAGCCACATAGCGCTGCCGTCGAAGGATGGTAACCTGAACCGAGTCTACACAATCAGCATTCAATAAATAAATAAATAAAAACATGTTTTGTATCACCCAACAATATCCATGATTATTCGTGCTCCGTTCTTGTTGACAAGTGTGCTCATCATTACAAATTCTTCTTTCACCTGTAGTCCACCCAACGGCCGGAGCTCGCCTCTGGTACCTTTTCCTTGTTGGCGAGCTGGAGTTGATGCCGTAGAGCTCGAACTAGCGACGGTCACCAAACAAGTACTCAAACACGTTCAACAACTAGAACCAGATCAAGTAGCCACGCACGTCTGATCTGTTCCTGGTGCAGAAAGGAGATCGAATTTCAAAACAAAGGATGCCATCGTTTTTAGAAATTGCCTAGAATAGGCATGATGGAAACTTCAGAAAAGTTGAATGCAGAGTTGAATAAATAGTATTGGTAGTTTGGTAAATGATGGTTTGAAGCGTGCCTCTGATATAATCCTACAAGAATTGTGACTTGAACTCATCGTAGTTGTGGTTACCATCTGATGGATCAGGTCGGGCGGCAGCTCATGAATCCTGATAGCGACAAGGGACATGCACAAGATGACTACTATACTTGATGCGCAACTGTTGTAAAATGTTGTTCATTTCTTGTGAGTTAAATCAGGACGAAATTCTGCCAAGTTACCATTTTCATGAATTATGAGTTCATGACTGCTAGGTTCTTGTATTTCATTCAAAGCCTAGAGTTTCAATGTCTTAAAATCAATGGCCAACCTCATCGGAAACTAGTTGTCTAACTTCTAGAGTCGTACAAAATTTTTTCATGATTCCTATTGTACTTTTGATGCCCCGTGGAAAGAATTTTGGTACCTGGCCCCATGTGACGTAAGGGATATGACTTTTTCTATCCCCGTCGCCACAACTGCGGCTAGGGTTAGCCTGGTTAGGAGAAAGAGAGAGATAGAAGTGTAGCTAAATAAGAGTGAGATGTTGGTCAATCACGATGAAAGAGGACATTTTTACTCATTGAAATCAAGTTGCTAAACTATGAAATACATAATAGCATGGACGACAAATGTTTAGACGAGTGACAAGATGGCTTAAACAAAATCTGGTGTGTCCATGGTCGAGCTACAGCCTACACCCAAGCGCCCCACCGTTCTCACCCAAATTAGAGACCCAAATTTTGACGTGGGTGCTCATTCCATTTTTGTCAGCCTAATTTAGGCTTAATCCAAGGTTCCAAATTCCTCCATGGCCACTGACAAATAGGCCCTGCATGTCAGTGACTTCCCTTCCTCTCTCTTTTCCTCTTCTTGCTCTCACTCACGGCGCGGCCAGTGGGAGATCCGGAGGAAGGAGCGCGCGGCCGGGGATCCCTGCCGGGTCTACGCCGGAGGGGCGCCACCGCATCCGCCGGAGGAGCGCCGCCGCGTCCGCCGGAGGGGCCTGCGCCGCTACCGCACCCGCGCGTTCGCCACTGGCCGTCGCGGCAGAGGCGTGGCTGGGCTGCTCCCGCGACTGGGAAGCAAAATCTCGTCTCGCCGCCGTCGGGCTCATTGCCGTCGCGGTGAGTGACCGCGATGGATCCGAGCCGCCCTCTGCTTGGGCGCGGCGCCTTCCTCTCCCCTTCCTTACACGCTGCAACCGCCCTTCTCCTTGTCGTCGTTGTCATCGTCACGCTCCTCCGCCTCCCCCTCTCCACCTCCCCACATGCCGCCGCCACCCTCACCGACCAGAAGCCTCAGGAGCAGACCTGCGATCCTACCTCCCCGCTCGACTGCGCCGACCCGCGCTTGTTCCATCTCATGATGCGCAGCGCCATCGAAGCCTTCCCGGCCGTCCATTTCGCTCGCTTCGGCCGCCCCGTCCCCGGTGACCCCCCTTCCTCTTCTTGCGACATGGCCTGGCGCGCCCGCTCAGACTCCGACTCCCCCTCCAAGGCCACCACCAAGGACTACCGCCGCTTCGCCATCGCTCGCGACCCTCATACATGCGCCTACTCCGTCCTCTCCATCGGCGACTACCATTCCGGCCCCAACGCCCGCAAGCCCCGCCGCGGTGCCACTAATGCCACCATCGCCACTCCACCACCGCCCGCGCTCTCCCGCTCCCAGTTCGCCCAGGGCGCGTACCTCGCTTACCTCGGCGGCGGTGATCGCTGCAAGCCCATGCCACACTACCTGCGCAGCCTCCTCTGCGCCCTCGCCGAGGCTCGCTACCTAAACCGCACCCTCGTCCTCGATCTCACACTCTGCCTCGCTGCCTCCTATGCCGCCCCCGGGACCGGGGGAATGCCTGAGGAAGGCAAGCGCCTTGCCTTCTACATCGACGTCGAGCACCTACACTCCCAGGTCCCCATCATTGAGGAGAGACAGTTCTGGGAGGACTGGGACAGTTGGGGGGTGCAGGGCCAACTCCGGGCACGCCTCATTGAGGACACCAGGCTTGCACCTACGAAGTTCTCCAAGGTGAGGGACACCCTCATCGTCAGGAAATTCGGAGACGTCGAGCCAGGTAACTACTGGTACAATGTCTGCGAGGGTGAGGCAAAGCATTTGCTCCACCCATTGCGCGAGGGGATACGCTGGACTCCAAGCTTGATGCACATTGTTGATGAAATCATCTCAAGGATGCAACCAGCCTTTGATTCGGTCCATATCAATGCCAAGGTTGAGGACCTCAGACAGAAGGTGGATGAAGTTCTTGGTGGAGGGCGGCAGGTGTATGTTGCGGGGGAGGGGGTCAACAGTGCATTACTGGAGTCACTCAAGGCAAAGCGCATTATACATTATCTGGATGAATTTGAGGAGCTGTGGGGGACTGACAGCAAGTGGTTCTTGGAGATGAAGAGGCTCAATGGCGGTGTTCCTGTGGAGTTTGATGGGTACATGCGTGAGGTTGTTGATAGAGAGGTCTTCCTCAAGGGGAAGAAGAGGGTGGAAGTGCTCCGGTGATTTGGTTTCTTCTCTCACCTAGATAACTTGTTTGTTGATACTTGATATAGAGAAGTTGTTGAACAGCACAAGCGTGGTCAAGCTAGTCTTTTAAGCCTCACTATATCTGAATTTAGTTCTCAGACTCGTCTGTAGGGGATTTATTTTGCTAGCCACTATCTTTCCATGGAAATTTCTGTAACCATCAATGTATACATAGTGTTGTGCTTCTGATAGCACCGTTCCGTTTCCTGACACTGGTTGCTGCTCGAGAATGTAAGCATTTATAATATTTACTTCATTTCAGAACCTCTATCGAAATTCCTAGGGGTTTTCCTCTACACCTAAACATATGGTTATCATTTTGTTTTCATTTGCATGGGTGTTTTGGCTTCTGGGTGTTCTTTGGGTTTGAGTGATGCACCGGCAGAAGTACAGTTCTGGGTCCTGTTTCTGACTTCTGAGAACAAAATCCTGCTATGTATATGAAATATCTTGCTATGTATACAAAATAAGGATACCTTCGTGAGCATTTGCTTGCTAGCTGAAGTTATATATTCTCCCTTACACTCCTCCCAAAATATAAGCAATGACTTATGAGTTTGTCCTAAATCAAACTGTTCTAGGTTTGACCATATCGATAGAGAAGTTTATTAACATCTATCACATCAAAAGAGTAAAATATGAAAAATATATTTCATAATGGACCTATTTGTGCTGTTCAGAATCGTAATATTATTGTTTCTATAAACTTCGTCAAATTTAAGGTAGTTTGACTTAAGACAAACTCAAAAGTTCATATATATCTGGTGTTGGAAGTATCACTTAAGTGCTGGAAACTGAAATATTTCATTGGGACAATCTGGAGCTGATATGCTTGTTAATCAATATCTTAGTTCATGGAGAGATTTTGCTGTTTGCTTTACCAACAACCTGACTCTGATAACTATTTCATTCTGTGGAACATTCTCTGACCATGAATTTCTTGCGCCTTTCAAGTACAAGGTATGTTACATTATGACTAGCATATCTCATGTTTACCGCTATTAATTACCTGCTAGAGTAAATAAGGTAGTGTTCACAAAAAAAAGAGTAAATAAGGTAGGGTATGGGCAACTATGGTAGAGCATGGAACCATGTATATTCCAGCGGCCATGTGCTAGTTTGTTTTTATATAGAATTATAGACATAACTTTGCAATTGATTGGCCAGCTTTTCTGTTGGAGACTGCTATATGTCTTATAACTGACCCTTTTTTTGTGTATATAGTTTTCCTCAATGATGAGTGTTGCTTGAAAATTGACCTAGGAAACTCACTATACAATTACTGTTGCAGAAATGGGTTTCTGTGGATTTTGATGAGGTCTTCTTCAAAGAGTTTAGTAATCTAGTGAAGCACTCGATATTGTTTGGTGAGCACTGGACCTGCTTTCTGGGCTACTCATCTGTCTTTGTTTGCACCAGCCAGGGTTTACGATAGAAGAAGGGAAACTGCAGCATTGGGGATTCAGGAAGGGAGCCTGGCAGTCATAACACTATCTAGTACACCAATGTAGAAGGGAGTTTTGTGTATGAAGAAACATGCTAGATCAATGGTCGATTTTGTATGACCATGCACTCTCAGTTTGTTCAACATTGATGTGTAAAACAAATCATCAGTCACCTGATGAAAAGCCATTGATAAATGGCGAAATGGATGAATTAGAAACAAGATGGAAAAATACTACTAGACAGCAAGCCGTACACAGCAGACCTGGATACAAACAGGAACCAATGCAGCATGTATTAATAAGTAAAGCACAACTGGAGATTGAAAGCACTTGCATGTACAACAAGTACGAGAGGATCAGAGGAATTGCAGTACACGCAAACTGCTACTAGTAATTTGTAATATCAATGATAGTATCCATGACTCCAACCTAACAGCAGCACAACCAATTGTGTGCATAATTTCTGCTCCTGTACAGCACAGGCTCGGGAGGAAATTTGCTGCCCCACAGGGTTTTATTGCTGTTGGCATGGTACTCAATCCTGCTTCTGGAAAAAAGGAGCGTGTAGTAATAATATCCAGGGCATGAACTTCCTCAGTGATGGACGATTAGGCTGTTCTGTCTGACAATGTTAGCTTGTGACTCCTTTGTTTAAAGGTAGTATTGGAAGAGAAACTCTTACAGGAGCAGGAGAATGAAGGGAAAACTGAAGCACTGCTGTTACAGCTGCTGTGTCAGTGCCAGTGTAAACAATTTTGCTGATATCAGGACACAGTATTTTGGTGACAATAGACATTGATCACAGTGGTAATAGCTCTGAAAGGTACAGAAATTGTCATCTGATTATTATCTTCGCCAGAAATCTAATACAACTGCACACTTCTAAGTTTAACAGCTGCTGAACTATTAATAAAGAAAAAAAAAATAGAGGGGAAAGACATGAGGATACTGCCTCTGTTACACTGCTTTGGCACTGATATAAGTTTCTGTGACTAAAGGTTCACACTGGATTATGACACGAGCTCCAGACGCAAGCCTGCGATGGTTAAAATATGGTTGACTCCTCACACTAAGGGAAAACAGAGAAAATTCTATATTGGTTTCCTGAACAAACTGCAAACAATAAGAGACTCACCTTTCTTCAATCTTGATCACTTTCTCCCTTTCGTCACGGAATGATACTACTCTTGAAGGTTGTGATGATGGATTGATCATCTTTTTGCTCGTATTTCTTGACAATGTCTTGGATTCTTGTTCGCCACCCACATCTGTGCATATGGTTACCAATGTCCCACTTGTCGGTTGCTGACATGGTGCCATTCTGATTTTTTGTGGGATAAGTTTACTTCTGTCCTCCAAATGATCCAAATTTGCTATGGAGACTTCTTTATCAGAAACACTGCAACATATTCCTTCTATGGTTACACTTTGTGCAGATGAACTGTAGGCAAAAAAGCTTATTTTGTACACAGAGATCATGTTGAAGGAGACAGCCATTGAGATAGTGATGGGCATGAGGGAATTTGTTTGTTTATAATACAATCAACTAGTGAAGAAGAAGGATGGACATAAGTTTCTCACTTGCATATGATTGAGCTAGTTGTTCATCATAAAGAATAGATAGTGCAGAACAAGAAAAAGGAAGTCGGAAACTTACCTGTTGTGGTCACATGAGGAAGGCCTAACAGTGGCGGACATCCCTTTGCCTGACTCACACCTATTCTCTGCAGTTTGGAGCAGTCTTCCTCTGCAATGGTTGCAGTTTCCTGAGTCTGAAGCTCCTCTGGCTCCATCAGAACTTCTTGGACGCATGATGAGCGTGCCAAGGGGAGACAAGACTGGAGATGAAGGCAGGAACTCAACATATTGTGTCAAGTACTGGGGCTTGTGTGTTGTTCGCATGAGACCACAGGCAGGGAGATGCTGCCTTGCAGACATGGTTGACCCACAAGCCACGAGTCGCATCAGCAGGTTGGCAGGGTTCAGCTTTGTGGCCAATGACTGCACTGCTTCTTTGTCGTCGTCCTCTTCTAGTATCCTCTTAGCAGTGGCAGCCCTTCTGCCATGAGCCTCAGCCCTTATCAGGGACTCCAAGGTCCCGCTCCTACCACTTCTTCCAGAGGAGAAAGATCCTGCATTTTCCGGTTGCTTGTTTTTGGTAGGTACGGTTGTCTTGGCCGGTGTGCTATCAGTACTGCAACTAGTGTCCTTGTGAAGCTCCCTGCCTGCTGCTGTTCCTTGGGTCTGTGTCCCCAAGTCTTGTGATGCTGCGATGACAGAGCTGCACCCTGGCATCCTCTGCTTGTTGTGAAGTGCAAGGCTAGATGGAGTGGGAGAGCTCGCGCCACCTGAGGATCCTTTTGTTGTTGGCTTATTAGGGGACGAGGGGCTGCGTGAACAGCTTGAACGTGCTGATGCTGTCTCCTGATCTACATTCCCAATGGTGCAACAAGATGATGGTGATATTGATGATATTGCTGGCTGTGACCCTTGGTGCACAGCTAGAGGTGGTGCTTCATCCTCAACCTCAACCTCAGCCGTGGGAGGAGATGATGATGATGAATTAGCAGTCCATCCTTCTTGCGAATAAGTTGGTGACTCTTCATCAGGATTCGGCTTGACACATGGGACCTTTGGAATAATGGTTGTGTCAACATTCGGCTGGTCATGATCTGAAGCAAGAGAAAACAATAAGTAAATCCAATAATCCGTTAGTTAATAAGAGCACCTTGGCCATACATGCTGACTAACTGAGAGGTAGCAATTGAGCACAATGCAGCACATATATACTTATATATATAATAACATACCTTTTGGTTGTGGTGCAGCTACAACTATAGGTGGTGTTGAATGGCGGAGGGGCAAGAGTGATCCCTTGAGGACATACTCGCTTTCCTGGGCGGGGAGCAGCATATCATCCTCCATCACATCATGCCACACGAATCCGGTTTTGTACCTCCTAAATTGTATTGCATATGTCAGTTGCCAGGAGCAAGGAAGCAAATGATCTGGATGGTTAAGTTACCTTTTGCACGACCAGGAATACATGGTGGCCATGCCTTTCCCTCGCAGCGCGTCCAGCCGATAGATCACATCTCTGAGGAAGAGGGCTTGATTTGGGGACGCGAGGTGCATCTCCATCATGTGTGGGTGCTCCAGGTGCCGTCCACTGCGGCACAGGTAGTACACCACCGTCACAGGCACACCACCTTGGCCTGGGCTGCTGCAGCGCCTCCTTGGTGCCATTCCCTCCATCTTTGCCACTTCCTCCTCGGATGGCATGGCGTCTTCTCTGCCGTTCCCTCTATACTGGCTGATCCAAACAACTTGGAAGCAAGTGCTTAGTTGCAGAAACAGAGTGGTGCTAGCTATCTGCAGCAGGGAATGGCAATGAAAAGAAGGAAGTTTGGTGGTGATGAAAACAGCAAAGCGATGCGATTGACAGGAGGGTGCGGAGGCCTGGGGCAGATACTTATGTATGTAAGCACGTTGTTGCCTGCCCTTTTTCACCCTTGCTTCTCATAGAGGCGTTTTTTTTTAGGTATGCTTGTATGAGCAGCCAGCAGGAGGCATGCATACGGGTGAGCTATGGCTGCTGCAGTGCTGGTTGCTACCAGCACTCACATGGATCTTACTGCCTGCTGACCTGTCCTCACAGGCATACAGTGCTCAGTGCAGGTACGTGAAAGTAATAACGAGAGCAGGACTATAGGAGTATAGTACACTGGTACAGTACAGCTGGGTTGGTTGGGAGGCTATACACTGGATTATATTTTACTTACTGAGGGTTCAGCGAGTTTAATACTAGTACTAGACAGTAGTTTACTCCATCCATCCTGGCATCCACCGTGCAGTGAGTCCAGTAGCAGCTGCTTTTCTTGAGCTACCCTGCCTTTGCATCTCTTGCTCGCGCCTCGCTTTATTTCTTTCCGACCTTTTGCCTCACTGCTCACATGATATGAGACGTAGTGTAGTATAATATCAATGGTGCCATCTTATTCCCTCATATTTTTCTATTAGGAAGATAACATAAATTAAAAAGAAAGAAAAGGGTTGCCACCTTGCTACATGCTCACCCAAACTCTTCTTGCGATGGTAATAGTAATGGAGGCCCTCGTCTTGCGATTTGATTTCACCGTCTTGCGATTTGATTCCACTCGCATGCAGTCGGTCCCAATTCCCAAACTGACACGAGTACGCTTATTCTTGCTGTATCACTGACAGACACGCACGTAGCTACCTACAGTACGTGGTGTTGGAAGGAGACGTGGTGTTGGAAGAAGAGCTGCTGGTGCCAGAGCAATGAGAAGCTGCTCTGCCTCTCTCAGTCTGCATCTGAATATTGGCTGTTGGCACCAGATTCAGATGATCATGATTCATGAGTTCATGAGCTGTGTCGAACTTGGTGGTTGCGTGAGCTATGTTGAGCCCCACCTATTGTATTTTTTCTGGATCCACCACTGGCATATACTGTATGCATGCCGTGCAAGCAAGCCAGACACTGGCGGTCCGCAAGCGCAACCAAACTCGTCAGCACGCATCGACCATCGTACGTATCATGTTCGGTGTAGCTGCCTGCAGATGGCGGTGCGGCAAATGTAAAGGGTGAGTTGTGTCGAGTCCGTGATGTACGACGATTGCACCAGCTAGGTAGGTACGGACGTTTTGCTTGCTTGCTTTTCCTTTGATTTCACGCACCCTCTTCTGCATCAGATTCCTTAGATCTAGGGACATTTGTCCAAGAGCAATTTCTAGAAACTCAATGTTGCACTTTCTAACCATATAGTTCAACTCCAGAGATGGTTGATGCTAAGCGAGGAAAAAAAAAAGAACTAGCCCTACTACTAATCATCTCCAGGAGATGTGCTCAATGCTCAAAAAAAATAAGAAACTGAGCGATTCACATCTATAGAAGAGAAGAAAATGGAAGATCCCTTTAGCATCAAAAAGCGTCACAACTCTTGAGGGTTGTCTGATCTACAAACGGAAGAGATGATAAAAGAAGCAGGTATATTCAAAGAAAACCGATCAAATAGGGAATTTTTTTCTTTCATTTTCTTGTGATGAAACACGGTTTTGATGGTTGCTCAAACAAGCAAATTCATGTGTGCGGGTAAGCGACATGGTCTTTTGTAAATAAAAAAAAAGGCTAACATAGTTAGATAATAATACATACCACACCATTTTAATACATTGTCTATGCCACTCTCTCATGGTAATTCTTGAAGTCCGTATCTCAGCTGGCTTGCATGAATCTGACGCGTGGCAACCCATACAACCCGCTTATATTATCGTATTAGGGCGTCCCCAACTATATATGGCCATGCGGCCCGTGGGCCGACGGCACGGCCCGCGGCATGGCCTTTTGGCCCAACACGAACACGGCACGGCACACAGGCCACTGTGCCCGTGCCGGCACGGCACGAGGCCCAGTGCCGTGCCTGGGCCGCCACTCCAGCCCATGACACGACACGGGCACGCACGGCCGAAAAGGCCGGCACGGCGAGCGGCACGGTGCCTTGCCTGTTTTTTCTTTTTGAAAATGTCTGGCCTATTAAGAATCTCCAATTTCCAGCCCAATAAACCTAAACCCTAACTTCCCTAGCGGCCCAGCCCACCCCCTCCCTCCCCAATCCCACCCACCGGCCACCGTTGCGCTGCCAACAGCCGACTCGCCACTCGCAAGTCACGAGTTCGCCGATGCAAGACTGCACCAGCGCCCCTCCTCCTCGTCCCTCCTCGCGCCAAGCCGCCGCCAGCTGGCGCACCTCCTCCTCGTCCCCCGCAACGCCGGCGCCCCTCCTCCACGCCCTCCCGCACGGCCGCCATGGCAATTGCTGCGGCGCCCGACCATCCTCGCCGCACCGCACTCCCTCCTCCACATCCCCGAGCTCACCCCGACGCCGGCGATGGAGCGAGCCGGCCCCGACGTCAGATCCGGTGCCGAAGGACATGCTCGCGGTGGGCGGCGGCCACTGCCATCTCCGGCCCTGGCCTCGCACTACCCCCCTCCTCCTGGCTGGCTTCCTCTCTCTGGTTGCCTGCACTTCCGTCGTGGGCCGTGGGCCGGCACAGCACGGCGAAAATGGCCGTGGCCCATGGGCGGCACGGCACAGCAAAACGACCCATGTGCTGTGCCATGGGCCGAAGGCCTGGCCCATGGCACGCACAGGCATGGCACGGTGGCACGGTGCCGCACGCCGCAGTGCCGTGCCGGAGCGTACCGTGCCGTGCTGGCACGGTGGCCATATATATCCCCAACGGCTAACGCAGTGCTAGTTTTTTTTGAGAATACATATCTGCATTTTAAATAAGGAAAACATGAGCACAAACATATCAATACAGATACGTATGTGGACACGGATATAACTGTCCTAGCCGAACTTCATTAAGGGCCCTAAGAAAGAAAAAAATTACATCGAAGGCCTTGGATCCTTCATGAATCTTCCGAGGATGTCCACCTCGCCGCTGGACATCACCACCGATGAAGAAGACGACCATCACCATGCGTTGGAGGAGTCCCTTCGCCAACTGGCTTTGAGTGGAGTCGAAGTAGATACCCATCAACAAGGACGGGATGAAGCCATCAACGATTCCCCATTGAACGGGGCCGCGCCCCAACATCCCCAACACCCGGATTTGCACTCGCCGACGACGGCCGCACCCACCACGGGAAGATCGAGCTAGAACCGACCCACCTCCAACCACCACACCCATGAACAACACCGCATCCAAGCAAAAGAAAAAATACACCAGAACAATCACCATCAAACAAAGACTGTGACTCACCAGCTATGGACTCCTGGAAAGGGAATACACTGGAACCCCTTCTTCCCAGACTCGCCATTGGCGCTGGAGGAAGACGCCAAAGGGAGGAAGAGACCCAAGGAATTTATTCACCTGCGACGCCACCGCCTTCGCCTCGCCACCGTCGCTAGAAAGACGAAGCCGCAAAGGATAAACAACCTCCCAGCAAACCCTAGCTACACCGTTGACACTCGACGGCAAGCACGACCTAGACCTAGGCAAACAACTAGCTACCCTATATACATCCAGCCGACAAGTCCCCGTCTTCCTCCCTCTCTAGTGCCTAAACGGCCATCGGAGAGGAAAGGGGCCGGTAAAATCGCCGCCAGGAGCAAGCGTCGCCTTTTCTTGGAGAGGATGGATGTGGAGAGAAAAGGACTGACGACACAAGGACGCAATGCTAGCTAGGAGAAGCTCTTAGCCAATCAAATGGAGAGAGAAAGTTCACAAACCTGCTAGCTAGCGACGAGCTCATGGCTCAGCTCGCTTAGTTTCCAATGAATTCTGTCTCTCTGCCTTGCCTTGCATGTCCCACTCCCCTCTATACCGTGCATGCGGTATTTTTTTTTCTTTTTTTATTATCACTCAGCTAGCGATTTTCATACTCCTTGTTGAGGATGCCCTTATACTTGCTCTTAGTTACACTTATTAAATATTTGAATATCACTATCGTTGACTTGTTCATCTTCAAATATAATCCTCCCATGTCTTTTTTGCTATTTCATCTCTCATATCATTTCTAGCTTGGCGTAAACTGTTAAATGCTAGCACATCATTACTGTATTGGTCGTCTCCTGCATGATATTTGATTGATATCTTCGATAGCACTATGGGCCAATGACATATCTCCATTGTATAGCCGTATGAAATTATGAGTTACACACAACAAGCTATGAAGATATCAACCTGTGTGCCAATATCATATAATGATGTAGCCTTTAATATGGGATACTTCATTTTTAATATACCAATAATTCTCTCTATATGATTTTTTGAGCATGCATGTATTGAATACTCCCTATTGATTTTGTGGTTTTTGTCCAACTTTTCCCTGTTCTTCTATATGGGTATCTAGTTCCATGATATGGAACAAGAAATTCTGGTGTGTTAGCATAAACTACATCTACTAGGCAGGGGCCAATCTAGGATATTACCTCATTAGGGTCAAGGACTGACGAGTCAAATATGTATTGATTCTCTATTTTAAGAGTAATTTGCACATGGATAAAAGAACTTTTAGTGTTATTTTCAGCAAGTTATCGGGGTTAGCTGGCCCGATGGATACATATAGATTGGCTACCGCTACTAGGTAGAATTTACTGTGAGGGACACTAAATCCATGGTTAAGGGCATCATGGAGAACTCTTGCATTAGAAGCAGATCCCTCCCTAGCATGCACATGCACAAACTTTATATCGAAGTCACATGCAACCATCATGTTTTGTGTGGTAGACCTTGTTTTCTGTCAGAAGAGGAATAGTCATAGGAATGTGAGTGCCATCAATTGCACCACTATAGTTCTGCATGGGTTTGTTCTATGCTTAATATCAGAACCACAAATTAATTAATTATGAATTTATATACCAATAAAAATATATTACCTACAAGTATGGTGTTTTAAGATGCTGGTGTAGAGAGAAGCCGTATATATGTAGTTGTATGTATGTTGTGTTAAGCGCAATGAGCACTTCTTTGGGCTAATTGTTTCTGCACTATGCTGAAATTGATCTTGCAATATTCGATTGTTTGCATTTTTTTTGGTATTGCATAAAGGAACATGCCTAATTTCTCTTCCACAAATCGATACCTTGAATCAATAAAGAAGGTCATTTTCACACAATCTTTGAATGAGAGCTTGGAAAAATCTATCTTTTGCATACGGCCTCATGACCTATTAGAGTTTCATAAATAGATGCGGCTCCATCCCGAATAGAATTGTATATTGCTTCCTTTTTGGTTTTGATATGGAATTGCATACGGCCTCATGCCCTGTTAAAGTTTCATGAAAATGTGGTTCGTCCATTCCAAATAGAATTGTGGATCGCTTCCTTTTTAGATGATTGGGATGGGCTGCCTTTTTCCAGTGTTGGGTGGATGAGAAAAATGAATTCATCTTCATTTTGTGATCACCGGCGATAATTTAGATCCATAGAAAGAAACACCTTCTACCACTGAAAAATGGTTGATAGCACTAGCTAGGATGAGAGATGTGCAACTCTCCAAGGTCTACAAAATGAGCACGTGCTTATGTTGTGTGGTGACGCTTGTTTCTGTATTTTAGGATAGGAGGTGCAACTCTCCATGTTTGGAGTATGCTTTGTTCATCGAAAAATGTGAAAATTCAAATTTCTTTCGTGAAATCCAAGCGGTCCAAATTTTCTATTTATGTGGTTTGCAATCACATAATTTTCCACTTTTCATAGTTTTCCCCTTTTCACTTCTCCTCCTCGTTGCTGTTTTGTAACGTTTCTCTGTTTTATTTACATTTGTTTCAAACAGAGACTGAATCAGGTGGGTCTCGATTTGTCTGTCAGGTTACTCACAAAATTACCCACTCTGGTCGATCACTCCTCTTTTGGCAATTAGGTTAGGGTTAGGTAATTACTAGGTAAGAATCGCAAAGAAAAAGAGAGGTAATTAGGTTAAAAGAAGACGTGGAGAAAGGAACAGAGCAAAGTGGAAACAAATTTCACCGACCAACCAATGCTGTGCTGCCGTCCGTATGCCTTGTTGTTGACTTGTCAACCACACGCAGCTCACTTTCCTTTACTCCCCAAGAAGATGAGAAGAGGACCAAGGAGGGGATCTCGCTCAGACCACCGAATCCATCCACCAAGATTCCGGGCACCTTCACCGCCGCCTCCGCTGTCTGTCTGTCCCCGCGGCCGCGGCAGCCTAGCAGCAGCAGGAGGAGGAGAGGATCCCTCCTCTCCTACTCCCTGTGTAGAACACCTGCTTGCCTCCCTTGCAAAGCACATCGACGGCACGGCCAGGGAAGGTTTCCGCGATTTTCCCACAGCCCCCAGCACTGATGGGGATACCCAGCGACGACGTGGTGCAAATCCGCCACGCCGACGCCGCTGGCGAGCCCACCGTCGTCACCGTCAGCTGCCCCGACAAGACGGGCCTCGGCTGCGACCTCTGCCGGGTCGTCCTCCTCTTCGGCCTCAGCGTCGTCAAGGGAGACATGAGCACGGACGGGCGGTGGTGCTACATCGTGCTCTGGGTGCTGCCACGTGGGGGGCGGCGGCCCGTGGTCGTGCCGTGGGACCTCCTCAAGGACAGGTTGCTTCAGCTCTGCCCCGTCGCGACGCCGTTCGGATTCGACAGCGCCTACCTCGCGGCGGCTGGCCTGCAGGACGCTGCGCCTCCCGCACCACAGCTCTTCTTGCTCAAGCTATGCTGCTTCGACCGGATGGGGCTCTTGCATGGTAACATCTCCACTCCACCTCCTGCTATTGCTAGTTTTCCCCTAGGAGATTCAGTAATGATAGCCTGCCTAGTTCACTAACCTACCTGATTGATCTCTACTGTGAAAAGTAGTAGTCTAAATTAGTGCTTCACCTACCCATTAGCGTGCATTTCTTTGCCATTGGAGTCACTTGCACGTGTGTCTCTAGGAGATTGTAGGGGTTCTTTTTCTTAATAATAAGGTTATAATAACTCTGCAATAATATTGCTAGTAGTTAGGTATGATAGCTTCATATCCATCTGAATTTAATTTTTAATGTAAGCGAAGGACTGCTACTACTGAACAAAAAGTCTCTTTGTGAGATACATGTAGCTCGAAAAGGTCTAATTTTGGATCTTCTTCCTGGGAATTCTGTGTTCCACAGATGTGACGCGCGTTTTGTGCGAGCTGGAGCTCACTATTCGGAGGGTGAAGGTCTCTACCACGCCTGATGGGAGTGTGCTAGATCTTTTCTTCATCACAGATGCCAGGTCAGTTTATCTCCAAACACATCCAAATCAGTGCCTTATGAGAATCTTGTTTTTCTGTCTCTAAATTCCAGAAACTATTTTTCTGTGATAACATGATAAAAATCTTTAGTTTTGTATTATTCATCGAGCATCTTGGCTCAGATATCAAGAATTATCCATTTTCTATTTTATGTCATAATGTGGTACCGTGCATTGTGTACCAAATTCCACCATTAAGAATAGGGTTTAGCTCTATGTCTTCCTTTAGATGGTTATAAATGAACAATTTGGAATGATTTCAGGGAGCTTCTGCACACAAAGAGCAGAAGAGAAGAAACTCAGGACAAACTCGAGAGTGTCTTAGGCGACTCCTTGACATGTTGTGAAATTGATCCTGCTGGTGAAGACATGTTGTCCTGCCTCCAATCCTGGGCTTCGCTGACACCTGCTATTATGGAACAGATGTTTAACACAAATCTCATAGAGGAGCAATTGATTCGCACAAGGGGTGGTGCCATCTCTGTGACAATGGATAACTCACTTAGCTCTGTTCACACTCTTATTCAGATTCAGTGTGCTGACCATAAAGGCCTCCTATATGATATCATGAGGACGGTGAAAGACTGCAACATTCAGGTAACAACAAGATTCGAGCAAAACTAATTCGTGGCAACTGAATTCTCTCTTTTTAAACAAAGTGAAGAAAGCGAGTAGAATTTTGTTTGCTATCAGATTTCGTATGGTCGATTCTATGCGAGCCAAAATGGAAGGTGCGAGATTGATTTGTTCGCAGTGCAATCAGATGGGACGAAGATCCTTGATCAGCACAGGCAGAAAGCACTGTGCTGTCGCCTAAGGATGGAGGTCCTCCAACCACTGCGTGTGGCATTGGTGAACCGAGGTCCTGACACAGAGCTGCTTGTAGCAAACCCAGTTGAGGTTTCTGGAAAGGGTAGGCCGCTGGTGTTCTTTGACATCACCCTTGCTCTCAAGAATCTTCAGAAACGAATCTTCTTGGTATGGTACTATATATTGTTTATTCTCGTGCATATTTAACAGTGATTGATCTTAGATGATTTTTTTTCAACCGAGAAGCATCTCTTCACAAACGATGGAACATTGTGATGTTTGTAGGCAGAGATTGGGAGGCACGTTGTGGAAGATAGGGAGTGGGAAGTCTATAGATTGCACTTTGGTGAGGAGCTTGAGCTCTCGTCTGTGTCGCGGAGCAAGATTGTGGATGCAGTCACCAACATGCTGATGGGGTGGGACTAGTGACACTGCTGCCGTGCCTCTAAAAATTATCATTAGTGTTCCTGAAGAAACTAACTTATTTGATGCAAGTAAAAAGCAGCGACTGATCTCTACTTGTTACAATGGTTTTGAACTAATCCAGAGACACATTATCTCTACTAAATCTTTGATTATCTGAATATACACTAGGACACCGGGTCCTGTAGCCTGCACCAAACCTCAGTTCGGCTCATCCCTGATGTATATACATATATATTGAAGCGTCATCAAGAGTTATGTGTGACAATATACCACTTCGTCTTTGTTAGAAATTGAGTGCTTCCTGCTGATCGGTAAACAAGCACAAAAATACAAGAGCATGTGTTGGGAGATGGAATTGAGGTCTAGACTACTTCTGGATGATTTTAGAACAGGAACGTGTATATAGAGGAGTCATCAAGAGTTATGTGTGACAATATACCACTTCGTCTTCATGTATCCCTTTTATAGAAGGAAGAAGCAGAACACTGCTACTTAAATTTTACTATTTAACTTACTACACCCATTAATTTGGCTACTATTCATAGTTTCTCATAGATTTTTTTACTTTCATTTCACAACACTACCCCTTTGATGCAGATCGTGTTATGGTTGAATCGATTAATAGAGAACTCGATATTCATGATTTAGGCTTCAAACCAAGTATGATTCGAACTCTTGCAACTGTTGTACCACAAATATGTGTTACAACCCCTGGCCGCCGGCGAGGCGCCGAGGCGTGAGAAGCACAGATGGAGATCGCCGCTGGCGAACAGAGGAATCTCTATCGCTTGATACGGTCCGATTAACGAAATACAACTTGTCTGTTACACGCAAGGGGGAAGCGGCCTATAGTCTCGTCCCGGACACTGGCTCGATGGCCCACCTGACAGCGACACAATACAAACGTTCTCTTAACAGGAAATTACTGAATCAGCGAAATACGTCTTCGTCTTCATACTCCGCCTTCTCTACTCTTGGGCCTCCGCTTCCAAGTTGGGATGGGCCATGACATCTCCCCCTGCCGAAGCTGCTGCTTGTCCCCAAGCAGGTGCAACCGGAAACCTTGCCTTGAGCACAGAATAATCCCAAGTTGCAGAAGATGATGGTAAGCCTGTCGAAGTCACTAACACCTGAGTGATGACATGGTTACCTTTCTTGACCAGATGGCGTTGGAGAATTGTCGTTGGTACTGCCTTGGAAGCTTGCAGATCAGTGACAGAAGGAAGCTCGGAGTATACTGGTGTGTAATCGGGAGTGAAAGGCTTCAGATGTGAAATATGGAAAACTAGATGAATCTCACTGTGGGCTGGCAGAGCAAGTTTGTATGCAACCTGGCCCACCCTTTCCACAACTGTATATGGTCCAAAGTACTTGTAAGACAGTTTGAGGTATGGCCTATGAGCCACCGACGACTGTGTGTATGGTTGCAGCCTGAGAAGAACTTGATCTCCAACTGAACAAAGGATTTGTCAGTCCGATGCCTGTAGGCTTGTAGTTTCATCCTGTTTTGAGCTTGAGCTAGCCTGGATTTCAAAATCTGCAAGTGTTGCTCCCTTGTCAAGATCAATTCAGAGACTGATGGTGGACTGTCTGAGTCTGGTGCAATTTGCATACCCAGATTGGGTTCTGCACCATACAAAGCATGCAAGGAGAACCCAAAGTTGTATGATAGGAGGAATTGTACCCAAAGTTTAGCCAGAAACTCTTGTAACTGAGAAACCACTTGCAGAGCCATGAGATGAGGGATTCTAGACAGAGCATCAGCTGCATGGTTTTCTTTCCTTTTTCTATAGACAACCCTGAATTGCATTCCCATTAATCTTGTCATAACTTTCCTCTGCATATCAGAATGGAGATTCTGCTCATTCAAGTAAGACAGGGACTTGTGATCAATCAAGATGATAAACTCTTGCCTTTCCAAATAAGCCCTCCATTTCTCAATGGCCAGAGTCAATTCCAAGAACTCTTTCTCATAGATGGACAATTGTTTTTGTTTTCCCCCCGGGCCTTGCTGAGATATGCAATTGGCTGCCCTTGTTGCATAAGAACTGCACCAATTCCCTCACCACAAGCATCAGTTTCAACTGGAAAGGTTTTTTGAAATCTGATAGGGTTAACACCGGTGTAGATGTCATTGCTACCTTGAGGTTATCAAATGCTTCTTGAGCTTGAGCTATCCACTGAAAGGTTTTAAGCCTGAGCACTTGAGTTAAAGGTTTTGAAATGATGTCATAGTTCTTGACAAACTTCCTATAATAACCAGTTAAGCCCAGAAGCACCTCAACTCTGTCATGTTAGTTGGGGTAGGCCACTTTAGCATATCTTGGGTTTTAGATGGATCAGTTGACACCCTTGAAGCTGAAATCACATGCCCTAGATATTCTATACTGGACTAAGCAAAAGAGCATTTGGAAGCTTTCAAGAAAAACTGATTGGCCCTGAGTACTTCAAAAACTTGTTGTATATGCTCAATGTGATCTTCCAAGGTTCTACTATAGATCAGTATATCATACAAAAACGCTAGTACAAATTTCTCAAGAATGGGTGGAGCAGATGATTCATAATGCACTGAAAAGTAGCAGGGGCATTAGTGAGCCCAAATGGCATTACCTTGTACTCATAATGGCCCTGATGTGTTTTGAATGCAGTTTTATGCTCATCCTTAGGAAGCATTCTGATATGATGATAACCAGCTTTCATGTCTAGCTTTGTGAAGAAACTTGGAACCAGCCAGTTCATCCAAAATTTCATCTACAATTGGTAGAGGAAATTTGTTCTTGATAGTCATAGCATTCAACTTTTGATAATCCACACACATTCTCCACTGTCCATCTTTCTTTTTGACCAACAAAACAGGAGAAGCAAAGGGGGAATGACTATGAGTGATCAAACCAACCTCTAGCAATTGCTGGACTTGATTCTCAATCTCAGTCTTGTGTAATGGGGAATAATGATATGGTCTTGCATTTACTGGAACAACATCAGGCATCAAAGGAATAGCATGATCATAACTCCTATGGGGAGGGAGATGCTTAGGATCTTGAAAAATATTAGCATATTGAATTAACAAATCCTCAATCTCAGGTACTGTAACATTGGGCTTAGACTGTGAAGGAGCTGAACTTTCCAGAGGTGGGTCTATTGTTGCATATATCCAGATATCATTGCCCCTCATGGACTTGTACACCTTTTTAGCTGATATGGGTTGTACTTGAACCTCTTCAGCCTTCAGGCCTTGCAAAGTAATTTGCCTGCCCATATGTGGAAATGAAATGGTTCTAGCTTCCCAGTCACAACTCATTTTCTTGACTGTTTTGAGCTAGTCATATCCAAGGATAGCATCATATGGTAGGGTGTCCAACATAATCATATCAGTTTCAAAGGAATGTCCTTGAATATACCATTTCAGCCCCTGGAATTGTTCAGTAGCCTTGACTACAGTAGCATTATCCATCTTAACTTGATGAGCAGGGAAAGGTGTTACTGACAGATTAGCAGAATGAACAAACTGCTTACTCACAAAGCTGTGGGTACTCCCTGAATCCACCAAGATAATCATGGACTTATCCTGAACTGTGGCTTTCAGCCTGATAGAGTCTGGTGCAACAGTACCAGATATAGCATTGAGAGAAAGCTGGCAGAAATTCTCAGTAAGCATTTCATCAATGGCCAAATCATTAAGGACTTCATCATTAAGTGGTCTGTCCAGATCATTGAGGACAGGGCATTGAGGTGAGATTTCATTTTCTTAGCACATACTTCAGCATGTTCAGGTTCATACTTTTCACCATAAGAGAAACAGAGATTATTAGCTTTCCTGTAATCCCTCAGTTGTTTGTCCCTCCACAGGGTACCATAGCCTCCAAGTTGTTTAGCTTTAGGTTTAGCTTGATAAGCTCTGGGTTGTTGTTGCTTTTGCTGAAACTTGTTTTTGTTTTTGTCCAACATTCTCTGCTGAATCTTAGCAATAACAACTGCCTTTTCAACTTGCCAGGAAGCTGTGGTGCCACAACAGCTCTAATATCATCGTTTAACCCTCTCACATACTGAGTTGCAAAAAATTTATCATCATATCCTAAGCCAAGCATACATACATCATACTGCAGAGATTTGTATTGAGAAGTATACTCCTCAACTGTACCACTTTGCTTGAGCTCCAGGAGATCAGTTAGGGCATTGTCATAATCATCTAGGCCAAATTGGCTTGTAATCTCCTGAGCAAATCTCTGCCAAGAAACATGTGGATGGTGCATCTTGAATGTTTGCCACCACTTTGTAGGATTCTCTTGCAGATGCATGGAAGGAGCCTCAACCCACAAAGTCTCTGGTGTCTTATAGATCTTGAAATATTTGAGATATTTGTCAAGCCACACTTTGGGTTGTTGTCCATCAAACTGAGGAAATAACAGTTTGCCAAGAGTATGGTGAGGAAGAGTATCCTCTCTGTCCCTGTGTCTGTATCCATCATCCCTGTGTCTATTCCTATTGCCATGAAATTGATGATATTGCTCAGGCCTATACTGCCTCTTACCAGCAAAAATGTTGTCAAATTCAGCATCCTCACCCTATTCTACAGATCCTTCATTGTCAAAACTCTTGTCCCCTCTCTAGGATGAGCTTGTTCAGAGTTTGAGCATTAACATCAACTTGCTTGAATAATAGTTTCTGCTCAGCCATGCATTGGTCAACCTTGACATTTGTCTTCTGCAGCTCCTTCTTCACCTCCTGCTGAACAGTTCCCAGATCAGACATTCACTAAGACATGAGAGTCAGTGTGTCCATCAGATCATTCTAGTTGGACTCCTTAGCGTGAGACTGTGACTCCATGTGAGCTAGAATTAACTGAGTTGGAGCCGAAGGCTGCATTGCTTTCTTCTTCGGTGTCGTCTCTGGTTCAGCCAAAGCCTCTCCAATCGCGGGGACACACACACCCCATCTACTGGACTGAGGCACGGATAGGGGATTTTACACGGAAACAACGCTCTGTAACCAAAATTCATGGACGGTCCTCGCTAACGCCACCGCACTACAATCGGCTGATGACTCCCGGAATTTTACGCGAGAACAAGCGCCTCGCAACCCTTGTCACCAAACGATTGAGGCAATATGAGGAATAAACCATGAGCAGGTAATGAAGAAGCTCATAGTGGTTCACGCCGCCGAACCCTAACAGTCGATGCCGAACCCCAGTTGACGATGAGCTGCAGACGGCGACACTGGTAGAGGTTGACACGCGGCCGTAGATCGCCGTGCCGCGCACGCCAATCCCCGCGCATCTCCGATGACGAAGGAAAATCCGTGGGCGAAACTCGAACCCCAATGTTTGTGGAAGTGGTTAGTACCGAATCGAAGCTAAGACGCAAAAAGACGACGCGGATCGAGAAGAATTCACGGCCGAAGCACTGCGAGCACTCGTTCCGCCACCGATTACCACTCTGAGGAGGTTCGATCCGATACTGGAGGGTGGGTGGGTGATGGGGGGCGAGGATAACATTGCTCTGATACCACTGTTATAACCCGTGGCCGCCAGCAAGGTGCTGAGGCGTGAGAAGCACAGATGGAGATCGCCGTCGACGAACAGAGGAACCTCTGTCGCTTGATATGGTTCGATTAATGAAATACAACTTGTCTATTACACGCAAGGGGGAAGCGCCCTATAGGCTCGTCCCAGACACTGGCTCGATGGCCCACTGATAGCGACACAATACAAACGTTCCCTTAACAGGAAATTACTGAATCAACGAAATATGTCTTCGTCTTCATACTCCGCCTTCTCTACTCTTGGGCCTCCGTTTCTGAGTTGGGTTGGGCCATGACAATATGTTGGTTATCAACCATACACAACACGATTGACCTCGCCTAGAAGGCATTTTCTGTAAGCCAAACAAAAAACTAGAAGAACATAATCTAATATTGTAAATATAGATTAAGTATATCAATGTCATATTAAGGTCAAGTCTTTATTCAAACGACTAGTTGGCATAAATGAACAAGAACGAAGAAAGGGTCCTGATTCATAGCAGTCGATGAATAATGCCCGCTTCACAAGGAAAACGACAACGAAACAAAAACCAGTTCGGTAAAAAAAACTAAAACAAAAACCAAACCCTAATGAGTGCGCTGGCTACTAATTATAGAGTCTTGGACATGCATACCCCTGACACACCCTCTAATGGGCTCTAAGACAATACATGGCCTAACAGATTGCCCGTGCTAACGTTACGATGATATTTAAAAAATATATCATAAAATTAGAATAATAAGTTAACCGATGAAATGTACAAATTTATAATCAAATGACATAATTTTGTGGTATATATATAGCCGTACTAATGGACTCTAGCAATAAGAAGCTGAAAAAATAAGATAAGAAAGATGAAAAAATAAAATAATAAAGATGAAAATACTGGATACCTGTTCTTTCTAGCACACCAGAAACATTTTCATGTCTAATTCATCCATGTGTGCACTTCAATAGAATCTGTTTCTCCGTTCAGAAGTGTGGCAAGTTCTCTGATAGCATTAAACAAAAATTTTTGATGATCCTGGTCTATAACAGGTCCGGCACACCGGTGACACGTGGAGGGCAATTTGTGAGCAGAGGAGGCGGAGGTAGGCGGCGTTGGCGCGGCCGAGGCCGGCCTGCTGCTGGCGACGCGTGTGGAGGCAGCGGCGTGGGCAAGGCGGCGGCTAGGGTTGGGGTGGGGAGGAGCGAGAGCTAAGAGCCAATAGCTAAGGGTATGGTTTGCCCTTTTTCTTACTCGATTCAATTGATTACATGGGGGTCTTTATTTATAGTCCTGCCAAGACTTAACGCCTAAGCAACCGGCGATCCTACGGATCCGCTGCTTCCTATTATGGCCATCCCTATTTTCCTAATCTACCTAGATGACGTTGCGATCTCTGTAGATGGCGGCGATGGTGGTGGGGCTGTGCCCAACCCTCCTCGCGCGCGCACGTGCGGCCCTCCGGCCCATGAGACGCGTCTTGTTGTGCCGTCGGCAACATTGGTCCCTTGCTGGCCCTCTAGTTGGCCCAATTTCTTGACAATTTGTGGGCCATGCATTGTGCTTGTTACATGGTCAGACCATCCATTAGTGCTTCCCACACTGCAACTTTGAAAGCTGTGAAAGGGGCAACCTTTTGATTAACAGATCAACTGAATCATGCAAACATCACATAACTTCTACTTTAGAAGCCTCTCTGTTCCCGCCCCCTCTAAAAATGCAATGTACGAATTGCAGTCAAGGTATATGGACATACTGCAGTCAAAGAAGTACAAACTTACATTCTGCATCATCTTCTTATATTAGGATAAAAAATCTTCAGCGCCTTGACAAAATATTCACCACCTCGACAAAATTTCCATGGACATCACAAAGCTGCTTCACGATCTCTCCATCCACTTGACTTGATGAACCAAAAACCTAAAATGCATAGGGTCATGATCTGTCAGTTTGACTCGACAAAACAAAAACTTGAAAGACTGAACATCACCTGAACTTTGTTTCATTGCATTGCAGACTACCGGATTGACTGTTGGTCACCTGAAAATTGTGAATTGTTGTTTTCAACAAAACTTTGAATTCGCAGAATAGGGAATAGACTAAAATATTGAACCCTGAATCTTTCTGTTTCAACAAACTTGAACATACAAAAATCTGAAGAACCGAATGTGGATTTGCCGGCTATTGTAGCCACTCTGCAATGCAAATATAAAAACCACGTCATCCACTACATCGATCTGCATGAACATAGATAAGCAATCCCCTCATGAAAGAAGATCTATGATTCCTTAGAGTTTTTGCAATAAATGGTGGTGACCACTGAAAGGTTTCTTGGTTGGTTTTGATAATTGAGTGACAACTTTAGGGTGGACTAATATGTTTATGTTGTGATACACATGATTAGTCCATAGATACATGCGTATGAGTAACATATGCCATGGTGGTGGAAATGGCTTGAAGATGTTGAGAGGCTCAACACATGTGATGATGAAGGAGCTCATTGCACATGAGACATGACATAGAGTCATGTGACCAAGATGGTGAAGATCAAGATTAGGCTTGGCTCGATGGACCGGTTGCAAGTGTGAAGGGCAAGTTGAGGCTTTGAAGCAAAGGACCATGCGATGGTGAAGCTTAGGCAAGACTTGGCACCGATGGATCAACGCAATGGAGAAGATCAAGTGAGGTCAAGATCGATGGACCAAGACGGTCATGTGATGATATGGAGTGAATCATATCATTTGTTGATCATGTCGGTGCATATGTTACACTGGCACATTGGTGACGGTGGAAATGGAGATGCACAAGGCAAAGGTATAACCTAGGTCATTTCATTTTCACTGGTCATGAGGTGTGTAGAGAAGTTGATGACCGGATTTAGGATTGATAGGTCGTACTATGAAGAGGGGCAAACTTGTTTTCATATCAGTCATCTAGTGTCACATTGAGCGATCTAACATTGCGACATTCTAGGATTGACTAGCGTTGTGAGATCAAGAGAAAATTCTTTGAAAATGATTGTGAAAATGCTAACACACAAGCACATAGTGATGTACACTTGGTGGTGTTGGCACATTTTGCAAAGGTTGGAGGAGTTTGACGGGTTGAGATGGGTTTGATGGATTTAGCGCTTTCGGGAAAATAAGATGGCTATTTTCTATTGCGCCGGATGCAATGTTGAAATCATGCTAAAATCTCGAGCACAAGTTGTTACACTTGTTGGTTAGCATGGTGGAGAAGACAACATCGTCGACGGCTTGTTTCTGTGGATTTAACGAGCGTCAGACGCGCCATGTCTGAGCGTCAGATGCTGGGGCTACATCTGAAGCATTGTTGGCCATGAAGTGTTGTGAGGAGGTGCTCTAGATGCATCTGAAGTCATCGCATCAGACGAGGGACATCAGCGTCTAGAGGTTATAGCTATTGGTGGTGCGTATGGCAATTGTACGCGTCAGACGCTGGGTGCGGCCGATGGTAGCGTCCGGAGCCAGCGTCTGGAGGTCGGGTGGTTTGACACCCTCTCTGTGTAGCGTTCAGAGCTATTGTGCTGTGTCCAATGGGGTGGTCCAGACGTGTTCGACACCCTATCTAATGACTAGTTTTGAATCATGGTTTTGGCGCACGAAATATTGAACACGTCCGACGTGTCCAACGCTAAGCGTTAGGCGCGTCCGACGGTCCCAATAAATGCCCAGTGAAGGGGTAACGACTATTTCAGCCCATGGGGCTATAAATAGAAGTGCTGGTCAGGCCTGGCCGGTTGCTGAGCACACTACAACCTTGGTGGCTTGTGTTGTGGTGCTTGGATGCCCTCTAATTCACATATGCTTGATAGAGATCATTCGATAGTGTGAGTGAGCGATTCTAGTGCAATTACATTGAGAGATTGCATTGTGTGGCACTAGGTGTTCGTGTTACAAGCTCGTGGGCTTGTTAATCTTGGAGGTTGACACCTCCTAGATAGCTTAGTGGCAAGGGACTTCGTGAGGCACGCAACGGAGATTGTGCGATGCTTCGAAGGAGGATTTGTGAGAGGTTTTGTACTCACCTCGCGGGGATCGCGAAAGAGTAGCTCTATTGGATTGCTGTTGGAAAATTTAACGCAATTTCCAGAGATTGATAGTCTCTACGGTGCTAGAAATGCCTTTGGGGTAAATTCTAAGTCTATTGGATAATTACACAAGCGCATAGAATATACCGCTATAGCACTTCACCCAGGAGTATTCCAAGGTATCGTAATTTATATTTCCCAAGGGAAAGCTGTAGCTAGGAATATTTAATAAAAGGGTGTGAGATACTTGTGTCTACTACAATCTAGTACCAACTAATGTAACTAGGGGGGTAAACTAAATAATGGAAGGATAGGTAACTGATCACACACAACAATCCTAATCTAAAGGTAACTGGTAGAGAGCTAGCTATATGGGTGGACAACGAGTGAGTAAAGGACTCCTATGTGTCTTACTTTTACTTCTATGTACTTAATCCTAACAGATAAATGACTTAAGCTAGACTGGTGCCTCACTACATGTGTGGTGGGGATAGACGAGAAAGAAAGAGACTTAAGCGACTATTCTCTTATGGGCGCCCTACACTTTAATAACTAGTCCGAACGTGGTGAGAACCTAATGCCACCCGTGACCTGTCACCTCCCGGGAGTGCGCTCACTCTTTCCATGCTTACTAATGGCAATCAAAGGTAAGACTAAGCCTAAGCACCTCGCTCACACTTACTCTTACACCTCTATCTAACAATCAAATTAGCTAGAGTTCCTATGCAAGATAGGACGATGATACTCACACAAGAGTCGTTCTCAGGAAACTAATCCAACTAAGACAACTATGCTACTAAGACAAGTACACAACAAGACTATAAAGACTATAGACTTGCACTAAGTAAATACTAAGTAAAGTAAAGTAAAACTAAATATATTAATAAAAGTAAAGTCTTACAAGAGAGAAAAGGTACAAGAGCTATATCAGACTCTCCAGAAGACGATTCCGGAGACCCCGAGCTTCACTCGACTTGACTCTAACTCCCACACTAGACTAACTACTACTACCTAGCTTGAGCTTGGAATGTGACTTTTTGTGTTGTGGTGATGCTTTCCAAGGGTGGTGGCAGCCTCCTTATATAGGGGAAGGAGAGGGGGTGCCATGTCATCGATCTGTGTGCTCCTCCACTCTACACCCTTGGATAAACCGAGTTCATAACCAATGTAGATGGACGCTCCTGATCAACTAAGCTGCATGGCGGCATGCAGGAGGTCGGTGGGAGGCCAACCCACCTTAGGGCCCATAGGGTGGGGGTCGGCCGACCCCCTCACTGGGCAGTGGGCCTGGCTGGACCTTCTAGATGGTGTCCCCACCTGAAACATCCTCAAATTTTCCACGAGGGGAAAATTCACAGAACGAATAATAATGTAAAAATATAAGTTATCACATTATTATTCAACAGTTGATAATCAAATCCATACATCAAAACTAGATAAGAAAGTACCTTAATAGGGCTTACATCAATCATTACATCACCACATGGCGAATCATCAGAGTACAATCATCTAGAACAGCTACGGAAGTAGAAGAACATTTGCGGAAGGATCTTCGTCAACCATATTGAGCGCAGGCATGAGACCTTCTAATCCTTACATTTCCAACGTCACTGTGAAGCAAGTAAATTTGCACACCACCAGATGTGTGCAGGCCATGGTCAGCACCGATGAGCTTTAGTGGAAAAGAAACAAGGGATCTGGCGATCCTATAATTTGGCTGTGGTTTTCCTATGCATGCAAGCAGTAATCAAGTTTATAACAAAGTCAAGTTTTAACACATTCCCATCCCACACACACATCCATCCACCATCCCATCCATCCTAGATCCATCACCACATCTCCACCACCATCTCCATCACAACTCACTATCAGGTCGACAAGGCCAACTCCCTCTCGGCCGGTCTTAGTGGCCCGCAGCCCTCAACCTGGCTCACGGCCGAATCAACTCTCAGGGGAGGTAGAACATTCCTCTCGCTAGCCTGATGAGCAGAACACAGGAAAGGTCCATAACCGATGAATTGGTATATGTTTCGATCGATCAACCATGACAGTCTGCAGAGGTTTCACTAATCCACCAGATAGCCATCATAGGTGCTCTAGATCACCTAGGAAGATTTCAGGTGCCTACTGCCATAGAACGATGCCACTCTACCATCTAGCTCTGGATCTCTAAAACGGTGAAGAGATCATGTGTCTGCTCCTGAAGAGAACGCCATGTCATATACCCGCTCTCGAAGAGGGTGCCATGATCGTCTTGGAAGGGTGTTAGCTCCACCTTACGCATATACCTCCCTAACACTACACGCCTAGCAGTAGTGGCATCGATCTATCCAGCAGTTTGGTCGTCTCCCCCCAATGGGAAACGAGTGGAAAGTAAGAGATTCCTATGATCCGGTTACCAGCGCAACAGTTCCTAGGTGTGACCAAGCCGGGATGTCTTCATCAGGGTTTCCATTTAACGTGCTACCATGGCACACTCCTCCTGGCTTCCACCCCTTAGAGGCTTCTACCCAGGAGTTTCCATCTCATCTAGGTTAGTCCACCACAGACTGTTCTTCATGGGAATGTCCAGATCCATTCCCCGGCAAGACTCGCTCCATAAGCTCATCGTAGATCTTGGCTCGATCGACTCAACCCTCACCCTACACCCTGCCGTAAGTTCCACCCCAAACCCAGATACAACACCATCAGCTCACATACCCATCTGATCCATCAACACACACACCAAGCCTGACATCCCAGCCAGACCTTCCTAGGGTTCATCACGTCGCATCAAAATATAAGCGAGTGAAGTATGTATATATTTAATAACGTAGCTTATAAGCATATGGCTAACATATCAGCGGGTAAGTAGGTGAAAGGTTACAACAAGGTAGGGGCTATCAAGTAATATTCTACCATGCAAACCTATCTCAGGTGTAAGCATTGCATAAAAGTAAAGCACTAGCAATTCTAGTTATTAGCCATGTCTAATAGAATTTCTAAGAGAAGGTGCTGCCATGACACCTGTGCTATAGAGGTAGTAGTGGTACAAGTCTTCTCTTGTCAACATAGTCGTACAGCGCAACCTCCTCTTTGGTGCTCGTAGCCTTCTCCCTCGGATCGCTCCTCGTTTGACTCTGAAATTGAGACGTAATAGTCGTGTAAGCGACTCCTATGGAATAGCATAAAGAATTAACAAATATCAAAAAGATCCAAATGCACTCAAACTTTAGCTCAAGCCGTAGAGCTCGATTTATAGAAAATTTGGGTGCTTGTTTCATATTTTTCTGAGTTCATATGGATTAGTTATGATTTTTTGAAGATTTACATGTATTCTAAAAAAGATAAAAGGCAGGATTAACCAGGCGCTGACACGTGGCAGCACTAGATTGGTCCACGTGGTGCTGGTTGGTCTAACAACGTTGACTCAGCAGTTGACATGGATGATGATGTCATGCTGATGTCATCACAGAAAGTGGGACTGTGCTGACGTCACTGCTGACAAGTGGGACCGAGATGACATCACTGCTGATATCAGCGTTGACCTCGGGCAACGTTCAAACCCTAATGGGCCGTTATCAGGCCGAAAACAGGCCAAATGGCCTAGACATGGGCCGGGCTCGGCCCACCACGTGTCGTCCTCGGATTCATCCACGTCAGCATCTGGATCCAACTCGAGCTTGGTTCACAGCGTCATGGTCCATGGTGTACCGGCGAGCGTGGGGTCCACGTGCAGCCTCACAAGTTCTTGTAGAATGGGTCCATGATGTAGTACTCTGGCCGGGTTGGTTCATAGTATTCGGTCCACCGTACTCTGACCCGCGGGGGTCCACAAGCAGCGCCTCTGGTTCTCATGAACCGGGTCCATCTTCTTCTTGTAGCTCTAGCTCCAGCTTTCCCTATCCCCTTTGTTTGACGGCAAAAGGCTCGCTGGCGGTAGAGTCTCCAATTCTAGCGATGCGGTGCTCCATCGGTCCCATCTTCTTGCGCTTCAACTCTACAGCGGCACGGCGAACACGGACATGGGCTTCAAGATGGCGTCTTGGCTCTCGGCGGTGCTGCACGGGGCGAATGGCGGCTCGTCGACGGCGGCGCTCGGCTGCAGCTCCACGGTGTCCAAATCCAAGACCAAGCAGGGCTTGGGTGTGTGATTGGGGTCACCACACACTCCTCCAACGCACCAGCGGTGACCATACCCCACGGCGGAGCCCGCGCGGGCAGCAGCGCCCACGAAGGAACTTCGGCGTGGCCACGGTGCGTGGCATGGCACCCAGAGAAGCTCCCCAGCCTTCATCTTCTACTCCATACAATGCAGCACGTCATGGCGGTGCGGTTCATCGTCTTCTTGTCCTTCGTAGCGGTCGGAGTCGGCGGTGAACATCGTTGCACGCGGTGCTCTGGAGCAGCATGACGACGGTGTGACCTCGAGTCGACGGCCTCCAGTGTGATGAAGCAAGTGGCTAGCATGCGCATGGAGTGTTCCTTGATGAGGCAAACATGGTGTGATGGTTGGTGCAGCCCGAGGCTCAGCGGTGCAACAAAACGACTTCACCGCGGCGGCGCACGGCCGTGGCGTCGGGCATTGCAGCAGCCTTTCCGGCGTCCTCTTGATGCCATGGTCCTTGTGGCTTGGCTAGACCATGCATGGGTGCGTGCATGTGTCCAAACGGCTTGCAGAGGCCTGGCCTACACGCTCGGTATGAGCGCCATGGCCAAGAAGCACAGGGCAAGGGGAAGAAGGCTTCAGTCTTGGGTGCTCACCGATGCGGTCACGAAAGAAGGCACGGTACACGTCCAGCGGTGAAGTCCCGGTGTAGGAAGGGTAGGGGATGAAGATGACGTCGATCGTGCGGCTCAAATTGTCCCCTCCAGTTCCGGCGAGGTGGTTGTCCTCCAACTCTGGTGGCGGCAGCTTTTCCTTGCTCGGGTACGTGCGGCGTGGCTTGGTGTGGTCGAAGCAACAACTGAGGTAGGCATTCACGGGTTCTGGCTCCTCCCCGAGGTGCCCTTTCTTCCCGGTGGCTCGATGATCTTCTGTGCAGCGGCTCCGTCTTCTTCAAGTCCGGTGACCACGGTGGCTTCCCTTCTTCTTCCTTTCCTCTCCTCCCTTCTTCTTCCTTTCCTCTCCTCCCTTCTTCTCCCTTCTCTGTGTGTGTGGTCTGTGAGGAACCGCAGAGCGGCGACGGGCTAGGAAACCCTAGAGGCTCGGTGCCATGCTTATAAGGAGAGCGGCGGGGGCAGGATGGTATGGCGGCCATGGAGCGGTTGCGGGGGCAAATTCGTCCGATGGAGGCTCTCAGGATTGCCCACGCAACCTTGGTGGGCTCCGGTTGCCAGAGAGGCAAGGCAATTTGCCTCGGTGGCCAAGGGAGGTTGGGAGACCGGTGGGAAATAGCGCATGTGCGCATGCTTGCGGGAGGGAAAAGGCGCGCGCTGTGGGCATCTCGTGCTCCCGCTTGTCGGTCCAGGTGGCGGTGGAAGGATAGGCCGTTGGCCACTTTGTCGCTACGCGGGGAAGGCAAGGTGCGGTATCACCCGCAGTAGAGGGTGCTCTGCTCCGCAGTGAAAAACAAAAGGGAACGGGAGGGGACCGGTGGGGTTATGACCGCCGGGTCCCACTACGGGGCCCGCCTGTTAGTGGTGGTGGGCGATGGCTGGCGTGGCGCTGAGTCCTTGCTAGGCCGTGTTCGGCTGGGCCGGCTGCTTGCTTGCTAGGCCGGCTGCACTGCGGGAGGGAAAAGAAAGGAGAGAGAAAAGAAGGTCCACGGGCCTGGCTATGGCATTGGGCCGAAAAGGCTTGTTAACCTTTCCTTTATTTATTCCTTTTATTTTTCTGTTGTTATATATCTCACATGCATAAGATGAATGTAACTTGTTGCAAATAGATACTTAGTAGACATACAAGGCCCTTGGATATTTAGGGTACTATTCCCATATTATTTATTTATTAGATAAATAAATATTGCTGCTCCATTTTACCTGGCATTACATAAATCCAAATAAAAACTGAATCACAAGTGGTTTTAAAATGCATCATGGAGTTACCACTAGTGCAACATATGGATTCACCTAGTGATACATAGAGGCAAGCATGAGGGCATTGAACACTAGATCTTTAATGAGAGACACTTGAGTGTGATGAGGGAAAATAGTGAAGCATGATAGGTGGAGGAAGGAGAGAAAAACTCTAGGGCCTCATCTCATGCAACATGAGTACAAGAGTGTAATAAAGGTGATTGTCTATTGTAACACATAGACACTTCTAGTGAAACATAGAGAGATAGCAAGGGATACTTTGGACACATAACTCCAACATAAAGAGGCATGAACAAGATGAGGGGGGAAATTTTAGTTGAGCATGATAGGGAACTAGATAAGAGGGGAGTCTTAGAGTCTAGTCTCACGTGGCATAAGTATATCAGTCGACATGGTACTTGACTCATGAAACAAAGAGGTAAACAAGTGGTACATTGGATACAAGACTCCAATGAGAGGGGCTAGACAAAGGTGCTATCACATGTGGCTTAAGATTATATTAAGTCACATGTGATGACGATGTTACTTAGTGTGGCACTAAACATATATGCCAGGTGCAAAGAGGGCAGGGTTCCTACATAACAAGCAACAAACATGGGCATGTTTAGAAAAAAATTTTATTGGTTGTATTTTTTGGTGTTTGTAATTTTTAGGGTTGTTACACCACATGTCATCCAGATTGGCTCAGTCTTTTGGTAAATTGTTGTCACATTGCTTCCTTACATGTGGGCCCGTGAATCCTTGTGCAATGAGCTTGAACTGTTGGATGTGAAATCTTGTTGATCTGACGGCTCATCTTCACTCCAGAGAGCATGACATGGATCACACTCGAAGGAGGAGCTCATGTGGGGGTCGGCCGACCCCCTTATTGGGTCCCACCAAAGTGTATTTTGCTGTTTCCTGAAATCACAAGTTAAGAGTACAAGTGGAACTGATTATTGATAAAATATGCTCATGTTATGCTATTCTTCCTTGGAACCGAGGCATGTTGACGGTGTTTTTGAGTTGGTATTTCATGGTATAATTACTGTCAACAGTTGCCCGTGTCATTGAGCTACCACACTTGTGCATGTGGGTTGGCTTGCGGTGCCTTTATGGAGGCATGCCTTGAGGGGCTTGGCTTGTGGACCGAATACCGGAGGAACCACCCAAGGTGTTGGTCGACACAACAGGACGTAGCTTGAGGGCAACCAAGTGAACCTAGTGAAATATCGTCGTGTCATGTGGTGTCTTCTCTTTGCGGTGGTTTGCAATCTTCTTCACAAGCCTTGTATTTACATTCTTATATATATCTTGCTTGTGATGTTCCTCTTAGTGATTAATTAGCTTGTGTAGCTTACTAATCATCTTCTTGCTTGTATAGTGTTGGCAGTCCTTAAGTCACAATTTTACACCGCTAATAAGAATATAAAAAGCACACAAAACATAGTGAATAGGGATTTATGCTAACGCTTTCCATGAGATTTGGTGTTTCACTTGTTTTGCAGGGCTAAGTATAAAAACATACCAAGTTGGGCCAAAAGAAGAATAAAACATAATAAATATTCATCTCCCATTTTGGCTCAAGGAAAAACAAGGAAATAGAGAAAGAAATCCGGCCCGCTCACCTCAACCGAGCGAATCCACAATGGGGCAGCAGTCTAGGCCCGAGCCAAAGGCCACCGACCGAAGGTGGGCGCGAACAGGCCCAGTGGTGCGGTGGCCTGCGCACCAGAGAAGCGGTTCAGGCTCAGTCTTCTCATGTCAGTACATTGATGGTAGGGGAGGACGGTGCGCTGCTCGATTTTCCCAGAATACCCCCGAACCGCCTTCCACTAGCTATAAGAGGAGGGGAGGAGGAACTCTCATTTAATCAACACACCAAGGGAGAAAGAGCACCACTACCACTAGAGTTCCACTCCAAAAGGGCTATGCCCTAGTAGCTAGCTAGAGAGTTAGAGAGGAGATGTGAGCGCGAGAGCGGGGAAGTGCCGGGCTTGTCGGTGCCTCCCCTACCTTGTACCTCTATTTATATTCTACTTGGCTCCTTCACGAGATCTTGGCTAAGTGAGTGTTCATGTTTCTTATAGTCTGATAAAATTCCTTTGTTTAGCTGAGCTTTACCTATACTTACTTGCGGGGATCGATGTTCATCCTTGTGGCGTTTGCTCTAGTAGAAGGACCTCGGGGACGGGTAAGCCTTGATATCATGCTAGAGTAGTAGTTGACAGCTTAGACGTGGTGTTTAGGCTCGAGGCTACCTTCGTTTGCATCGTTCACGTACGGTTGAGGTGGTAGGCGGTGGGGAGTGACCTTGTCCCATCCGTCCTTTGTAATCCCCCACGTCCGTGTTTGGCGTAGAGTCGTACGCCGGTATCGCCTGGCAGACCAGGTGCACTCCAGTGCCCGAAGTGAGCAAGTAGAAGTATTGCAACGCCATCCTTAGGACCCTAAAGGCTGTAGGAATCCATCTCTACCCCCTTTCTATCTCTACCCTTGTGTTGTTCCTTGGGTGAACTAGCTAGTAGAAATACTACCATTCCCTGTGGAAAATACAATACCCTGAATACTTCTGGGTGAAGGCTACAACGGTACTTCCGTACGCTTGTCGATTCTCTGCATACGTTAAGAAATACTAACAAGCTTTCTGGCGTCATTGCCGGGGAACAGTTGCTATTTTCTCTGACCCTGGTTCATCCTTGTATCTGTATCCTTATTTTAAAAAACAAAAAAATTATATTTTATTTTATAAAACAAAATATTTTCTTCTATTCAATCCTACTACCCTGAAGCCGAATTCAAATCCAAATCTTTTTGCTTCAAACGGGGAGTTATTGGAGCAACAATCTTTTTCGAAATCAAACATTTCATCTAGCCATGAACTCCACCCAAGATTCAAAGCCATGGTTCGGGCAAATCTTTTCTTTGGTCATGACAACGATGATTCTTTTGACCACTTGCGAGAATTTGAGGAATTGTGTTCATGCCTAAGCATTCCTAGCATGACACAAGAAACACTTAAGTGGAAGTTATTTTCATCCTCCCTCAAGGAAGAGGCGAAGAAATGGTTCATTAATGCCGTAGGAAATATGAATGGGGACTGGAAGGAACTTAAAGACAAGTTTTGTATTACATTATTTCCTATGTCCCGTATCAACTCTCTACCAGGGGCAATCCTTGATTTTAAGCAAGACAAGGAGGAGTCTATAGGTGCAGCCTGGGCTAGGTTTACAATGTTAATACATGCCAGCCCAGATTTGACTTTACCCGATAGCATGCAATTGCATCTCTTTTATTCGGGTCTAGACAATGATGCGGCCCTATGCCTTGACATGGCCGCCGGAGGCACGTTTTCACATAGAACCACGATGGAACAAAGGAAAATCCTAGATCACATCCTAGGGAAGTAGCTTCCCCGTCGTAGAATCCCTCCAGGCCATAGTCATGTCAAGTATGGGGGAGACCCCACTAGTCGAATCCAACCAAGTACCATCCATAGATTTGACTCATGAGCCCCCACCCGAACCACAAACACCAAAGGAGGCAGTTCTCCATCCTTCGGAGTTCTTGATCAAATTCGAGGATGTTGGTAAAACCTTGAACAATTCTTGGCACGAAAAGGATACATTTCCTTCTAGGGAACTCTCCCCTAACATGGAGCCATCACAAGAATGGTTGTTGGAAATGAAACATTCTTCTGAAGCAATTCAGATTCTTTAACCTTCCATGACTATATCTTGTTTGTTAGGAGAAACTTCCATAGATGCCCTACACAACCTCACAGTCGGCACTAATATCATGTCACAATTCCTGCAAAAGCCCTTTTGGGTAATATGCCGCTAGTACCGACCGACAAAGTCTTCAAGAGTTCGTTAGGGTTCATCATTGAATGTTGTGGGATTGCTAGGGCCGTGCCAATTGAAATTCATGGAACTGAGGTTTGCATAGACTTCCACATCTTTGCCATCCTTGAGTTTGATCTTCTCATAGGCTATCCCTTTGATGAACTTGTTCAAGAAAAATCTTCCCAAGGGAACCCTGATGAGAAGTTTAGGAAAATTGCTCCCAGCACTCACCTAGAAACTCCAATGGAGGAGCATCTTCCTAAACATAACCCATTCAAGGAGGCGATGTTTAGTTCTCCGTTCATTTCTGATCCTTGTGAAATAGAACTCCATCATTGCCCTCACTCAAAAATAAGCCATGTCTCTCTGGCCTTGGAAATGTTGCTCTTGATAATGGCTGAGATGCAACATTAGTTCCACATGAAAATTTCCATGCCATGGACATGCCTGAAGCAACTACTCTAGAGACCAAGCAGCAGCCCGCTAATGAGCATGCTAACTTCCTTTACGAGACATCTCATGTTTCATGCTCAATTTTGGAGTCTCTAGAGTTTGTTTCACTTCTGACCTCGTGCTTCCACGAAAATTACAACCACCTCCTAATTTCTGTTTCTAAACTTTTCAAGAGGTTGGTTGTCGATGCTTATGTTTATCATAAGCATTCAAAATCTCGTAGTGGCACGATGGTGCTTACCTTGCAGCTTGAATATTAGTGCCTATGCTTGGTGGTAATGTTGGGAACTACATCACCATTGATTGCTGCAAAAAGAAGTTCCCACGGTCAAGCTTAAGACCATAACTTAAGCATTGCTGGGAGATACCCTGGATTATCTTAAAAAAAACTTTTCTACATTACATTTATTGTTATTGTTAAAAAACTCTCCTTTTCAATAAAATCAAGGACATGTTGTCAAGATAGTATGCACCTTCGGGTATGTTGCTAACCATTTCAGGTAAAACTAAGAAGAACATGGGTCATATAATGCTTGACGACATGGAGCGACATCAACTACAAACTTTGATGCTCTTGGGTGATGAAACATACTCACAAGGAGAACCCTGACCCAGAACACTTGACTTTTACACAAAAGTCCAAGTGTGGGGGAAGAGGGTGAGAATTCTGAGTTCCACACGCACCAAAGATCATCTTTAAAAAAAATTGATGATGATGCCAGCCTCGCCTTGCAAAAAAAACATGAAAAGAGTTGAAAAAAATAATATTGAGAAAAAAAGAGAGTTAAAAAATATATTCAAAAAAGGGGAGATGTTATAAAAAATTATTGATAAAAAATGGTTATGGAAAAATATATATATAATAGGAAAGACGAAGTGAGACTTCAAAAAAGAAAGAAAGAGGAGTCTCCTTCTGGACCTTTGTTACCACAAAGGTAGTCGCCTGAGTTGGATGCAGTACAATCAAGTCATCATGGTAGCAAGCTATAATCGTTCATCAACATCTGCTACTGGTAAGATCACTCAGGTATAAAAAAAGGTTCACCAGCTTTTTATTCTTGTCTTCATGGCTCATACAAAAGCATGCTTTCTCTTGTTCTTGTCATCTATCTTGGTTTAGGTGTATTTGATTGGTACATCCATAGGTCCTTTTAAATTAAGCATGGTGCTTAGGTTAAAATGGCCTTCTTTGATCAAAATTTGACATGGATTGAAATTTGATCAATGAACCTTGAGTTGCGGACATAACAATAGAAGTAATCTTATATGGACACGAGACAAGGATTGTTCTACTTTGCAACTTTTATCTCTGCCTTGTTTGAACCAAAAAAACATAATAAATAAATAAATAATAGTAATCATAATAAATTTAAGCTCCCCAGGTTTCAACCTGGTAGAGCCCATGCTTGTTTTCCTTTCTTCTTGTTAAAAATAAAAACAGGTACAAGGACAAGTGTGGGGGAGATCTCTCAAGCACAACTAAAACACACTTGAGATCTCCCGTACTTGTTGCACATCCAAGCGAGTCATCATGCAAGAAGGACAAGGACACATGACTTCCATTAAACTCTTTCATCTTCAACGATGGTTTGTGCAACTCTATCCTCACATCTCCTGAGTTTACTTTGAAAGATTAAATTGATTAATTTAAAAAGGCATATCTTTTTTGCACAACATCTCCATGCTATCCTTTGATAAAATTTGCATACTCCTTATTCTTCGCCAATATTCCTATAACCTATAAACAACTATCATAGGGACCCCATGTTATCTAAGTAATTGTAGTATGTGATATAGCTGGATGATTTGAACCTTGCTCTTTTTATGATGGACTTGGGATTTATTTTACAAAATCAAAATTCAATAGCATGCTCCTCAATGATAATGAATTTCCTACCAAGGCCATATGACATGATTCATTTATACAAACCTTTAGTCATATGCTGCTTGTCGGATCATTGAGTTTGGTCAAATTGTTGTGACCTATGTGACATTATGGTCATGTACCCATGATTGAGATTCACGGACACCCATGAATAAAATGCCGACTCTTACACTAAGAGTTACGCACAGCATGCACCCTTTCATCCACCAAAAATGCCAACTCTCACCCCGAGAGTTGCGCACTTGTCCACCAAATAAAAATGCCGACTCTTACCATGAGAGCCGCGCATTCATTATCCATCATATGATTACTCCTCGCATTCCATCATGACATCTCCCCATTCAAAGTTTTCATTAACAGAAGAAGAGATATGGGCTATGTAAAAAAAAGAGAGAAAGAAAACATGCCAAGGGGCATGAAAAAAACAAAAAAGAGAAACGTCCATGCCAAGGGGCATGAGATAAAAATCCAGGTAATAAGCAACAGGAAAGGAAATCCAAATCCCCGTTCAAAAAAAAAGAATGCTTCTATAGCCCATATTCCTCTAAAGATATCATCCATCCAATAAAGAGAGTCATGATGCATGGAGTACCAAATATTTAGAATTAGGAATCATATTCCATTCCACACACTTGCACATCTCAATCTAGTGTATGACTTGTATCTCCATGTGGTTCAGTTTTTGACTTGACAATATATGTGATGCAAGTATGCCCACTTTCATACCTACCCAAAACTCCACTCAAAATCTTTAGAGATAGGTTATGAAAAGAAGGCACTTTCCAAATGCCTTGGTGAGGAACCAGACACATATATGAGCGATTTGAGAGCATCATTTGAGGAGCAAGGCTATCTTTTCTTTTTTAAAATCTTATAAAAACCTAAGTTTCTAAGCTGACTGATGCAAGGGGATTTGAATCCATGTTGTTCCATTATTCAATTATCCAAGATAATGTGATAGACAATTCAAAGTTCACAAGTGCAGGTGAAGCTTGAAATATCTTGTATGCAGGTTATATATCAAGGAGATAACCCATCTTAGTCCTAAACTTTACTCGAGGATGAGCAAAGGGCTAAGTGTGGGGGAGTTTGTTGGCGGTCCTGAAGTCACAATTTTATACCACCAATAAGAATATAAAAAGCACACAAAACTTAGTGAATAGGGATTTATGCTAACGCTTTCCATGAGTTTTGGTGTTTCACTTGTTTTGCAGGGCTAAGTATAAAAATATACCAAGTTGGGCCAAAAGAAGAATAAAACATAAGAAATATTCATCTCCCATTTTGGCCCAAGGCAAAACAAGGAGATAGAGAAAGAAACTCGGCCCACTCACCTCAACCAAGCGAATCCAAAACAGGGCAGCAGTCTAGGCCCGAGCCAAAGGCCACCGACCGAAGATGGGCGCGAATAGGCCCAGTGGTGCGGCGGCCGGCGCACTTGGGGTGGCCGGCGCACCAGAGAGGCGGTTCGGGCCCAGTCTTCTCGTGTCGGTACATTGATGGTAGGGGAGGACGGTGCGCTGCTCGATTTTCCCAGAATACCCCCGAACCACCTTTCACTAGCAATAAGAGGAGAGGAGGAGGCACTCTCATTTAATCAACACACCAAGGGAGAAAGAGCACCACTACCACTAGAGTTCCACTCCAAAAGGGCTATGCCCTAGTAGCTAGCTAGAGAGTTAGAGAGGAGATGTGAGTGCGAGAGCAGGGAAGTTTCGGGCTTGTCGGTGCCTCCCCAACCTTGTACCTCTACGGATATTCTACTTGGTTCCTTCACGGGATCTTGGCTAAGTGAGTGTTTGTGTTTCTTATAGTCTGATACAATTCCTTTGTTTAGCTGAGCTTTACCTATACTTACTTGCGGGATCAATGTTTGTCCTTGTGGTGTTTGCTCTAGTAGAAGGATCCCGGGGACGGGTAAGCCTTGATATCACGCAAGAGTAGTAGATGAAAGCTTAGACGTGGTGTTTAGGCTCGAGGCTACCTTCGTTTGCATCGTTCATGTACGGTTGAGGTGGTAGGCGACAGGGAGTGACCTTGTCCCGTCCGTCCTTTGTAATCCCCCACATCCGTATTCGGCGTATAGCCGTATGCCGGTATCGCCTGGCAGACCAGGTGCGCTCCGGTGCCCGAAGTGAGCAAGTAGGAGTATTGCAACGCCATCCTTAGGACCCTAAAGGTTGTAGGAATCTATCTCTACCCCCTTTCTATCTCTACCCTTGTGTTGTTCCTTGGGCGAACTAGTTAGGAGAAATACCACCGTTCCCTGTGAAAAATACGATACCCTAAATACTTCCGGGTGAAGGTTACAACGGTACTTCCGTACGCTTGCGGATTCTCTACATACGTTAAGAAATACCAACATATAGCTATAAGTTATTCCCTTGCTTTGCTTAGTTTGTGTAACTAAGTGAGTTGAACTCTTGGGTTTGGCTTGTGTAGCCATGTCCTTAAGCATCTAGTGAGTTTAGGTTGGCTTGTGCTTTTTGCTCATTAGAATTGTGTAGGTGCTCCCTTATTTGCCAAAGTACTAGTTGCTTAGGTTTGTGTGACCTTGCAAGTTAGAATTCATTAGGTGAGCACTAGTTAGATTGATACCTTGCTTTTTTATTTAGGATCTTTTATAAGGTGCATCTAGAGTCATAGTTAGAGGGATGAAGTCTTGGCTAGACCGATTAGTTTAATTCCGCATTTGTTTTGGTTAGCCAGTGCGATAATTTTAGAAAGGACTATTCACCCTCCTCTAGTCCGCCATCTCAACCTCACAACCACAAACAATATGATTTGAGAACAAGCTGTCTAGATAACTGAATCGAAGGATAGAGTTGGTCAGTGGCATGCTTGATGGAGATCAAGAGGCCCTGTGAGGAAACACAGCAAATCGACAGTCCCCATTTTGCCGTCATGGTAATTATATAATATAGACATGTCCATCCGGATTTTAAAAAAACTCAAGATCCTAATAAGCGGCAGATTAAGGGAAAAGTAGTGTGAACTAAAGGATGGTTCATAGACATGCTCTATAGCATCCGCGAATTAAGAAAAAAATGTATCTACTTTTTAAATCAGAACTAACTAGAAGAACTCTCACGCGTTGCCACGGGAATTACTTCATCAAATGAGTCATCATATTATAATTGTTATAAAGCTCAATGTGTCTGTATAATCATCTCACTTATTTGGTGCTTCAACTACTTCTAATTTGTGATAGTAAACTAGCAAAAAATTTAGAACTTGAAGGATAGGTGCCCCTAGCTAGCAATTGTTAATTGATTGCTATAATATACATGTGGTGGCCCCAATTAGAATCACGGTAGACACCGTAATTTGTGATGTAGTTGAAACACTGTATAGGATGACAATTTCTAGGCCTATTCAATAGAGTGGAAGCTAATCATTTGGTGTGCTACAGTTTGGTTTCTTAATTACAAATTAGTGGATGATGACATGGATCAATGTAGTGGGTCTCGGTGATGTGGCTTCGTAGAATTGAAGAGAAATATATTAGTGGACATTAGTTTTATAGGAGTTTAAGATATGACGTGGCTCCGCCGATCTCCATTCAAGATGCCCATTCAGAACGATATATGCATATGCATATACATAGCCTCCATTCAGCGACGGAGCCAACGGCCATGCTACCCGTCTTCAGCCCCGGCTACCGATCCAGGGTATGTGAAGCCCCCCCCAAGCCCCACCTTAATTTTTGTGCTTAATAATATTGACTCAAGCTATTATATATTTGTCATTTGTCTATTGTGAGAGTTCATAGTAGAGTTAAGTCTATTTGTTCAGCCTGGCCTAAATTTTTTTCCTAGCTTCGTCGCTGCCCCGTTGATCTAGTACATGCATCGATCTCATACTCGTACATGCATTGATCTCGTAGCTGCCTTGCACGCCGGCGTGAGGCAGACCAGGCTATGTATAGTAGAGTAGATATGCAAATTACAGAACAACGTCGGAGCGTACCTGATCTCCTCGATCGGCAGGCCAAGCGGCGGCGGGTGGGCGTACCTGATCTCCTCGATCCCCACCTCGCCACCCGCACATCCTCCTCGCGCGCACGATCGGTGCCTGCTCAGCGATGGCACCGTCGTCCGCGGCGACGAGACGACCCTGATACCTCATGGTTCATTCCTGGGCGTTCCGGGGTTGAGTGGAACGACGCCGTGTACGAAGCCGCCGTGCTCCCGTGCACTCAGAGGAGAGGGTTCAGGATCCACACGAGGAGGTGTTTTCAAATTTTGAGCCTGCTCGTCCGAGAGGGACGGAGCACGGCGGCGGCAGGTGCATTCCGTGATTTGTGGGGTTGTATTAGCTCTTAATTTTCGATGGGCATGGGACCCAAGTGCAGGGCGCGTGGGTGAGAGGTGGGTGGGAAACCTCGCATCAAACATCTCCTTTGGATCTAAGATAGATAGGTTGTGGGGTCTTTGATTTTTAAGGAAGAAAATGTCTGGTTAAAAACTTTATCCAAAAACTAAAAACTATATGATAAAAAGGTAGAAGAAAATAATACTTCATACACGTAGGTTGCGTTGCATTTATTGCCTCAGTTAAAAATCTTTCTTAAGAAAACCTAGTGAAAAATAGCTCACCAAGAGACAATCTTCAGAATCACAATCTAAGGCTATGACCTCAAAGTGGCCTCCTCCTGAACCTAGTAGTTCTATAAGTCTTCTCATGTTAATGCCATAAACATAATTTTAAAATATGGGGAAGCTCGATTTTCACGTGACTTACTCTGCATGATATTTACCTCTCTGCTTTTCTAGTTATAGACCTCATGGGATAAAAGAACTTGGGAGCAATATGCTTTGTGAGATTTCTCCGTACGTATCTCATATGCATTTGTTGCAACATAAGCCACATTAACTTCATAGATAATAGTATAGGAATTGATGGTATATATGCCACATGATTTTTGGATGTGGTTAATCATTGGTCTCCACCAAACACATTGTCTTCGTAGTTTGATGTGTGGCAACTAGGATCTACTTCATAGACTGCTATGCACGAGCGCGGGACTTCCTGCATGGGTTCATCTCGATCAGTCTGACGTTGGAGGAGATTGCAACCTCGCTCGCCATGAGCTGGGCAAGGAGAGCAGCACCACCTGAGTGTCTGCCTTCTCAGGTGGCAGCCCATCATGAGGTAGTTGTACCAGTGGTGGACTCCTGCTCTCCAATGACGGCTGCTTTAGTGGACGACATACTTGTTTGTGTTGTTGCCAGTGCAGGGCTGCCATAGATCATGCCACCACGGGTGCATTAACCAGGCGCCGCAGATGATTGCACGGTGGATACTTGGCCCCCCGGCGAAGCTGCTCGGCGTCTTGCACACTTCACTGAGGAGACGCAGATCAAGCGAATGTCATTGTTAATCGCCAACCCACCAAAGAAGATGTTGGCAACCAGAAGATTCCCCCTGCCAAAAAGGAGACAATGAATTGTGGGCAATTTACATATCTAGCATTCTTACCAATGGCGTTTACTGGAATAGCATTCTTAGAATGACGCTTACATCTCTAGCAGTTTTAAGTTGCGCGTCTTTCATTTTTACCACATTTGCCTATATGGCGCACCACGTCGGGCTGACACGCTGGTGTAGGCAGGTGAAAAGACAAAGCTGCCCTTGCCCCGCTTCTCCCTCACCCTCTCCTACAGCTGGGTTTCACAGCTTCTTTCACTGCCATGTGGGGCCCATTCGTCAGCTTCATCCCCAACCTCAAGCACCTCCAGCTTGGTCTCCCGTCCGTCCATGGCTTCAGCGGCAGGAGAGGGAACTGGGAGGCCTCCCCGGCCTTCACCAGCCGCGGGGGGCTGCCGCTGGCACCAACCAGCTCGTCCACCTCCACGCCCTGCTGGTGAAGCCTCCCACGCGCATGCCCGCGAGGCTGCATTGGAGCTGCGCTCGCCCGCGCGCGCCGCGAGGCCGCGGCCAAGCGTCTCCCGCCCACGTAGCAAGGCCACGACAGGGGTGCCGACGCCGCGAGGCTGTGGCCGAGCTGCTTGCGCCCACGCCGACGAGGGCGCGACGGAGCTGCTCGCGGGCCTCCTCCTCGACTTCCCCACGCCGTGCTGCTCCGAGCTCCATCCGACCATGGAAAGATGAAGATGGCGGGTGGCTGGAGGTAGAAGATGATGTTGATGAATGGGTCCCGGCAGACAGCGAAAGGAGCTGTGGAACCCAGCTGTCGGAGAGGGAGAAAGAGGAAAAGATCAGGGGCACCATGGTCATTTCTTGCGCCCCTGTTGCCTCGAATCAGCGTGTGAGCTTGACCTGGCGTGCCACATAGGCAAATGTGGTAGAAATTGAAAGACGCGAACAAGCAATCCTACTGATTCTGTAAGGCGCGTTTTAAGAATGAGATTCCAGTAAATGCCATCCATAACGCTGGTAAAAATGAATTGTTGAGCTGCTAGCGTACATTCCGATCTCCAAGCAGGGAGAGGTACTCCTGATGCAGAGGTTGGGCTTTGCAACACCTGAGCTGTTCCTGGCGACCAATCCTAGGATTGCTAGAAGACTCTTCTCGGATGACGGAGTGGGGTCGTGCGGCCAGTGGCAGAGCAGCTGAGCTCTATTTGTACTTTTGGTTGTATACTTTTGTAACAGTCTGCTAGGATGGTCCAATCACAACAGTAAGACCTTCTAGAGTTGATTCAAAGTGCGTCGTGTATGGTTAAACTCTCGTTAATTATAATGATACACAAATTTTTTACGTATTCATATCAATATTTCTCGATTAGCGCCTATTTTTATATACATTATATATTATCTAGCATAGCTATATAGCTATATATAAGACAACACGTGGTCTTTTTCTGGAAATTATAAGTGGCATGCTCATACTGCTATCAACGCCGCGACGGTCGGAATTGTTCTAAACTAATAAAAAGTAACAATATGCTTCGCAACGGTCAGGACTAAAATATGGTTTTTTAATAAACTAGCAAATATGTCCGTGCGTTGCAACGGGAAAAAAGATCGGTACATTATTTTTTCAGTCCTGGAGTTTCCATTTACAACATAATTTTTGTTTTGCCCTCGACACTACACATTTTATTTGCTACCAACCTATATAATTTCGACTGCGGCGTCAACCAAAGGCTTATTTACTTCCCTCTTCAAAATTATTACGACAACAATGGCAAGTAACTAATCACTGAAAGCCTTCTGTGTACAAGTGTCATGACCTTATCCTAGCATTCGGACAAAATTATCCATTTACTTCTATTTGCTTGTGCTAAAGCCTTCTAGTTGCCTTGTCACCCGATTGGTAGGAGTCGAGGAAGGTAGTCTCGATACCGTTGCCACGGTGCATGTCAATGTCGTTGTACACGTGCTTGGAGGAGCTCGTTGATAGCGAGCGCGAAGTCATTGACGAAGCACAAGCCGCTGGCCGCCTACTCTTTGCACATGTGATGTATGCCACCGGACCGGTTACTACTCAGCGCTCTTGTGCCGCGGCTACGGGCTCTAGCAGTAGTCCCCTATGGCGGGTTCTCACGGTTGTCTGTTGTCGGTCATTCCCTGAGCATGCCTATATATTGTGCACCTGTGTTGTGCTAATGGTCTCGCCACCGAGCAACCGACGTAGATTGTCTGACCTATGAAAGTCCTCAGTCTCCCCATCTGTGGTGGGCCGTAGCCCCCGGGCATCGTACGAAGGCGATTCATATAATCGTTATAATCACGGAGGCTATAGGAGCGGACAAGCGTGTGCACCATGTCGACTTGGTGGGGCAACATGTTGTGCCCGCTCCTCACCGTAGTCCGTTGCCAATGCCACCGTCATCTTCGTAGTAGCACACCTCCCGCTTCTTACTGTCGAGGGCACGGTGGGGTTGCTGCTCGTGTCCATCGTCAATGCAATTTAAGCGTGTTAGGGGACGCACGAAGCCAGTTGGATCCGTATCCGATGATACGCTTATCTTTATAGAGGGTGTGGCCCGGTGTGGTGGATGAATCAAGATCCGGTGCTCCGTCTCTACCATGTAGGAGGCTATGTCCAGGTATCATGGGGTCACTTGATCGTCCAGGATCGGATATAATAATGGATTCCTGTTGCCAATCATAGCAATTCTTTACTTTCTCTCCATATGAATTAGTGCCAAATACCTCTGTTTACTAATGTTCATAAGTATAGAATCTATATTTGCTATTGGATATATTTAGTATTTTTATATCTAAATAAAGCCTACACGGAGTGCACTTTTGGGACAAAGTCCTACACGGACTGGGGGGTCAGGTCGCGGACAGAAAATTAGTGATAGAGAGGGCAGACTGAAATTTTCACAATTTATTATTAGATATAGATTAGGGCTGCGCTTCGAATTTGAAACCCACATTTGTTCAAAAGAAAAATGAGTCCGACACGTTGGCAATCAATTTGGGAGCCTGCCAGCCGCCAGCCCATCCGAAACAACCGACCTCCGACACAAGCCGTGCCCAATCGGACGTCTTGGCAACGGTAACCTCGAGCCCTAGCACAAAATCCCATCAACCCGCCCGCCCAATCCCGTCTTCTCTGTTCTGTGGAGACGTAGGAAGAGAGCAGCTTAGGGCATGGCCTACCGGATTTGGATTAGAGCATCTACTCCGCGCATGCGCATCCGCCGCGGACCGCCGCGACTCCTCCGGCCGCCCCCACACAACACCACCCCCCAC
>CM041630.1:27706593-27746026 GCA_023333625.1 Bothriochloa decipiens
CCCCCCCACTGCTACTTACTCTTCCCGTCGAATCCTTCGCCCACCTCGGCAGCCCATCCCACTCCTCGAGACAACGCCTCCGCTGCTCCTCTTCTCATCCCGCTCCTCCGGATGACGAGAGTGGCGGCACACATCAAGATGTAGGTGTCTTCTTCCCCGCCCATGGCCATGGCGCCCGCGGCCATCACCTCGTATTGGTCGCCCCCTTCCCCGTGGCCCGCAAAATCTCAGGTATTGGAGAAATGGAGAGGGAGGGAGGTTTCCCTCATCTTTGAGGGGTTGGAAGATGGATTTTGAGGGATCAATATTTTTTTCTCGTTGGGGGCCAGAATAGGGATCTGCTGGATGGGAATTGGGGGACTGCTGGAGATGCTAGGTCCGCCTGCCTGCTCATTTCCCGCTACTCAAGGTAGAAGGTGCTGCTCTGGCAAGTTGCTTTGTAATTCCTTGAAAAGTTGCGATTTCATTCATATTATCTGTTCACAGCTTCTAATTCATGTATGCGCAAGTTGTTTTGCTGGATCAAGTTTCTATTTTGTTCATATTATTTGTTCGCAGCTTCTAATTCATGTATGCGTGGTAGCGTAGCGGGTATCAATGTTGGGCTTCTAATTCCGATTTGGCGATGCAGTTTTGGTTTGCTATCAGGGTTAAAAATTGGGTCTAGATTTTCTCTTTCTGAAGTTCTGGATTTTCCAACTCTTTTGGGCACCTGTGGCATGTATATCCATGGGTGATGACCAAAACCCCAGGTTCAAATTGGACTAGTGCTATCGTTATTATTCCATCACGGCTTGAGAACTTTATAGAAATCGACCTGCTGATCTAAGTAGAGTTTGATGTTGCGGTAGTAGATGGTTGGTTTATTTGGTGTGTTTCCATTTTAGGTTGGTTATTTGTTCACACGGTGGCATTTGGGCGATGCATTTCTCCCATGGATTAAATTGTTGAGATGGGTGTCGATTAAATTGTGCCTCCTTTGGTTTCCTTCAAATTATAATATTTTGTAGCTATCTTTGTTATTGTACAAGTTAGAATATTGTTATGTAAATGATGTCATTCTTCCTTAGTGTACTAATGCCAAGTATGATAATTTGTCTAACAAGGATATCGCATCCCCGATGACTAAGATGTAAATTAAATCTAAAATTGAAGCCCTTGTGTAAAGATATATGTAATCATTTACCGTGGATAGTTTTTCCCTTTTAGCTATTAGTCCCCTTCTAATCTTCGAAATTATGCAAAATCTTGAGGATGGTTACCAGTTCTCTCAATGAGACATATTGGTTTGGAGGCTGAAGGCATTTCTATCTATTGGCGAATTAAGACATTAGCATAGATATTTTGCTCTGTACATTGTCTGATGGTTCTTTTATGCTTGCATAAATAGTTTTGCGTGATGATGATGCGATAATGCTCGGGTGAAAAACTGTTGATTGTAGAAGTCTAGATTGTCAGCTGTTCTGGGTTGTGATTCTGTTCTTGTCCTACTTCACATTTTGAAACTAGTTTATCACTTGTTCCACTGAATAGAAACTTAGGACTTCATTTTGACCATAGGTTAGGTGTGTTGGAATTTCCGTGTAAAGAATCATTTGTCATATAAGTTTGTACCTAGTTTTCACATCTGTTTTTAAGTAAAAGGCATATCTGGTGATGCAATCATTTTGTGTACTGGCTTTTGTTCCACTTGATCCATATTTCATTTCTAGTCTGCAACTAATATTTATGTGCTGAAGACATAATAGTCCTTGTTTGATATCCATGAAGATCTGATTTGTTGTAAGGGCTACTTTCTTGCCTCTTGACTGCAAATTACAGCTTGTCCTGTAGGTCGAATTAAAATATGATTTCATTTATCAGTGGTGACATGAGTATTGATGTAGAAAATAATTTCATAATATATGCCTGTTTTTTTTTTAGGATCCGACTGTCATGACATCGAAAACCATGGTGGAGCCTACCACGTGTAAAACAGTATTTGAGAAGACATTCCCGAAGCATGCACCAGTTCGGGGTTTACCTAAGTTGAACGCTCTGAGGACCTTTCTTATTGAGCTTTCTGAAGGGGTGTCAATGGCTCAATCACTTACAGTAAAACGGTTCCTTGATCAGACTGATTGTGCAAGTCTCCAGATTGGTGTAGTTTTCAAATGAGAGAAGCTCTTACTGTAGAAAAACAGCTTAATGAATATTACAGAGTATGCTGATTTGATTACTCCTACAGAAGGTCAACTGCGAAGGAGAAATAAGAGGTTTGTAAAAAGCCTGTACTTTATGTTGCCCTAGATTTGTTAACGCGCTCAACAAGTTTCCATATTAGAATACATCAACATTGGTGGGCATGAATTATGTTGTTGTTTCATCACAAGTATGCAAGGCCTATCTAGTTTACTGAGTTCCTTTAATGTGAATGCCTACTTGATGTACCGATCTCACTATATATAAGCATTGGTAGACCATATTACTACTATTACGAGACATGTTTCAAAGCTGATTGACAGAATAATCTATCCAGTGAGTTTATTTCAAGTTGCAACCAACACTAAAAAAAGGGATGTAGGGCGTAAACCAAACAGGCTAATGCCTGCGCTCCACAAACTGAAGGACGACATAGAAAGGTGAAAGAAAATCCTTATTTCAGGCTAAGGAGCCGCTGATTACAGCCTGACCTGCTGAAACATGGCAAACCATACCTGTCTAGTGAGCTTTAAGAAACAAGCAAGTGTTGGATAGATTCATGCTGTTGGATGGGGGTACCCCTAGTTTTGCCAAGTTGCCTGCATCTAAAAAATGCTTGGATGGCATACTGAATGAAATATCAATTCTTATTAATTGTTTGTATTCCATTATCTGACAACACCATGGTAGGAAAAAAGAACTTGACCACAGTTTTTTTTTTGCTTTATCTTAATAGAGGGCAGTACCGAACCCTTTAGGTATTGTTCAGATTATGGAGGGATTAACCAAACATGGCCTTATGGATACTCACACGACTTGCAGGCATGAAGGTTTGAGCCTAGGTATGGCTTTACCAACTTCACCGTAGATAGAGCAAATAATGTGTGGGGCTGCTATGTAGTCTTTTTACATCTCATTTTTTTCAAAATTTTCATGTGGGGCTGCTATGTATCTTGTCTTCTTACATCTCATGGTTTCAAAATTTTCATGATCAAGTGGTCGATATCCAACAGCAACAGGTACAGAATCTACAAGAAATTGTATGCTGTTCCAGCATTTCAACATCAGGTCACCACACTGAATGGCAACAACTAGCTTGCTGGAGAGGCACCCCCCATGTATCAAGATAAGTATCTCTTCCATTTTGTTATTTATGTTGTTTATTATGTCTAAAAAAAGCTGCATAACTAAAATAATAATAAATAAATAGTTATATCTATACTAGTATTTAAAACTGAAAACAAAATAAAAAGAGAGTATTCATAATTTGTTTAGTCTTTGTTTGTAAGAGTTGATAGTAAATGAAAAGGAACTCTGTCTAATCTCTGAATATGGAAATGATTAATAGTTGCTCTGCCGTAATTCCTTTCAAGTACCTAGTTTTCAACCTCGAATTCTCCCGAGTTTTGGATAAGATTGTTTTGATCTAAGATTTGCTCTGAACTTGAAACTTGTGGGTAGCGAATGCTTGATCTAAGTTTAGGTAATTGACGGATATAATATGAGAAGGTTTGAGCTTCTATTTATCTTGTTCCTAGTGACACTAGAGTTCTAGAGATCTATCTTTTGAAAAACATAAAAATGCCACATGATGCTAGACTAGGAAAATCAGCTCATAAGCTGCTTGCTTTGTTTTGTTGGTCAAACCGTGTGAGACCCTTGTCGAGAGGATGGTCATGCTCCCAAGATCAAGATCACTTACACCCACATATTTTCTGTTGCTCCTATCCTGGGAGTACGCAAAAACATGCCTTTTCGCCCAAAATTTGTCTCCTACACTGGGAGAAGATTCAAAAAGATTGTTAGGTTTCCAAATAAATGCTCCAAGATTGTGATACCTTCCCAAGTTTATTTTATTCCAGGCAAGAGGCATGAGGCTATGCAAAATAAGCATCGAAACAAAAAAAAGAGAAAGTACAAAAGTCCCAGTATGCAAAAAAAACCTTCAAAATGATAGCTCATGATCTCTGTGCCTGAAGAAGGTCTTCATTGTCATCAAAGAAGGAAGAAGATATCCCAAGATCTCCATAGCAAAGTTGTTCATAAATTCTTCGGTTGGAGACAGTCTCTCCAGGAGCAAAGTAGAATTAGGTTAGCCACTAAATATTTCCACACACATGCACATCTTGATCTAAGTGTATGACACTCCCCTCCTCGGATCCCGTTTTGACTAGGCAATACATACAAGGTAAGTATGCTACATCCTTGAAATACCTTCAACTACATATAAGCCTATTAGTTATAGGGTGAGAGATAGGAGGCATGATGCTACTCTGCCTTATTCCAAAAATGCCACATATCCTAAGTGAAGAGAGAAGGCAAAACACCATTGTTGCCTTGGTGAGGATCCACAAATACCACATATTGAGAGACTTGAGAGGGTCATACAAAGGAATCTCTGAGTTTTATTTTGAAAATCTACAAAAACTTCGGAATGAAGGTTGATCGAAAAACTCGAGACATAGTGCTTGACTTGATCGTTATGTCTTTCAATTGCCTAAGACCCAAGTGAAGGCTGTAAGCCCCATGGTTGAAGGTAATATGGGTAAGTTTGGAAGTCACAATAGTTTACTCTAATCCGGAGGAGAATTCTTGTTTGAACGCATGTGTAGTTTTGAGGCGTGAAAGCATTATAGCAACTCGTGATCCATATAAGTTTAGCTGCAAAGGTTAAGCTTGGGGGAGTTTGCACAATTTTTCCAGTCATTAGTTTATTCTGCTAATGTTTAACAGTTCACTTCTCTTTTAGCCCCCGTATTCAATCTTCTTTGGCTAAATCTCATTCTCCTAGCTTTACTGTCTTTTCAGATGCAAATACTATGAGCGTGCTGAAAAGAAGAAGCGCTGGATATTCTGACTATTGCACAGAAAAGATATCAGGTACCATCTTGATTCAATTTTTGCATTTTGAAAGTTCTATTTGAAGTTATGAACACTGTTTTAGCAATAGAGATGGCAACTAGAAGACTGAAATGTTTGTAGCTTAATGTATTTGGTAGGAATCGAGTTTCGTTGAGATACGTCAAACATTGCCCTTTTATGTGCAGTCTGGCAAGTTTGGAAAGATCAGCAAAGCATTCAGATTTCTGGAAACCCTCAACATGGTTCACTAGATGAGCTCAGATACTGATGACATATCGCCAGTTTACAGCCTCTATGAGTGGCTGTCCATCATGATGTCATGAAATGCTGCTGCTGTTGTTGTACAAGCTGCTGCTGCTAGACTGCTCCTGAGCTGTCACAGGCCTGGATGGTTAGCTATTCCTCTATGCATTTGTGTCATGTACTCTCTGGTTGTATGCTCTCAATCTATTTCCCTCTTCTTAACTATGCTAAACTTCTCATTCTGCCTTACTTTTCCTCAGCTTCCGTATCCACACGTCTTTGAAGACTATCATAGATAATATTGAAAAGTTGGTAACAGAAGATCCTGAAGCATCTAATGAATGTGAACGGAAGTATCTAGGAAAAAATAAACCTACAGATGCTAAGATGCTGGGAACATATGCGATCGGGTTTCTCGCTATGGCGTTGTGCAGGTACTGTTAGTGTCTCATTGATTTGTCATCTGGTAGTGAGTGTTGTACTTTTACTACTGAATTCATTATGATATTCATCTAATTTTTGCATGCTTCAATTTTTCACCTCAGCTGTAGGCAGTTGGTAGAGGACCTCATCTTCTCAGAGAGATGCTAATCATCCACAAGACACCAAGTATCCTCGAGGCAGAGACGATAGTAGGGTTAAATCATGTCTGGCTCAAGATGTTCTTTATTGGATGGAACAAGTGTTGGGTATGGAATGTTTAACCACCCCAACAGATGAGGACAATGAGCCTGGCGTTGGAATAAGGCAAGTATATTGAGAAAGGTCATTGGATGACACTTTTGCTTCATTGGATAGTTCTGATGTCCCCGAGGCTGATTGGACCAATGACGTGACGAGGCTTCTTATAGATGAAGAGATCATCGAAAATGGCAAACTGTTGAAAAGAAAGCTGGGTTGATGACCCAAAGAAGGCAACTGATGTGAACAATAGATCTGCAGGCCTTGAGTCATTTAGTGCTATTTCCAAAGAAGAATATAAAGATCGGTTAAGGGATTCCATTATTGGCTTGAAGGATATCTGACAATGTTTTGAAGGCAGTTTGAGCTGCTGAGGATGAGGCCAGATCTGCAAATGCACCTGATGAAGGTGTGAAAGCAGCCAGGTGATGCTGCTGCCTTGTGAAATCTGCTGCTTTGGAGGTATGAATAAACATCTTTGAACTTGTATAGCAGATAGCTTCTTACTTTCCATCTGTCAATACTTTGTTTGTGATTATGTCTAATTATTGGAGCATACACAGGTTTGTAAAAGCTAAAATAATAATGCTCCAGTTGTAGTAGCGGCGGGGAATGCTGCATCTGCTGTTGTAGAGGCTGCAGTGTCAACTAGGTCATGGTAATGGGGAGAAATGCTTCAACATATGCACATTATGTTTCTCATTGTTTTCTGTCACTGATCTGTTATTTATTTGAGAGTCCACTTTGGTGTTGCAGAAGTGCAAATCAAGTTGGTGAAGAGTGTGCAGTGGAAGAAGCTGTGCAACCCAGCAAAGACCAGTATTTGGAAAATTTTGTTATTAGTGACAAAGCACAGCAGTGTCTTCAGATTTTGGGAGAGTACGTTGAAGCTTTGGATCCTGTTGATGTTTGCCTCACGTTATTGCAAAGGAGCATGAAAGACCAGGAGGGACGTGACCACTTTGCTCATCTCCCTAATGTCCTTAAATTAATTTGTGCACTTGGCTGCCCATCGAAAGTTTTCTGCACTCTCTGTTGATCGTGGTGGTATTTAGAAGTTTTCTAGCACTGAATGTTCCTTGATGTAAGGTATTGTTCCTTTCAGCAGCACCAGATCTTTGACGAGATTCACCACATCGAGGAATAAAGTTTTCTGCACGCCGTATCCGACAGTACCAGAAGATGCAGATGCAGCTACCTGCCCACCGCCGTAAGGTGTCTCGCGCCGAGATGTTCAGAATATAGTTCACTAGTCTCAACATGGATGCCTGCCCCGTACCTTCGGCAGAACCTACTTCAGAGTGGGAAGAAGCCTGGAGGCATGTGCGAAGGATGTTCGGGACCAACGCACAGCTTCAAGAGATGGCTGCTAGTTTCTTCCCCCTCGTGCCACTAGGTTCAACTCCCGAGCAGTGATCTGCAACTGACGCAGAGTAACCAACTGAGGCAGAGTAACCCAGCGGAAGACAGCCCTGCAGTGGCTAAGAGGACATGACTCACTTCTGAAGTAGGGTAGATTGTCCCCCTTTTGAAGCCTACCTGCGCGTAGTGCGGAAATTCCCATGAGTCTCCTAGTGTAGCTAGAGACATCGTTGTGTAACCAACTTAATGTAATGGATGCTCGAATCTTATCGTGTTTTATGGATTTTCATCGCTTCTTTGAATGAGTGTTGGATAGATAAAAATGTTTAAAATTAATTAAATCAGTTTAATTGCTTAGTTAAAGTTGATAATAACTCATATCACTTGCACCTGTTCCTAAGTCTGGTGATCTTGAAGCAGGATGTTTGCCCACCGTTCAGTTCACCTGAGCCATCATGCACCACTCCTAGGGCCCGCCATGGGCCATGGATGCGGTGGTAGTCATAGCAACAAGGGACACAGGACCCCCATTGGATTCAACCCAGAGAAAGAAGATAAAGAAGAACATTGTATCATCACCCTGCCACCCGTCAGGACTCAGGCTGAGGAGAATTCTCCATCACCCCCACCACCTTTGGCTAGGGTGTTGGCTCAGCAGACTCGCCTTCTAGGAACCTTGGGAGGAGTTCTAGCAGAAGTTGGCTAGTGCACTCCTGTTGGAGCTTCCTACCTTCGATGACGCCAACGGTGACCCTATCACCGCCATGGATTGGCTTTATGACATGACTGAAGAAATTAACCATCTACACGAAGGAGGATCGAGTCAAGATCATAGCCCACCACTTCAAGGGTAACACTCAAGCATGGTGGGATGGATTCAGCACTGCTCACCAAGACTCCGCCAACATCTCATGGGAAGAGTTCATTAAGGCTTTCTACAAGCGTCATGTGTCGACAGAGGCAGAAGAGACACTGGCAGAAGATTTCCGCCGTAACAAGCAGGGAGCAAGCACAGTTCATGAGTACCACCCGCTTCTTTCGCCTGATGCGGTATATGCACCCAGAGAGTGTGGTCACCGAGAAGGATAAGGTGTATTACTTCACTCGGGGGCTGAAAGTTCCCCACAACCTTGCTATCACAAGAAGGGCTTGCCACACCCTTGAAGAGGCCATCAACGAGGCACTATGGTCAGAAAAGGACCCACCAAGAGACAGGCACGCTCGTCCCTATGAAGCGTCACCTTGAGGAACTATATCAGCACCCGGTCCAGCAACGACCGCGTATGCATGATCTCCCTACGAGCAGCTCCTTCCAGAGCCGCCCCCTTCAGCATTCCAACACATGGGAGGTTACTGCAATCACTCCTACAATAAAGGTGCCCTTCTTCTGTTATGGATGTGGCCATCCTGGTCACAAGATCCAGGTTTATCCAAGAGAGAGAGCTGTCGCACCCACACCTACAGGTGGCGTTCCTCTTGTTTGCTTCGTATGGAGACAACCAGGCCATAGGGTTATCTACTGTGCCAGAGTTGACGTTGCATCAACAGCCATGATTCCTTTTAAGAGGATCCAGGGTTCGGCAAAGAAGGTTGGCAATGACGCGCGAGCTGCCCGCTGGCAACTTACGCACAGTTCTGCTAAAGACGTCCCCGACAATGAAGATCAGGGTGTAAGAGGCACCACCACTCTCAACGGAGTAACCTATTTCAGATGTTTCCAAAAGGGTCATAAGGCTGCATTTTGCCCTACTCCGAGTACTACGAACCACAGTGCTCGAAGAGCCGCCCGTTGGCTTCTCGCCAAGCAAGCTGCTAAGGACACCCCCAACATAGAACAAGGTATGTGCTTATAATTAGAGCTAATGCTTCAATTTTGTTTTAAATCTGGTATTGCATCTTTTTATGCACTTACTACCAATTCTGCATAAGATTTTAAACCTGCACACTACCATATGAGGTTTCCCTCAGTTCTAGTCCTTTTATGTCTCCACCCCTAGAGAGGTAGATTATATGGATCGCTACTCTAGGATACCTTAATAGCTAAGCTCACCTTGCTACCCTTGAAAGCATGAGCAATACTTTATTGTTTGGGAGAGATCTTTGCAAGCAAACACAGAAATCAATGCAAGCCCAATTAGGTGAATGCAACCCTCTACGCAAAAAGGGAAATATGGGAACAAGATGGCGTGCCATCAGGAACAAGTACCCTGCCAAGGATAGAGACCTGCTAGATCGGCTGCAATGCTAAGTACTTCGCCAATATTGCCCTTAGATCAGGCTACTATATGAGCAGCATATAAGGATAATATTGGAGAAGATACAGAAGCATTAGCTCTATGCCAAGTTCAGCAATTATGAGTCTGGCTTGGATAGGTCAATTGGAGAAGATACAGAAGCATTAGCTCTAGGCCATGTGATCGATGCTAGCAGAATAGCTGTTGACCTATCCAACATGAAGACAATGGAGAAGAGAGAGCAACCACAAAATGCGACCGCTGTGAAGGGTTTCATGTAATTGGTCGATCGTTACCCCTGATTCATCAAAAACTTCTTCAAGACAGCTCGCCCCAGGATCAACCTTCCAAAGAAGACCAAAGAGTTTGAATGGATGCACCAGAGGACAAACAAGTTTTCCAGACCCTGAATAGGATATATGAGCTCATGAGACACAGCAAGTGCCTAAGGTTAAGTCAGGATAAGTAAAGCACCTTTTGGCTCAAGGACAAAATCTATGTGCTTCCTGACCCTGTCATGCACGATGAGACCCTGTTAGAAGGACATGACCTCAAGTATCGCGCCCACCGAGAGCACCATGAAGTATGCGGTCTTGAAAAGGAAATCCTGGAGGAAGAATATGAAAGCAGATAACACAGTACATGCTGCAAGGAGTAGCATATGCAGAGACGTCAAAGAGGAACACGAGAGCTCCAAAACCACTTGAGGTGTCAGAATGGAATCATGATAGAATGACTGTGAATTTCATCGTGGGTTATCCTAAAACCTCGAAGGACCCGCTATATGAGCGATAATTGATCGCCTGCCCAAGTACCTTGTGATGATCAAGATAGCACGAAAGTTGGACTGCTACCATATCTGTATGTTGGAGCACTCTCAAGTGCATGGAACCCCTGGAAGCATCACATCTAATCAAGGACCTCGGTATACGTCCAAGAGTTGAGGAACCCTGACTAACGTTATAGGAGCTCAACTGGACCACCGCATTGCAGCGGTCAAATGGAGAAGGAAAGTCAGATCCTTGAGAACATGCTTCAAAACCTGTGCTAAGTTAGATCCTTGAGAACATGCTTCAAAACCTGTGCTCTCGATTATGGACAAAAGGAAAGAAAAGTCTGGTCCATGCGGAATTCTCATACAACGTCGACACCATGACAGTCTCCAGATATCACCGCTTGAGGCCTTGAAAAAGGAACCATGCAGGATCCACCCCTGGCATGGATAGAGGGATAACGGAGATAATTCCTTGGACCTGCCACCATCAAGAGGCCGAAGAATGAGCGGGGACCCCGTCTACCTCAAGGTCTCCTCGTTCCATGGAACCCCAGTTTCCATAAAATAAGAAAGCTAACTTCAGGATGTGAAGGACCATACAAGCTCAGTACTAGAATTTAACAAGCTCGCTTGCAGGATAGAGTTGCCTAAACAAACTCACAGAAGAGCACCCCCATGTTCCTCTGATCACAACAACACAAGTATTGGAGCCACCAGGACAACCAGTATCCACAAGAGGGACATGATGTCCAGAACACCATGGAATACCGAGAGCACCTCACACTTGTTTCTGGACAGACCGAAGAAACCAGAAGCACTATCTTACCAATGTGCAAAGTTCAGCATGCAATCACTCCAAGAGAGAAGCAACATTGGAGAAGAAGTCAGAACTTAAGGAAGCTCTGCCCCCCTACCTGTTGGAGAGGAGGTTACACCTTTAATCTCGAGGACAAGATTCTCATAAGGTGGTAGGACTATAACAACCCTAAAAATCCAAACACCAAAATTACAACCAACAAAATTTTTTCTAAAATAACCTTTGGTTGGTGAGTGTCATGTAGGAAACCATCCAATAGTTACACAAGTAGCACCCAATGTTAGCTGAACATTTGCATCTTAACTACAAGAGTTTGATTTGCTTCTTATTTGATTTTATGTGTGACAATAAAAATCAATAACCCTTTTATACCACATGTAACAATATGTATACTAACATGCGCTACTAACCTTGACATGGCTACCCACAACCCCTTGAGACTCTAATGGACCCACCATGGTGCACACACCATGGTCACTAACCTCTCTAATGAAGGATCATGGCTTGTTTAGTTGCTTAGTTAAGGAATAGAAATAGAAAAGGAAATGGAGGAAAGGAAGAAAAGGAAAAGACAAAGAAGCCCAAGCAGCAAATGCAGCCTAGCCGGCCCACTGCTCCACACCTCTGCGCTGGTCCAACCGGCTAGAACGGCCCAGCACAGCAGCGGCCTAGCTGCAACACGCGCTGCAGCCCAGCATGACCAGTTCGCCCACGCACTCCCGCGCTGCCGCGGCCCAATGGGCCAAAGCGGCCTAGCAGGCCTACCCGCACACCCGCTCGCCCATGCTGCGGCCCGCGAGGCCAAGCGGCCCAGCAGCTGCACCGCTAGCGCCACACGTCGCCCCGCTGCCACCGCCAAGAGGGCCCGGCATGTTAGCTCCCACCTCTATCCTTTTCTAGCCTTCCTGCTGTCACATCCGTCATGCCAAAAATGGCAGAAGCGCCGCTGTGCCCACCACGGGAGGAAGAAGGGGAGATGGGGAATTTCCCCCTCGCGTGGGCCAGGCCACGACGAGCCCATGCTGGACCCAGCTGGGCCAGTCAGTAACCGCCACGCAGACAGCTAGTCATCAGTCCACGGTGAGCCAAGTCTATGGATCAGTAAGCTGTAGACTCGGCCCATTTTGGATCTAGTCTGCCATATGGCTAGCATGTCCGTCCGCCATGTGTCGGCCCGGCCCGGCCCAGTCCGACCCATAATCGGCCCTGCCCGAGCCCGCATGAGCCCAGTCTCGGCCCGGTCACGGTTGACTGTTGACCAGTCAATCATTGACCATTGACCAGCCCCACCTGTCACTGACCGTACACCATGGTCCCACCTATAAGCCTCTGCTTCGCCCGAGCCAACAGGATGCTGCCACGTGTCAGCTGTAAAATAACTGCCCCTTTTTCTTTTTCAGAATACGATTTAATCTTGTAAAATTCATAACTTCTTCGTACGAACTCCGAAAATTATGAACCAAGTATTCAAATTTTCATAAAAATGAGCTCTACATCATAGGCTTATGTATGATTGCATTTAGAGTTATTGGATTTTATTTGGTTCTTTGTGATTGATCTATAGGGGTCGCTCCCATGACCAATATGTCTCGATTTTAGTTTCCGCAAAGAAGTTGCTCAAGGAGGAGGACTAGGAGCGTGCCAAGGACTTGACGGAGGACCTGAGTGATAGCTGTTCAGGTGCCACACCCCACCCAACCTCGTAGATCCTATTACGCATGGCATAATATCTAGTTTGCTAGTGCTTTATTTATGTATATCACCTGATGATAGGTTGCATGGTAGAATTGCTTGAAGAGCCTTTACCTTGTCGCAACCTTACTCCTGCACACCCGCTGATAGGCTAGATGCATGCTTACTTTCTTATGATGCTTTACTTCTACTACGCTTATATCTGTGATGTGATGCGTGGTGGAGAGTATGGCATGGTTTATGGTTAAGGCACGTGGTGCCACTTTACTTGGGGAGAGTGCTGCGTGTGTCTTGGGTGTGTGGTGAGGGTTGAGTCGATCGGACAGGATTCTACGACGAGCTTTTGGAGCGAGTCTTGCCGAGGGATGTGGTCTGGGCATCCCCATATGAGGTGCTTGTGGCGGGCACATTGTGAGTTATATGGAGATCCCGGGGGTGAGAGCCTTCGTGGAGCGAAGCCTCGGGTTGGAGGTGCTATTTTAGCACAGACTGTTTTAGTCCCTACGAGAAGATAATCCTGTCTGATCCCCCCTAGGACCTGATATCTCTTGAGAACCAGAACCTTGGGACCTACGTGCTCACCACTCACCCCTGAATAGGCAGGGGACAGATGTCTGACTAGTTAGGATGGTGCCACTACTACTAGTTGTTAGTATAAAGTGTCGGGAGGTACGCCCTCCTTAAAGCTGCAAAGTTACCTTGGTGGCCCGGGTAACTACGCCTCACAGTCTCAGTGTACCGGTGTACCTACCGGTGTTCCGGTGGTATTTCGGGATGTCCCAGAACTGAGTGGTAGGGTGGCATCGCACCGGTTAGGGAGAGGGAAAGATGTCGACTGAGTGCGAGAGGGTGAGATGTGTGTGATGTGATGGGATGAGAAAGATGTGTGGATGAGATAGGTTAAACTTGATGAACTATATTATATAATATTGGTCACTACTTGCATAGGAAACCATAGCCATATATTAGGTCTTTTCAATTATATCCTTTGCATCCCACCAAATACTACATAACAAAAGCAAAACATAGGGTGGAAGATGTGGCCAGTACAAAACGTACTAAAACTTTGGATCCAGGTTTAGATGATGGCTTGCCAACGCCCCTGAAGGACGAAAGGATTAGATGGTCTCGTGCCTACGCTTAATATGGTGAAAGATGATGCTTCTGCAATATCCCTCTACTTCCGTAGCTGTTCTGGATGCTAGATACTCTCATGATTCCGTCATGTGGCGATGTAATAAATTATGTAAACTCCTCTATTGTATTCTTTTATTCGATGTATGGCTTTGTATTCAACTGATATTGGATAAGTTGATGTTTGGACCTCTTGGGCTATCATTGTATCCTTCATTCTGTTTATTTTTTCTTCATAGAAAATTAAGAATGTTTCATATTGTATAAGAAACATTGAAAGATAATGATGTCCTTGTTCAGTACAAGGTTAGTAAAAGGATTAGGTATCAATTCGTGCAGGATAACATAGGCATCTTCATTAACTTTTTGTTGTTATTGTTTGTTCTATTCTAGATCACGAAGGAAACTATTGAATTGCATGCACCAACCAGTTCAACCTAAAAGCTTAAGTTGTTGTGGAGAGGTGGGCAATTCACTTATATTCCAACACTACCCCTCACGTCGAGGCTTCGGCGAGAGATCTCAGCGACGGACGAGCCTCACACGTGTAATAGGAGCGAGCAACAATTATTTTATTTAAATTGTGCTAACCAGGATTTGAACTCGAGACCCGTGGCCCTGATACCATATTGAGTTGCATGCACCAACTAGTTCAACCCAAAAGTTTATGTTGTTGTGAAGAGGTGGACAATTCACTTGTATTCCAACAAAAAAGCTAATATACTTATCACATCTTGATTACGAACATACAGAACAGCAGGTCTATCTTACTGTGTTACTGTGAAATTCCATTTGGTCCATTAATTCTAAATCAACTTTGTCAGGATGGTTCTTAACTTGGCTATTTATGTTATTTCTGTCTGGTACCCGGTTAGGTTTATGGTAAATGTGCATATATTCAAACTAGAGAAATGACTGGTTGCATAAGCAATGAGTACTATCTGAGCTTTTTGGACATATGCATCAGCACATAATCATAAGGTAGTTTCTTTTTCTTTGATTTTGTAGGAGTTACATAGGAATCTAAAGATTAACTCCAATTTTGTTTTCTCTCTTTGTCTTTTATGACTAAGACAACATATCCTGAGTGTCCAGTTCAGACACTACCACCTTCAATTTTCTTGTGTGTTCACCTAGATCTCGAGACTATCCTTGTGTTTTTTAATATGGCAACGCATCAAGTGCAAACCAACCTCTTCGTGAAAACCTGTGCAAATCATAGCAAAAAAGTCGTCTAAATTCACCAAAATAATCACACATGTAGATGATATGATGATACACAATCTTGTAAAATATCTTATTCAAACTCCACTTCGTTTGTAAAATATGAAAATAACAAATTTTCGTTTGTGAGATATAAAAATAACAAATTTCTAACAAATCATATGGGCAACTTTCTGGCTTGAAATTTGTTATTTTTATATCTCACAAACGAAGTCAAATTTGGACAAAATATTTTATAAGGTTGTGTATCATCGTATCATCTACATGTATGATTTTTTTAGTAAATTTAGACGACTTTTTTGTCGTGGTTTGCATGGGTTTTCACGAAGAGGTTGGTTTGCACTTGGTACATTGCATTTTAATATAATATTCTGGTGCCTTTCATCCTGCTTTCCAAGTGGAACTTTGAAAATAGAAAAGGGTTTAGCGTTATGCTTCTAGAGTTGTTAGTTATTATTTGGTGATGTGGAAGCCCTATTTTTATCTTCTTTAGACTATTATAAGAAAATTATGGTAGCTTCCGAGATACATCACTTTCTGTGTATAATTGGTACAAAATTATCTTCCTCGTTTGTGTAGCTTGAAATGAAGCATCTTCAAATTTCAGATGTTGAGGAAATTAAGCAAGCAACTAAATGGTGAAGACTGGAGCTGGAATAACTTAAATACTTTATGCTGGGCAATCAGATCCATTTCTGGTTCTATGGTGGAGGAGCAGGTAAATTGGCTTAAATAATTATTTGGGTCTATTAATATTTGTCGATGAAACAAAGATCCACATCTGTTTGATTATTCCATTACTTTAGTTTCCTCTGATTGGCTGTTATGCTCCAGTACACTAACAAAGTAACAACCCCAAACTTAAAATTTAAAATACCCCCAACCCAATGAGCATAAAACCTTTTTCAACAGTTTAGAAGTACTTGTACTCTGGACAATCCATGTATAATGCACTTTGTTTCTAACTTTCTGAATCTTTCAATTTTCTCTTGTCTATAATACTACTTTGTGTTCATAGTGTAATGTTACAGCATCGCTATATTTTGACTGATCTTGTATCTTAGGCATCCTTAGTAATACACCTCATCCAGGCATTAGGATGCCCAGATCTTTGCCTACATGGCGAAGGAGGAACACAAGGAGAGAGTCTATTTCACATGCCAACATTCCTGCAATGGTGCAGCCTCTAGCGACCTATCACATATTGTCCCATATTAATTTGGGCTAGTCAGATGGATGGAATGCTAGTATATTTATTGATACTGTGTAACTAATTTTCTTATACTGCTAGGTAGAGTTACTTGATTCTGGGTTTCTAAATCAAATACGTATACAAGATCTATGTTTGCTTTTCGAACTAAAGTATAACTTGTGGCGTAAACTATATTTGGTGTTTCAGACCCATATAATGTTTGTATACGTGCAACACTTGGCTAACATTTATCTTTTGCCATCACAAATTTTGATGATTGTTTTAGTATGCTGATGTGTATCTCTCAGTGATGTGTGACTGTTAACATTTATTCAGCATTTGTTCATAGTTGTACAGGTGGGCGAGAGTGAACTATTTCGGCCTGTTCGTTTGAACTTATCAGCCAAACCAGCCAGCCATTCAACAGTATTTTTCTCTCACAAAAAATCAGCAGCAGCCAAAATCAGCCAGCCAGAAACGACCAAGCGAACAGGGCGTTTGTTTCTGTGCTGCTAACCAACCTTCCTACCCCAATAGCAGATCTTGAGCCTGATCAGATCCATACTTTCTATGAATCGGTATGCTGTTGTTTGCCTCCCGCTCAGACCTGCAATTTCATCAATCGATCTCTTCTCACCTTCTCTGGTTTGATTCCATCCATGCCACCAGGCACCAATTATCTAGAAGAAAAGCTGCTTTCAACTGTAGCTCGTCACCTATTGTCAGCAACTTTTCTATTACTTCTTTCGCATTACAGAAATCAACAAGCCTTTGTCGAATATTCTCCAATCCAGCACTTCTTCATAGTGCTTTAACATTCTTGCACTTCAGGAATAGATGGCCACCATCCTCACCCTCTCTATTACACATAATGCATCGGTCATCATCAATCTTGAATCTCGACGTTTCAGGTTTGAGCGCAGTGCCAAAGAGTTGTGAGCTAGATGCCACAGAAAATGTTTCAGCCTGCTTAGTGTTTGCATACTCCAAATCATGCTCCATACTTTTCAGGCTCACCTCCATCTCTTGAACTTGACGCTGCTGAATAGTGACTGCTATTGTGATATTGGTCATCACAGAAAACTCTATAAGCTGTCTTCACTCTTCACTGAGAAATACGGTTAGGATCATAGTGCCATGCTACAACATCTTCCATTTCCACGTGCACAGGAATAGCAAGGATCTTTGGCACATCCTCTGGCCAGAAAATAGACCACATCCCAGTCCTTGGTTCTGGGGTCATTAAGATCAGCAACTCTGGACAAGATGCCCCGCCGCCGCCCACCACCCCCCCCCCCGCCCCCACCCCCAAAAAAAAAACCCTAAACCCCCTGGTGTGATTGGCCTTTTGGTAATTCCACACGGTAGCCATGGATCATCCCATATTCTAATAATTTCACCATTGCCCACATGCCAAACAATACCTTTTTTTTAATAAATCCAAACCTTTCAAGATACTTCTCCAAGTGTAGGACATGCCCTGGGTTTTGCAATTAGAACATTTACATTTCTATAATATTTAGCCTTTAGAATTTTTGCACAAAGAGAGTTTGGACTCTGAATCAGCCTCCAGCTCTGCTTGGCTACCTTTACAAAATTAAAAGCATGAGCATCTCTAAAACCAAGCCCACCTTGTTTCTTAGGTTTCTTTAATTTCTCCCAGCTCAACCAATGCATCTTCTTCTCCTTATCATTTCGGCACCACCAATATATGCATATTTGTCTACTGATCTGATCACATACCTCTTTAGTGATAACGACCTAACCGAAGCTTTGCACAGAGAAGAAAAAAATCAACAGAGAGAAGCCGAGAATGTTGGAACAAGAACAAAGAAGAACAAATCTGCAGGTTCGCAGACGTCTCACGCTCAACCAACACACAACTGGATGTGACGCCGCTCGTCCCTTGTGCCCGCGCCGGTTGCCGTCGGTTCTCATCCACCGTGCCGGCGCCGCCACTCACGGACGCGTTGTGCCCTCGACTTGCTGCTCACACCAGCGCCGCTACCACTGCCGCTTGCCTGCACGGCCACACGCTCGCGATCGTGCTCTGCTCGCACCGATGCCGCCACCACTGCCTCCTATGTGGCGCCTTAGGGTTTAGAGCGCCAAGCGGCCAATAGCACTGCAACAGGGTGTTGTGGTGGGTGGGTGGTGCTGTGATGGACTTTGCTGCCTATTGGGCTATAGCATGTTGTTGGGCCTCGGCCAGACTGTTGGGTTCCAACGGTTGTTCAGTTCTGTTTGAGGCCAAAATCGATGACCGATCCAAAGACCGTAGTTCCCAGATGCAAAACCCGAAGCCAAACCAAGAAACCGATAAACCGACATTTCAATTCAATTTTTGTTCGGTTCGATTCAGATTTCGGTTTTCAGGTTAAATGTGCCCCACCCTGGAAAAAAATTGTTAATTATTGTCAGTTCTAATGTGTTATTCGGTTATTCCTGTAGCCACTAGTTAACACCCTTTATTTGAATTTGATGATTACGGAGATTTATCTATAAGGATTGAATACGGACTCATAAGGCGGATGTTGTACTGATGTTTTAAGCTTTGCAGGTTACTGCTCTTCATTTTGGTGATTTCTATGAGATGCAATATGTCAAGATGTATGCAGTCTTTATGTCGCAGCTGCAGGTATATTTCATAGTGTCAACCATGATTCACTTTCCTCTAGCTTGTTTGGTGGCCTCTTTTTTTAATCTTTGTTTTCCTTGATGAGCAGGCTATTCTTGCTTGTGGAACAATCTCAGATGGCTATGAGAGTGGTTCTAATGAAGAACAGGTTTATTAAATATTCAGGAATTTGCAGATTTACAAATCTTCTATATGAATTTTTAGAGTTGATAAGCTTGCATTCAGTTTTGAGTGAATTTCATGTGGTTTCTTATGTTCCATTTGAATTTAGAAAATGATTTGACATACAACATGTGTAATTTAAGTGATTTTGAGTTTGAAAATTGAAATTTGATGTGGATACTATCAAAACTGCCTGCAATGGCACTACAAATTAAAGTACATTCATATTCATATATATATTTAATCTTGGTTTCATGATTCTTTTAACAGAAGGTTAGGATGATTTGAAACTCACTTTCTTCAGGGACGGAGTGGATCGATATATCAAAATGTAAGGTGGAGTGGTCATGATGGCAGGTACATTAATACACCATCACCGTCAACTCCATTGTTTTTTATAGAATTCAGCAAGGCAAAGCAAACTGACAAAGGTCAGTTTGCCTGCTATGCTTGTTATTGAATTAGAAAGTTGCAAAGCTTAGGATACAAGGGGGGTGCTGCAACTTATATAGAGCTGAGCCACTACCAACTACTCTAAGCATATTCTTGCATAAAGCAAGACGCTCCTAAACCCTTCACAGCCAAGGCATCTCATGATCAACTTGAGAGCCAAGGCAAACTCTAAAGCATAAAGGTAAATGCAGTAAAGTAAGATACAAGTGTAGGCTTAATTCCATCAATCTCCCCCTTAAGCCGAACACTACTTGATCCTCTTCAAGCTAATTCTTCCCCTCATCTCCTGTAACTTGGTCTGATATCAGCCAACGGATCATTGGTGGGAATGTAGTTGGCCTTGATGCTTCCATCTTCAAGACAGTCCCTGATGAAGTGGAACTTGGTCCTGATGTGCTTTCTCCTGTCATGAAAGACATGGTTCTTGGCCAGTGCCAAGGCAGACTTGCTGTCCACCCTGAGCTCCACCACCTCCACCTTCCTGCCCAGAAGCTCCCTGAGCAACTTAGACAACCAAAGAGCTTGAGTTGCTGTAGAGGCTATGGTGATGTACTCTACCTCGTAGCTAGACAATGCCACCACCTTCTGCTTGATTGACTGCCAGCTGACCAAGCAGTTGCCCAAGAAGAACATGACTCCACTGGTGCTCTTGCTTGTGTCGATGTCGCTGGCGAGGTCACCGTCGCAGTAGCCGATGAAGCTTACTATAATTGTCTTGAGCATTCGGTTGAATGATCTCCCTTTCCTCAAATCTAAGCTATCGCATCACCCTCTTCTGGGCCACCGAGAGCATCGGTCCCGGAGAGCAGGGAGCAGCACCGGTGACCCGGCTAAGGTAGAGACCCATGAGAGGGGCCTTCCGCCATTTCTGAGTCATAGGTAGTGGGAGGAGTTTATCCACCGACTTGCGCACCTTGTCCAGTTCCTGGAGCTGGGATCCTGGGATTAGGGAAGAAGCCCTCTAAGGCTGAGGTAGAGACCCACGAGGAGGGGCCTTCTTCCATCGTTTTTGAATCACAGGCAGCTGGAGGAGTTTATCCACCGGCTTGCGCACCTTGTCCAGTTTGTGGAGCTGGGATCCCGGGATTAAGGAAGAGCCCTCTGCGACAGCTGGCGCGGGTGCCCTGGCACGGCGCAGCTGCCTGGAGTAGACGTAGAGAGGAGTGGCAGAAGACTCACCTCACAACGAGTCAGGCTTGAAAGGTCGAGATGGCAGACTAGAGGGGGTTGAATAGTCTTTTCTAAAACTTATCGTACCGGCTAACCGAAACAAATGCGGAATTAAAACTATCAATTTAGCGAAGACTTCACCCCTCTAACTATGAGTCTAGATGCACCTTGTAAAAGATCCTAAACAAGAAACCAAGGTGCCAAACTAGCTAGTGCTCTCCTAATCAATTCTAGCTTGCAAGGTCACACAAACCTAAGTAACTAGTACTCTAGCAAATAAGGGAGCACCTACATAATTATAATGAGCAAAGCACAAAGCCAACCTAAGCTCACTAGATGCTCAAGGACAAGGTTACACAAACCGAACCCAAGAACTCAACCTTACATACTTGACTACACAAGCCAAGCAAAGCAACTAATTAGACTACACAAGCTAATTAGCCACACAAGAGATACTTCTAAGCTACACAAGCTAGAAGGCAACTAGATAGCTACACAAGCCAACTATTGCAAGAGAAACAACACAAGCACAATATATATGAATATAAATACAAGCTTGTGAATAGAGACGCAAACCACCACGAAGTGTGGAACAAGATGACATGGCAATTTTTTACCAGGTTCACTTGGTTGCCACCAAGCTACGTACACCCACTTGGAGGTTCACTCGCTAAATGGCATCACCTAGCCAAACCCATAGCCTCTGGCGCGATGAAACTAGCACAAGATGGTAATCCTCCAAGTCATGATCTCTACTAGAGTTGCTCTTTACGATCTTCCGCGGGGTGAGCACAATACCCCTCACAATCTCTTCTCCGGAGCACCGCACAATCTCCTTGCATGCTTTGACGGAGTCTCTTGCCACCAATCCATCTAGGAGGTGGCAACCTCCAAGAGTAACAAGCCCACCGGCTTGCAACAACATGATCACCTAGTGCCACACGATGCAATCTCTCAAAGCAATGCACTAAAATCGCTCTCACTCGATTGGATAAACACTATCAAGCATGAGTGAGTTAGAGGGCTTCAAACACTCTCCAAGCTTGGACACTAAGTCCCCAAGGTGCTCAGCACCGGACAAGGCCGGCCAAGGGGCTATTTATAAGCCCAAGGGGCAAAACTAGCCATTGCCCACGAAATCCAACCGTTATGCCTCGGGTCAGCTAAAAATGACCTGTCAGGAGACCTGAAACGACCTTGATTTCCGCGAAGGAAAATCCACAGTGTCGGAGTGTAATATGACCATTTAAATCACATTACCCGATAACAGTTGAATCCATAATCCATACATCGAACAAAAGAGAGCAAATAGAGGGAGTTACAATAACTTATTACATCACCACAGGGCGGAATCAGAGTTCATGCAGCATAACAGTAAAAGCTTGAGGTGCGGAAGCTATCTTCTTCTCTCCAACTTGAGCGTAGACACGAAACCCTCAATCGCTGTACTCCCCAGATGAGTACTCACTCCTTGAACCTGAAACTAAATTTTTAGTATGATTTGTACTGGCCACACTCCCATCCTATGCATTGCATTGTGGAAGTGGATGCAAAAATAAGGATATCTCAAAAGGAACCTATAAGGCTGGGGTTTTCCTATGAATTGTTCAAGTATATAAAACAATAGTATAATAAACAAGTTTTAAACACAAACCCATTCCCTTCATCTATCTCCATCCATATCTGTAACATCATCTCATCTCCCCTAATACCCTCTCAGACTCTGGTCGACAAGCCAACTCCCTCTTGGCTTGCCTCAGCGGCCCGCAGCCCTCAAACTGGCTCACGGCCGGAAATCACACTCAGAGAAAGGTAGAACACTCCACTCACTAGTCCGGTGCATGCGAAACATAGGAAAGGTCCATAGCCGAAGATTCAGCGTATGTATCGATCGATCAACCATACACTCTGCAGAGGTTTCACTAATCCACCAGATAACCATCATCGATGCACGCGCGCACCTAGGAAGATTCCGGACGCCTACTGCCATAGGCGATGCCACTCTACCATCCAGCACTGGATCACTGGAACTGTGAAGAGAGCATGTATCCGCTCCCGTAGAGGATGCCATGCCATGTACCCACTCCTGAAGGGGGTGCCATGATTGTCTCGGTAGGGTGTTAGCTCCATCCCAGGCATATACCTTCCTATCACTTCTCGCCTAGCAGTAGTGGCATCGACCTATCCAGCGGTTCGGCCGTCTCCCCCCCATGGAGAGCGAGTGGAAAGCAAGAGATTCCTAGGTCCGGATACCAGCGCAACAGTTCCTAGATTTGACCAAACCGGGATATCTTCATCAGAGTTTATCTTTAACGTGCTACCACGACACCTTCATCCCGGGCTCCACCTCTCAGAGGATCACACCCAAGGACCACCATCACATCTCAGTTAGCCCGCCACAGGCTCCTCTCATGGGAATGTCCAGAACCATTCCCTGGCAAGACTTGCTCCAAAAGCTCGTCGTAGATCCCGGCTCGATCGACTCAACCCTCACCCTACTCCCTGCCGTAAGCTCCACCCCAAACCCGGATACAACATCATCAGCTCACATGCCCATCTGAAACATCAACTCACACATCCAGCCTGGCACCCTCCAGGCCTTCCCCGGGTTCATTACGTCGCATCAAAATGTAAGCGAGTGAAGTATAGAAATATAAGTATAGCAGATAAGCAGGTGGCTATCATAACAGTGGGTAAGCAGGTGATAGTTTACAACAAGGTAGGGCTCATCAAATAAATACTCTATCATGCAGTCCTAGCACAGGCATAGCATTATAGCAACATGAAAAGCACTAGCCATACTATAATTGCCATGCGTAATGGGATCTACGAGGTTGGATGGTGTGTGGCACCTTCACTGACGTAGCTGTCGGACTTCTCCTGGTAGTCACTGTCGTCAGACTTGTCCTCGCTTGAGCCTGTAACGAGATTTAACGGTCGCGGAAGCGACCCCTATAGATTAGCACAAGGAACAATTTGCAAAATAGATGATCCAAATACACTCAAACATAGCCTAGATAGATAGGACTCGATTTATAGAAAATTTGGATATGTGGATCATAATTTTCTGAGCTCGTATGAATTAGTTATGAATTTTCAAAGATTTAACCATTTTCTGAAAAGAAAAAGGGCTCGAGGGTACGGTCTCGAGGGTTAGGTCTCGAGGATACGGTCTCGAGGGGTATGGTCTCGAGGGGTATGGTCTCGAGGGTATGCTCTCGAGGGGTACGGCCTCGAGGATACGGTCTCGAGGGGTATGGTCTCGAGGGGTATGGTCTCGAGGGGTACGGTCTCGAGGGTATGCTCTCGAGGGGTATGGTCTCGAGGTTACGGTGGCGAGGAAACAGTGCTGACGCGAGCACGCGCGGCCGGTCGGGTGACCTCAGCGGGCGCGATGACATGTGGGTTCCGCTGCGGGACCCCATCGTCAGCGGCTGCGGCGGCTCGGTGCGGCGCGCGGACATGCGCGGCTCTTGCTGGGCCGTCGGCCTGGTTGGGCCGCGCAGCGCGCGGTCGCGCGGACGAGCGCAGGCGCGCGTGCGGGCCGGGCCGGCTGGGCTGCTCGGGCCAGTTTCCTTTTCTTTTTCTTTTTCCTTTTCCTTTTTCATTTTCAAATACATTTTTATATATACTTATATATATATGTGGTGTGCTAAATTTGTGCAACAAAATAGTGAGCATACATGGCCCAATAATGCTAGGGTATTACTCCCTTAATATTTATTTATCAAAATAAACATTATGTTGCCATTTTTAATAATCATCACATAAACCAAATAAGAATCCCACTCACTCTTTTAATGCAACATGATGATTGAACTATTGAAACATTAAAATGTAACATGTGAACATAGCGCATTGTTATGAGATGTTAATTAATTTGCAACATATGAATGCCATGCATGACATGCTAGGGTTGATGCATATGTAAGAGGTAGATGATGACATGTCGCACCACATCACTCAGGGTTTTGTCGAAAAAATTTTGTAGTTCAAATTTTTGGGTTGTTACAAGACCTGTCAGGACGCGTCCATAGTGCCACTCCGAACGCGTCCATAGTGTGTATTCCATGCGCGGGAAGTTCAAATCGCAACTCTGGACGAGTCCTGCGCCTAGCTCCAGACACCGTCCGAACACTGTAGCAAGTCCGGCGCGTGGTTTCTTTGTTTTCCTCGAAATCGGATCGTTGAACCTCCGAACGCGTCCAGAGGTGAGCTCCGAACGTTCACCCCTGGTGTCCGGCGGTCCGCTCCGCGTGCAACCGCCTCTGAGTTGCGTCCGGACGCGTGCGTCCGGTGTGTTGAAAAATCAGCCACGCAGCAACTGTGAACGCCCTCCAAAAATGAACTGTCTGGACGCGTCCGACGCTTCCAAGGCCAGCGTCCGGTGCTCCACTTTAAAGTTTGCCTTCTCTGAGTCACGTCCGGAGCTCTCAGGATGCGTCTAGAGCTCAGCGTCCACACAGTTCAAGTCCCGCGCTAAAACGGGCATATCTCTTAGCTCCGAACTCCGATTTCAATGATTTTGGACTTGTTAGAAAGCTTACTCAGTACACAACCCACATATCCTCTTGATCCATATCACAAAGGATCAAAGCAGTTTTCTCATCCAAGAGCCATCATCTCTCTTTTCCAACACAAGAGTTCGTCAAAACTTCTCCAAGTTCTTCTCCTTTGCAAATGTGCCAACACCACCAAGTGTACATCACCATGTGCAAGTGTGTTAGCATTTTCACAATCATTTTTAAAGGATTTTCTCTTTCTCTCACAATGCCACTCGATCCTAGCATGTCTCAATGTTAGATCACTCAAGTGGCACTAGATGACCGATATGCAAACAAGTTTTCCCCTCTTGATAGTACGACTATCAATCCTAAATCTGGTCATCAACTTCTCTACACACCTCATGACCGGTAAAATGAAATGCCTTATGTTATACCTTTGCCTTGCGCATTTCCATTTCCACCGTCTTCCTCCAATGTGCCAATGCAACACATCCACCGACATGATCACCAAATGATATGATCCACTTCATATATCATCATGCAACCTTCTTGCGCATTTCTATTTCCACTGTCTTCCTCCAATGTGTCGATGCAACACATGCACCGACATGATCACCAAATGATATGATCCACTTCATATATCATCATGCAACCTTCTTGGTCCATCGATCTTGACCTCACTTGCTCTTCACCATCTCATGGTCCATCGGCACCAAGTCTTGCTCAAGCTTCACCGTCTCATGGTCCATCACTTCAAAGCCTTGACTTGCCCTTCACACATCCACCGGTCCATCGAGCCAAGCCTCATCTCGATCTTCTCCATCTTGGTCACATGATTCTATGTCATGTCACATATTCAATGAGCTCCGTCCTCACCTAATCACATGTGGACTAATCTCCTGTGTGTCCCACATAATCTACATTAGTCCAACCTAAAGTTGTCACTCAATTGCCAAAATCACATAGGGACCTTTCAAGGCTCCAGCCCCCCTGCATGGAGAGGCAGAGCAGCCAGTGGGATAGGGCTCGACGGTGCATCACCGATTTCGTCTTGTAGCAGAATATGTCCTACCCCCTCATCTGGAGCTTGGGTGGGCGGCGGGACAGGGCATGATGGAGCAGCCATAGATAGGCACGGGGGCTCCCCCCGGCGGTGAAGCAGGTCCTGTGCCAGAAGTAGGCAAGGAGGAATCCTGCGACTCCAGGGTGACCAAGGCGGGCGAGTGTGGTGAGGCAGAGTTGACGCTCCATCCGTTGCCAAGCCGACTAGGGGGCTCGAAGAGCACGACCCAGCCGTCTGGCCGGGGAAGCACCACACCATAGCCTCACCATGGCCCATGGCATCCATCAGAGAGTTACAGCCCAACCCAGCGACTAACTCAAGATGCGGGCCCGATTCCAGCCCAGGGGTAGCAATGTGAAGCTCCTCAAGAATACGTGCGACAGCATCGACATCTGAGATGTCGCATTTGTTGCTGCCACCACATCAGTCAAGGGGCCGTCTTTGGGATCGTGCACCGTCGCAACAAGGTTAGAGTGACCATCGCCTGGAATGACCCATGCATGCACATCCTCGCTAGACCACATGGTCAATAGCTAAAGGCATGCTGCTTGAGAGTGGGCCACGTGAGACATTCAAGAACAGAGCACTCCTAGACTATCCCCTCCCGAGAACCGCCGCCATGGCCAGACGTAGCACCGCCTACCGAACCTGAGCTGGGTGATGGCGATGGGGAATGGACACGGCGTCGCCGTCTTGCAGCTTCGTCTTCTTCATCATTACCCCCATCAGAAGGAAGATTCAACATCCTAGGATGAAGTGAATACTGTATGTTGATAGGGTAAGACAGAACCCATTTGACTGGAGGATCCTCGACTATAGTCGTAGGTGGCTCAACCACCCATAATTCCCTTGAAAAAGGTAGCGCAGTCGTGTCTGTACTCCAAGACAAACACTGAAAGCAAGAAAGATCCACGAGCCTCAGGGTATCAGGATGCACCTGTTGAACCCATGCATGAGGACTGAACAGACGGTCCATAGTAGTGGTTTCCCAGACATGATTTGGTATGCCGCGCAACTCGATATTAATCAGAAATGGTAGAACATGACCTTGAGCTCCAGACGACTCCAACGCTTGCACAGAAGACTGAAGTTGAACCCGGATGAACTGATCGGCTGTCGTAACCCAACCAGTCGCTCAACCAAGGGCAAACTAGGGAGGACCAGCAGGTAACTTGAGGAAGAAGCACTAGGGAACTGGCAACAACGTCGATTCTGGCCGCAATCAACGCTGCCACTTCCTCCACCACAATCAGTGGACCATCACTGATCACTGACACTACCACTGTGTTTGCTATTTTGTGGAGGCCTCAAATCTTCATGGGGCATCTTTGCTGGGACGTCAAGGCAACGCAGCTGCCCATCTCGTGCACCATGATCCTGGCCATGTGCCTCCATAGAGGCCTGCGTCGCACCAGCGCCACCAGCAGGACCCGTCGGATGAGACCGTTGCGGGGGGCAGCTCTTTTAGCTTCGATGGCCAGAGATACCCACCACCACACGGAGACACGTTGAGGAGCGCCACCATCCACATCCACCGAATGAGACCGTTGTGGGGCGGTGGCACTCGCAGCTTCGTTGGTTGGAGATACCAGCCGCCAACCATCGCGTAGGTAGGAGCCGGACAAAGAGGAGCGTTCCTGTGGTTCCCACGATTGATCGCCATAGGGCAGACGTAGGAACGGTGGCCGTGGGCTTGACAGTGGAAACAACAGGTCCTCTAGCGACAGAGAGCCATAGTGTGTGAGAGAGAGAAGCAGTTAAAGCATCGACCGATGAGGTCTATCGGGATTGGACGGCATGGAGGACGAGTTGCGCGCCGCTTCTGCCATTGGGCGCCGTGTGAGAGTGCCTTCTGCTACCCCTTCGGATCAGGACGCGTAGCCCCGAACGAGCAGAGTTCCCCTCCCGTCGCTTCTGCCGTCGGGCGCCGTGTGAGAGTGCCTTCTGCTACCCCTTCGGATCAGGACGCGTAGCCCCAAACGAGCAGAGTTCCCCTCCTGTGCCCTAGGCCGGTGGGTGGGTTGTGGTTGCCACAGGAGCCGTCGAGGAAGAACTCGAGTCTGCCGCCACAGGCCCACGTCCACCCATCGCGATGGATGCTGCACACGATGCATGGGAAGAGCACAACGTCGCGGAAGGAAGGCGGAGAGCTGCTGGAACTGGAGGTGTTCGAGGACTCGACAGACCAACGCTCCCGCTTGGAATGTCTGCACGAGATGAATGACACTGCCTGGGAGGGAGCACGGGAGGAAGGGACCACCGTCTCATTGGGGGATGGAGGCGGAGACACCATTTGGGTGGCCGATGGGCTCGGATTGAACTCCGGCATGGGGCTGGTGGAGGGAGGCGAGATGGTGGTGGAGGGAGCGCTTGCTAGGAGGTGCCATGGGTACGTGCTTGCTGGGAGGCGCCAAGCAGAGTGCCCAAGCTTTGAGGTGTGCTCAGGCACCTTCTCCTCACTCCCCAACTGCACCATGGCAGAGTGGCTACAAGAGCCTTTCATTATCGTGAGTAGAATTTGGGGAAGCTCGGGATTAGTGGCGAGGCAGCGGCGTGGAGGCCTTGGCCCCAGTCAGTGTTGGAGAAGGATGCACATGATTAAAATTAGGGTTGTGCCACATCATTTCCATGAGAAGAGTCCAAGCACTAGCCTCAAGATCTCCTTGGGCTTCAGCCCTGCCAAGAGGAGGAGATGGAGGCCCACTACTAGCCTGTTGTTGGGAATCAGCAGCCACAACCTCAACATCTCCACCGGAAACAAGATGTGCCGGCCCATCATCACCATCAGTAGAACCAGCAGGGCCTTCCCCATCTACAGATGACCCACCTTCACCATCCAGCTAAAACTCCCCTATTACTACAGTGGCCTTGGGCATGTAGCAAAAAGCATCGTACATGAAGCCGGCTCGCTTGGTGAACAGGTCAATACATAGCAGGGACTCCTCACAAGAATAGAACTTGGCCTCGGACGGGAACAGAGCTCAGCGATGCTTGGTGATGACGTATGTGTAGCAGAACTACCGACGTGGTCGATCACCGGAAGCCCGCACGCCATGCCCCCCTTGGACAGCTGTCGGAGTGCGTCAAAGTGGACGTGGCCAAACAACTTGTGCCAGAGCTAGGCCGCGTCGTCAATGTGCACGACGAGGCACAGCGGCTTGGCCATGTTGATGTGGAGGATGTAGAGCCTGTTGGCGCCATGACAAACCTTGACGAGCAGCTTCTTGGAGCGATCCCAGATCCTCAAGATGTCTTCCATGATCTCCACCTTGGGGCCAGCCTCATCGAGCTGACAAAGGCTCATGATAGAGTTTCGCAGCGCCAGGATGAAGTAGACGTCGTGCAGCACCCAGTGCTCACCGTTCTTGGCCTCGAAGATGATGGAGCCGATGCCTTTGATTTGCACCTTAGACTCATCATAGAATCTCATCGTACCTGTGGTCGATGTATCAAGGTCGGTGAAGAGCTCCCGGCGTCGAGTCATGTGGTGCATGGTGCTGCTGTCTAGGTACCACCCGTCCATCTTCTCGTCACCGCTGGAGTCAGTGCCAAGAAAAGCACGCAATGTATCAAGGTCGGTGAAGAGCTCCTGACGTCTAGTCATGTGGTGCATGGCGCCGATGTTTAGGTACCACCCGACCATCTTCTCACCGCCGCCGGAGTCAGTGCCAAGAAAAGCACGTGCCCACGGCTCCTCCAGGTCCAAATCGGCGTTCTTGGCATAGAAGGAGCAAGCTTGGGCCTTGCCTGCGATTTGCTCCCCATCCATCTCCAGGAAGCCATGTGCCAGAAACAGAGCATGATCCTCCTCTACTTCTGCCATGTTCGCCACACCACCTTGCTCACCTCTGCCATCGTGTGCCCAGTGACCAACCTGGCCACAATTCAAGCACGTATCTTGGTTCCCGCAACGATCTTCGCCGGCAGCTCTGGCCTTGCCTCCGCCACCGCGGTCTGCACTGCCATGATCCCCACCTTACCCACCTTCCTTGCCCTGGTTCTTCTTGCTGCCACGGGGACGCCGGCGCTCTCCGTCCTTGGATGAGCCAACGCCCTCCTCCTTATTCTTCTTCTTCTTGAAGGCCCGCCACTGCTCGGCAGTGTAGAGGAACTTGGGCGTGGCGGACTCCCCCTCCAGCACGCTCTCGTGGTCCGGCCAGTCACATCCTTGATGATGAGCGCCCCGAAGTCGAGGTGCATCTCAATTGAGTTGACGATTTGGCTGAACCTCTTCAGCATGCATCGGAGAAGCTTCTCCACAACACGCTCTTCTTTGAGGTCGCGGTCGCCATTGAGCGTCATTTGCTCCCTCAGACTGGTGAGAAGACTGGTGAGGCATAGAGCAAAGTCCTCAACTTGCTCCCCTGGCCAAAAGGCCAGAGGTTCCTACTCGCTGTGAAGACACTGCAGAGTGGAACGCTATACGCCCTCACCGCCGATGCGCCGTGTCACAATGGCCTCCAAGGAAAGCTTGGCGGAGGGCTTGTTGGCGATGGCGGCGGCCAACTCCGGCGGGACGGTGGCACAGAGTACCTCCAAGGCACGCCGATCCTCCTCGAAAACCATGTCGCCGTATTGCACCGCCTCCTAGAGCCCGTGCGCCTGGAGCTTCACCTTCATCAGTAGGCTCCACTTGTGGTAGTTGCTGCAGTTGAGCACCAGCCATGTGGTGCTCTCCCCGTGGTACATCTGCACCATTGGGGACCTCCCCCAATGGCCATAGTGGTGTCGATCCAGAGACCACGACACGTGACGATGATCACGGGTCGGTGGCCATGATCCAGCTGCCGATCCCTCCGCCTCCTCATCCTCCTTGTTGATCTCGGCGTGCAGAGCAGCGGTCGCGGTCACCATGTCCTGCGCCACGGTTTCCACGGTGGCGGCAGCCTTGCCCGCTTGCTTGGCAGCAGCCTCTACTGGAGCCAAACACGCCTTGAGACTAGCCTAGTCCACGTCCTTGCCGTATGGTCTCCAGCTTCTGCTCCTTGTCGGCGGCTGCTGCGGCGGCGATGCGTGTGCGCTCAACGGAGGTGGACATGGTGGCGGCGGTGGCTGAGGGATTTGCAAAACGCTAAGGCTCCGATGCTAATTGTTGCAATTGGGTAAAGGCAGAGAAACCTGGCCAGGTCAGTTTGCCTGCTATGGCTTGTTATTGGAATTGGAAAGTTGCAAAGCTTGAGATATAAAGGGGGTTGCTGCAGCTTATATAGAGCTGAGACACTACGAACTACCCAAAGCATATTCTTGCATAAAGCAAAGTTGCTACTAGACCCTTGACAGCCAAGGCACCTCATGATCAACTTGGGAGCCAAGGCAAACTCCAAAGCATAAAGGTAAATGCAGTAAAGTAAGATACAAGTGTAGGCTTAATTCCATCACTCCATGGGAGTGTGGGCTGGATTGTAGCCAGTGAGGCCACCCATCTCGATGATGAGCTTGGCGTAGGCCATATGGTGAAGAGAGATGCTAGAGCTGTCATGGTGGACCTCAATCCCTAAGGTAAGAAAGCAGCCCCAAGTCGCTCATGTGGAAGATGGCTTTCATCTCTTCCTTGAAAGCTTCAACTTCTTCCTTGTGCCGGTGATCAGACCAAGTCATCGATGTAGACACCCACCAGCACGGTATTACCTCCATTGCCTCATCGATCGACATCGTGAGGGCTCTGCTCAAACCCCATCTTCTTAAGAGTGGCATCCAACTTTTCATTTCAGACTCGTGATGCCTGCCGCAAGCCATAGAGGGCCTTGCGCAGGTGGAGAACCTTGTTCTCCTTGCCAGGGATGACAAATCCCTTCAAGTCACCATTGAGGAAGGCAGACTTGACGTCCATGTGGTGCACATGCCAGCCCTCCTGGGCAGCCAGCGTGACAAGAATTCGAACAGACTCCATCTACGCTACGGGCGCGAAGGCGTTGTCGAAGTCGACTCCCTCCTGCTTAACGTACTTGTGTGCCACGAGGCGGGCCTTGTGCTTGATCATCGCTGCAACCTCATCCTTCTTAAGCTTTGTACACCTACTTAAGGGTGATGGCATGGTGGCCTGCAGGAAGATTCGCCCAACTCCCACGTTCGATTTCGCTCGATAGCGTCCATCTCCTGCTGCATTGCGGCACGCTATATTGAGTCCCCCTCTGTCACAACGAAGGAGTGTTGTTCATCATTCTCGTGCGCCAGGTGCAGCTTCGCCTCTAAGTTGTGCATCGCCAGCCCAGGACAGGCTGATCGCTGAAGATGTTGTTCAGGCTGTGGTAGCGTAGAGGCTCATCGTCGTGGTACGCACATGCAGTCCTCATCATTGGGCAATTGTCGATGTTTTATCACTGATAGCCCACCACCGGGGTACCCGACAGGGTGTTTTGTTCGGAGGAGCTTAGCGGACTGCGAAACTCAGTGGTTGTGGCAACAAACTAGACAAGACAGATAATTTTATACTGGATTGGGCCCTCAACTTGCGTCGAGTAAAAACCTTTACGTCCAGTCGGTGTGAGCATGTTGCGTTGTATTGATGAGTATGAGGGATTATGTAGTTCGCTTTTTTACAAGGGGTACCCGCAACAGCCTTATATGGGGCAAGACTGGCTGCGGGTTCTTAGATTCCTGGTCGGATTCCAGGAACGAGTCCTAAAACTATCTGTTTTGTACTCTTTCCTATTACAATCCTTCTAGGATATGGTAGTTCTGATGTCATGTTACTCCATGTTCTTCTCAAATCCGGTGGCAGGTTCTTCGATCTTCCGTTCGTATTCCGTCTTCTTGGGGAACCTCCGGTATCCCCCATCAACAAGCCCCCGAGTGTTCCAGGATTTGGAACTCGGAAGCTGGGTGCTTTTGAGGATAAATCTTGGGATGCTCTCTCTTCTGTTTGCTCCTTGTCTTGGTTCTTTGGTGAGTGCAATTTTGAGAAAAAATTGCACTCTTTGAGTGCAGCCCCCGAGCCTCTTGTTTTTTGTACAAAAAGCTGGAGGGTCTTAGTTGTAGCCTTCATCTTCTGGTCATCGCCTTTTCACAGAGTGCAAATTTCGAGAATTTTGCACTCAGTGAGTATAACCCTCGAGCCTCTTGCTTTATGGCACAAAAAGCTGGAGGGTCTTGTATAGTGTTTGAAAAGTGCCTTTGGTGGAGGGTACTCCTGCAGCCCCCGATCATTTTTTGGGTTCTTTTCATTGTGAAAGAACGTGGGAAAGGGTTCTAGAGTCCCTTGTTGATGTTGTTCTTCAGTACTGTACCTTTGGTAGTTAAGTGCTTTCATTTCTTTTGTACTTTTGGGATATACTGTTGAATATGCCTTCCCTGTCTTATAGTGACTTCTACTGTTGATCCGTGAGCCTGCCAGGCGCTCTTGATGGCTTTGCTTTGCATGCCTGTTTTCCTTGTCGGCTGTGGGATGTCCGCACATGCTTGTTTGGTCATTTCGATTCACATGACTGTCTTTGCTCGGTTCATCTTTCCTCTGTAGACTTGGTCTTTGTGTGCCCATCTTGCACCTATAAATGTTGTTCACTGTTGCTTGTTGCTTCATCGCTCACTTGTAGCCTTCTTGTGTTCCTTCTTTCTTCCTTGTGCTCTGGTATTCTTCTTAAGCTGTAGCTTCCTTCTTCTATAGCCATGGAGTTGTTGGTTAGCAAGCTTGACGAGCCCCTGGGCTTGTTCTACACTCTTTCTTAGTGAATGGTGTAGGTCTTGTGATAGGGACTAGTAGCAGGTTAGTCCCTGGGTTGTATCTTCTCTTTAAGAGCATTGAGGCAAAAGGAGTAGGTCTTGTGAGGTAGATAGTTGTTGCTGTTCTACCTGGACTTCCAGGGCCTCTCCTTGATTATCTTCTTGCTCTGCGTGGAGTTGATTAGCATGTGGTTAGCTGACTACCTTGACAAGTTGTTGTGGGACTGCAACTGGCTTGTTCGCTGCTGTATCAGTTTGGTGTGTCGGCGCAGATCAACACGTGTTGGGAGAGTATATCAGGTTCTTCTGAGGCGGTGGGGTGGTCTCTCGCTACTGTCTTGATGAACTGGTGCTTCTCTTACTGCCCCTTCGACTAATCTTAGCTGTGAGTTCTCTTCGTTGGATGCGTTGCCTCGGTTGCTCCCTGCTTGATTGCATTGAATCTTGGACAACCTCGAATTCCACTGGGTTCTTTGTAATCATTTTGTAATGATTTCCTTTGCTTTCTTTTGTAACTTTATCAGACCTTGTATCCAATTGTACCTTGTTGTAATCTCAGTGTCTTCTTGATCAATGAAATGAAGAGATATCTATCTTGTTTTGCCCTTGATGGTCATGCGAGTTGTTTGCTATCTAGATCGGCATATGAGTCTTGTGATTATAACCGTGCCGAGTTGTATGATGATGTTTCGTGCGATGTGTGATGTGCTCTGTTTGCCTATGAGTTCTTCCACCAAGCCTTGTGGTTTTGAGAGGCTAGTTGGTTCTATTGGCTCTAGACGAGTTGTTGATGTTTTTGTGTTCTTTCCCTTTTGATGCCTTCGTGGGGTGAAATCTTGTCCAAGATACTCTGTTTTTGCCCGTTGGAGAGTCACTGTTTGCATTATTACCATTGATGCTTATCCCATTTGTTGCGCGGTCTGTCTGCCTTGGGTGTCCATTGGCCCATAGGGCCCATTTAGATGAACTGACCCTTATAAATACTTGGCTGCTAATCTTCTTCCCATACGTTCTAGCCTTTGCCGCCCGTATTCCCAAAAAGTCCTCAATCTTCCTGCTTTCTCCTTGCTGCTTTCGTCGCTTGAGAAAACCCTAATTTTTTCTTGATCCTGAGAATCTGTTGTTTCCTCCATCGAATCTGATGGCTAGCACCCGATCCTAGAGCAAGGCCAAGATCGTTGAGGTGAGTTTGTTGACAAAAGCTTCACTTGCTTTTTGTTTAATTGTTGTGGTTTTGATGAAGTTTCTTTTTTTGGTAGCGTTCTTGGCCAGCACCGACGACGTCGGTGGAGGATTTGGAGGGGCTGGTGGAGTGTGGCTTGCTTCAAGAGAAAGTGCTTTCTGGGTATGTCTTGCCTAGCCAGGATTTGGTTCCTAACCCTTCTGGGGATCAGACAATACTTTTTGTTGCTTTTGTTGCTGCGGGACTTTGTTTTCTGCCCTCTTCTTTCCTGATGGAGTTCCTTTAGTTCTTTAGTCTTTAGCTCTTCCATCTCTCCCCTAATGGGGTTCTTTATCTTTCTGCCTTCACACATATGTGTGAGGTGCATCTTGAGGTTCCTCCCAATCTTCTTCTTTTTCGTCACTTCTTCCGCCTTAAGCTGGATTTGAAATTTGCGGCGCCCTATGGGTGCTGTATGATTCAGATTCATCAGGGGATGAGTGCCGATCTTTTCTCCTTATGTTTTTTTAACAAGAAGATTTGGGCTAACAAGTGGTTCTATGTTCCCAAGCCTTCTCCTTATTTTTCTTCTGATTTGACCATTGCCCCACAAGACACTGGTTTGTGGGCCGTTAAGCTGTCAGATGTTGAGCTCTTGGCGATCGATCCTCTTCTTACTCACCTCCGTGTTGTTGTTGCCCAAGGTCTTACTGGCCTTGGTGTTGTTGCTGGGTTCTTTCGTCGTTTTGTGCAACCTCTAATGCAGAGGGAGCATCTAGGCTTTGAATACACTAGGGTTCTTGATTCATCTCGAATTAAAGTTGGGACTGTTTTGGGTGATGATGACTTGTTACTGTGCCTAAATGATGTTATTGGTGATGTTTCTTGTGTCCCTCCTTGTCTTGAGGAGTATTCTACTGGTAACCCTCCTCCTGAGGTGAGTTCTTTTCCTTTTTGAATAGATTTTGTATGCACGAGTTCTTTTCCTTTGTGCTGACTTCTACCTTGCAGGGTTTTGGTTGTGAGTTTGTCATCCAGCTCTCTGCTGCTGAGGGATCTGGTCCTGCCGGGGCTGTTGCTCAGCCTTCTCCTGCTTCTGTATCCCGAAAATGGTATGTCTCTCCTGAATCTAGGTTCCCTTATGCTATTCGTGAGGGTGGTTCTTAACTAGTTCCTTATAAGCTTCATCCTAAAGTTGTTAAGATGCCTTTTTGTGTCAGGCGGAGAGGGTCGTCTCGCCCTTCTGTTGTTCCTACTAGGAAGTCGAGTCTTGCTTCATCGAGTTCTCTTCAGGTCACAGGTAATATCATCATAGGTGAGTTTGAAGCCTGGACTTTTCCCTTGTACTTTCTTTTGCTTAGTCATGTCTTGTTCGTAGATGGTGCTATTGTGCCCTTGAATGAGCCTAAGGAGGATGAAGAGCAGGCTCCTCTTATCCAAAAATCGTAAACGTTTTCTGGTTTTATTCTTTCATTGTTTGTGATTTTGTTTCTATGCTGATTTCTTCTTGCCTTTGTAGCCGAGCGGAGGGTTCTGGGACTTCCTCTTCTACTTCTCCTTCTTTTACTGCACATACGACTTCTGTGGGACAACCCTTCAATGTTGTTTCTCCTCCGATTCAGCCTAGGAGGAGTTTTGGTTCTTTTATGCTTCCGCCGAGGTAGATGTCTTGGAATTTTTTCTGATTTTTTCCTTTTCCTTCTTTTTCCTTATTTTGTCCCTCTTCTGTAGGCCTGTTGCTATGGGTTTATCCCCGGATCTAGGTTCTTCTAGTGCTATGAGTTTGGCCGAGCCCCCGAGATTGAGCTACGTGCTCAGATTTCTTCTGCTGGTAAGTATTTGCGAATTCTTTTGTATTCTTTCTGTCTTTTCTTCTGATGATGATTCTGACTTATTTTTGTCTCCTTTTTATAGATGTTGCTTTGAGGTTGGCCAAACGGCTAATGTTGGTCCGGGTTCTGCTCCCGTGGTACAGGCGGTTCCGCTAGCGGCATCTGCTGAGTCGGGTCATGAGCTCCCTCAGACCGAGCCGTTGACTCCTGAAGTTACTGGTGTGGTGGGCAGTGGTGGGGTTGTTGCTAATCCACCGCTGTCTACTTTGCCTCTTTCTACTTCTTCTGGTTCGGTGGAGCTGGAGACGAGCCGTCCTCACCGTCTGGCGGCCCTGAGGGCTTGTTTCGAGGATTTTACTGCCAAATTTGGCAGCAAAGTGAATGTAAGTATCTTGTTCTTTGACTTTCTAGCTCTTGTTTGTTGTCTTATCTTGATCTCTTGATTGTTCTTTTTATCGTGATCAGGATCTTATTTCTAATCCTGCTGAGGCTGTGGCGACTTCTTCGGGCGCGGCTGATGTTGAGCGAGCTCAAAAAGAACTTGCTCTGGCACGAGCCATGCTTGATCAAGAGCGCGGGCAGCGATAAGTCACAGAGGTTGCTTATCAATCTCAACTTGTTGAGGAGCGGCGTCATGGAGAGAAGACATTGAAATCTACTGTTGGCGAGGTTCGGGCCTTGATGGCCCAGGTCGCAGGTACTTAATGATCCTTGCGAGCTATTTTTCTTCTGCTAGTTCTTTTTCTGAAATCGAGAGTTCTTCTTCTTTGTAGCCTTTGATGTTGAACAATGCCGGTGGCTTGAGGATTCAGAGGCAATGAAAGAGACACTCAGGACTTCCGAGAATCAGGCTCAGATGGTAAGGGAGTTGCATTCCCATTGTGAAGAAGCAGATCGAAAATTAGCTTTGGCTCGCGAGTTCCGACAAGATGCTGATAGGGATGTTTTTCAGGCTTCGAAGACTGTCTAGGATCTTTAGGGCCAACTCAGTGTTGCCAATGCTCGTCTCCAGTCTCTGTGGGGGGTGTGTCCTATCTTTTGTCTTTTATTGGACAAGAGGGGGATGAGGCCCTTTATGGAGATGTGGCTGCTTACGCTCCCCTGATTCCATCGAAGTTCTACACCTTCATGAATGAGAGCTTTCAACGGTGTGCGAGCAACATCCTGTGCTATGTCTGAGTTCTCACCCCTGCAGCTGATTTGGAGAGGATGGTTGCCCCCGAAATGTCATTGGACTTCCTGATGCAAGTTAGAGAACAAGAGGCCATGGTTGCTCCTCTTGTTAATCAAATTGTAGATAGGTTGAACTTGGGTCCTGACCCTGCTACTCCTGTGCCTTGAGTGCATTTTGTAACAACTCTTTAATCTTGTGGGTGTGTAATAAACTCTTGGGCCATAGTTGCCCCTTCTGAATGTTTCATCTTGTGCGGGCTTCGTCCTGTTCTTTTTTTAAGATTGTTTCAATATTTTCTTGTTGTGCGAGCTTTGTCTCATCTTTTGACTAAAATAGAGTGTTGTCCTGCAGTAAAACTTTTGCAGTTTTTGGTTTCGATGATGAGTTGTGCGGGCTTATTCCTGACTTTGAACAACTTTGATAAGTTGTGCGGGCCTGATCCCGATTTTGAACAACTTTGATAAGTTGTGCGGGCCTGATCCTGACTTTGGAAGTTCATTTGAAAAGTTGTGCGGGCATTGTCCCAACTTTAAGAAACTTAGATAAGTTGTGCGGGCTTGTTCCTGACTTTAGAAGCTCTAGAAAATGTGCGAGCATTGTCCCGCTTTCAGATAGCCTTGATGAGTGGTGTGGCCCTATTCCCGACTTTTAGTAGTTCCTGAGTAGTTGTGCGGGCATATTCCTGATTTTGAGCAACTTTGATAAGTTGTGTGGGCTTGATCCCGACTTTGGATAGACTTGATGAACTGTTCTGGTGAGAACCTGACTTTTGATAACCTTAATAAACTTGATGAACTGTGCGGGTGAGAACCTGACTTTGTGAACTTTTGACAAGTTGTGCGGGCCTGATCCTGACTTTTTGGGAGTTCCTGATGAGTTGTGCGAGCCTATTCCCGACTTTGAGCAACTTGGATAAGTTGTGCAGGCCTAATCTCGACTTTAGAATTTCTTGACGAGTTGTGCGGGCCTATTCCTGACTTTAGAATTTTTTTTGAGGAGTCGTGCAAGCATTGTCCTGACTTTTGAGCAACTTTGATAAGTTGTGCGGGCCTGATCCTGACTTTGGATAGACTTGATGAACTGTGCGGGTGAGAACCCGACTTTGGATAACCTTGATAAACTCGTGCGGGTGGGGACCCGACTTTTGATCATCTTGATAAATTTGATGACCTGTGCGGGTGAGAACCCGACTTTGAGCAACTTTTGATAAGTTGTGCG
>CM041630.1:27746036-27766564 GCA_023333625.1 Bothriochloa decipiens
TGTGCGGGTGAGAACCCGACTTTGAGCAACTTTTGATAAGTTGTGCGGGCCTATTCCCGACTTTGAGTAACTTGGATAAGTTGTGTGGGCCTAATTCCGACTTTAGAAATGCTTTTATCCTGCTTCTTGTGTAGCGTAGTTTTGTTTGTTTGGGTCTGAACTCGTATGATCTTGAGTTAGCCCGAGTTGTTTTTGCCACTACCTGCTGGTAGGATTTTGGCTGTTTGAGCCGTAGTTGATTTGAAGTTGTGTTGGCTTCATAGCGCAGCGTAGTTGAGGTCTAAGCCTGAACTCGAATGGTCTTGAGTTCAGTCCAGTGATTGTGTTCTGCATCATGTCGCAGGAGGGGGTGGTGTGTCAAAGAACCTGGACCGACACGTGGTGCCCTGATCCCGCTGTTCGAAGCGAAAAGGTTTTAACTCCCGAACCAGCACTGAGTGCCCGGGTTCAACTGCATTCTTTATTCGTAGTAAGGAAAGAACTTTTCGATTGTGAATATGGCACGAGGGCTCGTATTCATCCTGGAAAGGCCCGAGTGGACCAACACGTGGTGCCCTGATCGAACTTGGTGCTCTGCACATAGGGCAGGCAAGATGGGGAGCCAGGATCCTGGACCAACACAAAGTGCCCTGATCCCGCTGTTGCGAATAGGTCTGGACTCCCGAACCAGCACTAGGTGCCAGGGTTCAACTGCATTCTCAATTCGTAGTACTCTCTGATCGTGAGATGACACAAGTGCCCCAAATCACCCCAGAGAGGCCCGATCCTGGACCGACACGAAGTGCCCTGATCCAGCCCAGAGTCGTGCGCCGTGCGCCGGGCGGTAGGCCTAGCCATGGAGCGGTACTAAGACTCTAGTCCATGGAGGCACCTTATGATTATTTCATAACGCAGTATTTTGGAGAGGTGTAAGGTGCTTGTTGTTCTTGATTTTGTAGACGACAAGAGCGAGTTGTTCTTAAGCTCAGAGTATTTCTTATTGCATCATCACGGGTTCTTTTACAATGCTTTTTGGCTAGTTGTAGAATCTTCTGAGTTGGCTAATGTGCCATGTGTTCTTCAGAGGGATTTCTTCTTCTGTCATCAGCTCGTAGGTGCCTAGACCAGTTGCTCTTCTTACTTTAAAAGGTCCCTCCCATGGGCTCATGAGTTTGTGTCTTTCGTCCTTCTTTTGGATGAGTCATAAGACTGAATCTCCAGGCTTGAGTGTCCATGGTTGTCTGCTCTTGTCATAGTGTCTTCTTAGTCCTTGCTGATATCTTGCATTTTGTAGGATTGCACATTCTCTGACTTCTTCTAATGAGTCAATTTCAAGTCTTCTTGTCACCGCAACTTCTCCTTCTTCGTATTGCTCTATCTTCGGTGAGGTCCATATGAGGTCAGCTGGTAGGATTGCCTCTGATTCATAGACTAGAAAGAACGACGAGTATCTAGTTGATCTACTGATCTGGGTTCTCAGGCCCCAGACTACTTTTGGTATTTCATCAATCCACTTTGCTCCATAATCCACTAGCTCTTCATATAATCTTGGTCAATCCGTTTGCTCTTTCAACTTGTCTGTTTGCTTGAGGGTGGGCAACAGAGGCGAAATCTATGCTTATTCCACAGTCTGTTGCCCAAGATGTGAACTCCTTTGTGGTGAAGGGTGACCCTAAGTCAGTTATGATTCTGTTGGGAATTCCAAATCGGAACATGATGCTTTGTATGAGCTTGATGTCTTTTTCTGCACTATACTTGACTAGAGGTTTGTATTCTATCCACTTGGTAAACTTGTCAATGGAGACAAAGATGTATTCGAACCCTCCAGGTGATCTTTTCAGCGGTCTGACTTGATCCAATCCCCAACAGGAGAAAGGCCAAGAGGGTGGTATGCATATCAATTTGTGTGCCAGGACATGCTGTTGTCTGGCAAACATTTGGCACTTCTTGCACTTCTTGATGAAATCTTCTGCGTCTTTCATTACAGTAGGCCAATAATATCCCATCCTAAAAGCTTTCCCTACTAGGGTTCTTGAAGCCACGTGGTTGCCACAGCAACCTGCATGTATTTCGTCAATGATGTTGATTCCTCTTTCTCTTGGAACGCATTTGAGTAAAACTTCTGATGATGCTACTCTTCTATAGAGCTTATCTCCAACTAATACGTAATTCTTACTCTTACGTATCAATCGGGTTCTTTGTGTCTTGTCTTCTGGTGTTGTCTTATTCTTGATGTAATCTATGAACTGTTGCATCCAATCTTCATAAATTACCAGGATTTGTCTTGTTGTGAGGTCTTGATCTATCTCCATTGGTTCGTTTTTGCCTGTTCCAGGTAGTTGTGCTTCCCCAAGTTGTTTGATGGAAGGTTCTATCAGTTCTTCTACAAAAATCTCAGGAGGTACCTTCGCCCTGTTGGAACCCAGTTTTGCTAAGGTGTCCGCTGCTACATTTGAATATCTTAGAACATGATGAATCTCTAGACCTTGGAAATTTTTCTCTAGTTTTCTGACTTCTGCACAATAAGCTCCCATGTTGTCTTTTGTGTAGTCCCATTGTTTATTGACTTGATTAATAACAACTGTTGAATCTCCGTAGACCAACAGTCTTTTGATTGCTAAAGAGTGTGCTACTCTTAACCCATGGATGAGTGCTTCATATTCTGCTTCATTGTTTGTGGCTTGCCAAAGGATTTGTAAGACATACTTGAGTTGTTTTCCATCTGGTGATATGAACAGAATTCCGGCGCCAGCACCTCCTAGCTTGAGTGAACCATCAAAATACATCCTCCAATGATCTGTGATAGGTTCGGGTTCTTTCAAAGTTGTTTCTATCCGTTCTGCTAAGAAGTCGCTGAGTGCTTGGGACTTGATGGCCTTCTTTGATTGAAATTCGAGGCTCAAAGCTCCCAGTTCCACGGCCCACTTGGAAATTCTTCCTTGTTGAGTCTCGGTTCCTCAAGATGTCTGATAATGGGAACTCGGTGATTACCGTAATCTTGTGTTCTTGGAAATAATGCCTCAGCTTCCTTGAGGATATCAGGATGGCGTAAAGTAGTTTTTGTATGTAAGGATATCTGACTTTTGACTCTGTTAGAACCTCGCTGACGTAGTAGACTGGTCTTTGTACTTTGTATACGTGGTCAGGTTCTTCTCTTTCAACCACAACCGCTGTGCTGATGATGTTCTTCGTTGCTGAGATGTAGAGGAGCATGTCTTCCCTTTTATTTGGCAGTACTAGCACGGGCAATGAGGCTAGGTAATGTTTAAGTTTTTGAAAAGCTTCCTCAGCTTCTTCTGTCCACTCGAATTTCCCTATCTTTTTCAACAGCTTGAAGAATGGAATGCCTTTCTCTCCTAGGCGTGATATGAATCTGTTGAGTGCTGCCATACACCCTATCAACTTTTGGACATGCTTGATCTTTCTTGGTGGCTCCATATCTAGAATTGCTTTAATCTGCTTTGTACTTGCTTCAATTCCTCTGTTGCTGACCAGAAAGCCTAGTAATTGTCCGGCAGGTACTCTGAAGACACCTTTGTTGGGGTTGAGCTTCCATCTCCACTTTTTCAAGTTTGTGAAGGTTTCTTGGAGGTCTTCTATCGGTGCATTGGGTTCATTGGTTTTGACCACGACATCATCCACATAAGCTTTGGCGTTTCTTCCAATTTGATCACCTAAAGTTGTTTGGATTGCTCGCTGATAAGTTGCTCCTACATTCTTCAAACCAAATGGCATTGATACATAGCAATAGGCCCCAAATGGCGTGATGAAGGATGTCTTGCTTTGATCTTCTTCTCTGAGGGATATTTGATGATAACCGGAGTAGCAATCAAGGAATAAGAGTAGGGATGCTCCTGTTGTTGAGTCTATCACCTGGTCGATTCTTGGAGGACCATATGGATCTTTAGTGCAATGTCTGTTGAGATCGGTGTAGTCAATACACATGCGCCAATCTGGCGAGTTCTTCTTCTCTACGAGTACTAGATTGGCCAACCAGTCTGGGTTGATTATTTCTCTAATGAATCCTGCTGCTAAGAGTTTTTTGAGTTCTTTCTTGATTACTGCCTTTCTGTCGGGTGCAAATCTTCTTAGTTTTTGCTTGATGGGTTTTGAGCCTTTGTTAACATAGATGATATGGTCAACCAAGTCTCTTGGGACTCCTGGCATGTCAGCTGGCTTCCAGGCAAAGATATCTTTGTTGTCCCTAAGAAACTTGGTGAGCGCGAGTTCCTATTTGGGGTCGAGTTCTACGCTGATGGTTGCCATCTTCTCGGGATCACCAGTTTCCAAGTCGATCTTCTTTGTCTTCACTTCAGTTGGGGTGGAAAAGCTTTTGCTTGTCTTCTTTATAGGGATTTCAATCTCCTATGGGTTCATTGCAGCTTCAATCATGGAGATTTCCCTTCTTCCTTGCTCTCCTTGTAATTTTTCTGCAATCTGGATAGCTTGCACGTCGCAATCATATGCTTTCTGAAGATCTCCTTGTAATGATAGTATTCCTTTGGATGTAGGCATTTTGAGAAGCAAGTATGGGTAGTGTGGGACAGCCATATATTCGGTTAGTGCTAGTCTTCCCAGGATAGCATCATAGCATGATTCAAAGTCTGCTACTTCGAACTTGATGAGCTCTATTCTATACTTCTCCTTTGTGCCGAATGTAACTGGTAGTGTGATCTGCCCGAGTGGTACTGTTGTGGTTCCAGGTACTATGCCATAGAACGGAGTGTTTGTTGGAGTGATCATGCCATCATAATCGAAGCTCTATCTTTTTCAATGTTGCAGTGAATATGATGTCCAAGCCGGCTCCACCGTCAATCAGTACTTTGGGAACTATGATTCCTGCAATCGTTGGTGCTACTACTAGGGGATAACACCTTGCATTAGATGTGCTGGTCCATTGATCTTCTCTTGTGAAGTTGATTGGATATTCTGACCAGTTGAGGTATCTTGGGATGGCTGGTTCCGCTGCCATTATCGCCCTGTGCGCCAGCTTCTGTTGTTGTTTATTCTTGGCTTCTGGAACTCCTAAAAATATCACATAGAGTTGTTTTTGTGGCTCTTGGAAATCTCCTTCGGGCTTCTTTTCTTCCTTTCTAGGTTCAATCATGTTTCTGCCTTGATCATTATTGTACCCTTCATGCTTTCGATATCGGCTATTGAAATCGTTGCAGTTTTTGAGCTTATGCCCTAATCTCGGATGCAGGGGACAGTTCATTTTTTCAAAGTTTGCATATTGCCTCTGCTTTATTCTGTCCTTCTCTTGAGGGGTCAAGTTCTGGTAATTGCTAGTTCTTTTGTTTGCCATTGCCACTGTGTTGTCTTGCCTTGGCCTTTTATCATTGTTCCTATAGTCGTTGTTCCTGTAGTCAGGTCTTCCTCTTCTGTCGCTGTTGTCCCTGTTGCTGGGGAATTTCCTGTTTGTCTTCTCTTCGGATGATATAAGTTTTTCAATAGCTCGCTTGAATTCTTCATTGGTTTTTAGAGCTTCACTGTTGAATTCTTTGAATTGCCACCTTGTGTTAATTCCGTTACTGAAAATTTTGATGACTTCTCTATCTGTGATCTCATGAACTTGAGCTCTTGCTTCGCCAAATCTTTTATAGTATTCTCTGAGCAATTCACCATTCTTTTGAGTGATTTCTTGCAGTTCTACTGCGATCATTGGGTGTATGATTATTCCTACGAAGTGGCTACAGAATTGTTTTTGTAAGTCACTCCAATACTTGATTGATCGTATAGGCAATTTGTCAAACCATTGTAGTGGCATGGCTTCTAGTGCCATAGGAAAAAATAGTGCTTTGAGGTCTTCATCTCCTCCAGTTAACTAGATAGATTGAGAATAGACCCAGAGCCATTGTTTGGGTTCTTCTTTCCCATTATACTTGGAGTGGTTTGCTGGTTTGAACTTGCGAGGGAGTTTCATCTCTTGCAATCTTCGGGCAAAGCATGGGAATCCGTCATAGTTTTCCTTCTTGTCGTGGTCTGGTGATGGTGACCTTCTTGGTTCTCTATATCTTGACCTGCATTTTGATTCTCCACAACCTTATCCTCTGTCTATTAGTCTGCTCACATCTAGCCTTCTTTGAGGTAAGGGCGATCGAGTTCTTTCGGGCTTCTGCAGCTGAGGATGCTTATTGCAGCTCTCTTCTCATCCTAATCTGGAAAAAATTGATCTGCGGGGTTGTTCTAGATGGTGGTTAGAGCAGCAGGTTGTTCGTTCTGGTGTGCTTCATTTGGGACTTTCTCTGTTTCTTGATCTTTCCCTTGAGCGGCTTCTTTTTCTTTCTGTGCTCTCTTTAATGATTCAAGTTGTTTAGCGACTTCTTCAATCTTCTTCTGCTCGTCAATTTCTTGTGCTTGTTTCTGAGCTTTCAACTTGTTGTAATTCAAGTGGTCCATCTTGTATTTGGACCATGCCTGCTTCTTGTGTTTTTCCTTGCTTCTTCTGCTTGCTCGGCGCCGGTTCTTGGCCAATCTTGATTGCTTTTGTTCTTCGCTTTCTTCTTCTTCGGTATTGTCATCTCAAGATATGTCGCCCTCCGATTCATCTGATGAGCATACTTCTGGCGCCTTGGGAGAGACGGGAAGTTCAACTATGTTCGCCATATAGATAGTTCTTCTCTTCAATTTCTTCAGGGCTTTAATAGGTTCTTCTTCTTCAGAATCTGCGTTGTCGAATGCCAGACTAGCGATCTCTTTGCCTTCCTGAAATGGTAGTTCTTGTGGATAATAATTGGAAAGTACTTTCGTGGTAGAGAAAGGATCAGGCCAGTATGTCATAAAGTTTTTTGAAGCTGGTGTCAACTTCTCTTGTCCCCAGGTTGGTTCATAGTTCCTCACAATCTTCCTTGCTCCTTCCCGTTGGTATGGAGGAATCATCCTAGCAGACGAGCTCTTCTTTTCCCTTCACTGGACTAAGCACTCCTGGTAGTTGCGCGGCCTCCTTAGGTACTCTTGTATGATAGACGTCGAATTGTGCAACCCGTATGGGAACGGGCTGGGAATCTTCATAAAAATCTTCGAACTGGAGTCAGTGTTGAGGTTCTTCTCAGACTCGGTCTTGTAGTCTTCTTCTCCTTGATTTTGGACAAACTCTAGGCCTTCGTCCGACTTGACCTCGAAAACTTCTTCCTGTTCCGGGATCGAACTCTTAGATGAGTTGTATTTGGCGACGGTCTTCGAATCCTCCTCTGAATCGATTTTGAAACTTTTCGCTTCCTGATGCGGATTCGAAGTCGAGACTTTCACCAAATTTTCGGCGATTCTTGATTCTTCCATGTCATCGAGCTTGATGTCGTCGAGGCTAGATTTTTTGGCCAAACGGCTTTGGAGCTTGCCTTCACTGCTTGCTTCGTAAATCCATGACCCGAAGACAAAGGCTGTTCCCGTAGAGAAACTCATGTTGAAGGTGAGGTCCGCCGAACTCTCGGTGTACAATCCGCCGAAAGCCCCCTACCTGGCGCGCCAGCTGTCGATGTTTTATCACCGATAGCCCACCACCAGGGTACTCGACAGGGTGTTTTGTTCGGAGGAGCTTAGCGAACTGCGGAACTCGGGGTTGTGGCCACAAACTAGACGAGACAGACAATTTTATACTGGTTTGGGCCCTCGACTTGCGTCGAGTAAAAACCTTTACGTCTAGTCGGTGTGAGCCTGTTGCGTTGTATTGATGAGTATGAGGGATTGTGTAGTTCGCTTTTTTACAAGGGATACCCGCAGTAGCCTTATATGGGGCGAGACTGGCTGCGGGTTCTTTGATTCCTGGTCGGATTCCAGGAATAAGTCCTAAAACTATCTGTTTCGTACTCTTTCCTATTACAATCCTTCCAGGATATGGTAGTTCTCATGTCGTGTTACTCCATGTTCTTCTTGAATCTGGCGGCAGGTTCTTCGATCTTCCGTCCATATTCCGTCTTCTTAGGGAACCTACGGTATCTCCCATCGACAGCAACAGAGTGGGGAACTCCACTGTGCGGTGACAGGCTAAAGCTGCTGGTGCCGATCCTAGAGGTGTGGGCGCTGGCGCAAGAGAGTGAAGAGTTGGTGTAGCAGAGCGGGGCATATCTGGTGCTAGAGGTGGTGGAGGACTCGCTGGTGGTGGAGGTGGTAAAGGACTCATCGGAGCTGATGGTGACCTGGGTGCCAAGGAGGGGGTTGAAGTCGAGCTGTCGTCCACCGCCTTGTCCTAAGTGCAGCCTCGCACTTCGTCAAACATGACGTCCTAGGAGATGCAGACGTGTCGTGTCGTCGGGTAGAGGATGTCGTAGGCCTTGACGCTTTTCGTGTAGTCAATGAACACCCTTGGTGTGCTCCGGTCATCATGCTTGCTGACGTGGGTGAGTTCCTTGGCGAATGCCAGGAAGCTGAAGACGCGGAGTTGGCTCGCCACCGGCTTGCACCTGTGTCAGGCCTCATACGATGTCTTGCCGTCAAGCGCCTTGGTGGGTGAGTGGTTGAGGAGATGGATGACAATCTTCACCGCCTCCCCCAGTAGATCGCAATCATCCCTCTCTACTTGAGAAGGGAGAAGTTCATTGTCAAAGTATGCTTCATGTCGATATTCATTGTCGTCGAGTGGGGTGGCGACTTGGGCGTCGGGCGAAGCTGGTGGAGGCGTTGGTGAAGAATCCACTGCAGCAAGGGAAGCTGATGGTGGAGGGGTCAACACGGCCATGAAGGGGATGGCGCCGGAGAAGATACAGACAGCACCCGGGATGTGTGTTGTGCTCCCTCAACTAAGTCGCTTTTGTTGGTTTTGATGTCCTGGGCTCCGGCGAGGCCCAGCCCCAGCCACGGCCTTCATCGAAGATGACGTCGCGGTTGATCTTGATGCGCTGAATCACAGGATCGAGCACGCGGTATGCCTTCGCCCCTTCTACATAGCCGATGTCCCATGCACCAGCTCAAGCTGGTCCTTGGCACGGTACTCTACTTCAATGGGGAAAGGGAACCTTCTCCACTTCATGGTGACGCAGGTGTTGCACAGCTGCTCAACGTTGTCGACCATTGGCATCCCACAGACCATCTCCTTGCCCATCTTCCAAAGTGGCTCGAAGTGCAGATGGCCAAGTCGCTCGTTACAGCGCTATGCCTCGTTGTCCTTGTGCACAGCGAGGCAAAAGGTTTGCGCTGCTAGAGGTGAAGGATGTAGAGGTGATTGGCACCGCGGTGGACCTTGACGAGCAGCCGTCCACGTCGATCCCAAATCCGCAGCACGCCTCGGTCAATCTTCACGTTGAGCTAGGGTGTAGTACACGCCATGGAGGATGCGGTGACCATGGAGGATGCGGTGCTCGCCATTCTTGCCTTTGAAGATGATTGAGCTGACGCCGTGGATCTCCACCTTGGACACGTCCCTTGAATGCTGGTGTTGAGGCCAACGAAGAGCGCCGGCCCCCGGTCATCTGGTGAATGGCACCGTCGTCTAGTTACCAGCCGCCAAGTTTCTCGTCGCCAGAGTCGGAGTTGAGCAAGGCGCAAACTTGTGGTTCCTCAAGGTTGAGGTCATGTGGCAAAGGTGCACGTCGGGCTACTCTTGTCGTGCTACTCCATTGCGCCTGCCATCTCCTCCACGATTACCACGCTAGCTTCTGTGATTGCCACCACGACTTACGTGATCACCATTATGCTCACCACATTCACGACGCGGCTGGCGGCAGCCACAATTGAGGCACCGCGTTCGCCGTGTGTGGCATCTCCACCAGCGTCGTCGCCATCTTTTTCCCTAGCCTCAACTTCTGGCCACCGCATAGTCATTGGCGGCGATCCTTGGAAGAAGACACGTCGGGGTTGTCCCCTCCCCTCGTCTCCTTCTATCGCGAGCGCCAATGCTCCTCCGTGTTCATCAGCTTGCCGCTGACGGTGATGGGCTCGGTGAGGGCTTCTTAATGATTATCGACAGCCTTCAACCTTCCCTTCACCTCCTCGATGGGGAGGTCCTTGAAGTTGAGAAGGGGTGAAAGGGCCTCTAGCCTAGTGCTTAGAGCACCTGACAGCAGACCTGGGATCGACTCCCCGTCTCCTAGGGCACAGACGTGATGACGACATCGAGCACCCATCGATCATCGCAGTAGTGGACCGTCTGCCCGTAGACGGTATTCTAGAGCTCCCTCCCCTGCATCTTCTATTTCATGAGCTGTGACCACTCATGATAGTCTATCTTCATCAGCATCGGTCAGTTGGTGCCAAAGCCGGAGTCGCAGTACACTGTCTGTACGACTGACGAATCACGACGACCCCTGTGCTCGCAGTGATGCTCCGACGATGGTGACAGGGCACGACACCTAGGAGGACTTTGCTCTGCCCTACCTCTCCTCCCCAGCTCTGCTCAGAGCGCGGATGTAGTGGTCGTTGTGGCGGCCTGCCTTGCTGCCTGGACCGCTGCGGCTGCAGCCGCTTCCACGACTTTCAAGCTTCCACGGATCGGCGGCGACCACGCTCGCAGAGCCACGCTGCAGCAACTGCACAGGGAGTGGGAAAACCTAGCCTACTCAGGATGGCAACAGGTACCCTGATGGGTTTGATGGGTTAAGCTAGAACAGTATCTTACTTTATGCACTTTACCTTTATGCAGTTAAAGGTGTTTCCAGCAGGGTTTTTATTAGGGTAAGGTTATGGGTCAATATTTCTATTTGTGGGTTGGGTATGGGTCAATATTTCTACTTGTCGGTTTATTAATGCCCAGCGGGTTATGGGCATGGGTCTTGGGTCGTAGTACTCAAACCCACAAACCCATGGGTTTCTTAAACTCGATCCATCATAGTAAATCAAATCGAAGACTAACATTTATCTTTTGAATGTTTATATGATTGTTTTAGTATGGAAACACATGGGCATGTGTTGATGTGCATCTCTCGGTGATGTGTGACTCTTACCATTTGTTCATGGTTGTACCGGTGGGTGAGAATGAACCATTTGTTTTTGTGCTATTGAAACCTTCCTACCACAATAGCAGATCTTGAGCCTCATCAGATCCATACATTCTATGAATCAGTATGCTGTTGAATTAGCTGTTGGCATGTCAATGAAGGTTATATCTTATTTTTTCATTATCTTTATTCAGGTTGGTCAGATGATTCAAGCCGGATCTGACAATTCTAGGAGGGAGGAGTATCTCAGGAGATTGATAAGCCTACCTAATCAGGTTCCACATATATTTTGTCGTCCAATTTTTCTTTGACTTTCACCTAGTATTCTAGTTGTGAAATTATTGTGCCCTAACCTTGCAGAAATGGACTGAAATTGGGGAGGCAAGCCGAAGCACTGATATTTTGAAAAACCAAGATGTCATCAGATCTGTTCTGCACATCTTACATGTATAAATTGAGTTTTGAAATGGCCAAGGGGAGGCTATATTTGTTCTCGTGTTTTGTGATTCTATTGCGTATCTACTTTCGTGAAAGGAGCTGCCTAATTGGTGGCATCATTTTGCTTGCATAGTAGATGGTACCTCAGTGCCATATTGGACTCACCTTAGACACATTCTTCCTTTTCTCTTAGATAATTATAACAACCATTTTACTATAAATTGCCTAGGCAATTTTCTGTTTAGTGTCACTTTTTTCTCTCTAGTTTTGGTTCTTTTGCTGGTTTTTTTTCTCGAACACGCAGCAGAGTTGCATATTATTGTATTAATAGACGAAAAAAAGAGTCATACATAGACCCACACCCAACACACGCACCCACTACTACTAAGACACTGGATCACCGGTTAAAAGGAATACAAAGGCGATTCTACAACGTATCATTGTATTAATACCTTTTGTTGGTTCTTATTAGATATAGTTTTTGGTGCTTGCAGACGAACATAGGTGTTGCATGCTCACTTGGACCTTATTTTTTCCACAAGTTTCAGTAATCTTCCTGGACACGTTGACGGTGTACAGGTATTTTCACTAGCAGTTTACCAAAGTTCTTTTTATCCGTTAATTTTCTTAAATTCAAATTGCTCCACACATGCTTGTCAGTCGAGAAAAATTGCATATCTAGGACTCCAATTGTCGTGTTTCGCAATTTTGGGACTCTAATTGTCGACTTCGTAGAATAGGTCTCCAAAACGATGGACACTGATTTGGCACCTAAATGGACTCTTTTGCCCTTATGACATTATATATGCGGCGGCCACCAGCACACACGCCCAGCCAGCGGTGGTGGTCAGCACGCCCAGCCCAGTGAGCCGCCAGTGCCCAGGCGGCCAGCACGCCAAGCGACCAGGGTGAGGGATCAAACAGAGACCACCTAAGGCCACAGGGTAAAAGGGTCCATTTAGGTGCCAAATACAAGTATACATACTAGAAAAGATATAAAATACACATTTAGAGATTAAGGTTGATTTTGTATTATCCCCAATCCAAATTTTATTGCCATGTTTTATTTATGAGATATCCACCTACATGTCCTTGTATATGCATGTGCCTTACAGTTACTACATAGTTCAGTAGCACCAATGGAAGGTTATTCATGATGATCTTAATTTTTATCCCAGCCCAAGTTACACTAAAATTAGGTCCTGCTTCTGTGTTCAAAATAATGATTTTATTTGCATAGAGGCTATAATGTTTTAGTTTGGTTGGAATTGTGCAAGTTTATTGGCCTAGGCATCTTCCATTGTTTCAATGTGACAATGTCTACAGATAGGTAGGACTGAATAAAACCATTGGTCGAATTATTGAGAACCTGTACACATCAAGTTATCCGTATTTGTGCGGTAGACTCAAAATTGATATTATTTTGCCTGGATCAGTTCAAATTTGATAATAGGTGATAGTATCTGACTAAGGTAGCACCATATTTCTACGGTTGCATGCACCATATTTCTACGGTTGCATATTGTGCTTCACTGCAGATACATTTGTTGAGAGGTTGCAAAAAAAATGTGCCTATGTGCAGGAAGGAAAACAGATAGGTAAAAGAAAAATAGAATTCATACCGTCTTAGGATCCGCAGTATCAGGCCTATACCCTGTTTTATATATGTTAGCAGAATCAAAGAATTTCTAGCTTCTGAATGAGGAACATAACCTGCCTTGCATGCCATATCTTTTTATGTCGCCTAGACAAGGATAGATAATGCTCAATTCACTTTAGTGTCTCCATCCAATTTGGCCTGAATGCACTTTTGTTTTATTTAGCGCAAGCCCCTACTGATTCTATCTGTTGTCCTAGGTACACAACTTTTTATTATTCATGCCTTATATTATTTGAAGTCATGGATGCTCAAAAGGTAACAATTGCTTCCTATAAGTTTATTAACAAACCTTAGATATGACTCCTGTCGTATATTTTTCAAAACGTGTTTACCAACCAGTGTGCTCTGTGTAATAAAATAGAGAAGGTAAAACATGCCATTCTTAGCTTTGTTGCTTGCCCTCTCTCCAAGGTTGTTTTGGCATACTGATGAATGTGATTTTGCAGGGGCGTGGAGTCAATGCATGTTGGGAAAGCATTACACTTGGTCTTTTCAAGCAGATCTATGGCTATGGCTGCGTGGAGTACATCTGCATGTAAATTCCATTCTTTCTTCTCTGTACTTCCCAGTTCATTCTTTCCTTATTTTCAAAAAATGGTTACACAATGTTTATGATCCAAACCTAAATCAAGGCACTTGCTCAGTGAGCACAACTGTATTTTTTTAATCATTTGTGATGCTTTGTTTGCTCTGAATTTTTTTTTCAAAAAATATCTTTGCCCTTAATACATTACTGTGCTGCTAACAGAAACAAACCAATGTGTACCTTTGCCAGATTCCAGTACTTTGTTTCTTTTATCAGTCTGCAATTCAATGGTCCACAGAGTTTAGAAATAATGCTTCCCCAAAAGCAAGAAGCATTGGTAAGTCTGCATGAAACGGATTTTTTTTTCTCGAACACGCAGGAGAGCTGTGTATCATTCTATTAATAGAAAAAGAAAGAGTTATACATAAGTGGAACCCCCACACACTCACTCACGCACTCATTCACTACATGGACAAATGGATTATTACTCTACCCTGATCTAGAGTTGCCAAAGAAGTGCTTTTTGCAGGTAAAGGGGAAAATTATGGTCATTGTTAAACATCTGTGATATCTTCAGGTAGCTAATCCAAATAGATCAATGTTACTTAGAGCGACAGTATCACAATCTTGGTCCACAGAGTTCAGAAATCAAATAGATTGCTTCCCCAAAAGCAAGACACGTTGGTACACTACTGGAAAGTCGAAATTCCCTGACGGTGCGATTACCGTCAGGGAAATAGAAAAACCGCCAGGGAAATAGCAAAATTAATTTCCTTGATGGTGCACCGTCAGGAAATAACCGTCAGGGCTGGCTCGACGGGCTAATTGCATACCACCGTCAAGGAAATAGAATTTTAATTTCTTGTCGGTGGGAAACCGTTAAGAAAAATATAAAACCCTCAGGAAAAATGATAGGAACCGTCAAAAAATGTGGGCTACCGACAGGAAAAATATTTTCTTTGACGGTGTAAAACCGACAGGATATAAGAAACATTTACCTAACGGTCAGTATACCGTCAAAAAAAAAACCCTTCTTTGTCGGTGTTAATATATTCCCTGTCCAGGTGAAACCGTCAAGGAAATGTCCCCCACAGGCCAAAAAAAAATTCTACACGATTAAAAACAAATATATTTAATATTAATAAATTTTTTCTATACGATTAAAAACAAATATATTTAATATTATATACACAGAATCATCGAAAGATACCAACATAAATATAATACAGTCATGGATATATATATAGAAATAGATAGATCAGTAAATCCATAAGATCGAGATAAATGTTATATTCAAAAGTCTCAATACATATATCATCACTAGAAATTCATACATCTGGTAACATGTTCCAGCCTAGGTCATACTTGAAGCAGCTACAAGTCAGCAGAGAAACTAAGTTGCTAGATAAGTCATACAGCTCTCAATATGAAGTAACTGCTACCTAAATTAGAGAACCTAAGTTGTAGAAGTCATGCAGCCCAAATCTATGTTAGCATGAACAAATATGCTAGCTCAACAAAATACTTTCGACCACTAGTCAGTACCATCACTGTTGCCCAAGTTTGCTGAAACATGAGGGGATCCATCACCAGTTGTGCCCTCTACATCAAAAAGAAATGATCTGAAAATATTTACATTTCGCACATGAATAATGGTCCAGTTGTAAGCTGGAGTATCACCACTAATGTAACAGTTATTGTGATTCAAAATGGCTAGTTAATTCAAATTTTCTATAGATCAAATAAGCAATAAGTAATGACAAGTAGTTTATCACACACAAGAAGTCCAGAGTAAAAACATATTGGCTATGAGGAAGTGTGCAAGGTAACTTACCATGTTAATTTATGCTTCCTTTGGATGTGTGGCATCTCTATTTATTTTTTGTCAGCAATGCCTAAAGAAAAAGTGCCAACATGAACATCAGATGATGTACATATCACCTAGAGCTAACAGTGAGCATAATTAGTAAAAACTGTACAAGATATGAAGAAACAGGCCGAACGTTACCTCACCAAATAGGAAGTGATCTTTCCAAGTGCTATTGCACAGTTGCATACAAAGTCCATGACAGAGAAGGAAGTGAATATCTGCATATCAGAGATTAACAAAGTACAACTAACCTTAAAAAGGAAAGAATCACATGTACTGTTCTGTTCTGGTTCTAAAAATAAAGTACTCCTCTGGACAGTGCAAAGAATAAGATATTCAGTCGTCCTATGGTAGCCTGATCTTACAATGCCCTTCCAAAGCAAACAAAACTGTGCAGAAATCACATATTAAAAATAACTATGCAAGTGTACTTGCTGAATACAAAATGCAGCTGAACACAAGAGGATACCAGTGTGTATGCTTGCATGTACACTTGCAGTTACAGGCTAGATTTATTCAAACCAAGTTCAGCGTACTAGCATTCTATAGAAGGGTATATAAATTATCTAAATCAATTGAATCTAGACTGCTGAATAAATAAATTCTATAGGACAGCGATTCGTCCGGCGATGTTATACGGTGCTGAATGTTGGCCTACAAAAAAGACGACATATCCAGCAATTGAGTGTAGCAGAGATGCATATGTTACGATGGTGCTGTGGGCACACAAGGAGAGATAGAGTCTGGAACGACGATATTCGAGATAGGGTTGGGGTGGCACCAATTGAGGAAAAATTGATCCAACACCGGTTGAGATGGTTTGGCCATGTCCAACGGAGCCCTCCTGAGACACGGGTGCGTAGTGGGGTTCTAAAGCAGGTTAATAATGTAAAGAGAGGTAGAGGTCGACCTAAACTGACTTGGGACGAGTCGGTTAAGAGAGACTTTAAGGAGTGAAATATCCCTAAGGATTTAGCTATAGATAGGAGCGCTTGGAGACTAGTCTCAGCACAATGTATAGTTTCTTGGGGAAAAAAATAACCTGCTGCAGATTTGCCTGTGCAATCCAAGCAAGAAACTTCTACAACTAATGGTCATATACCAGGTATATATCACACATAATTCATTAGATAAACTCTAGAACTTTAACGGAGGAGCAGGAAATGGGAGAAAAAAGAGAGCGGACATCACTAAACGGAGGATGCACACCGATGCACAAGATGAGATGCTGGTCGTGCAGACGCAGGCCCAATACACCGGCGAGCAGGCAAGAGCACCAGCGCCCGCTTCCCCTTCTTCTATGCCGAGGGGAGGACGAGAAGTCGGCAGCCTGGGCAGCGGCCTTCCTGGCCACGGCCACGAGCGGCTTGCGGCCCCGACCGCCGCCCGTCTGGCTTAGGGAAAGGGAGGCCGAGGAGGTGGCGTCGACCGGATCCGCGCTGCGCTGCCGCGCTCCGCCATGGCCGCCTCGCGCGCAGCGCCGCCGCGCTCCGCCTCGCGCGACGCCGACGATCCGGGGGCGCCGCGGTTTCGGGGCGTCGGAGCGGAGCCACTCCACCGGGAGCGAGCACGAGCACCGGTGAGCAGGCCCGCGGCGGCGCCGGTTTTCCTCCTCCCTGGCCTCCATGGCTCAGCGCGAGCGGCGGCGGCTGCTGCTGTAAAGCAAAAGGCAGGGGGAGGAGAAAGAAATGAAGTTAGGGTTACCGGGGCAGCTGGTGCCAAAGGTTTTGTTCTCCCTAAACTCGCGTAAGCCGTTGGATCGTTGAACCCTCAGATCAATGGCTGGCAGCGATCGGGCCGGCACAGCTGGGCCTCCGTGGGCCGCCTGGCCGAGAGCGCGGCGCGAGCGGCCGTGGGCCGATTTCACGAACGGGCCAAATTGTTTGCCTCGGCCCAACATGAACAGTGACTTTTATGTTTTTTATTTCCAGAAACTTATTTGAATATTTGATGAATTTTGGATTAAAATTTGAAGTAAATCTATGTGCAATTTTGTCCAACGATATTTTGTTAAGAGAATAGTACTTGATGGTATTTAAAATTTTTTCATCTGAGATCATTTAGTGACTCAATTGACCAAGTTTGACCAAATCAAATCTTGGATTTTAAAAAATGACAATTAAAGCTGCAATTTTTAAAGCACTAAATGGTTTCAAATAGAAAAATTATGAATGCCAATTTTTCTAATCTAATCAAGATCTACATAAGTTGTTTTGGTCAATATTTCATTTGACAAAGTTTAAACGGTTCAAATTTTGAATTTTAAACTTTTTACAGCTCAAAACTAGTTTTTGAAACCCCAGATGGTCTCAACTCGAAAAGTCATGAACACCGAGATTGGTTAACTCATCAAGATCTACATTTAATACATAGGATATTTTTACATTTAACAAAGCATTCGCAAAGCGTAGTTCTAAATCCACAAGTCTCACATATAGTTTCATTAAGTCTGTGTGAGACACAAGGTTTTATGACTAGTGTTTACTAACACTTTCTCAAATACAAAAATGACCTATGTATCAAATATAGATATTGATAAGTTAGACAAATATGGTATTCAAAAGTTTTTTATTTGAAGTCATTTAGTGCCTCATTTGACCAAGTTTGACCAAGTCAAATATTGGATTTTTAAAAGTATGACTAGTGTTTACTAACACTTTCTCAAATGCACATATGACTTATGTATCAAATACAGATCATGATGTGTTTTAAAATCTTGGTATTCAAAGTTTTTTTTATTTGAGGTCATTTAGTGGCTCATTTGACAAAGTTTGACCAAGTCAAATCCTAGATTTTAAAAAAATGACACTTATATTACAATTTTTAAAGCCCTAAATGGTCTCAAATAGAAAAGTCATGAATACCATGTTTTCTAAACTCATCAAGATCTACATATGTTATTTTGGTATACTTTGCATTTGACAAAGTTTGGATGGTTCAAATTTTAAAATTTGAAATTTTCATAGGACTAAATTTGACAAAGTTTGTTATTTTTGGTATAGCTCAAAACCAGTTTTTGAAACCCCATATGATCTCAACTCAAAAAGTCATGAATACAACAATTTGTCCACTCACCAAGATCTACATTTGATACATAGGTTATTTTTGCATTTGAGAAAGTGTTAGCAAACACTAGTCATAAAATCATGAATCTCACACAGACTTTATGAAACTATATGTCAGATTTGTGGATTTAGAGCTACACTTTGTGAACACTTTATCAAATGCAAAAATAACCTATGTATCAAATGTAGATCTTGGTGAGTTCTACAAACATAATATTCAAAAGTTTTTCATTTGAGGCAATTTAGTGCCTCATTTGATCAGGTTTGACCAAGTCAAATCTTAGATTTTCAAACATGTGACTAGTGTTTACTAACACTTTCTCAAAAGCAGAAATGACTTATGTATCAAATGTAGATCTTGATGAGTTGTATAATCTTGGTATTCAATTTTTTTTATTTGAGGTCATTTAGTGGTTCATTTGACCAAGTTTGACCAAGTCAAATATTGGATTTTTACAAAATATGACTAGTGTTTACTAAAACTTTCTCAAATGTAAAAATAAACTATGTAAAAAATATAGATCTTAATGAGTTGTATAATCTTGGTATTCAATAGTTTTTTATTTGAGGTCATTTAGTGTCTCATTTGAATAATTTTGTCTAAAACCATAATAAGGTGTTCATGTAATTACCCTAACGGTTTATTTCATAACGGTCAAAAAAATACAACACCGTCAAGGTAATTCTATTTACCTTGACGGTTTAGGCAATTTTCCTGGCTGTTATGTGCACTCACAGGTTAATTACATATTTCCCTGACAGTTATTTAATTTCTCTGTGTGTTTTTTCTGAAACCGTCAAGGTAATTCATTTACCCTGATGGTAGTTTAATTTTCCTGTGTGTTTTTCGAAAACCGTTAAGGTAATTCTATTTACCTTGACAGTTTTTACAATAACCGTTAAGGTAATTCGACACCGTCGGGGAATTTCGAGTTTCCAGTAATGGTAAGTCTGCATGAAAATGGAATATTCTTATTCTAATTATCGTTTTCTTTTCCAATCCCATTGTTGTCCATATTCTTATATTTCTTTTAAAACTACACGAAGAAAACCGTGACCGGTATGCATTGCAACAGGCCTGATCAGAGTTCACATTGCAACAGGCCTGATCAGAGTTCACAGTATCATAGCAGACCTCCACTACTCTTTCCAACAAACATATTCTCATATACAGGTAAATGTATTTTAAAAAATATATAGACTTGCAAATGGAAGATGCTGCTGCTAATTTTTGGCACGGTCTCGTGGCAAGTGAGGAGAGCAACTCTAAAAAAAATTTATGGCACGGTAAAATGTTATCTACAAAATCAATGAGGGATTATTAGAAGAATAATATGTGAGCAGTTATAGTCGTATTGGTGTCTAATTAGACAGCAAGCTGGTTTAGGTTCTCAAATATTTATAGAAAACAATGGGAAGCTTACAGTTTGCATGTAGTTTGCTAACTATTTAAGTCAGCGTACAGTAAACCCCAAAAGGTTGAACTATGTGAACAGAAAGGATTTTTTGGTTGGATAGGCTTCTAGCACACCATTACAGATTAGATTTAAGTTTAGTTCCATATATCCCAACTTAATTCTCATATTGCCTTGATGATTCTTATGCAATGTTAGCAGCCATGAACGTTTCTGTGATTATTTCTCTTGTGACCATATATCTTTCTTGCATATAGGATTAATTCTGTTGCATTAAACTATTTTTCTATTAGATGCACACCCCTCCTAATTAGATGGCATCAAACTAAAATATTGTCCGACCAATACACATTACTTTTGTATACATATTTGTCTTTTTAGCTCCAAGTCATATGTCATTTGTTAGAGGAGTAAGATCACTTCGGGTTGCTTTTGGACACGATGTATTCCATCAGTCTATCATTACTGCCTTGGATAACTGAATAAATTGTCTTCATGCTATCAGCATCCATAACTTTTGCATAGAATTCCGAAACAACAGGGTACATTACCAACACGTCTACATCTACTATAGCTACAGCCATCTATTTCAAAAATAATAGTTCAGCTCACGCATGTATCTACAGATATCAAACCTGTCAACGATGCTACAAAATGAAACACCTGACAGGCAACCACTGGACCTGGAGCGACATATGAAGTCAATG
>CM041630.1:27766574-27786621 GCA_023333625.1 Bothriochloa decipiens
CACCTGACAGGCAACCACTGGACCTGGAGCGACATATGAAGTCAATGCACCAATTTACCATGCTCATCTAGATCAAATAATATCTCCAACACCTACTGCAGTTCCTTATGGTGCCACAAACCTTTTGTTATCACCTGGCTTTTGTAAATAATGTGCCCTATTTAGTTGCTATATACTTTCCAGCATAACGCAAGTAGCAAATTTGGATTAAAACTATGCTCTGATGTGATAAGAACATATAAAACAGTTTCCTATTTATGTAAATTTAAGACAACCTATGAAACTAATAGCCTATGCTCTATATGTCTGTACTTCTGACCATACCTAATATATTAAGTTTTCTTTTTATACAACTATTAAAACATGACAACTGTAATCAGCATAGCCAAATAGTCATATCCATATGAAACTAGCTTAAACTCGCAACCTCACGGCTGCACGGAACCGCACTCTTGGACACTAGTGTTCTGGTCATTTCCGTGTTCTGTATCTGATCATTTCTGTGTTCTGTATGGTTGACAGCAGCAAACTTTGATTTTGAATATGGCCTTGTTTAGATTTTAGATTTTACTTCTAAATTTTACTATAAAAAAGAAGATATCTCGTCGTATCAAAATACCGGCATATATATAGAATACTAAATATAGATGAAATAAAAAACTAATTACATAATTTTATTGTACTTTGCGAGACGAATATTTTAAACCTAATTAATCAATGTTTGAATAATTATTATCAAATAAAAACAAAATTACTATAGTGTTTAACAGAATTTACTATGTAAATATCTAAACAAGGCCTATGTTTAGTACGTGGGCATGCGTTGTGCTCAGTTCCATACATGCTCTGACTATTAAATTATTAGTTTTGCATTCGTTTGAATAAAATATGAGTAAAGAAAGGAGAGAAAAAGAAGATGCCTAATCCTACCATTTAATGAGATGAAAGGTTCAGATATGGCCACCGATTATCTTGCAGTGAATACTACACCTGCACCTGATCTGTGTCCGGTTTTGAGGCCCGTCTAGAAACGCACGGAGGAGTCATGAGAGGACGACACGACCATGCAGCCGCGTCTGCCTGCGGTGACCTGCCTATTCACTGAGCCCCAGGCGGTCCAAGTTACCACGAGTCACCACGTCGCCCGTCCAGGCAGCCGCGTGTCCACCCGCCCGCCTCTCACGTCACGTGTCACTTCCGCATAAAGGGAGGAGCCTACGCTCACCAGCTTCATATCTGTCCATCGTCGCGACCTCTCCTTCGCTTGATCTCTTCACTCCTCACTGTGCGGTTGTTGCCAGCTGATTTGGTAGGTAGCTACGCTAGGCAAGTAGGCATGGCTCCCAAGCGCCGCGGTAACAAGGTGGTGGGCTCCGTGGTGAAGACCAAAGTCGTGCAGGAGACCGTGGAGGTCATTGTCGCCGACGACGATATGGCGCCGGAGGCGGAGCAGCAGGTGGTTCCGGAGGCTCTGGCCGTGGCGCCCACCGCCGTGGACGTCTCCGGCGGCTCTACGGTGGTGCACATCGAGGTCACTACCCCGGACGGCGGCGACAATAACACCGGCTCCAATGCCAACCAGCCCACCGCCGCTAAGAGAGGCCGTGGCCGGCGCGAGGAGAAGCAGCCGGCTCCGCCGGAGGATTCTGTACCCGTGCCGCAGAGCCAGGAGACGCAGGACCCCAACGAGGAGCGGGCGGAGGACGACGACGCCAGCAAGAAGAAGAAGAAGCAGAAGCAGCAGGACGAGGCGGAGGAGGATAACCAGCCGGAGACTCCGCGGGTGGCGTCGGAGAGGAAAGCAACAGCAAAGAAGCCGAGGCCGCAGCAGCAGGCGGGTGGTGGCGATGCCGGCGGCAAGCAACGGAAGGCGCGGCGGCGCCGGCTGGGGCAGGCCAGCGCCGGAGGCGACGCCGGCATGGGCGGCATGGGAGGGTACAAGCGGTACGTGTGGCGCGTGCTGAAGCAGGTGCACCCGGACCTCGGGGTGTCCGGGCACGCCATGCAGGTGCTGGACATGATGATGGCCGACCTGTTCGAGCGCCTGGCGGACGAGGCGGCGCGCCTGTGCAAGGCCACGGGCAGGATGACGCTCACCTCCCGCGAGGTGCAGAGCGCCGTCAGGCTCGTGCTCCCCGGGGAGCTCGGCAAGCACGCCGTCGCTGAGGGCACCAAATCCATCTCCAAGTACATGTCCTACAGGCAGTAGTAGCTGACATGTTTTGTGTAATCTCATGTTCGTGCGTGGGGCGTGCCCATCGTGCCGTGCTGTAACGTGCCTTAAGTCTAGTAGTACCATGCCGAGTAGCTAGCTACTGTACGTAGCTATACGTAGCTTGTAGTGTTCGCTGTGTAATCAGGGTAGGTGTCTGTACTAGGAAAATAGACGTACTACGTAGTTAGCTTGCACCTGTGTACAGTATGTATGTATGTATCGTTGTTATTTTCGACCAACTTAATTATCTGTTGTCTGACTTGTGTATCCTCATTGCTTGCGCCTTGTCCCCTGTCTCTGTTTCTTCGATTACTTGTTTCCTCCTTGCTTGCGCCTTGTCCCCTGTCTCTCTGTTTGTTCGATTGGATCTCTCAACCACCACCCACAGTCCTCTAATGAGGTTTTCCGAAAACTTTTTGGCTTAATACAGAAATGGCGTATCCTATTGAAGCCCGGGGAAGCTCAGTTCGTGGAGGCAAAGATCCAGAAGATCAAAGCATGGCCTAGAGATGTTCTCTTGTACCCAGCCGATGTCTTGTGAGAGGAGCTTTTTTCTCTTTCTTGTACCCAGCCGATGTTGGCTGTTTTTTTTTTTCCAGAACTGTTTGTCGTTTGTTGTTTGTGGCTAGGCCCTTTCTTGGTTGAACCCTTCTTTAGTTCACCTCAGTGTAAACTCTGTGCCCGTGTGGCTTTATAAAAGCTGGGATTTCCTCCGTTAAAAAAAAAACCACCATCCATGATTCCATGTGTCGCCTGGCTAGCTAACAGCTAGTACGTTTCTACTCTAGTTTAGTGTTGTAAGGGGCCTGTGGCGGGGGCACATGGCAGCCCCCGGGAGGCGGCGGTGCGGCGCTGGCGGCGGCGCGCGGCTGCGGGTGGGTGGCGGCGTAGGGGGCAAGGGGGTAACCCTTTTCTTTATTGATTTAATCCAACAGTTAGAACTCTTATTTATAGTTGGCCTAGCTTGACTCCTACCCTAAGATATCCTTATAATCATAAATTTTTTTTACAATTAGGTTATTTTCCTTCTATGCCAACAATTTTTAAACCGGGAAGACTCAATTAAGGAAACCTAATCGATGACGGAAGGCGGCGGTTCGTGGGGATTGCACCCCTGGCGGCCAGCGCCCCAGCGCCCTAGGGCGCCCCCTGCTCTCGCCCGGCATAGGTGGCGGCGGCTGGGCCCCTCTCGTTGGCCCAACTCGGCCCAATTTCTTGCCCAACCTGGAGAGCCTGTGTTGTACTTGTTACAAGTGTATAGTATATGTCTGGCTATCTCGTCACTTATAACTACTTTTGCCAAGTATGGCTGGCTGGGAAGATTATACTGACCGGTATAATTCCAAAGCAAGCACCCTAACTCATCCTGACCCGACCCGACCCGACCCGCCTCGTCATTTCCGCTTAGACGCACCCTGACTCAGACCGACCCAACCCGCCTCGACATTTCCGCCCCCCACTCTTGCTCCTTCGCTCCTCTCGCATCTCGCTCTATTCACGCGCGCACCGTCGCCATGCTACTTTGGGTCCTCCGCGATCGAGCTTCACCGCGCGCGTGCCTGCCCGTGCTCAATTCCCCCTCCTCTTCCCTTGTGTCCACCATGCACATCACAACCCCCGCCATGGCGGCGACACCGATCCGGCGGCAGCTGCCGCAGACCTGTCGGATCCAACGGGGACGACGGTGGATCTGGTCAGATCCTGTCTCCCCCTCTTCTTTCTCTCCCCTTGGGTTTCAATGGTCCGAGCTTCCTTTACTCGCATCCACTTCACGCATGCCCGCCTATTTTCACTCCTCCCTTCCTTCCTCCCTCCCTTCCTTCCTGTCCACGTCGTGCATTGCACCGGAGTCTAGGGAGACGGCGGTGGCTTCCGGCGAGCCGCGTGGCTAGATCTAGGTCCAGGTCCGCCGTGGTCATGGTCGTGGCCGGCAGGGGTGCTGCTTCGGTCCCGTGGGCCTCCGCCCATCACCTGGACGAGACCCACGCACTCAATGTCGCCATGGACGCCGATGACAACGACACCGTGGACTTCGATGATCTCACCTCCTCCCGCGCGTCGCTGCTCCTAGGGCCCTACCGCCTACCATGGCCATGCAGATCCAAGTCCGTCGTGGCCTTGGTCGTGGCCAAGCGGCGGCAGGCAAGCCCAGATCCAAACCTAGGCCATCCTTCTTTCTTCTACAGGTTGTTTCAATAGACGGTTCGTGGTGTTGCATTGGAAGGCTTTCATTTCCTGCAGTGGATGTTTTCTCTTGTTTCAATGGATGTTTATATTTGTTGCATTGAAATTTTTTCATTGTTGTAGCATATGTTTTTTCATTGTTGCAGTGGGTAGTGCATTTTTTATGTTGCAGGTCATGTTTTTTTGTTGTTGCATTGATGTTTTTCGATGTTGTGATAGCTTTTATTCATCTATTGTAGATAGATTTTTTGATGTTGCAATTCATATTTTTTCCTTGTTGCATTAGATTTCTGGCGAGGTTCCGGAGAAGTTCCGACGAGGTTCTGGCAAGCCTTTTTCTTGTCTATTGCAGATAGATTTTTTGATATTGCAATTTGTATTTTTCTTTGTTGTATTAGGGTCCAAGTGAAGTTTCGATGGGTTTCTGGTGAGCCTTTTTCTCGTCCGTTACAGATGGATTTTTTGATACTTCAATTTGTTCTTTTGTTGCATTAGGGTTCCGGTGAGGTTCCGGCGAGCTGGAGGTGGGCGGAGGTGCTGGGGTTTCGAGGTTGGGGATGGCAGGTTGCATGCACGAGCCATTGGGTGATGGGGAGCGGAGCCATGCAGACGGAAGGCACACATAGGGTTGGTGTTGGCGGTGGATATACCACAAAAATACACACTCAAAACACCGTCAACATGCCTCGATTCCAAAGAAGAATAGCATAACATGAGTATATTTTATCAATAACTAGTTTCACTTGTACTCTTAGCTTGTGATTTCAGGAAATGCAAAATACAGCTTAGTGGGACCCAAATATGGGATCGGCTGATCCCCACTTGAGCTCACCTTGAGCTGAGCTTCAAGCATGATCCATGTCAAGGTCCCTGGAGTCCAATTCAACCATCAAATCAACTTATGTTTGCATCCAACGGTGAAAGATCATTGCACATAGATCATGGGCCCACAAGGAAGCAAGCAACGTGACAAATATTTGGAAACCGACCAAGCCACACTTCACATGACAAGTGGGAACACCTTCTAGAAGAGCCAGCCGGGCCCACCTGCCAATGAGGGGGTCGGCCGACCCCCCTATGGGCCCTGCTAGCTCGGTTTGCCCCCGCCGACCTCTTGCATGCCTCCATGCATCACTCTTCATCATGGACGTCCATTTGAGGCAGTTGCTAGGTCGGTTCATCTAAGGGTGTAGAGAGGAGGAGCGCACAGATCGCTGATGTGGCACCCCCTCTCCTTCTCCTATAAAAGGAGGCTGCCACCACCCTTGGAAATCATCTCTCATAGCTCCAAAGCTCCAATCCTCTCTTGAGAGATCAAGCAAGAGTAGTAGTAGTTAGTCTAGAGTGGGAGTTAGAGTCGAGTCGAGCGAAGCTTGGGGTCTCCGGAGTCGTCTTCTGGATAGTCTGGTATAGGTATTGTATCTTTCTCTTTTTTTAAGACTTTCCTTTTATCAATATATTTATTCTTGATTTACTTTACTTAGTATTTACTTAGTGCAAGTCTATATTCTTATAGTCTTGTTGTGTGCTTGTCTTAGTAGTATAGTTGTCTTAGTTGGATTGGTTTCCTGTAACCAACTCCTCGTGTGCGTATCATCGTCCTATCTTGCATTGGAGCTCTAGTTATCTGATCGGTAGCTAGAGTTATAAGAGTAAGTGTGAGCGAGGTGCTCAGACTTAGTCTTACCTTTGTTTGTCGCTGGTCCGCACGGATAGTTCGTGAGCACACTCCCAAGAGCTGACAGGTCTTGGGCGGCATTAGGGTTTCTCACCATGTTTGGGCTAGTTCTTAAAATGCAGGGCGTCCATAAGCCAAGTGGTCGCTTTAGTAGAGGTTCTGTCTCTACTATCTCGTCTATCCCCACTACACAAGTTGTAAGGCGCCAGTCTAGTTGAGTCATCTATCTGAGGATTAAGTGCATAGAAGTAAAGTAAGATACATAGGAGTCCTTTACTCACTCGTTGTGCTCCCACTTAGCTAACTCTCTACCAGTTATCTTTAGATTAGGATATTTGTGATCTTTTACCTATCCTTCTCTTTTATCCACTTAACCTCCTTCTACACTAGTGATACTAGGTTGTAGTAGACACGAAGATCTATTTCTCCTTTTATCAAATATTCCTAGCCACTGCTTTCCCCTGAGATAAAACAAATAATGATACCTTGGAATACTCATTGTCGGTAGTCCAAAAATTAAACGGGCCTACCTTAGGCCCAAGTCACAAACCAAGAACTGGGATGACCAAACTAATCCCTAGCTGGGCCAAGTACCGCAAGGGACAACATAGACCATGACCCATGAATGATCCAACCCACCGGGGGACAACGCCTTCGGCTCGCCTGACGTGGAGAGACCCCGACGTCGCTTCGCTTCGCTCGACGTAGAGGCCCGAATAACACCTGTCCAAAAGACACATGACGTATAAGCATCCGAGGCCCGAGGAATCCCCTGCCAAAAGCATCTAGCCCTTAAAGAGCTGACCCCAACAGGTCAGCTATAGGGCTACAGAAGAATTTACGAGCCGGTTCATCAACCAGAGACCCTCGGATTCCGCCATGCGGAAGATGCCTTATGAAGAGCAGGAAATAATGACGAATCTTACACAAGAAACGAGACGGCCCCCTACTCCGGATTCGGCGCCAACGACATGGAGGTTGTGGGTCGTCGGGACCCCCTCCATGAAGAACAACGGAGCATCGACAACAACCTCCTAACTAGGTAGATAGCAATGATAAGTAGGTTCTCCCCTTCTTCTATAAAAGGAGAGAAGAGGGACACCACACATTCACGACATCAAGACTTGAGAACTTATCTCTCTCTTGCTGCCTTTGTACACCCCATTCGATAGCAAAGTTAAGAATACGAGCCTTCGCTCAAACTGGACGTAGGGATCGTTAATGCCCGAACCAGTATAAATATTTCCGAGTCCCTGAGATTCACCATCTAGTAGCCTAAGCACGCTCTTCGACACAAATTCATTGCCGGCTGTTGTTCACGACGCCGACAGTTGGCACGCCAGGTAGGAGAGTGTGTGCTCGACGTCGTCGGCAGGCTCCGGATGTCCACCATCGACGGAGTATGGACCCCCGGGATGATCGCGCGTCTCGGGAACCATGACTTCATCATTACCGCGAGTGGGGACCTGATCAGGATGCGTTATCCTGGTTTCCTCATCAGCATCAATCTGGGCCTCGCGCCGAGATCCTGGAATGCGTCACGCCAAGGAGTAGGCGGCACCGCCGGCCAAGAGCTCCCTGGCGATATCAGCCGGCTGGAGCCCGAACACTAGCTTTCTGTGCCGTAGCACCCGTCGTCGGGCCGCGTCGCCCCACCCCGATGGATCGGCAACGCCCTCAGAGGAATGAGAACCGTCGCCCGTGATCAGAACAGTGGGTGAATGCTCCGCGCGCCCCGAGCGCGAACGACTGGCAGTGTCGCCTGAGGTAGCTCGCGGGCAGGCGTACCACGATGTTTACTATGCATGGCCTGTGTGTTGTGAAGGCACGTTGAGTTAAATGACGACTTGGAAAGGGCACAACTCGAGTTTGTTTGGAACACCCAGCTGACATCGGTCCCGCCACAACATCGGGACCGCATGACGAGACCGCTTCTCCGTTTGAAGCTTCTTCTGCGCGGCTGCGAGGGCTTTTTCCAGACCAATCACTGCCTTACGTTCACGATCAAGGTCCCCACGCAAAAGGACCACGTCCCCGTGGTAGCGGTCACGCTCCTGCTCGGCCTGCCGGCGATGATTCCTCTCCATGTTGGTATGCTCGTAAGCTAGGTCGCGGGCCCTCTCAGCACGTTGTGCGATCTCCTTTGCTTCCCGGCACGCGGACGCCTCGGCTTGATAGCGAGCGTTCCATCGCTCTTCAGCCAAAGCTCGCCTGGCCGCGTCCGCTCGAGCTTTACTCAGCTCCTCCTGCACCGAGGGAAGCGTCTCCCGAGCGCTGGCCACAACCGACCACACTCCAGACTCCCCGTGCAAGAACATGGACATCAGGCGACTCTGCTCACACACAAATTGGAGACAGGAAAACATGATGATGACAAAATGATCCACATGCACGCGCGAGTTCACGAGGGAAAGATAGGACGCTCACCTCAAACCCAGGGCGGATCGTCTCATTCTAGGCCGACACCCACGCATCCATGCTGGCCAGAACGTTGGACCGCCGCTGCGCTTCCTCCTGGTGACGGGTAGAAAAGACGGAAGTGCCGGGGTCACGGGGCAGGAACCACTCGAGTTCATAACCTGGTGGACCACCGGACTGCTGCATGGACCGCATCGCCTCTCTGATCCCTTCATGAAAAACGGGGAGTCAGAGCGGCTGGCTGGGCGAAGGCGCGGGAGGACGGGCGACTGTTGCCGTGAGCAGAGAGGAGAGTGCGGAGGTCCTCTGCGAGGGTGCAGGCCCCTCGGCCAGCGCTGCGCCCGGAGTTGGAGTCCCGGCAGCGGTCAGGTCAAGCGCCCCCGACGACTGGGGAGGAGAAGGAACGGTCCAGTCAAGGTCAACGTCCATAGCCACCAAGGACATCATCGGATCCCGGGGCAACATATCCACCTCGGGGGCAGCAGTATCGGAAGCCGGGTCTGGCGACACGATCGTGCCACCAGGGGGTACCAAACCATCAGGTTCGACCAGCGATGAGCCGGACACCGTCGACGCGGGAGTAGTATGGGTCGCCGGAGCGATGGATTCACCAGGCTCGCTAGCGATGGATTCACCAGGCTCGCTAGCGAAGACTCCGACTGGTGACGGCGCTGAGGCACCCGGGGGCAACGTAGGAGTTAAGGCGCTGCCAGCACCGCCGTCCCCAGCCAGGTTGCTCGTGGAATGCGACCGAGCCAGCCGCTTGGCGGGAGCTAGAGTGAGGGCACCCCTCCCATGGCTGAAAGAAAAGCAAAATTTAAAACAAGGATCGACGACAAAGCGAAGTGAAATCACAGTAAGATAAATAGCAAAGGACTTACAACGGCGCGTATGCCATCCGCTTGGGAGGAACGGGCCGCAGCAACGAGCCAAGCAAGGAGATTTTGAGGCTTCATGGAGCTCCTAAGAGTATTGTGTCGGATCGTGGACCCCAATTCATGTCTCGATTCTGGCAATCTCTTCACGAGTCTATTGGGACTGACCTTGATTACAGCACTGCTTATCACCCGCAAACAGATGGTCAGACAGAAAGGTTGAATCAGATTCTAGAAGATATGCTTCGTGCCAGTGTTCTCAAATATGGAACAGATTGGGAGAAGTGTCTGTCGTTTGCTGAGTTCTCTTACAACAACAGCTACCAGGCAAGTATCAAGATGTCACCCTTCCAGGCTCTTTATGGCAAGCCATGTAGAACCCCGTTGATGTGGAACCACCCAGGCGAAAGAACAGTCTTTGGCCCCGCCAAGATCAAGGAAGCCGAAGAAGGAGTAGCTCAAGTCAGAGAGAACCTGAGGATCGCCCAGAGCCGACAGAAGAGCTATGCCGACAAAAGGCGTCGAGACCTTGAGTTCAAAGTTGGGGATTTTATCTACCTCAAAGTGTCTCCACTTCGTGGTACCGTCAGATTCCACGTAAAAGGGAAGTTGGCCCCAAGATATGTTGGACCGTATCGTATCTGTCAGAGAGTTGGGAAGCTTGCTTATAAGCTTGAACTACCTCCCGAGTTAACAGGAGTACACCCCGTTTTTCATGTCTCACAGTTACGCAAGTGCTTAAGGGTACCAGAAGAGGAAGCAGTCACCACTGTTGTGCTGGATATCCAGGATACTCTTGAGTATAAGGAGCACCCAATCAAGATCTTGGGTTATGACACCAAACAGACCCGAAGCAAGTCTATCCCTATGTGCAAGGTTCAATGGAGCAATCACACTGAACGTGAAGCAACGTGGGAAGATGAGAATCAACTGCTGCTACAGTATCCTTACCTCTTCGAAGGGTATGACACCTCTTAAATCTCGAGGACGAGATTCCAATGAGGGGGAAGGACTGTAACAACCCGAAAATTCGAACTACAAAATTTTTCGACAAAACCTCGAGTGATGTGGTGCGACATGTCATCATCTACCCCTTACATATGCATCAACCCTAGCATGTCATGCATGACATTCTTATGTTGCAAGTTAAATAACATCTCATAACAATGCTCTATGTTCACATGTTACATTTTAATGTTTCATTTGTTTAATCATCATGTTGCATTAAAAGAGTGAGTTGGATTTTATTTGGTTTATGAGTTGGATAATAAAAATGAAAACATAATATTTATTTTGACAAATAAATATTAAGGGCATAATACCCTAGCATTATTTGGGCCATGTATGCTCACTATTCTGTAGCACAAAATAAGCACACCGCATATCTATATAAGTATATATAAATATATTTGGAAATGAAAAAGAAAAAGAAAAGGAGGAGACCGGCCCGAGCAGCCCCATCGACCCGGCCTGCGCGCGCTCGACCCCTGCTCGCCGCTCGGCCCTGCGCTCGCCGCTCGACCCCTGCACGCCGCTCGGCCCTGCGCTCGCCGCTCGACCCCCCGCTCGCCGCTCGACCCCCGCTCGCCGCTCGACCCCTGCTCGCCGCTCGACCCCCCTGCTCGCCGCTCGACCCCGCGCTGCGAGGCCCAACCAGGCCGACGGCCCAGCAAGAGCCGCGCGCGTCCGCGCGCCGCATCGAGCCTTCGTTGCCGAGGAGTCGCTGACGATGGGGCCTCGAAGTGGAACCCACGTGTCATCGCGCCCGCTGAGGTCACCCGACCGGCCGTGCGTGCTCGCGTCAGCACTGTTCCCCGGCGTCGCTCCTAAGCAACCTCCCTCGACCGCTCGATCCAGTGTCGCCCCGCACCGACGTGCGCCCGCAAGCCACCTGGACCGACCAGCCCGCGTAAAGTTCCCACGGCCGCAGGCAACATTCTCCGCGCGCGCGCGCGCACCTGCGCTGTCGCCGCAGTGGAACGCTGCCGCCATAAAGAACTTCGACACCCAGTGTTACCTAGCCTCCTCTCGCTGTTCTCTGGACCCAATTCGAACCCCAGCTGCTGACTTGGACATCCCTTGACCGCTCGATCAAGCAAAGCTGTGATCGGCCGTCCGTCTGCTACCTACCACCGCATCCGCCCTATAAAGAAAGCACCCCGGCACCCTAGGGTTCCCAGATCGCCGCCGCCGGAGCTGAGGAGGGAGACCGTCGACTCGGAGCCGCTGCTGCTGCGTCGAGGGCAGGAAGGAGGAGCAGTACCGCGAGCCGAAGCCGCTTGGACTTGTACCGCACCTCCATCCTCTTCGACCGTCGGTGAGCACCGCCATCGCCGCCCTCTCGAACCCTCCGCCGTGCTGTTGGCCATGGCGCTCCGCCGTGAGCGCGTAGGCCCAGGTCACTACCGAGCTCACTGGACACACCTGCACACACACACGAGACTAGCTGAGCCCCTCGGACCACGGCATCGGGAGGATGCCGGAATGGAAGCCGCCCAGTTCATCGCCGCGCGCCAAGCTCCGCCGTGGCGAGATCACCCAGTCGCCTTTCTGTTGAGCCTCGACCTCCGTTGTTTCCGGATCCGCGCTCGCCTTGATGAGACGGAAACCCGTGCACACCCTAGCTCTACGTTTGCCTCACCAGAGCATCGACCCGAACCACCTTGTCGTCGACGTGTCAGTACGTTGCCGCTCCAGAACGCCGTCGTTCACCGTCGTTCCTGCCACCATCGACCACCCTCGAGGAGCAGGAAGAAGCCGGGAAGCTCCGCCGTGATGAGCTGCATCGAGTGGGCAAGATGGAGACCGTGGACCCTCTCGGAGTGCCGTTGCCGTGCACCGGGGACCTGTCGAAGCTCCGCCGTGGGAGTTGCTGCCCGCGCGGACTCCGCCGTGTGTTTTGGTCACCGCCGGCACCTCGAGCAGATGTTGCGTGACTCCAACCGTCCATCTACGCCACCATTTGGAGCTGTAGTGACTCGGTGTGAAGTGTACATCGGGCACCGTCGCCATCGAGCCACCGTCTGCCGTCGAGCTCGACACGGAAGTGAAGCTGTCGCCCTGAAGCCCATCGACGTGACCGTCGTGAAGACCCGAAACCGATGGGCGGGTTAATGGCACCGGAGATCCCTTGTGGCACCAGGAATCGAGGGTTCTTCCACCGCCGATCGTCGAGGAAGAACTCCGCGTTCGAGCCGATCTCGTCCGAGACAGATCACACGCTCGAACCGATCCGCGAGTTCGAGCCTTCGACAAACCGACCCTCGAGTTCGAGCCTTCGGCAAACCGAACCTCGAGTTCGACTCTTCGAAGAACCGACCCTCGAGTTTGACCCGTCGGAGGACAGATCCTCGAGTTTGACACCTCGACGCGACGACCCTCGAGTTCTACACCTCGAGCACCGTCACCCTCGAGCCGCTGTCCGCTATAAAGCACGTCGCCGGAACCAAGCTCCTGACTCGATGACCGCCTACGTGTTCACCTTGACAACCCGAGGACGATGCACGAGTTAGCGAAGTCCTAGAGCAGCCCCTCGCCGGATGTTTAACCTCGCCATCACCGGCCGAGCACCGCTGTCGAAGCAGAGCAGTTTTCCGTCTTCGAGCATGCCCTCGAAGCATACCCCTCGAGACCGCATCCTCGCGACCGTATCCCTCGAGACCGAGACGTAACCCCTCGAGAGCATACTCCTCGCGAGCGTATCCTCGAGACCGTAACCCCTCGAGGTCTAACCCTTGAGACAGTACCCCTCGAGAGTATACCCCTCGAGAGCGAGCACCGTTGTGGGAGCAGAGCAGTTTCTCCGTCTTCGAGAGTGCCCTCGAGAGCATACTCCTCGCGATCGTGTCCTCGAGACAGTACCCTCGAGAGCATACCCCTCAAGAGTATACCCCTCGAGATCGTAACCTTGAGACCGTAACCCCTCGAGCCCCTTTCTCTTTTCAGAAAATGGTTAAATCTTTGAAAATTCATAACTAATTCATACGAGCTCAGAAAATTATGATCCACATATCCAAATTTTCTATAAATCGAGCCCTATCTATCTAGGCTATGTTTGAGTGTATTTGGATCTTCTATTTTGCATTCGTTCTTTGTGCTAATCTATAGGGGTCGCTTCCGCGACCGTTAAATCTCGTTACAGGCTCGAGCGAGGACAAGCTTGACGACAGTGACTACCAGGAGAAGTCCGACAGCTACATCAGTGAAGGTGCCACACACCATCCAACCTCGTAGATCCCATTACGCATGACAATTATAGTTTGGCTAGTGCTTTAAATTCATGTTGCTATAATGCTATGCCTGTGCTAGGACTGCATGATAGAGTATGTATTTGATGAGCCCTACCTTGTTGTAAACTATCACCTGCTTACCCGTTGTCATGCTAGCCACCTGCTTATCTGCTATACTTATAATTTCTATACTTCACTCGCTTACATTTTGATGCGACGTGATGAACCCGGGAAAGGCCTGGAGGGTGCCAGGCTGGAGGTGTGAGTTGATGTTACAGATGGGCATGTGAGCTGACGATGTTATATCCGGGTTTGGGGTGGAGCTTACGGCAGGGAGTAGGGCGAGGGTTGAGTCGATCGAGCCGGGATCTACGACGAGCTTTTGGAGCAAGTCTTGCTAGGGAATGGTTCTGGACATTCCCAAGAGAGGAGCCTGTGGCGGGCTAACTAAGATGTGATGGTGGTCCTTGGGCGTGATCCTCAGAAAGGTGGAGCCCGGGATGAAGGTGCCGTGGTAGCACGTTAAAGATAAACCCTGATGAAGATATCCCGGTTTGGTCAAATCTAGGAACTGTTGCGCTGGTATCCGGATCTAGGAATCTCTTGCTTTCCACTCGCTCTCCATGGGGGGGAGACGGCCAAATCGCTGGATAGGTCGATGCCACTACTGCTAGGCGAGAAGTGATAGGAAGGTATATGCATGGGATGGAGCTAACACCCTACCGAGACGATCATGGCACCCCCTTCGGGAGTGGGTACATGGCATGGCATCCTCTTCGGGAGCGGATACATGCTCTCTTCACAGTTCCAGTGATCCAGTGCTGGATGGTAGAGTGGCATCGCCTATGGCAGTAGGCGCCCGGAATCTGCCTAGGTGCGCGCGTGCATCGATGATGGTTATCTGGTGGATTAGTGAAACCTCTGCAGAGTGTATGGTTGATCGATCGATACATAAGCCAAATCTTCGGCTATGGACCTTTCCTATGTTTCGCATGCACCGGACTAGTGAGTGGAGTGTTCTACCTTCCCCTGAGTGTGTTTTCCGGCCGTGAGCCAGTTTGAGGGCTGCGGGCCGCTGAAGCAAGCCAAGAGGGAGTTGGCTTGTCGACCAGAGTCTGAGAGGGTGTTGGAGATGAGATGAGATGATGCTATGGATATGGATGGAGATAGATGAAGGGAATGGGTTTGTGTTTAAAACTTGTTTATTATACTTTTGTTTTATATACTTGAACATTGCATAGGAAAACCCAGCCTTTATAGGTTCCTTTTGAGATACCCTTATTTTTGCACCCACTTCCACAAAGCAATGCATAGGGTGGGAGTGTGGCCAGTACAAATCGTACTGAAAATTTGGTTTCAGGTTCAAGGAGTGAGTACTCATCTGGGGAGTACAGCGATTGAGGGTTTCGTGCCTACGCTCAAGTTGGAGAGAAGAAGATAGCTTCCGCACCTCAAGCTTTTATTGTTATGCTGCATGAACTCTGATTCCGCCTTGTGGCGATGTAATAAGTTATTGTAACTCCCTCTATTTGCACTCTTTTGTTCGATGTATGGATTATGGATTCAACTGTTATCGGGTAATGTGATTTAAATGGTCATATTACACTCCGACACTGTGGATTTCCCTTCGCGGAAATCAAGGTCCACTTCCGAGACGAGGAAGAGCCTCCCGGTTCCGGATCCTTCCCATCCCTCAATTGTGCCTTCGGAGGGAACTAAGGCGCCGACGCCATGACCCTATGGGCTCCCTCGAACGCTGACACAAGTGCGGCCACAGCAGCAACGGCGAGCGCCGAGTCAGCGTCCATGGGACGAGACGACAGCGCCCCTGGGGCGCCGAACCCTCACCAAGTTGAGGATCCACCGCACGGGCCGTAGAAGCCTCGGTCAGCTCCGCGTCACGAGCTCGGCATCCTTCTCTTCATCCGTGTCCACCTTATACTCGGACACCACCTCCCCTCGCTCTTCCTTCATTCTCCGCGTGTTGTTCCTCATATGGCGCTCGTGGCGCCGCATGTTCCGCTCTCGCTGACACTGGTCACACAGGCGATTCTGCTCCCTGGCATCCATGGTTAGCGGCGGAGGATGACTCAACCGGAAAGCTACCTGGCCAACCTAGGAACACGCCCAGAGTAGGAAAAGGTTAGTCGGAAGTGCAAGTGAAGTAAGACGATAACAAGAACGAACGCGACGCTCACCAGCCCAGCAGTGAATTCGTCAGGGAGCATCAACGGCACCCCCTCCACCGGATAGATGGCGTCGCTCGCCCCCATAAGACCGCGCACCCGATTGAGGATGGCACCCTGGTCGGGCAGCCTCAGCGCGGTCACCGTACCCTCACGTGGCGCATCCGCGGTCAGCTGGAACATCATCAGGCGGCGTTCCCGCAGGGGCACAATCCCCCGGGAGAAGTACCCACCAATGACATCCCAAGCCTGTACGTCGACGCCGCGAAGAAGGGCGATCCTGTCCGGAGCATTACCGAGGAGGTTGATATCGTCGTTGCTGAGCCTATACGTCCAATTTTGATGCGCCTTTTGTGGTGCATCCTCCCCAGAGTAAGGCGGAAACATCCCCGCGTCATCTCGGAGGTAGAAACATCAGGTGTGCCAATCCTTCACCCCCCGCGAAGTGGGCGCTTGAATGTACTCGCCGAGGTTGGCCCGGCTCTACCGAAGTTTGATGCCGACACAACCCATGGGGTGGCCCGTCAAGAAGTCGACCATGAAGAGGCGCCTCCACAGGTTGAAGTTGGGCTCAATGCCCAGGTACCCCTCGCAAAAAGCCACGAAGGTAGCCATCTGGGCGACACCGTTGGGAGTGAGGTGGTGGAGCTGGATCCGGTAGTGCTCGAGCATACCTCGGAGGAACCAATGCGGGGGCACGCCGAGCCCGCGACGATGGAACTCGAAGAAGGAGAAGACATAGCCGGGCGGAGGATTGGGAACGCGCTCGTTCCCAGGCACGCGCCATTTAGCCACCTCGGTGAGAGGAGGGAGGCTCCCTTCCATGACCAACGACTGCAGCATCGACATGGACACTGCAGAACAGTCCGAACCCACCATCGTCGATGATGAAGTAAGGAATCGAGGTAGGTCCGCACTAAATCTAGAGTTCTAGATTTCTTTTTGACTAAAATTGATGGCGGTGGGGAACAAAAGCGGCGACTGGAGAACGACGACAGACGGAAGGGTCCCCCTCAGGTTTTATGGGAGTCAAAACCCTAGTGGACTGTGGACCCCGACCAACACAACCCCACCGCCGAACAACGAGACGAGCCACAAGAACCAGATCGACAAATCACGTCGGCCCATTCCAAAAATAGCAAGGTAAGGACCCTGGCCCCGGAACTATGATGGGCCGTAGGCCCAGAGAGATGGAAAAAGGAAGGGGGCCGATGAAATGAACACTGAGGTTCGAAGGCTGGTCCCACTCGCGGGATTCGACAGTCGCCTCAACGCAGAGTGACGGGCGCTAACAGGTGGGTCCCAGCGGCCAGTACCCCCGACGTTGGCACATCGGGCGGCACCTCGAAGCGCGTTTGAGTCTGTCAGATAACAATATGTGTGGTAGATCCCTCAGAGGATGGCAACGAGCCCTCGATGCCCACGACGGGTGCTCAGGAACCAGACGCATCGACCGACGGAATCAGAAACCGATCCCAGCGATCCATGTCAGATATCTCCCACGGGGAGAGCCGGGGTTTCACTCGAATTACCCGTTAACAACTCACTGAGCATTCCCATTTCGTCAACCGAGGTAAAGCATGGGATGCTCACCTCTGATTCCTGGCCGAGCCAGGAAACGTCAGGGTAACGAAGCGTTGGATCCTGATCCACGCATGGCAAGGCACCGAGAAATCAGTAGCAAAACTCGGGGGCTCGAGCCACCGACGAATACGAGATAAAGAGACCACATGGATGGCTCCCGGGGGCTCGAAAACCGCGACCAGCACCAGCTCAAGCAAGGAGGCCCAGGTTAAGAACACAGGAACAAAAAATCATTACTAATTCTCCGAGGCTAAAATGCCTTCCCAGGACAGACGGACGCACAATGCCACAAGGTTGACAGAAGGTAGGAGAAAGGACAGCCAAAACAACGTATAACAGCGTCGAATGATCTGCCACCTAAATGACCACCCCGTCGAAAGATGAAGCATCAAAACGAGCTGAAACGGGAATGCCTCGAAGATGCCGACGCTGAAATGACAGATCGAATGCGGACAGGGATGTCTCGAAGGCGTTCGATGAGCGTTATGCCTTGAGCCCCCACCGAGTCCGCCGCCGCCCACGCCGCCGGACCAATCTGAGCCATCTGCTCCTCCAACTCCGCGACGCTATTGGTGGCGGCCGTAAGCCGGGCGTGCAGCATGCCTGTAGCACGCCCGCTCTCGACAATGACATCGCGAACGGCATCGATAAATCCCACAAAACCTCTGGATCACGGACTCAATGAAGGTTCATCCCCGGCGCTTTGAAAAGCGCTGGAAGAGAGTTCGCATAAGGCGTGAAGTACCCCGCCGCCGCCCGAGCCGCAGCCGAGCGAACCTCCGAAGGCGATGGACGGGTGACGGGTGCAGTAGAATGCACCGACGCCACATGGCGACGACGTGGCGAACGCTCTCCGCCTGGACCTCCCCTTGATGAACGACCCTCAGTGAGACGCTGCCCCCCGTCCATAGGAGCTCGAAGGAGGAGGGATGAAGCAGGAGAGAAAGGAAAAAAATGGAGCAGACAACTGAGCGCTCCACCTACCTCCTATAAATAAACCCAGCCGAAAAGGGGGAATAGTCCGGACGAGAACAGTCATCCGGTGGGCCACGACTTCCCACCCACCAAGATTCAATAACGCCATCATGCACCCTGGGACAAACGTCCCATCGTGATAAAGAGACGGCTGACAAAATGCGACGAGGGGCGATTGGGGAAGTTGATACGGCGGCCCGCGTCGCACGATCAAGGGTTGAATCATGATCACCAAAACGACAAGAAAATTCTAGCCCGCGGGCAAAACAAAATTTACCCATGGACTCGGGGGCTACTATCGGTAGTCCAAAAATTAAACGGGCCGACCTTAGGCCCAAGTCACAAACCAAGAACTGAGATGACCAAACTAATCCCTAGCTGGGCCAAGTACCGCGCGGGACAAGAAAGACCACGGCCCATGAAGGATCCAGCCCACCAGCGGACAACGCCTTTGGCTCGCCTGACGTGGAGAGACCCCGACGTTGCTTTGCTTCGCCCGACGTAGAGGCCTGAATAACACCCGTCCAAAAGACTCCTGGCGTATAAGCATCCGGGGCCCGAGGAATCCCTACCAAAAGCATCTAACCCTTAAAGAGCTGACCCCGGGAGGTCAGCTATAGGGCTGCGAAGAATCTATGAGCCGGTTCGTCAACCAGAGACCCTCGGATTCCGCCATGCGGAAGATGCCTGACGAATAGCAGGAAATAATGACGAATCTTACACCAGCAGCGAGACGGGCCCCTACTCCGGATTCGGCGCCAAAGACATGGAGGTTGTGGGTCGTCCGAACCCCCCTCCATGAAGAACAACGGAGCATCGACAACAACCTCCTAACTCGGTAGATAGCAATGATAAGTAGGTTCTCCCCTTCGACTATAAAAGGAGAGAAGAGGGACACCACACATTCACGACATCAAGACTTGAGAACTCATCTCTCTCTCGCTGCCTTTGTACACCCCATTCGATCACAAAGTTAAGAATACAAGCATTCGCTCGAACTGGACGTAGGGATCGTTAACGCCCGAACTAGTATAAACCTTTCCGAGTCCCAGAGATTCACCATCCAGTAGCCTAAGCACGCTCTCCGACACAAATTCATTGCCGGCCGTTGTTCACGACGCCGACACTCATCCTCGGTGAATTGCTACATCGGTATATTTTGTGCGCTTGCGGAATCATTGAATCTTTGATAGTGACATTTAAAATTATCCCACAGGCATTTTTGACGCCGTTGCCAATCTTTGGTAATTGCACTAAGATTTGCCAACAGTTGGCCAGTCCTGGGTCCATCCTATCGGTAGGACGTCCTGGCGCTAGCTTTTTCTCGGTAAAGCTCTCTTGTATCTGGGCTTGCTCCGTTCGCAAGGCGCACAAGCGATGATTCACCACTTTATGGCTAGTAAGAAGACCATCATGATGAAGATCTAAGAAGGCCAGAAGTGATGGAGATTGAAGGAGGAGAGTCATCTCGCCTTAGAAGGATATAGAAAGAGTACGCACAACACAACGACCACACGTAAAAATCACCGAACACAGATTATCACCGGCCGACAATTACATACAAAATAGGATTAACTTTTAAATGATTATTACAAATGCATAAACCATTACTATAACTATAGCCAAACACTAAACTACAGATGTTCATGGATATCTTGGTGTTGTTGTTGCTCGTCTAAAATTATGGCAGTGACGAAGGATTG
>CM041630.1:27786631-27953320 GCA_023333625.1 Bothriochloa decipiens
TGGTGTTGTTGTTGCTCGTCTAAAATTATGGCAGTGACGAAGGATTGCTTTAAGCGTGTTGGTTATGTATTGTATTTTTCAGTCTATTTATGGTGTTCTAGCTTATCATGATGATCCACGTCAGCAGTTAAACAATTAAAACGACTTATATAATTTATTTAAGTTGTGCTGCAGTAATAATTTGGTTGACCTTGCTCGATCTTTATCTGTTGATCCAACGCTCTCTTAGTTCCATATGCCGAGGCTTTCTAGCTTTAAATTTGGTGCTGCTTCCTGGTTTACATGTTTCTTTATTTGTTTTAACTACTCGTTCCTGGCTAAGGTAGGGTATAGAAAAAACAGCAATTCTACTCCGTAGATGGGAGGCACAGGGCCACAGGGGACCAGTCACCAGTCCTGACGCTAAACGGATTTGACGGGTCAACTTGCTCAGCCACCACAGGTAGCTTACATGTTGACTTTTCTCTTCCTGCTGAACGGACGGACAGCTGGGATCCAAGTAGTAACCTGTATGCGGCTAGGATGCGTCCAACTGGTACATAGCTGGTTCAGAAGCAATCGTCACTAGCTGGTAATGAGCCTCCTGGTCTGGAGGAAGGACTTGTGCTTTCCCTCGGCCGAGCTGAGGTAGTCGAGGAAGGTGGCGAAGTCCGTGTCCATGTACATCCTCGGGTTCTTGTCGTCGTCCACCAGCTCCGGCGCCGGCCCGATCACCCTCTCCGGCGGCAGGCCGTGCAGCGACGCCACCGAGATGCGCGGCCGAGCCGAGTTCACGCGGACACGGTGCAGCACGCTCTTGTAACGCCCGTTGCTGTACATCTGCAAATCAAGCATGCATGCGTCGAACATAATCATCAGCTAGCGTCTCCGGTGGACCACGTTGTATGGTAATATAATCTATTATTATTATTAGTAGGTTATTACACGTGTTTGTTCGTCCGTGTACGTCGTACCTCGAAGTGGTCTCCGACGTTGACGACGAGTGAGCCGGGGAGTGGGTCGACAAGGACCCACCTGTCGGCGTGCCTGACCTCGAGGCCGTTCACCTGGTCCTGAAGGAGGACGGTGAGGAAGCCGTAGTCCGAGTGCGGTGGCATCCCCAGCGTGAGATCCGGCTCCGGGCACGCCGGGAAGCAGTTGACCATCAGCATCTGCGTCCCGGCGTCGCAGTCCGCCAGCATCTCGGCGGCGGCACCGGAGCCGATCCCGAGCGCCTCCAGCGCCACCTCCATGAGCTCCCGGAACAGCCGCCGGCTCGACCGCGCGTACGCCGACACCACCTCCCTGCAAAATCAGTTTGCTCGGTCGAAATGACGCAAGCATGCACGTAAAGAAACACATGCCTTGCGTGTAGCATGTGTTTCTTAGAATCTGCTCCAGTAAAACTGTACTTGGTTGGACGCGTGGACTCGGTTCAGCCACTTGAAATCTGGTGAGTTCTGGCTAACTGTATAGCACTTGCATTACATCAGGCATCATGCCTGAAAACAAGGCCTTGTTTAGTGGTCTTAAAATTTCACTCTCTGTTCGTTACATTAAATATGGTGTCGTATACATGGAATATTAAATATTAATAAAATAAATAATTAATTATATAAATTAATTATAAATTACGAGATGAATCTTTTAATTTTAATTATACAATAATTAGATAATATTTGTTAAATATAAACAAAATATTATGATAGACTAAAAATTTGATTCGCCTTTATCCTGGCCGGCCGGCGTTTGTCTTTTTGGGGCCGGCCTATGGTAGCGGCCTCTGCTCTGGGAATTGGGATATGCATCCGTGCCGTGCCTGCCACTGAGAGATTTGGTAGGGTGCAAAAGCTCTGGGCCTCTAGATTTTGTTGGCTGCAAAAGCTCTGGGCCTCTAGATTTTGTTGGCTGCAAAAGATCTGGGCCTCTAGATTTTGTTGGGTGCAGCCGACGTGTGCAACCAGCAAGCATCGGCTTGCAGCTCTGTTTTGCATTGCCCGACTCTGTTTATGCATGTAAATACTCCTATGTCAGTGGTGTCCACTTCAGCCCGGATGCATGCGTTATTGATTCCTTTCACTCGCTCACTGCATAGTGCATACTGGCTTACGTATGTTGTTATCTCAAAGGGACCCAATATATATCCGCTGGCACTTTTAATCTGTTCCCTGGCTTATGTTGTTATCTGAAAGGGACCCAATATATGTGCGCATGCATGCACCGGCAGAGTATAGTATGCAGCGGCAGGAAGTCACTGTCACTGCTGGTAATGGTAATAATTCAAAAAAAATCTTACTGCACTACTGCTTGTTTATGTTGTGGCGCGCACTACCACAGAATGAGTAAAAAAGCGGAAAGGAAATTGTGGGGTCCATGACTGTCTAGCAATCACCGTGTCGCACGTACCTGAGGTCAGTGGGCGCGTCTGGCCACGACGGCACGACGCCGGCGAGGTCGTCGCAGCAGACGAGCTTGATGAAGTCCCGCCAGCAGAGGACGCCGTCGTTGAGCTGGTTGAAGCTGGTGCCGTAGCGCACGGGGGCCCGGATGTCGGGGGACATGTAGCGCGCGCGCTCCTCAAAGGGCAGGTCGAAGAAGCGGCGCGCCACGTCCAGCATCCGGCCGCCGCCGACGTCCATGCCGTGGCCAACCACCTGGAACAAGCCGTAGTCCCTGCAGGCCGCGTCCAACTCGGCCAGGACGGCGGCGCGCTCCGCTGGCACGCGCAGCCGGGCCAGGTCGATGACGGGGAAGATGCAGCTGCTGCTTCGCGGCTCCTGGCCGCCGGGTGCTGGACGGTCGGAGGGCGGCAGGACGTAGCGAGCGGGCAGCTTCGTAATGGTGCCGCGCTCGCACAGGTGTTGCACGCCCTTGAGCAGCAGCTGGTGCTCCTCCTCTGATCCCGCGTCCTGCTGCACGTCGGCGTGTGCCTGCGGCTGACGAGCATGAGCATGACAGGGAGGAGTGGCCAGGTCGACGTCGAGGATTGCCATGTCTGTATGTATTTTCTGTGTGAATCCGATGAGAGTGGCGAGTGCCTGCACTCAATGAACTGAATCTCCTCTGAGGATTATTAGATAGATTGGCTATGATGGCGCAAACACGTGCCAGCTGGTAGCTGTGCCGTGTACAGAGCGAACGAAGCAATGGAGGAAGAGGAGGACGGAGCTTGTATTTATAGGGAGGGCCGGAGGGGGGCTGCCGACTGCACGCGTGGCTTGATGCGGCTTGGGAGTTGGGACCGGGGACGACTGACCGAAAGGTGAGGTGGCGACGCAGACCGGGACTAGCTAGCTGCGAGGACTGAGGCAATCGCTGATTTTTTCTTTGCTTCACCGGTTTACCGTTACTAGCCCAAAAGAAATACTATCCTACAACGAAACGGGAAATACAATGTTTTACATGGTGCTTGTGCCAATGCCAATAATTAATGAGCTAGATACCTTTTCTGGATTTATAATTGCACCAGGTCCAATCTTAAATCAAATAATTTTAAAGACCATAATAAAATGCTAATAAAATAAAGGACTAGAAATTGATACAGGATTGACTTAAATAGATCGTTATTTGCTATAAGTTTATTTAGGATAGAACTATAGAAGGTGCACCACAACGTGAACGGGTCCAGGCAGCCACACCATGATGTGAGTGGTTTTGCAGCCCTCTAAATTTAAAATGAGAAAGATAAGAGTGAGGAACGACAGATCAAGAGATGGAAGAGTGAGTGATAGACGGATGGAAGAAAATGAGAGACAAATGAGAAGAAGAGGAGTGAGTGATACACGGATGGAAAGAGAGTGAGAGGCAAAAGAGATTTTCGGTTTTTAATATAAAGCTAATAATACTAGTACAAAAATTTACATCAGTAATGTCTCTCATTTACATCGGTTTTTAATATGTCTATTCGTTGCAATAGAATGAATATACTATTAAATAGTTAATGAACAAGTGACTCATTTACCCTAAAAGTATATTGTTATATTAGTTATTACGATAATGATTGTACCGGTGGTCCTCAAAGTTAAATTGGTGCCATTTAATTTAGGTCCAGTCCTTAAAGTTAATTGTTGTCATCTTTTTTTTGAAAAAACACTCGCACCTTTATTACGACTCAGGCAGCTCATGAAAGCCACGATCCCCCAAAGAAATTACAAACTCTGGGAGAGGATCAACTCATAAGAAGGATTAATTTAGGTCTTCAAAGCCTGAAAACGCATTGTTGACTCCATAAAGTTGTAATGTGTCTCATCCATGTCCAAATAGGTGTTTACATCAGCCGCTATGCTTCGTGGCATGTCAATTTAATGCTTACATAGTATGACACATAGGACCCACATATCAGCGGTAGTATATTGAAGTTTGGCTCTATGAAGTTAATTTTTATTAATTATTTTCACCTCAAGAAAACACAAAAACTAAGAAATTGTAGATCTCATCGAGAGCTATAATTTTATATGAAAAGTATCTTTATTTAACATCGTACAAGAAAAGTATTAATTTTGTGAGGTGACTAACTCTGGTACAGGACACCATGATATATATTTGTTTATAGAACATCAAAATATCTTTTATCATTGTCTCCCTTTCCTATTAAGAATAAATTGCTAACGGCTGAATGGGAGATTTTCTCCGCTATATATATAACTAAGAAGACACAAATGTTAGGAAGTTCTATTAAGTATGAGTGCCGACGTTTCTCTTTAAACTCCTTTTATTCATGAGGGTTTGGGCTCTAAAATTCAATTTAGACTAGAGAGAACTTTCAACCGAGTTTTCTCCTACGTTGTAGATTTCTCTCTTCATGAAGCTAGGTTGTTAATGTTCACACTTACCAAGTCTAGCCTTGTACATAAGGCTAACAGAAATCCTCGTCTGTAGTCGGCTGATAAGTTACAGTCCCATCAGTCACCTGCCTCCCCAAGCTCGCCTCCCCCACCCTACCCATAGCTTCTTCCCTAACTCTGATGGGATTAGAAGAGAAGAGGTTTGAGGGGAGGAATGTCGGTGGTGGGGATTGCGGCAAGGCGATTTAGGGCCCCTAGTAGTGATGAAGGCGGCCAAGCCAGGTTAGGGTGAGGGAGCTCCATGGACAGAGCTCGTCGAAGGAGGTGGACGCCGTGGGTGCACTAGGGTTTCGCTGAAGCTCTGGAGCCGTTGATGCGGTCGGTGTGGAGCTCCGGTGAAGCCCTAGCGTGCCGCCGTGGCATGGTGGTGGGCAACGGGGGCATGGGGGATAGGACAAGGATGGTATGGCCACCAATATGGAGGGTGGGGTGGGGCTCAAGGAAGAAGACACGGGGAGGAAGGCGAAGAAGTAGGTGATGCGAAGAGGAGGTTGGCGTGGCGGGAGGTTGAAGGTGAAACATTTGTGGTGGAGATACATTCTAAGGCTAAACCATTTCTATTTAGGACTTCTCTGGAGGGTTTCGTATGACTCCGATACTATTAGTGTCATCGCCAAAACTACTTCTCTAACTCAATAAGTTTCTCGGAGCTAAGAGTTAAGAGTAATTTTGTCTACACTACATTGCTCTACCACTACTCTATAGTGTCAAAACGTAGAGAGGATTTTCTTAGTAGTATACTAGTATATTTTGGTATCGGGTCTATGCATGTATCGATGCGCGTGTTTGTGGGCATTGCATATCTGTATATATACATGCGTGTGTTGACCTAACATGCAGCTCGATCGGTAAGCTTTCATTGTTCTCCTCTCTCCTTGTCCAATACTCTAGGAATTCCTCTTATAAAAAAGGGCCTGTTGTAGGAATTGTAATAAGCAAGTCGCTATCCAAAGTACAAGCCATACCTACACCAACCTAGAGTTGACTTTTCTTTCTTACACAGTGTACTCCCTCTCTATTTTTGCCTAGATAAGGATACGAGTATCAGATATTATATGTATGAGACACGTGGACACACCGTTCTTCGTAAAACACTGACATGCGTGGGATACGTCTAATATATTTTAATATAATAGTTATTATATATGAATTACAAGCTAAAAGTAGTTATCTAACAAGTATTAACTTAAAACTTTACAAATTTTGAAGTAACTTATATAACAAATCATTTGATTCCAGAAGAAAAAATGAAAAATTAAGAATACTTGCTAAAACAAGTTATTTGGGCGCCTAATGACTCAAGAAGTATCTGATGTGTATCCAACGAGCATCAGTATCTATTTTTTTAGTACAGATACGACACCTCTGAAGTATCTGTGCAAACATCGCTCCTTCTGTCCCTAATCAAGTGTTGCCATAGGAGCCATGCCGGTCAATCTTTTTTCTATATGGCTATATTTATAGAAAGTGTTAGCAATATTTTTATCTTTAAATAATTTTATTATAAAATATATCCAAAGATTTATCCAATGATATAATATCACAATTATTAATATTTAATAATTAAAAATGAGTATGTTTAACTTCTTAGAAAGTAAGAACGATGGATAAAAAAGAGTGAATGGAATATTTATTTATTAACCTTCTTTCAAGTACTTTCCTTCAAACTACCGGGAAATGTCTCAGTTACATTTTTTAAACTATCTTGGCAATTTCAGAAAATTCTAAAGAAGACTAGAACCGACACCATGTGCAAAGAAAGATGAAAATCTAGTAGATGGCTAAGCTATGCAAAATAATGATGCAAATTTTATAATATATTTTTTCTAACGCAAGCTATTATGTTCTCTGTCAGCCTATGACTCAAAACTCACCTTATACAAGTAGAGAAATAAAAATGACAAGGGTGGATTGGACCCAAAGAAAAAGGCCCGAAGGAGTAAACTGAAGACAAGATTACATTAGGGTTATCTGAACAATAATGTTGTTGTCGAAGGGAGTAAATTGGACCTAATATTCATATATGGAAACTAAAACTATGTGTTATGTGAGCCTACATTTATTTATTCATAAGACAAACTATACTAACCTATACTGACTTTTTCTTTACTTTTATATATTTAATTTTTTATTATTATCTTCTCTCTCACTCGAATTAAAAACTACTTTCTTAACTATTTTCCTCAAATGGCCAAGTATCTGTTCCTCTCAAACTTTACTAATTCTGAGCATTAGCATCTGATTTTTCTTATAACACGCTAGGTTGACATTATAATCGGATTTATTGCAAAAAAAGACTTATGTACAACTCTTCTAATTTAGCATAGGATATTTTTATTGTCATTGCTAGCGAAGTTGAAAAGTTTGACGCAGGACAACCTAAGTGGTGTGATGTGTAAATAAATTTTATTATATATAGGGTGTCAATTTAACAAAATATATATTTTTATTGTCATTGCTAACGAGGTTGAAAAGTTTGACACAGGACAATCTAAGTGCGCACATGTTTGTGATGTATAATTCATTTAATTATCTATAGGGTGTCAATTGTATGCATGGTTTGTGTTAGTTAATAATCAGACTACAGACCTAGTTAACCATATATAACATTAGTAAATTTAAAAATACAGATGCCAAGCTAGAAAAACTATCATTCTTTCGTGGCATGCGCCGGATGTAAAGGCATCTGATGCAGTGACGCATCTTGTCGATTCTTTCGTGGCATGCGCCGGATGTAAAGGCATCTGATGCAGTGATGCATGTTGACCTCACGCAGGGATACATCGATCTTTCATTGTGTTGCACATATACGTGTGGAAGGGAACTTAACGAGAAATAAAAAACACTCTTGTCAAAAAAGTTTCTTTAGTTGCTTCCGTGCTAGCCAGTAATTTTTTATTTTTCTTCCATTTTATATTTTCCCCTCTTATTCTGTTTTGATCTGACTAGCTGATAGAATGACTAAACCAGTCCGTATGAAACGAACGGTATCCTATAGCCATCTAGCAAGGCCTATATATTCCATGCTACGAATTTTCAAAAGAAAAAACAACTGAAGTAAGATATTTATATGAACGGATATTTATATGAACGGCGGATCTGCTCTCAGAGAATTACTAAACTGTACCATTTGTTGTTGGCTCTATCATTGCCGGTTTCTTTATAATATGACATTCACTGTTAATTAGCTCCATCACGTGATAGTGCCTCCTGATACATATCACCACCGGTTTTTGGCTAAAACCGATAGTGATAGGATAAACTGACACTGATGCTTATTTGATCATCATTGTTGGTTCGTGGCTTGAACAAGTAGTGATATGCTAAAAAATACTTCATAAACTTCTTATATAATATGTTTGATGAAGACAAACTTGTTATCGAAGTTGTGGTATTCGATGAGATCTATAACTTTGTAGTTTGAATTTTTTTCTATTTGAGATTATTTAAACGTCCAAATATATATCAAAAGATTTTGTAGGGTCAGTACCAGCAAAGGGGTCGATAAGCGCCACAGTCATAAGTGAGTGTGTGCATAGTAGTTAAGGATCTCGGTCTGTGTGACTCCCATCGCTCCAGTTCACCACTCGATACCTTCGACTCCTGCTGAACCTATACCTGTCAGGTCACTAGTTCAGATTCAATGTGGCCGTGATAATCCTACTCAGCCTCCAGCTCGTGACAACCCCTGCGCCGGCCACACATGCGCCAAGGAGGCCATTAACATCCTATCATGGAACTGCCAGGGCTCGGGAGGCAGACTCAGTAGTTTGACAATGACTCATCTCGCCCGCTTGATGACCTCCACCAAATCCCAGGTACGTTTCATTTCAGAAACTCGTAATTCTACCATCTCCCGCTCTGCTCTTATTAACCATTTTAACACTTTAGATGCTTTTGTAGTTCCTGCAGTAGGACAATTTGGAGGGCTTTGGCTCAGCTGGAAAGAAGATATCAGTATCTCTGCAGTACACCATTCGCAATACTTCATCTTTGCCTTGTGCCATAATAATCTAGATAACAAGCAGTTCGGGTTAATCTGTCTCTATGGTGATCCTCATCACCAGAACACCACTTCTATATGGCTGCAAGTGCTTGATTTTGTTGTTCATAATAGCACCTTGCCTATATTATGTACTGGTGACATGAATGATATTATGAACCCAAATGAAAAATCAGGACCTGGTAGCCCTGATCTTAGACGCATTGATGCTTTCTCTAACTATGTCAAGCAGTGTGGCTTCATTGACCTTGGTTATAGCGGTCCGGCATACACTTGGATGAATAAACGATGGAATGCCATGCCAACCTTTGAGCGTCTCGCTCGTTCTTTGGCAAATGCAGAATGGTGCACATCATATCCTAATACTGCAGTTTATCACTTACCTATGCTTCATAGTGACCATGCACCTATTCTCACTCTTCTAAATTCAAATAGACGGCGCACTAACAAACCTTTTCACTTTAAGAATTGGTGGCTCCTTGAACAGGAATATGAAGAAGTGGCAAAGGCAAGTTGGAAGCGATCAACCAACTGAACTTTCCACCAGAAAACAAGATTCCTAGCTGCTGACCTCAAGAAATGGAGAAGGAAAAAACCAAAATTATCAGACCAGCTAGCTTTGGCAGAAGACCAACTCTTACAGGAGCAACTCAATCCGCCAAATCAGCAGGATTTCAACCTACAGCAACAGCTCACTGATCAACACTACCAACTTTTGGCAAAAGATGAAGAATTCCACCATTAACGTGCCAAGAAGAACTGGGCACTCCTTGGGGACAGGAACACATCATACTTCCATCACGCAATTGTCAAAAGGACAAGGAAAAATAGAATCGCATACTTGATCAATCCAGATGGCAGTGAATCAACTACCCAAGAACAACTATTAGAAACTCTCATCCAATATTTCACAAATTTATTTACTTCTGATTTGCACCAGCTACATAACTCTTCTAATACTAATTCATGCACCATGTATGCAGGACATTAGGCGACACCAAGTCAGCAACAACTACATCCAGAAGTTCAATGGTCTCCCCAACAGGCGATACAACAGGACAATTCAGCCTTCACCAACTCAACTCCAAGCCTAGAAGAGCTATACAATATTATCAAAGAAATGAGAAGCAATGCATCGCCTGGACCAGATGGCCTCAATGCAGCATTTTACAAATCAGCATGGTCCTGGCTATCTAATGATGTTCAAAATATGGTAACTCAATTCTATACTACGACTTTCATGCAACGTGAAATAAATCAAAAGTTTATTGTTTTAATCCCAAAGAAAAACCATCCCACTATCCTCCAAGACTTTAGGCCAATTAGCCTATGTAACGTATGTTGACGGTCCTTAACTACCAATTTTGACCGTCATTATTGCATCAAAATGAGGACAACCAACAATACAAGTAGTGATTTATGTTTATAATTTACCTAGTTCCACTTGTACTTGGAGTCTATATTTGTATGCAGGAAAAGTACCAAAAATAAGTATAAATGGACCAAATGGAAGCAATGGAATGTGGTAGGGCCAGCAACCCAGCCAGAGCCAGGACGCCCACCCTAGACTCAGGGCGCCCACCCTGGCCAGGGCGCCCACCCTGACTCAGGGTGCCCACCCTGGCCATGCCACCAAACCGACCTAGCCACATCACCAATCCGTGACAACAACATCCCACGTCTCCCAAAAGTCGAAACCAAATCGGTTTGATCCAAGGGCGCCCGATGGATGTCACTTGGATTCATGGGCCCATTGTCATACACCCAAGGAGGCTAAGTCAGTTGGAACTGACTCCAAATCGACTTATCTCGCATGCAACTGACTTAGGGGAGTGAGCCATTGCCGTTGGATCGAAGGTCGATGCGAGTGGACGGTATGTCCAGGGCGCACACCCTGGCAAGGGCGCCCACCCTGGGCCCAGGGCGGCCACCCCCGCGGTCACACCTACCTACCTCCAGAGCACTATAAATGTGTCCCTCATCCTTCATTTGTAACACACACCATGAACACACACCATGAATATCAAATACTTCTTCCATTAGAGTAGTCACTCTCCACATGAGACTAGTAGTTCAATGGCTCTCTTAGAAACAAGTTGAAGATAGAAAGAGAGAGTGAAGAGAAGCTTGGAGAGGAGTCGAACATGTTGGCGACCTCTCCACTTGTAGCTCGGCGGAGTCAACTCTTCTTCGAGTAATAAAATCTGCCTTCTTCTTCTATCGTGTGGTAACTTTGTTCTATTGCATTACTTAAGTATTACTTTACTTTATTGTTCTTTACTTGTTTCACCGCCCGGTTAAGGTGCTCTAGTTCTAGGATCCGAATTAGAGTAGTTGAGTTTATAGATTAAGCGAGGTGTTTAGGCTATAGCTCGCCTGTGGATGCTCCTAAACCTCCATAGGTGGTAGCAATAGGTGGTGACAGCCCTATTGCCTGTGTAGTCCATCATGATAGGTTTAGTTTGAGTAGAGCTCAAAGGTTCTTACTGTTGGAGCCATTTACTGTGGTGAGTTCCAAGGGAGTACGCTCACAGTAACTAACTTTAGTGAGGTCTTATTTAGTATTGCCTTTGTCAGAGAACACACACATATTCTCTCTATCCTTTTATCACTTATACTTAGATACAGTTAGTTCTTCACTAGTTCACGTTCCCTGTGGAAATTCGATACCTTTGAATACTCCTTGGTGAAAACTACATTGACATCCATGCGCTTGCGGATTTACCTGGGTGCTATATCCAATGTCAACAAGTTTTCTGGCGCCGTTGCCGGGGAACGGTAGCTGTTCTAGTTTAGAACAGAGTCATCCGAGTATCATTTATCCTTTATCCATCATACCATGTGCCCCATTACTATCATTGAATCTGCCTCTCCAAAGGGCACTAGATTCGAGCCACCCCTATCATCAAAGCCCATCCTTGCGAATGGTTATGAAAGTAGTTCTTCTTTCATAACTAAAGTTCAAGAACAATCTTTTTCTGGGGAAAAACATGAAAATCCATATACTCATCTTCGAAAATTTGAGCAATTGTGTTCATGCTTGCACATTTTTGGCATGTCACATGAAACCCTTTAGTGGAAGCTATGCTCAAACCATCAAGAGTGTAGATGGAGAATGGGAAATTCTTAAATCCAAGTTTTGCATAACCTTCTTCCACATCATCCGAGTGACTCGTCTCAGAAACAAAGTCCTAACCTTCAAGCAAAAAGAGAAGGAATCTTTAGGTGCAACATGGGCCCGCTTCATAGACCTTTACACATCTGGCCCTGACCTTTCTATACATGATCCTATGCTTTTGGAACATTTCTATGTGGGTCTTAAGAAGGAATCTGCACAGTTCCTTGATCTTGCTTCTAGAGGAGCCTTCTTACATCTTTCTAATATGAGGCGAGAGCTATCCTTGATAGGATCCTAGAAAACACCCCCTACACTAATGTCCGTGATGACTCCCCCAAAGAAAAGGACATTCCAATCCCCATGCAAGAAAAGTTTCGATAGCCAAATCCTTACCAATTCCATCCATACCATTGGCTATCACCCCAATTCTTGAACCATTCAAAGGGACACCAAAGGAAGAAGAAATTCATCCTTTACAATTTGAGGAGGATCGCTCTTCTAATGTTGGAAATAACTTCCAACATAGATCATTCGCATCTATGACCCCAAATCATCATCAATTCTATTCATCTCAAGATTTGGTCGTCCAAGAGCCCCTCAAACCAATATCATCTTCCACCTCTAACTTTGCTTCCCCATATGAACCCCCTTGTATCTTCATTGATAATTCAAACCAAGGAGCCAATCCAAACCCATGGAATGGGAACAAGAATCGTTAGAGGAGTGGACTCCTATCCTAATAGACGAGGAAGATGAAGATCCACTCGTAGAATGTCATAGACAAGAAGGCATTCATGAATATGTTTGGTCTATAGACATTCTCAAGGGATCAAATTTGGAGTCCAATAAGATGGATTATGTGGACGAACATCAAAGCTATATACTAGAAGAACCACAAAATCCACACTTTCATGCAAAATCTCCCGATTCCATCTTTCCTGCTGTTGCTAGCAATTATGAGAGTAGCAACCATCCTACGTCTCTCCTTTATGAAACCTTCAAAAGGATGGTTATGGACGCTTTTGTTTACCATAAGTACTGCTGAACTCATAGTTGCATCGGTACAAGTTCTTGCAGCTCAACTGCAAAGGTCCAACTTATGACTTAAAACAAAGCACTGACGAGAGATAACCCATGTACTTGTTGTTTTAAATTCCATAAAGTCTGTTTAGCTTTTATCATCATAAGTTTGAATATATATATAATCACAAAAAAAGAGAAGAAGAAATAATAATAATAATAATAAATAGTTTACCTTTCAATTCATCCATGTTCCTTTTTGAATAAAATGGTGCCAGCCTAAAAAATGAGCTTAATTATTGCACCGCCGATGCGCTCAAACATCGGCCGGGTTTTTAGTATCACCTCGCACTAGTCTTTGTTGCAGACATCAAAAATATGAATCAAGACTTAGCAAGCATATGATGGGTGAAATCAAGAAGGAATTCGAGATGAAGACAAGATGCAATTGTGCAATTCAAGAATGAGGCTAATCGGGAATGGAGAACTTAAAAGCCAAGGAAAATACTAAGGGAAGGCAATGGATCATGATAGGGCCAGTTCCTAGCCAGGGCCACGACGCTCATCCTTACCAGGCGGCGCCCGCCCTGACTAGGGCGCCCGCCCTGGGGGTGCCGGCTTCCAAACCCAGCCACGTCACCGATCCGCTACAACACCTTCCCACGTCTCCCAACCATCGAAATCAAGTCCGTTTGATCCAAGGGCTCTCGACTGAGGTCACTTGGATCCATGGGCCCACTGTCATACATATGGAGCCACCAAACCGACTTTGTCCGTGCCCAAATCAACAAGTGTGTGTTATGCCCACTCTCTACTACACCCAGGAGGCGGCACACCAAAGGGGGAGTGGTCCACCTGTTAGTGTGGGGCGACCGCCCTCACACTAGGGTGCCCACCCTGGCCATGATGGGCGCCTTCACCTTCACGGCTCCTGCTCCCAAACCAACTCATAAAGGTAACATCACAAAGGTATGTGGTTGATTTTTAAATCATCACTTTTTCTTAAAATGAATCAGCTCACATTCTTGTGCATATGAACTTCCATCATATCTTGTCTTAACATAGGAAGAGTGGAGATTGAGATGTTAAAATTCAGTGCCCATGCTTTGTCTTTACATCTTCATCTCTAAATTAAATGCTTAAACATGAAACCCTCTTCTTATGCAACTTGTTGTCACGTTAAATGTTACTAAAAAATCAAAAAAATACATGACATAAGTATCTTTCTCCTTCACCATGATCTCCCTTTAGCATGATAAAATGTTGCTCCATTTTCTATCATGCTATGTGCCTCAATTTGCTTTGTCATGAATAAAGTTTTGGTTCACTAGTACTTCTATACTAGTAGAACCCTGTTGTTTTCACTCTTGGTGTCTTTGAATCAGTACAGATATTGAAAAAAAAAGAGAAAAAGAAAAACCAGTGTGGGGGTTGGGTACTCAAGGAACCAAGGAAGACCACCATTACTACATGGAGGTAAGATTTAAGTGCTTTACGACACTTAGTATAGGTTGCACCTGCATATTTCCCTTTCCAAATCTGCATCTTTAGCTGATAGGTTGCACGTTTACATTTCAATAAAAACACTCACCAAGGTGTTATGCACTTAGAATAGGTTTATTTGAAATAAATAGATAAATAAAACATAATAAATAATCATTCATCATAGTACACATGCATCTTAGTAGTAATAAATAAATAAAGAATCAAAGGAGACTCGTCCGAGCAGAAGAATTCCAACACCATGAAAAGGAAAAGTGTGGGGGAGTGCCTCCCCGCTCAGGTATGACAATGCTTCATCACTCTCATTTATCTTCATCAGTTTTTTTTCTATCCTCGCATTGTGAAACAAATAATGTGCAAATAATAATAACAATGATTTAGTAATAATCATGATCACATTGTGAAAGATAAAAGTTTGCAAGGCTAGAATTCCTATATATATAATCTTTCCATGCTTTGCTATAATTTGATGCAAAAGAGGTGACAATTAATCTTAACTTAAGTGCCTATCTTAAATTGACACCTTAAAGTTTTGTTGGAAATGATGAATAGTTGCTCTGTGATACTTTACAAAAGCTCTTCATACAACCCTTTACTACTTAAGTTTTGAGCATGTGAAACTAGAGTTCATCTCAAGTCAAATGCTATTGTGGGTTGCACATGCTAAAACCAAGTTTATGCTCTTGTGAGATTAGTTTTGGTAGAGAGAATAGAGTAAATCTTTTAACTTGTCTGAGGAATGGTTGAGACAAATCTGAAGTTTTATTTTGCAAAAATCTCAAAACCCTTGCTAAAGTTCCTCGATAGTGTTAAATTCCTACCACAAGCCATATACATGTTCCTTAGATAGGAAAGCCCCACAAAAAGCCACTTGATTGGTTTGAGCTTGGTTAGGCCTTATCGATCTAAGTAGAGAAACTAGTCATGCTTCTTGATCAAGATCACTTACACGTGCACCCCTTGCCACTTCTACATTGGAAGTACACAACCACCAAATAACTATGCACCCCCTGTTGTTTCCACATCGGAATACGCAACTAGCTCCATGCACTATTTGAGACATATTTTTGAAGGGCATGTGCTACCAAAAGAAAAAAATAAAAGAAAAGAGGGATATAATCCCCAAATGAGAGATGATACAGCGGAAGCCTCAATACCCGTTGTGAGAGAAAAAAAGAGTGCTCTCGACTGAAAAAAGGTCATGCAAAAAAAAAGAAAGAGGACCAAGTGTCCCATATAGAATAGCGGGTAGCCATGCTCTCTTCAAAAATAAGTTACCATCAGAAAGTCTCAAAGGAGTTCCACCAAATATTCGCACTTGCACATCTTGATCATTTTGTATGCCTTGTTGCTCCTTTTGATCTAAGTGTCTAACTTAGCAGTATATTCAGATTAAGTCTTCTTATGCTTTCCTCACCTTTTGAGCTCCACATAAGCTTTAGTATAGGTGCAAAATGTCTCTATCTTTGACCTTGGTGAGAATTGTCAAACACCATTGAGCGATCGAGTGTACCATTTGAGGAACTTAGGCATGCTTTTCTTTTAAAATCTTGAAAACCTCCAGAAAGAGTCTCAGCTTTACCAAAGCAAGGTACAAAGTTTCTACCTACTGCTTTATCTTACTCTTGCATATTACAAGGTGAAAGCTATAAGCCCCATATGGCTAAGATTAATGGTGGAGTTCTAACTCTAACCTGCTCAACTCAAGAGTAGTATTGGTTTGTATATGAGTTTTTGTAGGGCGTCACATTGTAGCAACTCCTGATCCAACATGCTTAAGCCCACATCTTTGCTTGGGATGAGCAAAGGTTTAGTGTGGGGGAGCTTGTTGACGGTCCTAAACTACCAATTTTGACTGTCATTATTGCATAAAAATGAGGAAAACCAACAATACAAGTAGTGATTTATGTTTATAATTCACCTAGTTCCACTTGTACTTGGAGTCTATATTTGTATGCAGGAAAAGTACCAAAAATAAGTGCAAATGGACCAAATAGAAGCAATGGAATGTGGTAGGGCCAGCAACCCAGCTAGGGCCAAGGCGCCCACCCTGGCCAGGGCGCCCACCCTGACTCAGGGTGCCCACCCTAGCCGTGCCACCAAACCGACCCAGCCACATCACCAATCCATGACAACAACATCCCATGTCTCCCAACCATCGAAACCAAATTGGTTTGATCCAAGGGCGCTCGATGGATGTCACTTGAATTCATGGGCCCATTGTCATACACCCAAGGAGGCTAAGTCGGTTGGAACCGACTCCAAACCGACTTATCTCACATGCAACCGACTAAGGGAGTGAGCCATTGCCATTGGATCGAAGGTTAGTGTGAGTGGACGGTATGTCCAGGGCGCCCACCCTAGGCCCAGGGCGGCCACCCCCGCGGTCATAGCTATCGACCTCCAGAGCACTATAAATGTGTCCCTCATCCTTAATTTGTAACACACACCATGAATATCAAATACTTATTTCATTAGAATAGTCACTCTCCACATGAGAGTAGTAGTTCAATGGCTCTCTTAGAAACAAGTTGAAGATAGAAAGATAGAGTGAAGAGAAGCTTGGAGAGGAGTCGAGCATGTTGGCGACCTCTCCACTTGTAGCTCAGCGAAGTCAACTCTTCTTCGAGTAATAAAGTCTGCCTTCTTCTTCTATCATGTGGTAACTTTGTTCTATTGCATTACTTAAGTATTACTTTACTTTATTGTTCTTTACTTGTTTCACCGCCCGGTTAAGGTGCTCTAGTTCTAGGATCCAAATTAGAGTAGTTGAGTTTATAGATTAAGCGAGGTGCTTAGGCTATAGCTCGCTTGTGGATGCTCCTAAACCTCCATAGGTTGTAGCAATAGGTGGTGATAGCCCTATTGCCTGTGTAGTCCATCACGATAGGTTTAGTTTGAGTAGAGCTCAAGGTGCTTACTGTCGGAGCCATTTACTGTGGTGAGTTCTAAGAGAGTACGCTCACAGTAACTAACTTTAGTAAGGTCTTATTTAGTATTGCCTTTGTCAGAGAACCCACACATATTCTCTCTATCCTTTTATCACTTATATTTAGATACACTTAGTTCTTCACTAGTTCATTTCACGTTCCTCGTGGAAATTTGATATCTTGGAATACTCCTTGGTGAAAACTACATTGACATCTGTGCACTTGCGGATTTACCTGGGTGCTATATCCAGTGTCAACAACATAATTTACAAAATAATTTCTAAATCTCTCGCTGAAAGACTTAAGCCTCATCTTCCTAACTTTATTGACCATTCTCAAGCTGCTTTTATGAAGAACAGGCACATTTCCTCCAATGTCATCATAACTCAGGAGATCATTCACTCTTTCAACTTAAAGACATGGAAACAACAGGCTTTTCTCCTCAAGATTGGTCTAGCAAAACCCTTTAACAGGCTTGAATGAAGCTTCATCAATGCAGCCCTTACACGTTTGGCCTCCAAAGCCACTTCATCAAGCTTATTCATACCTGTATTTTCACCCCCACTTTCTCAATTCTAGTAAATAGTGAAGCCACTCAACATTTTTGCCCCAACCGAGGCATTAGACAGGGATGCCATCTCTCTCCATATCTTTTTGCTATGGCTATTAATGAATTGTCCATTGCTCTTCAACATGAAATGAACAGGTACAACCTTGCAGGTGTCACCCTTGGGCCTGGATGCCCACCCATCCACTCACTCCTTTTTGCAGATGATCTAATTCTATGTGGACATGCCTCAGTGCAGGAAGCTAATAACATCAGAAACATCCTTCAGCGTTTTTGCGATGCTTCAAGCCAGGTTCCCAATCTCCAAAAATCTGCTATCTGTTTTAGCAAAAATGTTAATGCCACCATAAAAAACTCTATCAAAAACATCTTTCCTGTACCTGATCTTCAACCTCATACCAGGCACTTAGGACATCCTATTATTTTTAATCACAATGACCATAACAGGGCTTATAACTTTATTTATGGTAAGTTCCTTTCTAAATTAACAATGGTAAGAGCAAACAAACTCAACCATGCAGGTAGACTCACTTATATTCAGTCAGTTCTTTCTTCAATTCCTATTTACTACATGTCAACTGTGCTTTTCTCCAAATCTTTCATAGAGAAAATTAACACTATTATTAGGAGATTTTGGTGGACAGGTGTTCAAGAAGACAACCCTACTTCCCCTATTCCTTATAGATCTTGGGATGATATTGTTGACGGTAGTTAAGTATTATTTTTAACCGTCAACATAACCTGAGGAAGGGTTAAAAGATGAGCACCATCAAGTTATAGGGGTTACACTAACAAAATTCTATGAGTTTTGGTGATTATCTATTTCTACAAGGGGTTATCAAAAAAGAATCAAAAGCGGTCCACATGTCAGGTTTACATAGAGAGAATACCCTATCCAACAACTTAAGTATACTCTAGAAGACTCGAGAAGGCGACCCTACGGAGCTGGACCCACTTGGCAGAGCCAGGTGGGTGGCCGCCCAGGCCACATGGGCAGCCACCCAGCCACCTCCACCAATCAAGTACGAGCACACGGATCCTGCCTCCACCGACCTTGAGGATCAATATGAAGCGTCCATTCAAGTCGGTTTGATCCAAGGGCTATGGTGCATCCAAGGGGCTATATAAACAGGGCCCCTGGTCTTTGCAGAAACCCTAATTCATTATCAAATTCATTCTCTACTTCATTCAAGAGGATTCAGAGAAGCCCTAGAGCCACCATCTCAATTAGAGCTCCATAGTTTAGTAGCATAGCTACATAGGAATAGATCTAGAGGGAGTCAAGCCTAGCTTAGAGTCCAGATCTGTCATCGTTCTTGGTAATTTCTTATATTTCATCATCATATTCATCATTGTTCTTGCTACTATGAATAGTACTTTATTCTATTCTAATATATCAGATATTAGAATAACTTAGGATTTATTCTCATAGATTGTCCTAGTACATGCTAGTGTTATAAACTTAGAATACTCTATTGAGATGTTTAACGTTATTTTATGTGGCTATGCTCTCTCATTTATCATTATCCTTATCATTCATTCATATCTATATTATTATTTTATGTGACACTTACCCTATATGAGAAGATAGATAAAGACATGGTTAAGCTCTCCATTATCACATGCAATGCTCATTGCTCATATACCATAAGCATCCCTTCCTAGTGGTAAAAATATAAATAATGATACCTGGATTACTCCCGGTTAAAATGCTACATCGGTATTATCTGTGCGCTTGCGGATACCTTCTTTATTTTCTACAAAAGCATATGCATTTAATACCAGCACCTCTGGCACCATGCTGGGGATGGAAACTTAGCTTATGTGGTGTTAGAGGTGTCAACAAGCATTTTTGGCGCCGTTGTTGGGGAAGGTTGAAAGCTTATCAAATGGATATATATGAGCATCACTGCATCTACTAATGTGATTGAGCACCATCCACCCTTCTCTACTCATGCAGACTTGCCCTTATCTTTTGTCTATGTTATATATCATATGCAGGGTAATGTATGAATAGGTTTGATCTTTCAGATAATTTCGTTGATAATCCAGAAGCTTTACGCCAAGGCAAAATTGAAGAAGCACTTATCTACATTATCAGCTCAACCTGTCAGTTCTTCTATATCAGAAGATCCACCTTTTGTTCGAAGTTTAACACCAGTTTTTGATGCTATGGCCAACAAGTCACTTCGCGAGTTCTTAGCTCCCACTACAGACAACATCCGTACTGGACCAGCTGCGGACATCGACAAAGCTTTTGAGCTCAAGACAGCGTTGATCAATATGGTGCAAGCAAGCCAGTTCTATGGGAAGGCCCATGAAGATGCTAGTGCTCATCTCCAACATTTCCTGGAGATTTACAGCACTTTTACCATCAAGGATGTCCCCAGAGATGCTATACTACTTCGTCTTTTCCCATTCTCACTCTTGGGAAGAGCGAAGCAATGGTTCTACGCCAACAAGGAGAAGAATACTACATGGGCACTATGTTCCACCAATTTCTTGATGAAGTTCTTTCCCATGGGAAAGACCAATGCTCCCCGTGGGAAGATATCAAGTTTTCAGCAACACCATGAAGAGACAGTCCCAGAGGCATGGAAGCGCTTTCAATATTACATCCTCGAATGTCCTCATCATGGAATGGAGAATTGGTTGCTCATGCAGACCTTCTATCATGGGCTCAGCAACAACACTCGTGAGACCATGGATGTGACTGCTGGAGGTGCATTCTTATCACTTACCATTCCTCAAGCCACAACTCTTGTGGAGAAGATGGCCTCCAACCAAGGTTGGAGTGAAGAGAGAACTCAGACCCGCAAGAGAGGTGGAATGCACCAGCTCAAGGAAGTAGACATGCTATCTACCAAGATGGACCTACTGATAAAGAGGCTCCTGAGAAGAAAGAAGTCATGCACATTCATGATTCTCGCATAACTTGTGAAGAGTGTGAAGAAACTGGGCATTCAGGTGCTAATTGCCCAGAGCTGAAGGAAGATGTGAACAACCTCAACAACAACAATAACTACTATCGTCCTCAGTGGAATCAAGGCTGGAATCAACAGCAGAGGCCTAACTACTCAGGTAATTACCAAGGTAATAATTCTTCCTACAATAATTTTAATCAGCCGCTTTGAGAGAGTTAGTGCTCAACCAAGGTAAGCTGATGGATAACCTGTCTAAGAAGCTAGCGTCTTATGATAAAACTCTAGAAATAGTCAACAATAGAATGGATAGTTTTTCCAGTGCTATAAAGAATCAGCTTAGCTTCAATAAGATGTTAGAGTCTCAGTTGCAACAGCTTGCTAACTTTGTTCCTTCCGCCGACCAGGGTAAGATTCCGGGGCAACTGGAAGGGTTAGAAACTACAAATATTATAGACATATTTAATGCAAGAAAATTCTAGAGTGACCTTTCAAAAGGATCATGGGATGACCCGACTCTGCCAATTAAGAAAGGTGATCAGGTAGACCAGTTGTTCCAATCTCCATTGGAATTACCAACTTCAATGAAGCAATATGTGATTTCGGCATAAGTGTCAACGTCATGCCTAAGGTGATATACGAGAAGCTATTCAATTGTCCTTTATTATACACAACCATGTGCTTGTAGCTTGCAGACCAGTCACTCTGCTACCCAATGGGAATCCTGGAAGATATCTGTGTGCGAGTAGGCAGCTTGTACGTTCCTGGAGACTTCGTGGTAGTGGACACGGGAGGTGATGAGAGGTCCCCCATTATACTGGGACGGCCATTCTTGAACACCGCCGGAGCCATCATCTACTCCAACACTGCCAAGATCATCTTCAACATCAAGGGCAAGCGAGAAACCTTCTTCTTCAAGAATAGGGTTTTGCAATTCCTAGCACACCCTTGGTACCCTTATGAGCTAGAGAGAGAGGCTGTTATCAGGAACCACAAAGCTAAGATCAAGAACAAACCCAAGAACAAGAAGAAGACCTAGAAGACGAAGACAGTGAGGATGGTCACTGTAGTCCATAGAGAACATGACCATCAGCTCAAGTCCCCACATTTATCAAGAAGGACGATCCAGGTGTCCCAACTATTCAATGCTCCATCAACAGATGTTCCTTCAACAAAGTCGTCTGTGACACCAGATCGGGCGTCAACATAATGGCCAAGGTAACCTATGAATATTTATATGGCAACATGCCGTTGGACTCCACCTACACGCAGCTGCAGATGGTGGACCAGACCTTTTGCTTCATGGAAGGGATAGCCAAAGATGTCTCTGTCCAGATTGATGACCACTACATTCCCACTGATTTCTTAGTCATCGACATGGGTGAAGATGAGTACGATCCACCCATCATCCTGGGAAGACCATTTCTCAACACTACCAAGGCCATCATCTATATTGGAACAGGGGAAGTCCACTTACACTTTTCCTCAGAAAAGGTACGCCGCTGTTTCATGGATTATACAATCCATGATGAGCCCAAGAAGAATAGGTCAGGGAGAAGGCAGCGTACCCATCGCCAGAATAAGAAGATCATTGCAGACGGATGGGCTGACCACGAAGGAGAAGTGTCAAGATACGAAGATCGGTACCCCGACGAGAAGAACGTCGCCACAGAGGTAGAAGAGGTACCACCAGAAGAAGAAGAGATAGTGATCACAGAAGCCTCCCCTTCCAAGTCACCCTCACCAACAAAGCAGGTATGGAAACCCAAGTTAAGACCAGATTCAAATCCTACACAAGAAACGACATCAGTGGCACCATCCGACGCGCCCCTTGAACAATGAGCGAACAAGGAGATCCTGTTCTAAGGACTTATAATCACCAAACGCTGTGCCAAGAGGTAACTTGGTACTTATCTATATTTTCCTTTCCAGCATTGCATTTCCTGTTTTACATATTTTCCTTTTCCTACATGCATCCCTAGTTGCATCTTTACCTTTCTGCATCATAAAAAGAAAAAAAAATATGTCATGCATTGCATCTTGGAAAAAATGCTAAGCCCCATGAGAACAATGTGTGGTGCAATTGCTCACACACTATTCCATGTGGTGGCACAAAAATAATTTTTCACTATATTTACCCTTTTTGTGTATGCATATAAAACTATAAATATATGAGATCCTACTAGAAGATAAGAAAGTTCTAGACAATTGAGGCTTAGAGCTTTATCGCTAACACTTAATCAGTTCCACAAGCTTTGTTGTCAATTTGAACTCCATAGAATTCAAAGAATCAAGAAGAGCTAATAGACAGAAGGATGTCCTGTCCCCTATCGAAGTGCTGTCCCCAACAGTCAAGTGTTGTTTCCAACAACAACCACTCACGATACTCCAGGAGGACAAGAATGCCTTCACTGCCAGTCAGCAACATCAACAGACTATGTCAACATCCAGCTTGGGGGAGAGCAACCCCCGTGTATCGAGCTAAGTATTTCTTGCTCATCTATTTATTTTACAGTGTGCTTTGTTAAAATAACTAAAAAGATGAATAACCTTACAAACCCAATAAAGTTTTTCCTGTTATCTTTCTGTTTAAGTTTGTAAGCTAAATAAAGGAGAGCTCTTTCTGTTTAATCTGTTGCTAAAATGAACCCCTACAACAAACTCTTTATGGAAATGATGAATAGTTGCTCTGCCTTAATTCCTCTCAAGTACCTAGTTTTCAAACTTGTGCTTTCCCAAGTTTTGGACACAACTGTTTAGACTTAAGTTTTTACGCTGAGCCCAAAACCTGTGGGTTGCGAGTGCTTGATTTAAGTCTAGGTAGTTGACGGATAAGATATAGGAAGGTTTTGAGCAGCTGTCCATCTTGCTCCTAGTGATGCTAGAGTTCTGGAGTATTTATTGTGAAAATCTTAAACTACTACATGATGAGTTCCTTTATGACGAGAGTTCAAAAATTCCTACCACAGCCATATACTCATGCTTACTAGAATAGGAAAGCCTTCTTTTGTATACATATCACTTTGTAGGCATTGAGGGTAGTTAAGCTGTGTCGACCCTTAGGAGCTGGTTATGCGGTTAAAGATACTATGTACTCTCCATCCTTTGATCTACGCTACTTCTGTCCTCAGAAGTTTTCACCCTCTTTTGCTTATCATTCTACATCCACTCTGTGCTACTTCTATTCTTAGAAGTACCACCCACTTATATACATATCTCATATTATGTGTTGTTTCTATCCTGGAGACACGCATCCTGTTGCTCCTACGCTGGGAGTACGCACCCATCCATACACATATATTCCCCGTTCAGATCCATCCAGAAAATGTTCTAACTCCTACACTGAGAGAGAACATCCAAAAATATTTGTCGCCATCATATCCCTTTTCATTTGTGCAATAAAGCTCTAGTTATTTCAATTCATACTCCCCATTGTTATATGCTGCATCAAGAGGATTGGTTGCTCTTAAAAAATGAGAAAAGAAAGAAAGAGGACAAAAGTCCCAAAGGAAAGACAGAAAAGAAAAAGAAAGATAGCAGGTGTAACAGAACCGCCCAATTTATATAAGCTTAAGTCCACATGTTAGTCCTAAGCCCATATAAACCTGGTAGTCCGTGAAATCACGAAGGATTTCAAACTAACTTACAACCAAGATCATACATAGTTCAGCAACCATAGTCCACATATTACATAAAGTTCTCACATAGCTCAATTACATCAGAGTTTACAATAGGTTGTTACAACACCTTTTTATAATAAAGAATAGCGGAAGCAAATTATTTTGAAAACACCCACAAATCTAACAAAAGCATCTGAGATAAGATATAAGGAATGACCGTGCCCAAGGTCTGATTGTCTCCCATAGTGGGATAGAAACCCATCTTGCTGATGTGAACTAGGGTTCCCTTCCGAAAGGTTCTGATAACTCTCGATTTGGTGGAATCGCGACACAATTCGATCCGGCTTCCGAACAACTCGGTTCTGAACCCCGTAATCGCAGCACCACGTCTCTTCTGGTTATCGACCGTCGAAGCACAGTCGACCTCGCCAAGAAGGCTGAGTCCTTTGCCTGCTAATTGAAGAACACAAGCAAGAACTCAAAAGAATGCAACTAATTGCAGATGAATGATTAATCTCACGAGTTGGGGTCTCACAAACCGACGGCGCGGCGAAACTGTTGTGAACAGAATAATCTAAGCAAAACCCAAAACCTAACGAGGGAGGCGACGGCTAGTTATAAAGGTCTAAGGGTCGTCGCCACCCCTGGACGCGCCCCCTAATGGGCTCAACAACGATACACGGCCCAACGGACCAAAAACGGTGACGCAACACCAGAACAGATTCTAGACACTAAATGGTTTTGATGTTTCCCGATGACTCCAAAGGAATTTTGACCTCCAACCAACGCCATTGGCTTCCTTATGAAATTATCTTTCCATCCATAGGTGGATCATCAAAAACGGAGTCCGGATGCGTCCTGGGCGTCCACTTTACTCCACACTAGTCTTAGACTCCGAAACAGGCTCGAAGTCGACTCGGTTTGGGCCTCCACCTTGACTTGGGCGCCCTTGCTGGTCCTCCACGCCTCCAAGCCATCCCTTATGCATCCCTTGGTCCTCTCCATGATTCCTAAGTATAATATAATCATTAAGTAGCAATCTATTCTCAAAATCATAAAAAGACTTCCTTAAGAACGAGCTCACCTGTAAATTTAATTGTCGTGCGCGAGCTCTTGTGATTGGACCTTGAATGTCTAGCGGAGGATCATCTTGTGTATTCAATGGAGTGATGTCCTCATCATCCTCCCCCTCTTGAATTGGAGTCGTCCTTGACTCAAGGTCATCTTCTTCTCCCAAATACGGCTTCAAATCTGAAATGTTGAAAGAAGGACTAACCCCGAACTCGGGTGGCAACTCAAGTTTGTATGCATTATCATTTATTTTCTCAATAATTTTATAAGGACCAGCAGCTCTTGGCATTAATTTTGACTTACGCAGCTCTAGAAACCTATCTTTTCTCAAATGTAACCATACTAAATCACCTGGTTCAAGTTTAAGTTCTTTTCTACCTTCACTACCAGCAATTCTATACTTTTCATTCATCTTTTCAATATTTTCTTTAGTGGTTTCATGTAACTTACAAATAAATTCAGCACGTGCACTAGCATCACTATGTGTTCTTTCATTGGTAGGTAAAGGCAAAAGATCAATTGGAGCACGAGGGTTAAAACCATACACTACCTGAAAAGGACTTACCTTGGTGGTAGAATGTGTCGCCCGATTGTAAGCAAACTCCACATGAGGCAAACATTCTTCCCACATCTTTAAATTTTTCTTCAAAATAGCTCTCAGCATGGTGCCCAAAGTGCGGTTCACTACCTCTGTTTGTCCATCTGTTTGTGGGTGACAAGTTATTGAAAACAACAATTTTGTGCCCAACTTATTCCATAGAGTTCGCCAGAAGTGACTCAAAAATTTGGCGTCGCGATCTGAAACAATAGTAGACGGCATACCATGCAAACGAACAATATCTTGAAAAAAAAGATCAGCAATATGAGTTGCATCATCACTTTTATGACATGGTATAAAATGTGCCATCTTAGAAAATTGATCCACAACCACAAAAATACTATCCCTTCCCCTCTTGGTCCTAGGCAATCCTAAAACAAAGTCCATCGAAATATCTGTCCAAGGAATAGAAGGAACAGGAAGAGGCATATACAACCCATGTGGATTCAAGCGAGACTTAGCTTTTTGACATGTGGTGCAGCGTGCCACGAACCGCTCAACATCTCTCTTCATCTGTGGCCAAAAGAAATGTGTGGCCAAAACAGCTACCGTCTTTTTAGCACCAAAATGGCCCATCAATCCACCTCCATGCGCTTCCTGTAGCAACAAAAGTCGAACAGAACCAACTGGAATGCATAGACGGTTAGCTCTAAACACAACTCCATCATTTATCACATACTTGTTCCACGTACGACCCTCTTTACAATTCAGCAACACATCTTTAAAATCAGGATCAAGCACATATTGTTCTTTTATTGTTTCAAGCCCAAAAATCTTACAATCAAGTTAGGACAACATAGTATATCGTCTAGACAAAGCATCAGCAATTATATTATCCTTTCCTTTCTTGTGTTTGATAACATAAGGAAAGGATTCAATAAATTCAACCTACTTAGCATGTCGACGATTCAGATTATTTTGAGAACGAAGATACTTAAGCGATTCATGATCTGAATATATAACAAATTCCTCAGGCCACAAATAATGACGCCACGTCTCTAAAGAACGTACAAGAGCATACAATTCCTTATCATACATAGAGTAATTTAAAACAGGACCATGCAATTTTTCGCTAAAGTATGCCACAGGTTTACCATCTTGCATCAAAACACCTCCAATGCCAACTCCACTAGCATCACATTCTAACTCAAAAGTCTTACCAAAGTTTGGAAGCTGCAGCAATGGTGCGTGTGTAAGCTTATCTTTTAACATCGCAAATGACTCCTCTTGTGCCTTACCCCATTGGAACACCACGCCCTTCTTTGTCAACTCATGTAATGGGGCAGCAAAGGTGCTAAAATCCTTGACAAAGCGACGGTAGAAACCTGCAAGACCAAGAAAACTCCTCACCTATGTGATGGATTGGGGTACTGGCCAGCTCCTAATGGCTTCAATTTTTGTCTCATCCACCTCAATTCCCTGTGGAGTAACAACATATCCAAGAAAAGAGACTCTATCCGTGCAAAAGATACACTTCTCAAGGTTACCAAATAAGCGTGCATCGCGTAAAGCATTAAAAACAGCACGCAAGTGATCCATATGTTCATCCAAAGACTTGCTATAAATCAAGATATCATCAAAGTAAACTACCACAAATCACCTAATAAAAGCCCTTAAAACTTCATTCATCAATCTCATAAAAGTACTAGGTGCATTAGTTAAACCAAAAGGCATTACTAACCACTCATATAATCTGAATTTAGTTTTGAAAGTTGTTTTCCATTCATCTCCAAGTTTCATTCTAATCTGGTGGTAACCACTACGCAAGTCAATTTTAGTGAAAATTACAGAACCACATAACTCATCAAGCATGTCATCAAGCCTAGGAATAGGATGATGATATCGAATAGTAATATTATTAATGGCTCTACAATCAACACACATGCGCCAAGAACCATCTTTCTTAGGAACCAAAATCACAGGAACAGCACAAGGACTAAGGCTTTCTCGTACATACCCGCGGTCCAAAAGCTCTTGGACTTGTCACTGAATCTCCTTAGTCTCTTCAGGGTTGGTTCGATAAGCAGCACGGTTTGGCAATGTCGCTCCCGGAATCAAATTAATTTGATGCTCTATTCCTCTCATAGGTGGCAGCCCCGGGGGTATCTCAGCTGGAAAAACGTCCTCATACTCCTGCAAAAGGTTAGTGATAGCAGGAGGTCTCGAACTAACAACATCATCAAGAGAAAACAATGCTCATTTGCAAACCAAAGTATAGCAAATATCATCATCAGAAATTTCAGCAAGGTCACATTTTCTTGCAAGCATAACACCACCCTTCAATTTAATTTCCTCGACCATAGAATTAGGTGTGAACTTATCCTTTTTAGGTGGGTAAACAGAATTTGCAACTTCTAATTTTTAGATTTAACATCATGCAAACTAGCAGCTCGTTCTTTATCAGCTTGCACAATTTCAGCTGGGGTCATTGGCACCAAAGTAATTTTCTTTCCTTTATGAACAAAAGTGTATGTATTACTTCTACCATGATGAATAGCATCATTATCAAATTCCCAAGGGTGACCCAATAAAAGTGAACAAGCTTCCATAGGTACTACATCATAATCAACGGAATCAACATAGGTACCAATAGAAAAAGAAACTCTGCAAGTTTTTGTTACCTTAGCCTTACCGGAATCATTCAACCACTGAATATGGTACGGATGGGGATGTGGGCGTGTAGACAAGTCAAGCTTCTTGACCAATTCTGAACTCACCAAATTATTGCAGCTACCCCCATCAATGATGACACGTGCTCGCCGGTTCTTGATGACAAAGAAAATTTAGAACAAATTGTGGCGTTGCAGCTTCTCAGGTTGTTGTACTTGTGCGCTAAGCACTCGCTACACAATGACACTCATGTAGGTTGATGTGTCCTTGCTACCAAAGACCTCACCTTCTTCTTGAACATCTTATTCTTCATCATCATCTTCCACGTCAGAGGTGCTGATGTACCCATCCTCTGTAGCAATGTATGCCCGCTGACTTGGACAGTCCTTTTGCACATGTCCGTAACCGTGGCACCGATGACACTGAATGCTAGGAGTGCGTCCTATTGAGGCAACAGAAGATGCACTCTTCGATGGTTCCTGCACTAAATCTTTACCTGAACCAGAAGGTTGCACAGAAGACGTCCTCTTGTTCGCTGGTAGAGGCGCGCGGAAGGAGGATGCCTTGGGAAACCCCGATGATGCTCCCGTGCGTGGTGTGTATGAGGTGCCAGCCTTGCTCTTGGCCTGCTTATCTCGCCCCTGCAATTCCTTCTCTGCAAGCATAGCAAATTGAAACAACTGGTTGACAATGTTGAATTCCTTATAATCAACTATGTCCTGAATTTCCTCCCTCAAACCCGCATAAAAACAAACAATAGAATCCTCAGTTCCCTCCACTATGCCACAACGCATTAAACCTTTCTGAAGTTCACCATAATAATCCTGCACAGATTTATGTCCCTGTTCTAAACGCATTAGTCTTTTACGTAGGTCTCTAAGATACGATGGTGGCACAAATCTATCACGCATAGCAAACTTAAGTTCTTCCCATGTATGAGGTTGGCAATTATCTGCAACTAAACCAGTCCACCAAATGATAGCAAAATCTTTAAATTCACTAGTGGCTTGTCTAATGCGATATTGCTCAGGTACAATATGGGCACAGAATTTTTGCTCTACTGTCATCTCCCAATCAAGGTATTCCTCAGCATCATAATGTCCCGAAAAAGAAGGTATGGTAAATTTAACCTTAGCATAAGGATCATCGGGAGCATGAGTACGATTACCTCGATGGCGGTTGAAATGTTGAGCGCCACCCATACCTGTGGTATTTGTGCGAAGACGATGACGTAATCTATTTTCCCTTGTCACTGCTCTATCAACATTACCATCAGCATCATATACCTCATCGCCAGTATTGCTGCCATCATTATTTTCTTCAGGTGGTGGCGGTTCTTCTAAAGCAGTTACCCTATCGGTCAGCGTGGACAATCGTCTATCCAATCTCTCAAGGGTGTTGCCAATCTTGAGATCAATGAGTGCAGCAGTTACAGCCTTGGTAACTGTCTCGTTCAAGTCCTTCTGAGCATTGTTTATAACAGATTGTAGTTGCTCTTGGCTGACACACTCTGAAAACTCTTTGGGTGACTTCTCTCCCTCATCACCTGCCATTGTAGACACAAAACACAAGCAGCAAACGGTGAAAGTTATCCCTAATAATCCTCTACAAATGTGGAGTGGTGCCTCTCAAATTTAGAGCAAAAGGCAACACCTTAACAAGTTCTGACCGGTTCTTACCAGCAAGGCACGGATACCTGAAAGACGTAGCACTGAGATTACGGGTGTCACAACTTTTGCTGTCCAGAAGTATATGTGGGGCTTAGGAAGGCTGGCCAAGAAATATGTGAGTGGTACACAATTCAAAGACAGAAAGTAATATTGAATTATAGTCCCAATTACTTGTTCTCGTTGCTGGCCTAACGTGTTTCAAGTACCAAATGTGTGTGAACAAGGACAATGGAAGCACAAGTATGATGGAGAGACAAGTATGAATGAAGCACAAAGCACAATGTAGCACACGCAATCACAGAACAAGCAACTCCTTTTCTTTTTCTTTTTTTTCTTTTTTTTCTCTGAACAAACTTTTTTTATACTATTTTTTTAAATTTTTCTCTGAACAAGGATGACAAAAGATGCAACTAAAAAAATTTTCACCAACAACAGAGGTGGAATGTGGTCTACAGAAAATCAGCACGTTCTCTAAAAAGCGTGCAAGAACCTTGTCAATTTTTTTTTATTTTGCCAAATTTTTTTGGCAATTTTGATTGGATCAAACAGGCTGAAGGCTAGTTTGGGTTGGCTCCAAATGGAGTCAAGAAGCTGCTGTAAAAATTTCAAATTTTTCTGATAAACGAGTCAAAAGTTATGCCTGTTTTACCGAAGGTATCTCAAGTTATGTTTCTCGGAAGGCACAACACGGCGGCGGCAGTTAGGGCGAAGCGTCCCTAAACTCCAACACCGATCACAGCAGTAGGTATTCAGCTGATGATGCAAGGAGGGCTGCGATGCAAGCAACAATGAGCGGTCAGCGACCTATCTAGGGTTTGCGCGGCGGCGAGAAATGACACAAGGCGGCTAGCGGGGCAAGTCGAGTAATATGGTGGATTCGACTTGTTGTTTGGGACGGTGAAAGGGGACAGCGTTGAATGGAAACGATGGGAAAAAACACATGACTGGACTCTAACACAACCTAATCAGCAACAAGACCCTGACCAGGACACAAATTCAACACTACGGAATCTGACAAGAACTATGCAAAGGCCAAACGTGGTTCTGGGATACGGGAAAAACCTAGACTAAACTGTTTTTGGCTTTTTTTGGATTATAGGACGAAGGCGAAAATAAACTAAACTAGGGTAAGGGCGAACCTGATGGTGTACCTAAAGCTCTGATTACCACTTGATGTGAACTAGGGTTCCCGATCTTCCGAAAGGTTCTGATAACTCTCGATTTGGTGGAATCGGGACATAATTCGATCCGGCTTCCGAACAACTCGGTTCTGAACCCCGCAATCGCAGCACCACGTCTCCTCTGGTTATCGACCATCGAAGCACAGTCGACCTCGCCAAGAAGGCTGAGTCCTTTGCCTGCTAATCGAAGAACACAAGCAAGAACTCGAAAGAATGCAACTAATTACAGATGAATGATTAATCTCACGAGTTGGGGTCTCACAAACCGACGGCGTGGCAAAACTGTTGTGAACAGAATAATCTAAGCAAAACCCAAAACCTAACGAGGGAGGAGGTGGCTGGTTATAAAGGTCTAAGGGTCGTCGCCACCCCTGGACGCGCCCCCTAATGGGCTCAACAACGATACACGGCCCAACGGACCAAAAACGGTGACGCAGCACCGGAACAGATTCTGGACACTAACTTGTTTTGATGTTTCCCGATGACTCCAAAGGAATTTTGACCTCAAACCAATGCCATTGGCTTCCTTATGAAATTATCTTTCCATCCATAGGTGAATCATCAAAAACGGAGTCCGGATGCGTCCTGGGCGTCCACTTTACTCCACACTAGTCTTGGACTCCGAAACAGGCTCGAAGTCAACTCGGTTTGGGCCTCCACCTTGACTTGGGCGCCCTTGCTGGTCCTCCACGCCTCCAAGCCATCCCTTATACATCCCTTGGTCCTCTCCATGATTCCTAAGTACAATATAATCATTAGGTAGCAATCTATTTTCAAAATCATAAAAAGACTTCCTTAAGAACGAGCTCACCTGTAAATTTAATTATCGTGCGCGAGCTCTTGTGATTGGACCTTGAATGTCTAGCGGAGGATCATCTTGTGCATTCAATGGAGTGATGTCCTCATCACTTGCAGTCATAACAACCTAGATGAACACCTGCAACAAGTGGGAATAAAACCCTGAGTATGAGAATGTACTTAGCTAGACTTAGCCGTCATAAACCAAAAATAAATTGACTCCAAGGAGTATGCAAGGCTTTATAAGTGGGGTAGCTGACGCATACATTTGCAGAAAAAGCTTGATCTTATTAAGAACGATTATTATAACCTTCTAGTATTGCATTTTATAGTCATTAACCTTATCATGCTAGATTAGCACCTGAACTAAACAAGCATGGTATAAATTATTCAGCAAGAATAGTAACCATTTCCGGTTGAGCATCTTTTAGCATCAACATCATAACCATCTCATCTCTTTGTTCAAGTTCTTACTATGATGCCGCTGCTCAAGTCAAGTGCTCACTATCCAGGAATGATGGCGATTTGAATCGATTACTAACCAGCTGGCGATTTATTCCTCACATAAAACACACTCACCCGCTAAAGTGAGCTACAGGTCACCAACCGTCCATTCGGGTAAAGTCGCGAGTTCAACAGGTACCATCGTACTCGGGGACCGCCCGGCTGCCAGCAGGGCGCACCATACTATATTCAGGCCTGACCATCGCGCCCCCGTGGCCCCCCATCATACCCAATATGATACGTACAACAGGTCAATTCCCAGCCCAAACAAACTTATGGCTTTGCGGTCGGAATGACTTATCCTTCTAGCTAAATGTGGGGCATGCGTTCAATATGACTTGAGGACATACAACGAACGGAGCCCTAGTTCGATATAGACGGGATAAACAACATAGAACCTCCAGTTCTGTCCACAACACCAATCCCGCCCAGTCTTGATTTATTATCTCCACATGGTTATTCCAGTATAACAATGTAGCCAACCATCTCTGAGTCACCACCTATAACTCGTGGATGATAGGAAATCATCCGACTTCTACCGATCTAGTTTAAGCAAGGCTAAGCATATAATTCAATCCTGAACCTAATAGGGTATAAAGTATATATCGAGGTAGGCAAGGAATATAAGTAGTGCATCAACGGTTTCACGCAACACCTATAACTTAATGCATCAAACAAGTAAATGACGCAATTTAGATATTTGCAAACCACAGGGAGAAATGCTCTGAGGCTTGCCTTCCTTAGAAGAGCGAGGTTGATTCTCTGGGCACTCGTACAATTCCACGTGTTGCTCCTTGTTCCCGATCACTTCCTGTGTGGGAACTTCTCCATTTGGCTCCTCCTCATTGCGACATGTGTTCTCTCGTGCGGTCATGTATGATGCGTATCCACGTATGAATATGAGGAATGCACATGGAATGGATATGGAATATGATGATGATCATGAATGCTTGCACATGACTTCTACAAAGCAGTCAACTTCATCCAAGAACATATACTATAAGCACATGCCATCTGCTGCATTCTCTTATCTAAACTATTCAAGATGCACCACAACAAGTCACGAATATGTAAGACCAGCAAATAACCATTATTAACACATTCATAGCAGCAACTCATGATGATATATTAATCAAAATTGATCATAAATACAACCTTAAACAATCATGCATACATATTATATATAGACACAATTATGAGCTTGCACACTTATTGAATTATAAGCATCCATATATTCTAGACATCAAACTGAACCTATCCAAGCACTAGCAGAGTATACACTTTACAAGAACATATACAAACATCAAAGATAGCATGAAATGATAAATAAAGCATCAATAAACACATATTTAAATAAGGATAGAACTGCATCAGGTACTTATACTGCTTATAAACTTCTACCAAAATTAAAAAAGCTTAAACATGCATAACATAGCCTACCATAAAATTTTCAGGTTAAAACAGTATGTACTTTAGTCTACACAAAAATGACAAGGTAGCACATTTAAATAGGCATAAAATACTTTATATAGAGAAAAGTGTCAAAAAATAGATCACAGAATATTATTAGCTACTTATCAGCATAAGAACAGCCTACAAAAATTACCATGCATAAATTCCCTATATATTATTTATTATGCAATTCTAAACATGCAAGATAAAGAGAACAATAAATAAATATAGAAATAATTACACATGACATGGAAAGTAAACATTTTCACAGATAGATCATGTCATAAGAAGACCAAAAAAACTAGAATCACATTTTTATGAGCAACCAAGAATTACTTATGCATTTCTAAAGATAAAGGCATTTAATAGGAATAAATAAAGCTATACAGAAAAGTATCACAAATAATACATCTCATATTTTACACATGCAGATCGCATGATAATAAAAATACTGAAACTTGAACCAACTCATTTGGACAAATATTGATTGAGATATGAAAATAACAAGGCATCCAATAATTTCTAGAAAACATTTTCGGAAAACCATTTAAACCGAAAACGCTACGCGTACCTGGATCTGCACCCCGAACCCTAACACTGCTAAGTACACCCGGTGCTGTGTACCCAGAGGTGCTGACTACCGGGACTCGCAGGGTCAACACGGGCCCACATGTCAGCCGGCCGGAAACAAAGGATGGCGGCAGATCGTCGGGATCTCACCGGCGGCGAGGTCTCCGGCCAAGCCACCACCACCACTACGCTCTACTCATCGACACAAACCCGTAGGTGCAAGAAGTACAAGCTAACTCGACCAAAAACACCGGCGGCCATGCACGACGGCGGACGGCGGCAGCGGTCGGCGATGCGCCGGCCACATCGGGCCACGGCGAGGCGGAAGAGCTAGCCTGCGAGCTTCATGAAGTCCAGGAGATGCGGATGCGCGAGAAAAAGGAAGAAAATGATGGTCGGACAGACATCCGCGCGAGCGGCTGGCGAGCGGCGGCGCTACCCGTGGCGGTGAGCGCTGCTCCGGCGAGCAGACGCGACTCGCTTCGATTCATCATATTCATCATTGTTCTTGCTACTATGAATAGTACTTTATTCTATTCTAATATATCAGATATGACTTTGCTCTACTTGTTTATGTTCTTAATTATATTGTTCTTAGTTTACTTTGATTATATGCTTAGCATAGTTGGATTAGAATTATATTTATGCATAGGATCGTATAGCGCTTGCTCATTAGATTGATGGTGAGTGATAAATATTGTGTAGGCGTGGTGCCTAGGCTGTATTTATCTGCGATTGCACCCTATATTCTGGATCGTGAGGTAGATCGCGGGAGTGACAGTCCCGTTGAGTCCTTCATAGTCCTCCTCCCGAGTACAGGACTAGTAGAATACCACTATTACATGGAAGTGATTGCTCTGTTCCTGATCTTTCATGGTAATATAACTATGCATAGGTGTAACCTTTTTCCGTCATGATTGTTAAGTGTTCTTGCACTAATCATTGTATGCTTTGGCTTTATAGTTAGAATAACTTAGGATTTATTCTCGTAGATTGTCCTAGTCCATGCTAGTGTTATAAACTTAGAATACTCTATTGAGATGTTTAAAATTATTTTATGTGGCTATGCACTCTCATTTATCATTATCATTATCATTGATTCATATCTATATTATTATTTTATATGACATTTACCCTGTATGAGAAGATAGATAAACACATGGTTAAGCTCTCCGTTATCACATGCAGTGCTCATTGATCATATATCCATAAGCATCCCTTCCCAGTGGTAAAAATATAAATAATGATACCTGGATTACTTCCGATTAAAATGCTACATCGGTATTATCTATGTACTTGCGGATACCTTGTTTATTTTCTACAAAAGCATATACATTTAATACCAGCACCTCTGGCACCATGCTGGGGATGACAACCTAGCTTATGTGGTGTTAGAGGTGTCAACAGATATATGTCAAGGAAAAGACAATGGAGGTCTTGGCATCAGGGATCTAGGGACTGTTAACAAAAGTCTTATTATTCATGCTGCCTGCAATATAGCTACAAATAAAAACACAATGCTCACTTCTATTCTCAAAGCTAAATATTACCCTTACTCCTCCTTTTGGACAGCCACTAACTCGGGCACAAAGTCAATATTTTGGTCTTCCATAACGCAGGTTAAAAAGGGGCTCCATGACAACGTCATCCTACAAATACATGCTGGTGACACCTCTATATGGTCCACTCCATGGTGTTCTATTTGAGACACTATCTATGAACACCTTAAAGATCATGTTACTGTGTCTCCCCTCCCTTCAAAAGTTTTAGATTTATGGCATAATTACACTCAAGATTGGGATATGGGTCTTTAAACTGACATTTTTGATGACCAAGCAATCCAGGCCATCACTTCTATTATTCCTGTTTCTTCTAATCAGCAGGATACCCTCAGGTGGAAAAAATCTAGGAAAGGAACTTGCACCACAAAGGACATTTACAAAACACTTTCTACAGATAAAATTATCCAGCTGCCACCATAGGGATCCAGAAGCATACAACCACAGGCAAATCAGATTTTATGCCATGTCTGGAAAGATAAAAACCTTCCACCCTTGATCAAGACCTTCACATGGAGGCTCATTCGGAGAGCACTTGCCACTGCAGAACGAGTCTCCAGGTACTCAACTCACAATAAGCATTGTGACACCTGTGGACAAGTGGAGAATGACTATCATCTTTTCTTCCAATGCACACTCCTAACTGAGGTATGGCATTCATTTCAGCCTATTATATCTATTTCTAACCTACCTGTTGAAAGTGATGGTATTCAAGAAGCTCTTTCCGCTCTTATTCCAAGCTCCACACCTAAAATTATCTATCAAAAAATTCTCTACACTCTTTGGTATATTTGGAAATCTAGGAATGACTACCATTTCAACAGAAAGAGATGGACTGCAACATAGGTGCATCATGTAGCAGCGGCTCACACGGACTCCCACAACAAAGCAATCAGCACGCAGCACGCTACACCAAACCAAACAACTAGCCAAATCACTCTACAAGACGTAGCAAATAGCAACCAAAGCATATTTCCCAACCAAGGTATAAACTCTCCTTCTGTAGGTACAAGGAGCTCAGGAACAAATGTACATCAAAATGGTGGGCTGCCTGCCTTCAACCCCATGCAGCAGGGGTCCAACTTAGGTAACATTTCTTCTATGCAATAGGAAAATAGAAAGCCAAGCTACCTGGTGGATGATCTAGGCCAACTACAAGGTCCTAGGTGCTATGTTGACGCTTTCATCACTTCGGATCAAACTCACCAGCAGCCAAGAACAGCCGGCCTAGGTGTTTATTTTTACATCTTTCAGGAACAACAAGTCATTTCTCTACACATCAGGGCAAAGCTCCATGCATGTACTTCTGTACTCATGGCTGAGGCTGCTGCCCTTGCCCTTGCTTCAGTGATTGCAGACAAGATCAACTTAACTGAAGTCAACTTCTTGTCGGATAGTGAACAACTAGTTCATTTTCTAAACAAGGATGACACTTCAACCCCTCCAGAGTGGCGAATTAAACCTTATACTCAGTCCTACTGCAACAATGTGGTAGCCAGAACATCTAAGATTTACAAGATTCAGAGAAGTGTAAATGCTTTAGCTGATTCATTGGCTAGGTAAGCTTTACAGGATCAAGATCAAGCCTAGATGATGAGTTTCTCATGCTTAAATGCAAACCATGTACCCCATTGCATTTGTCTTCAAGCTTTACAACATGTAAGCTTACACAATGTTATCATCCATGCAGGATGTTGCTGCTAATTAATATATAGTTGTTTGCTGTAAAAAAAAAGGATCTCGGATGAAGAAGTGTCTAAAACAAACATTGTAGATCCAAAAAAGTTACGCACTTCAGTTTGAAGTCGCTATGATATCCCTCTATTTGATTCGCAAGAGTTCATAGAAATTAACATCAAATAAAGTTATATGTTCCATAAATGAGTATGTAGTGATATTTAAAGAACTCAGATAGAGAATCGACCATAATAGATCTCGAAGAACTATGTAACTTTGAAGTTGACAATATTTTCATTTGAAATCATCTATCTAACAAAAAATATGTTTAATTTCTTAAATTTTAAAAAAAAATTCAAACGACCTCGGATAGAGAAACGTCTAAAACAAAAATTATAGATCTTGAAAAGTTATACAACTTTATAGTTGATAACTTTTTTTATGTGAATTTCTTAGGATCCCAAATAGTTTTCAAAACCAAAGTGACATAAAAATCCCAAATAGTTTTCAAAACCAAAGTGACATAAAACAGGGAGAACAAATATCTCAAATGGACACAACTGTTGTCTTACATGTGGAGTGGTCAAGCGACAAACACGCGAAGCAGAAGGTCAAAGGTCGTTGGTGGCCATGAAGCACACATTTTTGCGTGAAAAGTCACGTGACTTGTATTAATAAAGAAAACTATTGGAGTCATAAATATTTGTGTTATTTTCTATAATTTTTTTTACTTCAGACAACTCAGGAAATTAGTTTATTTAAGGATAGAGGGACTATATCAAGAGTCAAAGTTTATAATCTTTGACCAATAATTTGAATATCATCAACTTTAACTTGTAATACAGCATGATACTATTAGATTTGCCATCAAATGTACTGCTCAATAATCATTAATTAATAATCATAAATAACATAATATAATAAATGTATTGTCATAGTGTAATTTTTAGTAGATTGTCCTATGTTGGAAAATGCCTTATAAACTGGGCTACAGGAAGTAGTTGATAAGCTTTTTTTTATTTGAGACTGTTTAGGGGGCCTAAACTTTCTTTTTTACTTCTTAGATTTTTGAAATCTAAAATTTTAAAACCTCTTAGATGTGGTGTTCACTGGTCAAATATGTATAATAGCACGTTACTACACTATTGGCGTGGGCTGCTTAAGGTGCTCTTTGAAACCTGAGAAGTCTTTCTTCTTCTTCTTCTTTTTGCGTTTTTTCCGTGAAAATCATGTACTATTATTGTGTCCCGCGGGAGCGAACGCCGGATGGAATAGTCTATAAGGGAGCAAGGTGCCGGCCGATCTAGATCTTGCTAGCTAACTTGTTCAAAGCTGAACATGCGTTCATTATTAGTGTAAATATGCATTGCATGCGTTGATGTTGACGCCAGGTGAAGTCACAGTATATTCTAGAGACGAAGACTCCTTGCATGTAAGAAACCATCAAAGACTCCATAGTCGATCAATCGACCAGCACGTTAACAGTTGTTCCACGGAGGAAGGCATGCAGGGCGTTATTAATTATTTGGTTTTCGGACAAATAAAGCCCTTGCGCGACATTTGCGTGCGTCGACCTGAGCTCTGATGCTATTGGGGGGGGGGGGGGCCGCCCGCGGGTTTGGGGGGGGAGCCGGGAGGCAGGTGCTGCAACAAATAAAGCGACAATCTCTAAAAAAACAAATAAAGTAACGTAGGAGATCCATTTTGGTCGTTGGACCGCGCCTGTTGGCACGTGACTTCCTACTTCCTGTAGCGGTAGCATGTGCCAAGCTGTCAATTAGTACTACTAGTCCCCATGGTATACTAGTCCCCGGCCGAGCGATGAATGGACGAGAGCTAGCTTACTAGCTACTGAGCGTGGCATTCAACAGAGCTTTCAAAGTCATCAACCATAATCAACATACTGAGCGTGCATTCAAACGACAAACTCAAGGACGATGCTAGGAAAGACTTGAAACAAATGAGGATGTCGCATCAACAGAGCACGCAGGAGCAGTTGGTCATCTGACAACAACCCTCGGAATCTTCGGTCACTCCGAGCAATAATCGGAGTTATGGCAAACAAGGAGTGGTATCTAGATGATGACATCGTTGGACTAACAGCTTGCTCACTAGTTATAGCACATCGTATCACAAATGTTTCATTTTCAGCACATTACTGATGAGTATCAGAGAGGAGGATGAACCTCGAACATGCTATCTTCATACTATGCCCTCAATGAGCGAGATATCAAGCTAAATGATCCCATTACTTTCAGCTCATTACAATAAGGGCTACTATGTCCTAAAGAGCAAGAACATAATCGATCTTTGTGACCAACTCAAAAGGCACAAACCCCAACAAAGAGCCCAGAAAGTCCCTAAAACCTTAAGGGCGTGTTTAGTACTCTGCGTGAGGCTGGCCAGGCTGCTTTTTTTTAGATAAAAGATAGAAACTATCCGGCTTCATCTACCGGTGGGTAGAATTAGGTCAAATTATTATAACAGGAGAAATAAAAAAAGAAAACTGACGAGAAAAATTACATCCCCAACAAGGGGGCTCAAGTAGTCCTATGCGACAAACAGGTTTGATCCATGATGTCAACTCCTCTAGAATACGATCATCAACGTCAAGACAAAGCCGCCAAAACATGTTTGTCAGACCTTGAAAAAGGTACTGAAAATTGGACACCGACCACCATTGAAGATTGGATGCTTCTTCTAAGGCAACAGTACAAGACACTTGGTGCAGATACAAGCCTGCCAACCAAGATCCGAGCTGTTACGCCATCAAACACCACCTCCGACATGTGCAGTGGAGAGACTTGATAGAGACACCCGGCCCTGAAGAACAACAACTTCGACGACGAGCTAACTACACACCTCCTCCGGCCCGGAGAAACCAGGCCAGGTTTTCACCTAGTTGTTGAACGCCCGTAGACGCAACAGCTTCAGCGACGCCCAAGCTGCAGCCAGACGATGCGGGTCCCACCGCACAGGGAAGGCCACGCCAGCGACGACACTCTCCCATGTGACCGGCCGCCACCGTCAGCGAACGAAGGGCGGGGAGGGTAGGGCCGAAGCCAGATCCGGGACCCACAGGCCCAGATCCGACCGACCCCGACCTATCCCATCGCTGTAGAGCCGATCCTCCATGGACAGATGCTGAGTCGCCGCCGCGGGGCAACCGTCGTCGCCGAACCATGGACAAAAGGAAGGGGGGTTGGGCGCCTCCAACCACCGGATCTGGCCCGCCGGGGCTGGATCCAGTCATCCAACGCCGCATCACGCTGGAGATGGCAAAGGGGCGGAGGGGGAAGGGATGAGGGGTGGGCAGTGGAGATCGGACGCCGCCCCTTTTTGAGGGCGCCGCCGCTGGCCACCGCCGCCGTGAGCACGGGCGGCGATGGCGGCCGAAGGGACGCAGTGGAAGGGGGGCGCTCGGAGGAGGGGGGCGGTGCCGCCCGAGTCACCCCCGTAAGAGTGACGCGGGGCCGGGGTTAGGCGAAGATGTGTAGTTACACAACAGTTATATATGCTGGCCAGGCTGCTCGAAAGCATGCATTTGTGTTTGGTTGGGATCATTGGCCCAGGATCGCATGCTACTCAAAGCATGAAAGATGTGGCGTCCATAGAAATGTCAGAATCGGCCATATCCAGCGAGCTTGGCCATGCATGATTAGCACGACTACTGACGTTAGCACATAATTAGTGAATATTAATTGATTTTAAATCAAATTAAGAATATATTATGTAAATTAATTTTTATGATAACATAATATCATAAATAATAATATTTCAATGTTAATTTTAACACATTTGTATTACATGATTTATACTACTTCTCTTCTGAACCAAGCTACCTGCCTATCTGCATATAAGGAACCAAACAGAAGAGCATGTACGAGCTTAGCATGGCTGAGGTGAGCCAGGCCCATGGATACGAATAAGGCTAACATGCGAGCAACCAAATAGGCCCAAAGAACCAGTACCTAAGACTACCCACACCACGTACTGGAAATGATCCGCTACGCCACCCTACAGTTTCATTTAGCGCATGAAAGCGCTGCAGTGTCATCCTCTATATGCTCCGCAATCAGCGCCCGTCCCTATATCTAGCGCGATAGCGTTGCTATGCTAAACGCCCGCGCGGCCCCATCTCGCCCACGACGCTCCCCAGCCCTAGGCCTCGCGAAGGCATCGAGCAGGGCCGCCCCGAAGCGGAGCCCGGGTGCGCCTCTCACAGGGGAGGAGGAGCCCCACCGCGTCCTACGCCGACCCCCCGCAGCAATGGCGGCGCGACCCCTGCAACACCGGACGCAGTCTCGCGGCCGCCGGTGCCGCGCGCGCTGGCCGGCAAGCACGTCGACAGCTCCGGCACAGTCTCCTCGTCCGCCGCTGAGCTCGCCGCCTGCCGAGGAGGGAGGGAGGGGCGCCGGTGAAGGCCACCTTCACGTGCCCCGGGGATGGCGCGGGCAGGTGGCGGGCGAGGGCGCGCGGGCCAAGAGGGAGTGCGGAGTTGGTGGGTGAGGCCAGGGTAGCCAGAAAAGAAGACAGAGGAGAGAGGGGAAGGGGGAGAGAAAATAATAGTATGACATGTGAACCCCATCAACTGTAGTTGGTATAGAGGATGGATGGGTGCAGGAAAAGTGGTATAGAGAAAAGATCATGAGGGAACACTCCTTTTAGAAGATGAATTTAGAGCATGACAAGTGCGAATAGCCTAACCCACCATGCCAAAATAATTCACTCTCCCTGAGCAAGGGATATGGGGCACAAAGAATCTAAAGGCCTACAACCTCCCCCTCCCCCAACCCAAACCCACCATGCCCAAAGAATTCACTCTCCCTGAACGAGGGATATGGAGCACAAAGAATCTAAAGGCCTAGAACCAAAGCAAAAAGATCCAGCAGCCATCTGCCACCTGGTTCCTTGGTTTTTGTACTCGCCATCTGCCACCAAGCAGAGCGCCATGCAGGAGTAGGTGCGGATAGGCCGATAGCGAGCCTCTACCGCTTGCTTTCTTTACCCAGCGACAAACGCGGGATAGCAGGCTGGTTACTTTGGCACACGGGATAGAATAACCGTTGGACTTTTGAAAATTACTAAATTAAGATTGCACGACAAAAATAGCCACTCCGTTGAAGATGCTGTAAAGAAAGCATAAGCTTCTCCGTACCTCATGGAAAACCATCATTGCGGGGGTTTACATTCTCTAACTCAATTTGCGTTCCCACACTTGAATTCCTTGACTATGTGTTTATATTTCTTAGTCTAGCTTGCTATGTTGGTTGATAGGATTAGAATCTAGGGCGCACAACTTTTTTCCCCATTAGAAATAGCAATACTTAAGCATTTGCATAGGTTTTGATAAGTAGGTCTTAGAGGTTATTAATTTTTAAGTTGCGTTATTCATCGGTAATGCTTGTTGTAGAGCGTCCGATGCTTAGGACGGCTCCTCCCCGGCCCAGCTGCTCCGGCCCAACTCCTTGGCCCAACTCCCTTCCCATCGGCACCCAGGGGTAAAATGGTCATTTTCCCCCGACCCGTCACCGCACGCCCGACCCCCTCCCCCTACCCCGACCCGTCCCCGTGCAGCCGCTCACTCTCCCTCACTCCCTCCCTCTCTCCATCCTCACTCCCGCGAAGGCACCGCCGGATCCGGCCTCTCCGTCGCCTCTCTTCCTCTCCAGCTCCCCTTCCCAGCACGGCGGCCCTAGCTTGTCGGAGCTCCGATCAAACCCGAGCTCGCTGCGCCGGGCGGTGGCCTGCGGCGGGGGCGCCATCGCTGGATCGGGGAGGGGGCCAGGGAAGGGGGAGGGGGAAGAGAGCGGCCGCCGCCGGCGGGGGCTTGATAACAGATTTTGATGGGCCAGGCCTGGAGCCGCGCAGGGCGTCCTATCGATAGGACGTCCTAGCGCGTGGCTAACCCTTTATTCATTCCTCTATTAGGTGTCACGGTCCCTTCAATGAGAGAAGGAAAAAAAAAAACTTGGTTCAAACAAGAGCAATGAAAAGTGCCTCAACACAAGAGAGGAGCTCCAACATTAAATCTAACCTCAAATTCCACCTAACCGCTACTAGAGCTCTTCATCACCGGACATTATCATTGTGCTGGAGCTGCTCGGCTCCTCTGCCTCCGCTACGACTGCTGACATGTAGGCTGGTGTGGAGTTCGCAGAAGCAGACCTGACTGCTGAGATGTAGGCTTGTGTGGAGTTCGCAGAAGCGGACCTTTTTGCTGTATGTGCACTAGCTGAGTTAAGCTCCATTGATTTAAGGGTGTTATATTACTTGGTGGCTTGCCCAGTATTCCCTTGCCAAGGTGAGGACCAACTGATGGAATCCCACGCGACAATCCATAGCCAAAACCAGAAGGAATGATTCGAGGCCATCGAATAATGGGCACAAAATGATGATGGAGCGCGTGGTGCAAGACCGTGTGAGGAGTGGGTAACGAATCACTGCTAGTAGCACTTCTACCATGCTGTGCACTCTTCTGGAACACAGATCTTCCCTGCGGGGTCAGTTCACACTTCCTTTTTCTCTTGACATGCTTCAAACGAGGTTTGCTGACTAATTCATCTGGGCTAAGCCGCCCAAATAAAAGGCTCCTCAGCTTCGTTGTTTCCATTTTCCCTCTCATGAAATCTAACAAGTTGAAAGCACATTCTCTAAGGCATTGGCAAATCTTCTGCATCTGCACCTTTCCCACTGACCTTGCAAAATTTTGCGATCGGTCCAAGAAATCTTCAACCTGCATAAACAGACGCAAAATAAGTGTTTCTGTGTTTTTTCAGGGTAAGAGTCTAATATTTTGCCACTTGTTAGTGCGATGCACAAATACTTAACACTTAAATTGCCGGCTCCTTTCTTCCAAGACTTGGAGATCCATGACGCTTCAAAATTGCTTGCGCACAGCCCATGCTCCCATAAACTCTCTGCTGATAACAGCTGCAGGACAAGGCCGATTTATGGCCCTTATTAGTGAACATAATCATTTTTAATAATTGAACAAAAAAACAAAACCTTATACCATTATAAAACAAGCGCAAACTAATACTTCATTCCAAGTTCTAAGAGTTTTGACTTTCTAGATGCATTGTTCTTACTATATATCTAGACACAATGTATTTAAGTGCATAGTAAAACTTATGTATCTAGAAAACCTAAAACATCTTATAATTAGTAATAGAGGGAATATAAAATACAAATCACTCTTACAATTTGGTAGTATGTGGCGGAGCAACAAGAAGTTTTTGATTCATAATTGTATGACCTCTGCAGCCTTATGGGGCTTAGAAATGGTATTTGTTTTCAAAATATGCAGTAGAGTATAGACGACCTCTATCAAAATGTTGCAAGATCTGACTCAGAAGCGCCCAGAGATCTGGCAAACTGTCATGTGATAATATGAGGTGCTTTTCTCCATGGCATGTGGGCTTTATTGCCCTGGACAGCATGGTGCAGGAGGTACGGGTATTGATGGTCTTTGGTCGTGGCAAGTTCAAGAGGTGGACCTTTGCTGGTGCTTCTCTGAAGTCTGGAATTATAGCAGCAGTTCTGTGTTTCAGCTTGTAAGCTTTGCATTTCTATCCTTGATCACGTGGATTGTTGTGTGGTTATGGTTTCCTGATTGCTTTGCAAACTTTAGACGGTTGGGGATGTTGCTGGTTCTTGAACTTGAGATGTAAACACTTCTAGTCTTTTGATTTTAATTGAAAGGCTGGGCCATGGCCCTAAAACTAAGGATAATTCTTGGCTAATGCAGCACTGACAAAAAATAAAGGGAAGCTAAACTAGCTAAAGTTCAGGGTTATGGCACGATTAGTGCCTCAGACCATAGTTCATGGCTAAAATGAACAAGTACAGAAAATAACATGTCAACATGGGTACATAATGAGAATTTCTGCAAGGTGCAAGTAGCTCGAGCTTATCTAAATATCCTATTTGTTGTAAAAAAAAACAATGTACAGTAAACACGTGTGTATGAGAAGAGCTCATCCAACATACCAAGGAATAACTAGAAAAACATATTATATGGATTCAATTATGGCAAGTAACTTCAACCACAGACACTAGGAAGATAAGCCTTATAGTTACTCACTTTACTTATCAATGATACAAACAGTTCAGCCACAGATTCTTTATTTTTACTCCCAAAACCCTTAAATAGTAAAGCGTTCCTCTGAATGCTTGTGCAGTCTAACCCATCTGCAAGAGTAAGAATATAGAAAGTTACCCTTGGTTTCAGTGGAAAAGTTAGCAGAATGATGCCAGTAAAAGGAAAAACAAAGAGCAAGCATGATAGAAGTGAACCTTTTAGCAAGTCAGAGAACGCAGGCAATATTGGAGGATGCCGGGTCTGCGCTGCACAATGATATTTATATTCTTAGCCAGGTTATCTAATGAGTTGCTACTCAAACACTACCATAAAGGTAAATGGAGTAAAATCCAATTTCTGGTACACAGAATGCAATAGCATGAAGTGTAAGGAACTAGCATAAATCCTATCCAGAGTTTGTCTATACTAAAGGAGATAACTTATAGGTTCCTCAATATGTTTCATCTTATTTTCTATACGAATGAATCCAAAGCTTGTGTCTTCAAATACAGATTGATTAGTAGGTCAATTAATCCAAACAAAAGGTAATGGGACAGTTACTTGAAATTTAATAACCAAACCAAAATAATAATTAACCCATGGTACCTGCAAATGGAAAGCAACTAATGAAATAATTGACATGGAGCTCATTGTTAGTTGTCTTGGGCTATTCAAATCGTGTGCCTTAGCCCAGAACTTAACCTGAAAAACAAATGGGAAAAGAAAAAGATTGTTGTCACATAGTTTCAATCCGACACATGGCTTTGCTACGTTACTAACTAGAAAAAAAAAGACAAAGATTGAATTACCAAGTAACTTAATATCTGAAACCTTTCATCAAGTGAGGAAACAAATTTGATGATCATTGACCTTGTCATGCCATCTTTATTTTCAACCGAAATATCACATTCAACCCCTGTGCCACAATCAATAACCTTCAGTATAGGCACCCTAGCACTTATAATAGGTGAAACCCCACAGAAAATTCCACTCCCTGGATGGATCAGAAAAGAAAATGTTGAATACATTTACAAATATCAATGGGCATGCAATGAATATATAAAAATTTTGTTGGGGAAATACTTACTCTGATGAGAATATAGAACCTTGGAAAATTTCCTGATGATAGAGATCATTTGCTTGCGAGTATATTGCTCATCAGTATTAGCACTGAAATTTATAGAGAGGTCCAGGTCACTACAACGAGTAAATAAATCCATCGTGAATGATCCAAATGGTTCCACAACCGGAGACCCACTGTTGCTACCTGAAATTTGTGTTAAATAAAGGTCAAATCAAAGTGTAAGAGACGAAGTTCAATATTCCGATGTGACTGCTATATGTTCCTGAACATCTACAGCTACAAAAGTCCACTCAAGGCTCGGTGTCATTGCTCAGTGAGTCTACCGCCAATAGAGTTCTGTCATTTTTTTATGCAAATAGAGTTCTGTCATAGACAGTAGACCAATACAACATCTATTTGTTCCCTTTACTTGTTGGAAAATTCTCCATGTTTCCTAATAATTCTTAAACCAGTGCACGGTGAAACAACAGGTGGTGCCTGATGATATATCCAATTACCTGAAGATATTTGATGCAACATGTCAGGATATAAACTACTGTTATCAGCATTGTGCTGGTATTGCACCCCAGAATCACCTAGCTTTTGCTCCACAACTGATTTCGGACTCAAAAATGAAGAGAGTTTTTGAAAGAAAAAAAAAATAGAGTTCTGAGAGAGAGAGAGAGAGAACAACAGCAAATTTGATAACTATAATCACCGGTAGCATTCATATTGCTACTTATTAGGGATGTATTTGGAGGATAGAAGTTGATGACTATATTCAAATAATCGATAATGTGCAAGAAATGGAAACATACCAAATCTTCTATTCACCATCTCCCTAAAGACATCAACCAAGGCGTTGCGCTGGTCATAGTCAATTGGCTTGGGACGCAGAATGGCATACGCCTCGAGAAGCAACTGATTGAGAGCTGGAAGCAGACTGGGATTGACTGATATTGCAGTTAACTCCTCCAGTTCCAGACATTCAGCATGTCCGCTTAACACTGCACAGGAGAAGATTAAGAACCATTTATATCCGCCATCCCACCGTGGGTCGCACTAAAACAAATCCGGAATAGATCGACAGTTGTATCTGAATATGAGCAAATGAGGAACTCTGTTTTGGCTCTTTGATTTCTGGAGAGCAGGGTCCACCTGTACATGGAAGCATGAACCAGCAAAGCAGGCCTGGCATTGCTTCTCTATGTAATGAGAACGCGGGCATACATGCTGGGCTGGTGGCAAAGAGAAATGGAGAGGGGGAGGGAGTAGCAAGCAGAAGGAACTAGTACGAAGTACCTTGAGAATCCCATATGCTTGCCTCGCTGCACCTGCAACAAGGGACGGGCGAAATCAATACCCATAACAGTAACATCGTCATAATGCGATCCCGAGCACCCATGGAGTAGATTGAACTAGGGATTGCGGGAAATCGGAAGGGTTTAGGGGAGGGACTAGGGAGAGAGACTAACTGAGAAGAGTCGGAGTCGGAGTCGGTGTCGGTGTCGTCGGACACGGAGGAGGAGCTGGCCGCCAGAGTCGCCATGGCCAAGGACCACTGCTCGCCGCCGTGCCTCTCTCTCTCTGCTTTAATTCAATTCAATGTGGCAAGGTGGAATGGCGCTCCCTTATTTAATGTGACTAGGCCTGGCCTCTAGAGGCATGCGCAATGGAAGCCGCTGGTGCTAGGCGGCAGCAAGTAACGCGGCAGAAAGACCGGGAGGAAACCGAAGACGCCTGTAAGCCTGTTCGGTTAGCCAGAAATCTACCCAGAATTGTTCCAGCTAATCAAATCGAAGGTTATAATATAATAAATTAGCCAAGCATTCCTAATAGGAATTCTTTCTAGGCCATGGTTCCTCAACAATACCGAAGGAAGGCACTGCAATGTCTTTGAAGACAAAGATGAAGAAACACACTGGCGACAATGTTCCATACAGTTGGGTGAAAATCTAGTTCAGGTTTTGTTGCCTGCACTCTAATTTTCCACCTCCCATACATGTGAATGGAGTGATTGAAGCACAGCCAAACAAGATCTCAGTTGTCGTCTGAGAAAAAAAAAATCGAACATCCGGGAAACATCTCCCATGATACAGAGCACCACTTTCACATCCATCAACAAACTAGAGACCTGATGGCCACCGTATCTTTAGGAAGCCAAGACCCACATCAAAATCACACACAACATTCCAAGGCGGCCATGGCCAAGCCACACACCGTGCTGCACGACCAAAGGTACCAATAATTTCCTCCTTTCTCATGTTTCAACCACCCCAGCCACCATTAGTAGTTGACTCGTTTCGGAACAAAATTAGTAGTGACCCAAGTCCCAATCAGAGAAGACCACCTCCCCGTTCCGCCGCCAAACCCAAAACCGTACGTTACTTACAATAGGGCAGGCAGACACAAAACGAAATGAACCCAGAGAAAAATTAACCAACACATTAGAGAGAATGAACAAAATTGAATACAATCATACACCACCCGCTAACAACTCCACACTGAGACCCAAAAACAATTCAGCCTCCTTATATCTCCTTGCTGTCTTCCTTGTATCTACATGATGAAGTATGCTCGGATCACCTCGATAATGGGTGCGCGGCACAGCGGGCATTTCCCTCCACCTCGAACCATTTCGTTCGCACATTTTGAGCATGTGCACATGTGCCCACATCTGATCAGTAATAAACACAAAAATAAGTTTACAGCTACTACCCAACATACACTCCCATCCAATAAATAATCATTGTTAATGCGAGCCAAACCTGTACAGAAGGGAGTCAATTGGAGTCTCACAGCATATGCAGCAGGTCCCTTTTCTCACATTTATCCATTTTGAACCATCGTCGATTATTTCTTTACTTTCACCACCTGAAATATCAATTACGCATATAGGCGGATGTATGGAAAGTGAAATGCAATACCAGTACCATATATGCAATACCAACTCAAGGATGACATAGTTACATACATTTTTTGACCAAAGTCGGTAGGGGGAAACCCCCACTTATTTTTTTGTTTTTCTTTCATTTTTTTGTTTTTCTTTCAGACCTTTCGCCGAAGGGCGGCCCTAGTACAAGCGGTAGAGCTTTACCGCCTGTAGCCAAGAGGTCCAGGGTTCAAGCCCCAGCCTCTGCACATTTGTACGGGAAAGACTGCTGGCTATTTTCCCTTCCCCAGACCCCGCAGTGCGGGAGCCTACAGCACTGGGTATGCCCTTTCAGACCTTTCGCTCACACGGGGAGTCGAACCCAGGTCTGCTGGATGCTACTCAAGTGCTCTAACCACTAGGCTAGAGGCCCTTTGGCAACTAGTTATACATACATTAGCAACTTAACTAGTATATAATGCTTCGCTTGCTCTATGGATGCAAATCAGCATTCCATAATATCACAAATCTGTGCAATCAAATGGAACACAGATACAAGTAATGTGTTTGGGGTACCTTATTATCCTAAACTATGTGCCAATTTGAAACCATAGTCCATAGCATAAGATGTCCAACATCCTAGCTATATGTTTCAAATAAGATAAGCTATAGTTAGCATTTTGCATCTTATGCTACTATGATTGATACACATGGTTATGCCAAGACTTTAAGAGGTCAGCCATCAGTTTTTAGAGCTGACATTACATACAAATGCATAAGGAATTAAAGATGCTCATATTGCTCCCCTGACCTTTTTCTCAGTTCAAACAAGTAACAGCACTTTAGGAAATGTAGAAAACATGACCATGCCGATTTACTAACCTTGCTCCCCAATGAAACGATTCAAGGCTGCTGATACTTCTTGCCTCACAGAACGCTGCAACTCTAGCTGCATATCCATGCAAGCTTCTAACATCCTTTGCATATGGCTCATGCCTTGCTGAAGTCTAGCCATATCAGCTCTTAAATCATTGATGGCCTCCCATTCCTGGATAGAAGAAAAAATATGAGCCTTTGCCACACATAACATAAAAGCTATTCCCCAAACTTAATCTAAATAGAAGAGTTTTTTTTTTTTTTGAGACGCAATCTTAATAGAAGAGTTGAGTGACTTAGACTACTATAAACACAGCCTACCAAATCTGGTTTAAAAATTCACCATAAAGAATAAGTGTATTGTATTCCAAGCACCAAAAAGATGAATTGAGCAAAGTAAAATATTAATGTACGTGTGGTAAGGATATCAATGGCAATAGCTCACAATATCAGAAGATGAACGATGAATGTTTTGTCTGATCCAATTATTATGATGCAACTCTGAATGCCAAAGTGGCTGACGAGGAGGCATAGGTGGAGGTGGTATCACTAAAGGAGGCCTGTTCACAGTGCGCTGCAGTTCCTGCTCCTGGTCCTCATCATCTCTTTGCTGCTCCTGATTTTGATCTGATGAGGGAGGGGCAGGAGTTGTTCCTTCCAGATCCCAAGGGAGAGGACCACGACCTTGCCGTTCAACATATGACCGGATAAGCCGATCCAAGTTTTCACGAAAAGCACTGTGAAGAAGATTAGAAACGCTCCTCCTGCATAATTAAGACAAATTAAGTATTTATACAAACACCAAATAAATTGCTTGTAGCAACTTTTTTTAAGCAAGAAACAATAACCTGCTTAGAAGTTCCCTCAATTCTGTGCTGTACACATTATCATCATCCCCAGGGATGAATGTATTAGCTCTTCTAATAAGAGAAGCATCATGGTCAATTGGTTGGTCAGAATTATTATCATGCCAATTGTCTGCAGTATCATTAGACTCATCATCATTATGCCACTCTTCATTTACTTCAGGGAGTTGATCATCACTCTGCCACTCATCAAAGACTTCAATAGGACGATCATCTCTGCTCCATTCCCCAGATGATTCCTGAAAGTGATTATTGTCATGCAGCTCTTCAAGCACTGCAGGAAGATCACTTTCATGCTGATCTTCTTGCGCTTCAGGAAGACTACCATCGCTGATGGACTCTTCACGTCCTTCAGGAAGATGATCAACACTGGTTGACTCTTCATTTGCTTCTGGAAGATGATTATTATCCCCTTCAACTGCTGTCCCATCATGAGAAGAGTTGTCTGCATTTTCATGCCAACTTCTTTCAGATTCCTCTCCAATCACAGCATGGGAAAATTGTTGCCAGTCTCTTCTCTCATGTTCCAAATCTTCCTGACTTTCAGCTTGACTATGAGATCCACAGAAGACTTCAGCAATGCTAGGGCTGCCACTTTCAAATCCTGATGTTGTTGCTGTACTGTCAATTTGCTGAAGACTGATATTCTCACTTGTCCTCTCATGTCTCTCCTGAGTAGTTTCAGAAGGTCTTAATTCAGAACGATCATTTGTAGATAATTCAACATCGTCAGCTGAAGAAGCATCCACTTGGCTATCTGCTTGACCACGGATAAGATTCTCCAATCTGAAGCGGAACTCTTCTCTAGTTATTAAAATTAATGAGTATTATTATTTTACTTAGCACATGATGAAACTCAGCAGCATTACAAGAGTACATTTTAATAGCACTAACAAGATCTGTCCATACAGTAAGTGAATCAGCTTGGGATTGCTAAATGTGATCAGAAGAGAGAGACGGTGAATAAGTAGATAACATAAATAACAAATTGACTAGCTAGCTAACAAGTTGATATGACTAACTAATATGTTAGGTCTAAACAACCAAACCACATATTAAAGAATGTAATCACATCATCAGACTAGCCATGGTGGAAATGAGTCCCACAGCTCTTTGTGATATTGTGATAGTTTCTTTGCATTCATTAACCAGTGGAAGTGGTAAAGTCTCACAGTGGGATGGATGCAATTTCATTCAGAAAGTAATAAAATTTGGGTTCAACTGCTATGGAACAAAAATATATCTCCATACTAGCAAAATGAGCTACGCATTTAAGTGTTAGCTCTCAAAGTTGCAAACATTTACAAATATAACTCTGGAGTTCTTTTAAGCTAAGATAAAATCAGTCTTTGCCTACATTATTTTGACATAACAAACAATCAAAATAAGGCTAGAGGAGATGACATGATGATTAGCGCTTTGGAGTTAGAAATGATAATATGAGCAGCAGTTATCTGAAGTTGAGCACTGACTGCTCGATGAATTAAAGTTTATGTTACCAGCAACACAAGCTTTTTATCATTTATCTGCATCATACAACACTTTTTTATCATTTTTTATGTGCTACTAGTATCTTTCTACTTTGAAAGGCAGAACATTTGCAAACTAACAGAAAATCCAAATGCAGCATCAGCTGAAGCAATATTAAGCATCATGAACTCCATAAAAGATGTAACCCCTCCAACTACAGCATCAGAATGTAACAGTGAACCATTGATATAGTATACACATACATTCATCCCAACAGAAACGAAAAGAAAAAAGAACCTCTATATATCCATTAAGCAGCAGAAGCAGCCTCAACATTCTTGTCTCAGCACGTGAGCTGACACATACCTCAAACCAGAGACAGGATGACGTTGTCGCAGCTGGCCAAGCTCCCTTGCGGCCACAGATGGGGGTCTCCTCTCCTCTGGCAATCCGCCGTTGCGCAGAAACCGACCCCGAAGCAGCGCCTGCATTAAAGACGGTAATTCTGATCACGTCAGTAAGATATATCTGACAAAGGCAAAGTAGGACATTTATATTGTCACAAGTAATGGAACAGTGAGTCCAGAAATGAAGAAGCACCGACGTGGATTCTGTTGCGGTGCGGGAAGTCGGAGACAGCGCGGTGCTGCGAGAGGCGGTGGAGCTCGGCTTGGCGGTCGGCGGCCATGCGCATGATGAGCTCGAGCCGCGCCTGGCGGCCGCGGATCCGGGGAGCGTCCCTGCGCGCGTGTTCAGGGACGGGGGACGGTGGGGGACCGGCGTCGTCGTCGCGGTCGCGGGCAGCCATGTGGACCCACTCCCGGACGAGACGCACGCGGTCGCGCTCGATCTCGCGGAGCCACGAGGACGAGGAAGAGGAGGCCCGCGAGATCTGCACGGCGGGCGCGCGGCGGAGGAGGTCGGGGGACCCCTCGCGGCTGGATCCAGCGTCCCAGTCGCTGTCGCTGCGGGGCTCGGAGGGCTCACTGCGGCGGCGTGAGGTCATATCGATGTCGGGAGCTGGGGCTGGGGCTGGGGCTGGGACATCGCCCATCGCCGCCGGCCGCGATGAGGCATGGGGCGGCGGGAAGCTGCAGCTGATTGGATTGGATTGGGCTAGAGCGAAGTCAATCCCCACCCCGCCAGAGTCCCAGCATCGGAGGAGACGCCGACGGAGGGGAGAAGGTGGAGTCGAAGCAAAGCCCGTCCAATTCCCTTCCAACGGGGAGACGACACCACTCGCCATGGCTAAAGGGTTTTCCATTTTCCATTATTTTTTCTTTCAAAAAATATAGCAAAACAAATTCTGGAGGGAAACTTAAAATTCTAAAATTATTCTTTATTATATGTTTATTATTGTGCCTATTTAGATACTCTATTATCCAGAACAGGTCATTCCATGTGTCAATAATTATTTAGACAGACGTTTAGAATATGTGCCATCAGCTAGAGTTCTTTTACATTCCACCAATAAAATGTCATGTTTGCATGGGAAATGAGTTTTCCTCACTCCATAAATTGTTGTACTTAAAATCTTTTTATAATGTGTCTTCTGTCTGAAAAGCTCTAAACTATATAGAAAGTTGTAGTGTGTTTGTGCACGCGTATTTAATTGGTTTTAGAGTATTTGGTGGTGGAGCTTAGTGAGGACCATAGTGGCTAATGGGCCATCCCCCTCCCAGGAGAAAAAAAATCGTAATGTATGTCTTAGCTTCACCCGTTTAAGTGCTAATGATATACTCCCTCGGTCTCGAATTATAATTCGTTTGACTTTTTAACTTTAAGTTTGACCACTTGTCTTATTCAAAAATTTGAGCAGAACTAGTTAAATTTAGGTCATTCTCGAAAATCTTTTGTTAATAAAGCAAGACATAACAAAATAAATAATATTTTGAATAAATTTTTAAATAAAACGAGATAGTCAAACTTGGGACAAAAAAGTCAAACGAACTATAATTTAAGACGGACTAGTAGTAATCTGCCCCTCCTCTTATATTTCATATCATATTGTCTCCTTTGTTTTTATTGGCCAAGATCCGCCATTGTGCATAATTGTTGTATTTGGTGCACCATCCTACACTATTCTCCATGCCCACGTACAAAATGAAAATGCATCCATAATTCTATATATATTTTGCTTCCATAATTCTAAACAAGTGTAATCAACTAAGTCATTTTCTCTATTTCTCTATTGTTGGTCCATTTGCCTGAGAGAACAACTCCACTATACACACATAATGCTAATGTTTTATAATATGAAGTTCAAGAGTAGATATTTTGATATGTTATATTGATTCTACTAAATTATTGTACAAAAACTGTAACTTATCTTTGTTGTAATGGAAAAGGGGTGAGATCTAGTTAGATAATAAATCATTGACAAAAACTACTTAAACAAGTCATACAACTTTAATTAAATCCAAAAGTGTGTATCCATACACACAAATCTTGTCATATCAAATATGCTAATTAAGAAAAAAAAAGGTCTTATTCAACAATGATAAGTATTTTCTTCTTACAATGTCTTTCTTACGGAAGGAAACAAAGTGGTGAGATATCGAGAGCTTAAAGAATATGTTTCACACAAAGAGCAAGTATAACTTTGTCGAAACTGCATCCACATATTTAATTAATTATTAGAAAAAGTCTACTTAACTTCAACCTATCAAAGGTGCTCTACTTCACCTCCTAAACTATGAAACAGTCTATTTAACTCTCCAAACTTTCTAAAACCAATCAAATTACCCCTAGACGGTTTTGAGCGGTACTTCTGCTAAATATTTGAAAAATCATAGTAAATTATAGAAAAATCATAAAATAGAAAATTCAATTTTGTTGGACTCCACATAAGTAGATCTACACAGTGAAGATATAATATGATATTTTTTACATAAAATTTTGTTCACTGTAAAGCTATAGAAAAACCTTGTACTAAATCATACCATATTATATATTCATTGTGTAATCTACTCACGTGGAGTCCAACAAACTTAATTTTTTTTATTTTATAATTTTTCTATGATTTACTATAATTTTGAAAGGTTTAGTGAAAATAAATAAATAAAACAAAACCATTACTGTAGCAATACCACCGCCCAAAAGCATGGGGGTTTGACTGGTTTTGAAAAGTTTAGGGGAAAAATAGATTGTTTCATAGTTTAGGGGGTGAGTAGATCACTCTTGATTGGTTGGGGGGTTAAGTAGACTTTTTTCCTTTAATTATTGGTATATTAAATGAATTTGATAGATTTAGACATATAAATTCTAATGAACTTCACATTATGAATTCAGATACAAAATTGTAACATTCATATTGTGTAACCAAGTTACACCAGAACTCAGAAGTCAAAAATGATTTATGATACAATATATTTGAGTTCCTTCCATTCTATAGTCTATATGTGATTGTAAAAGGAAAATATCTTGCATAACGATAATTTTTTTAAGGATCGTTGTACTCTTTTCAGTCTGCAAAATTTCCTCATTAAAGATTTAACATAAGGCATAACAAAAACTATGTACTAAAAACCTAAAACCAACTTACAATTCAAAACAAAAAGTTTACATAATACATCAACATGTATTATGTAAGTAATCCATCAACATAGCAGCGCACCTGAGTAAGAAAGCAGCCCCAAAAGAAAAGGGATTGGATTAGGCCAACTGTTGCTCCACTCCTGCTAAATTCTGATGCCATCAGTAGCATGACAATACACATATTGATCTAGTATAGGTTAAATGTTGAGAAAGAAAAACAAGAAAAAGGAAACAAAAGGTAGTGTGTGTTAAGAAATCAGTACTGCACACAAATATAACACATGCACAAGAACAATAGTAGACACGAGAGTGGAGAGGGAAAGTGAGAGCTCTTTTATTTCTTTCGGTGTGACAAGTACATGTACATCTGAAGTCCTAGCTTTAGCACTTCCTTTTATAGAGGGGGTGAGACTGTTCATAGTCTCCTCAACATTTTCCTGGTAACTTCCCTTTTATAGTTGGCCACCATCAAAAGTTTTTGCTTTTACATTGTTTTTGGACTTTGATTCACAACAATGTGCAACACTACTAACCTTTAACTCAATTTGTCGTGGGAACCTGTCCATCAGAGATCAAGTCCTCGACTTGGGCGCTGATGCTCGCATTTTCTTGGATTTATTCTATATAATTTTCTGGTGTTATGATTTAAGTGGTAAGTGACATTCCCGTCACAACAAGGGGCCGTGACTTCGGGAATCTCTCCAGATTGCGGGCTCAGTCATTCGGAGGTGTTTATGAGGGTAGGTTTATGTACGTGTGTTCATAAGGATGAGTGTGCGTGCATTTTGAACTGCCTGCGTTGTATTGTGTATTAATAAAAACTTGTTCCTTCCTCTCTTTTTTTAATCCTACTTGTTCCTTCCGTTTTGGTACCTATAGACTCCCGCAAATACTTCAGGCTTGACTCCTGAACCCAGTAATAGTGGAGCTTAACTAAACAAACAGGGGGCAGTCCTTGCAATTGAGCTTTAAATACTCATAAATAATAACCAAAATTACCGTTTACTAATGAAGATTAAGATGGACAAGGGAGACAATTATCCATCTTGGTCCCAACTAAGCTCCACCCCGTCTGAACCAAACAAATGTCACTTTCTTTCTATTACGTTGTAACGAATCAAATTCCTACTTTATCAAATTGTGGTTACTGCTGCCGCTTCTAAACCAAACAGCACCAGTCCTACTGCTGTAGTTCTCCTCCTAGGAACATGACGATGAAATATTTGCCCAGGAACCGATGAACACACGCTTGGGCTATATTTCATGGCAAAAGAAATAAAGAAATAAATCCAATTGAATAGCATAAAGAAGTGCACGGAAAATCGAGTGTCACCTGAAGACGGAGCCTGTGGAGACCACAGCTCCCATGTCCATGATGGTTGATGAACGATTGGACTCTGGTCCGGGTTGGTGATACTAGTACTAGCAGCTAGCAGGCAAAATAAGAGCAGCTATCAGCCTATCTTGCTTGCTGATCTCCCGTCAGGCCAAGAGAAGGCCCCCTTTGCGTGCCGGGCTGCCGGCTGCCGCTTGGTAGTCCTCATCTTCTAGCTCGGGATCCCATACCGACTACCGTACTACCAGACGACAAAGGGCAGTGTCTCTCGTTGGGTTGGAATGCTTCAGAAACAGCACGACAATGAATCTAAGCCAAAAATGAGCTGAAGCATATCTTTCATTATCATCCAGCAGCAGCAGGCACATTTCTTTTCACAGAAACACACCATCCTCATGCGGGCATGCAGCAATGCAATCACCTGCAACCCTTGTAATTGTAAGGTGACCCACCAAATGTTGAGTGCTTGATACACATGATACACAGAGTTTCAGATTGTTGATCCACACCGGAGCTCCTCGCTGGCCTAGAAAATTTACCATCGTCAAGGGATTTACATTGCATCCATGTCCGACAAGAAGGAAGCCGGTAACAACTAAAGGCATCGACTAGGTGGTGAGCTCAACGCTGAAATCCCAGAGCCTCTTGGCCAGCTCCATGTCCTTGGCCTTCGCACTTGGCTCGTACAGGTTACTGTCGCAGAAGTACTTCCCGGACACGCCCTTCACCTGCGGGTGGAGTGCCACATAGCATGTAGTTGCTGCACCCTGTTTAAGTTGAAAGCAAACCAATCAGAGCCCCAGATTTATATGCTAGACTGGCAGAATCATTCATCTAATCTACTATACTAGGCTGCACCGTGTAGCCAGGTGCACATGATTACATGATATGGGCACTGCAGATATAACTTTAGCCTATTGCTGGTAAAATATAGATTTGCCGTGCCTACCACAAATCCAGTCAACCTAGCACAGATCACAAGCATTAGTAAGCACTAGTGGGGTTGTAGTTGTACAGCAAACTGTTAAGTAGCACAGCGCGGCAAAGTGAAGGTCCCATGATATTGTGATAAGAATGACCTCCAACTGCTTTTCCACAAGTGGATTTTGCGAGATGAGTACCCATAGCAACTTGAGGCATGGTGATGGTACTGTCAGATCACAATATACACTACTTTTAAGATGTTCATGTACCTCTTCTAATGTATTTCCAATTGTGCCAGATGCAATGTCACAGATCTATGTGGTAGCTTATTCAATTACATCTCCATACTACCACTACCTCGAAATGCAGGAAGCAGCAAGCAATACTGCTACTACCAGCAAACGATAGATTAGCAAAATACCACATCAGGTCTAGTATCAAATACCTAAACAACTAAAATGCAAAAAGACCCTGAAGATTTTTAAAAAGTAAAATAAAAATACCTGCTCAGCATTTTTCAGCACCAATTTACCAAGCGTCCGATGGAGAACTGCATTCAGCAAAAAAATTAAATGTAATCAGTGTCGATTGAAAAAAAAACTTCGCCTATGTTGATTGGAAGACTTTCTTGAGTCATTTCAACGTAGCCGGTCCCAAGCCCGGATAAAGAAGGAGGGTGTGTTAGGTGCGGCTAGCCAACATTTCAAAACCAGCCACTCTCATGGATATGAAACCCACAAGAGATTTGTTGGGGCGTAACCCTCTTAGCGACGCGTTACATCGGAACCCGGGTGTAGTGTCAAATGTGCAAGGGCCAGTCGTTATCCCCTTAGTGGCGCGTCGTATCGTGATCTGGGTACGATGATAAATGAGCAAGGGTCGGGTCGTCGCAACCTTTGTGACGCGCTACATCTGCGCCCGGGTGTAGTGAAAAATGAGCAAGGGTCTTCGCACTTCCCTCGACGGGTGCGAAGGGTAAGGAAGCTAGCTGAGCCAACTAGGATTCATCTAGGTAGCTGGAATGTAGGGTCCCTAACGGGTAAGTTAAGAGAGCTAGTCGATACAACAATTAGGAGGCGTGTAAATATTCTATGCGTTCAGGAGACTAAATGGAAGGGCAGAAGGCGAAGGAGGTGGAGGATACTGGCTACAAACTTTGGTACACGGGGACAACATCGGGTAGGAATGGTGTAGGCATCTTAATCGATAGGAGCCTTGAGGATGGAGTAGTTGAGGTGCGGCGGCAAGGCGACCGGATTATCCTAGTCCGGTTGGTAGTTGGAGATTTGGCTCTGAATGTGATCAGTGCCTATGCGCCACAGGTAGGTCTTTGTGAGAGCACCAATAGGCAGTTTTGGGAAGATCTCGATAGCATGGTTAGTACTGTGCCTATCAGCGAGAAACTCTTCATAGGAGGAGACCTCAACGGCCATGTGGGTGCGACTAATGTAGGTTTCGAGCGGGTGCATAGGGGTTTCGGGTATGGGAGTAGAAATCAAGAGGGGGAGGATGTTTTGAACTTCGCGTTGGCCTACGATTTGTTGATAGCGAACACCATCTTTAAGAAGAGGGAATCCCATCTAGTGACCTTTCGTAGCGGACAACACCTGAGTCAGATCGACTTTATCCTTGCAAGGAGGCGGGATAGACGTGCTTGCTTAGATTGTAAGGTGTTACCTGGGGAGTGTGTTGTCCCTCAACACAAGCTTGTGGTGGCGGATTTTCGCTTTCGGGTACGTGTCCATCGGGACAATCGGGCCAAGATTGCGAGAACAAAATGGTGGAAGCTTAGGGGGGAAGCAGCGCAAACATTTAAGGAGAGGATGCTAGATGAGGGCCGTGGGAAGAAGGAGAAGATGCAGATGACATGTGGCTAAAGATGGCAACATGTGTTTGGAAGGTGGCTTCGGATGTGTTTGGAGTAAGTAGGGGAGGCAAACGGGAAGCGAAAGACACCTGGTGGTGGAATGACGAGATGCAAAGGGCTATTAGGGAGAAGAAGGAGTGGTTCAAGTGCCTCCATCATGACAAGAGTGCAGCCAACATTGAGGGCTATAAAATAGCGAAGAGGGCTGCAAAACGAGCGATGAGTGTAGCAAAAGGTTAGGCATATGATGACCTTTATCAGCGACTAGGCACGAAGGAAGGGGAGAAGGACATTTATAGGATGGCTAGGATCTGCGAGAGGAAGACGAGGGACATCAACCAAATCAAATGCATCAAGGATGGGACGGATCAACTTTTGGTGAGGGATGAGGAGATCAAGGACGAGTGGAGAGAGTACTTTGACAAGTTTAATGGGGAGAATGAGGGTCCTATCTTGGAGTTGGATGACTCATTTGACGATACCAAAAGACGTTTCGTGAGGAGATTTCAGGAGGCAGAGATCGGGGAGGCTTTGAAGAGGATGAAGGGAGGTAAAGCGATGGGCCCTGACGATATCCCCATTGAGATGTGGAGATGCCTAGGTGCCAGAGCGATAGTATGGTTAACTAAGCTTTTTAACCTCATTTTCCGGTCAAACAAGATGTCTGAAGAATGGAAAAGTATATTAGTACCAATCTTCAAGAACAAGGGAGATGTTCAAAGTTGTACTAATTACCGTGGGATTAAGTTGATGAGCCATACGATGAAGCTCTGGGAGAGGGTTATCGAGCATCGCCTAAGAAGAGTGACAAGTGTGACCCAAAACCAATTTGGGTTTATGCCTGGTAGGTCGACCATGGAGGCAATTTTCTTATTACGACAGTTGATGGAGAGGTATAGGGAGCAGAAGAAGGACTTGCACATGGTCTTTATTGACCTCGAGAAGGCATATGATAAAGTACCGAGAAATGTCATGTGGTGGGCCTTGAAAAAGCACAAAGTCCCAACTAAGTACATCACCCTCATCAAGGATATGTACAGGGATGTGGTGACATGTGTCCGAACATGTGATGGCGACACCAGTGACTTTCCAATTAAAATAGGACTACATCAAGGGTCAGCATTGAGCCCTTATTTATTTGCTTTGGTGATGGATGAGGTCACAAGGGACATACAAGGTGATATCCCTTGGTGTATGCTCTTTGCTGATGATGTGGTGCTAGTGGATGAGACTAGGGCAGGAGTTAATAGGAAGTTAGAACTATGGAGGCACACGTTAGAGTCGAAAGGGTTTAGACTTAGTAGGACCAAGACCGAGTACATGAGGTGCGATTTCAGCGCGACTAGGAATGAGGAGGGAGACGTTAGCCTCGATGGGCAAGTGGCGGCCAAGAAGGATACTTTTCGGTATTTAGGATCGATGCTACAAAAGGATGGTGACATCGATGAAGATGTTAGGCATAGAATTTCAGCCGGTTGGTTGAAATGACGTCAAGCTTCAGGCGTCCTCTGTGACAGAAGGGTGCCTCAGAAATTAAAAGGTAAGTTTTATAGGACAGCGATTCGTCCGGTGATGTTATACGGTGCTTAATGTTGGCCTACAAAAAGACGACATATCCAGCAATTGAGTGTAGCAGAGATGCGTATGTTACGATGGTGTTGTGGGCACACAAGGAGGGATAGAGTCCAGAACGACGATATTCGGGATAGGGTTGGGGTGGCACCAATTGAGAAAAAATTGATTCAACACCGGTTGAGATGGTTTGGCCATGCCCAACGGAGGCCTCCTGAGGCACCGATGCGTAGTGGGGTTCTAAAGCGGGTCGATAATGTAAAGAGAGATAGAGGTCGACCTAAACTGACTTGGGACGAGTCGGTTAAGAGAGACCTTAAGGAGTGGAATATCCCTAAGGATTTAGCTATGGATAGGAGCGCTTGGAGACTAGCAATTAACGTGCTTGAACCGTAGTCTTTTTCTTGTATCATTTATGTGTTCTTTGTTTTCATGCCTCTTTTGGGTTTTATCTCTAGCCTACCCCAACTTGTTTGGGACAAAAGGCTATGTTGTTGTTGTTGTTGTAGTGTCGATTGAAAAAGACGTAATCAGTGAAGCATAGCTGCGGTTTCGAAAGGCACCAAATTCTATCAGGCGTTACTGCAACCAACAAAAACCATTACATTCTCAATTGCTAATAATTTAAATTATCTTCATTGCCGTCTTTCTTATGCATGTGTGGATCTAACCATCAATGTTCCTTTTATACCCTCCTAATTGGCATGGTTTATTCGTAAAAATAAGCATAAACTGACATAGTTCAGTAAATTCTATTAAACTAGCCAAATGTTTATGTTTCCCTTTCAGTTTATGAGACCAGGAGAGCTAAATGTTTTACAAAGAATGCCAATTATACTTACCATCTATGATACTGTGGTAGCGAAGAAGGTTCGTGATAATGGAGCCAGGATGAAGAGAATTTGCAGTTATGTTGACATTCTCTTCCTGTTAGGCAAAATATTGTAGAACAGATGTACAGAAAAATAGTTATAGAACACCTAATAAATTAGAAACTGAATGGCAACTGTAAAGAGATATATAATCAGCAAAATCTGGAACATTACAATTCTTGTGATTGGATGATGATTGTTCCTTCAATTTGCTACACCAAGATTAGCATTAAATGCACTCAAATTTCCACATCCAAGTCAGAACAACTCACTGCCCAATGATCTTTATTTAAAAAAGTTGCACTTTTAAAATTCACATGCAGACACCTCTGAAACATAATGCAAGTGATTTCGGTCACAAGCGCAGGTATCCATGATGCAGTGCATACAAACATAGTATAACTACACATATACCATAAGATAAAGAAAAAGGGCTGAGTTAGACGGAACAAGAGATACCTGGAATCGCCTGGCAAGTTCATTAGCATGCAAGATGTTTGCAAGCTTTGACTGCCCATATGCTCCAAACGTACTATACCTGCACAACGCAAGGTTGAACAAGTGGCTAGGTTTGCTTTGAAACAAAGTAGACTAGACTGTAGAACATAATAACCACACAGCAATTACATACACTGATTCATCATTGATCTTGTCAAAACGGATGCCTTCCTGATATGCAAATCTGTGCCCCTCTGACGAAACGTTGACAATTCTTCCTTCCACATTTGATTCACGACAGGTCTTCTTCATGGTATCCAATAGAAGGTGTGTCAGAAGGAAATGCCCTGAAGATTAGGAAATTAGAACCGCAGTTTAGTAAAATTGTGTCTAAACACCATGATGAATGAAAACTTTTGAGTGTTAGCAGCGGTGTAGAGTTTGCTAGACTTGCACATGTTATACATCGCTACATGATTTGAAGTATAAAAAATCCACACACACAACGGATTAACCAAGCAGTCAAGTGTACTGAATGCGTACCAACATGATTAGTTGCAAACTGCATTTCAATTCCATCCTTCGAAAGCGCAAAAGGTATCGCCATTATTCCTGCATTGTTACTGCCAGCAAAAGGGCCAAGTAATCAATTAAATGCCATGAGATATACTGAAGCAAGCAACACTTTGAACAAGCATCAAGAGAACCAGAACTGAATTAGCAGACCTATCAATATACCAAGTCAGATTATTAGAACAGGCATAAGAAAATCTTAAACACAAGAATCACAAAAACTAAACAAATGCTACCTAAAACAAATTAGTATGCAATTGATATGTCCCTCCTCTAATTTCCAACAATGGACACCCAAACATAGAGTGTGATACGCAAGGAGGGATTCCATAGCTTTCAGGCACATATTATACAACAAGTACAGTATAATGTAGGCTGAACCTATCATGGGACATCCTGAAAGGAGCAGGCAGTAGTAATTGTCATCCTAGGCCTTGTTTAGATTGCAACTTTTTGCAATCTGAGCACTGTAGCACTTTCGTTTGTATTTGATAATTATTGTTCAATTATAGACTAACTAGGTTTAAAAGATTCGTCTCATGATTTACAATCAAACTGTGCAATTAGTTTTCCATGCAAGCGGCTAAAAATTGATGTGATCGAGAGAGAGTGAAAAAACTTGGATTGGAACTTTGAAGGCATCTAAGCAAGACCCTAGTGGCATGGTACTAGACAGATTCAGACTTGAATAGACTGATTGACGTCGTACTAGCAGAGTAGGCATCACATGAACTACTAGGTAGTACTAGTTTCTCTTTGTCCTGATTGAATAAGAGTGATTGGTTATTTGTTTCAAAAAGAATTAGTGATTGGTTAGGAGTCATTACTCATCCCAGGTCGCTCTCTATTTATCCTCACTCATGTCGGTTGGCAGCAGAGCAGGCAATATTAATATTAACAGAATACATACACGAGGATGTTGAGGGGGAGACCCCGTTCGATGAATTGGGACGCGAAGGCGCGGACGGAGGCCATAGACGAGAGGTCGAGCTCCATGACGTCGAGCTTGGCCTCAGGCGCCTGGGTGAGGACGGCGTCCTTGACGGCCTGGGCGGCGGGGAGGCTCCTGACGGCCATGACGACGTGGGCCCCGCGCAGCGCCAGCGTCCGCGCCGTCTCGGCGCCGATGCCGCTGGACGCCCCTGGATGGGATTGGATTATTAGTAAAGGCTATTAGAGGGATTTTGGGATGGGACTGCTTCTGGAGAAGGAAGAAGAAGCTGTTGGGGGGAATAAGTACGGACCGGTGACGATGGCGGTGAGGCCAGCGGCGGAGATGCCCTGCGTGACTTGGTCGGCGGTGGAGCTCCAGGAGAAGCCGGAGGGGCCCTGGCGGCCCAGAAGCCACGAGGTCATCATCTCCCCTCCCCTCCCCTCCCTGCCTGCTCCCTCTCTCCCCTCTGAAAATGTCAACTGGCGAGAAGACTCAAAAGAGCCTGCCTGACTGCGAAAATGCAGCAACTCGCCGCCCTGGCGAAGCTACCCAGGAAACCCCCGTGACCCCGTCCCCTACTCTGGCTGTCTTTGGAGTTCTAGAAGCCTGGAACCGGAAGAGTGGCTGTCTTTGGAGTTCTAGAAGACTGGAACCGGAAGAGTGCCGTGTTCCCATGTAAAAAGACAGACACGGCTACAAGCAGGACAGTGATGCAAGGGTGCCTTTACGCTGAGTCATGCGGCACCAGAGTGGTTTAAAAGAGCCTTTTACTTCCATGCCATTAAAAACGATGACATGCTCGTCGATGTCCCTAAAAGATGACCTCTAACGTCTATGTCCTTGGGTCTAAAAACTTCTTACGTCCACGCCATTCCGTCTTGTCTCTGTTTTTCGCCGTTTGGGGTCCTGACATATGGGTCCGGGCCGTCTAAAGGTCACAAATACCCTCTGCTCGTGGTGCTGCCTCGCCCCGTCCCAACACCATGGCCTGCTGCGGCATGACCCTTCACACGACCGTGACAGCAAGTATGCACGCCCTTTCAAAATTCGTCCACTCGAGTGAATCACGGTCCAATTCCTTGCACTCATAGCAACAATCGGAAGTTTTCTTGCCAACAGACATGGTCTAATTACATGCCATCAATGGTCAGCCGCAAATTTTGCGAAACTGCGACTATTGTTCACCATGGCCACTATAAGCATGTCCGCTCATCGCAAGGTTCCTCCTCGTCGCGCTCCTGCTCAATACCGCGCACCGCCTCCGTCGTCTCGCCCCCGGACGAGCACGGATGCACGACTGCCCCATGCGCGCGTCTGCGACAGCTGGGGACTCGTCAGGGACCAAGGCCGGCGGTTACGGCTCCTCTGTCCCGTCGACGCCGAGCAGGTGCCACCTGTTGCAGGTGCCGTGAGCTCCGTCGGAGAGAGGAGGGTGAAGTGGACGCCTGCAAGACCCTCCACCACGCGCTGCGATGCTGCGAGCTTCGTCGTGGGCACGATTCACTTCCACGCGTGGGGAGCTCCGCCTCTGCACGCCGCCAGCCCCGCCGCGGGGCATGCTCTGCCTCCACTCCGCGGGAGCTCCGCTGCCATGGGCGCGCTCCACCTCCGTGAGCTGCCAGCCTCGCGCGCGGGCCCGCTCTGCCTCCACGCTGCGAGCGCGCTCTGCTTTCGCGCGCCGCCAGCCCCGCTGTGGGACAGCTCTGCCTCACCTCCGCGCACCGGGAGCTCCGACAGAGCACGGCGGCATTGCGATTGCTTGGCCGGGTTGGGGGTCGGCACCGCGACGCTAGGGGAAGAGGAGGACTGCTAGTGGGGCTGCTATTTCTCCTTGTCCAGGGACGGCGTGTGCAGGTGTGGTGGAGGGGACACCGTGCCGCCGCCGATGCCATCCTTGGAGCAGCGGAGGGGATGGGGATGGGGATGGGGATGGGGATGGGAGGGGTGGAGAAAGGATAGAGATGGGAGGGGTATTTAGGACCTTTAGACAGCCCGGATTCACCTGTCAGGACCCAAATGACGAAAAATAAATAGAAACGAGACGGAATGGCGTGAGCGGAAGAAATTTTCAGACCCAGGGACATTGACGATAGAGGCCATCTTTTAGGGGTATTGGCGAGTATGTCATCTTTTTTAATGGCATGGAAGTAAAAAGCTCATTATTAAATTATTAAATTAAAAGATACGAAAGCTCCAAGCTTTGCCGCGGCCTGAGGGTAGCCACATCGCCTGCAATTCCCGGCCGTCCGATCGGCCGGCCGGACGGTCTAGATCAGTCAAGTTCATGTCATTTTACAAAAAAGCCCTCAAACTCTGGTGAAATACAACCCATCACCCATCGTCCTCTCTTAGTTTTTTTACAAAAAGACCCTTGAGTCTTTTTGAAATAGGACCCGCCGTCCAAGCGATTTAATGGGCCGGCCTGCCACCGCGTCCCCTGTACGCGGGCCGAACTAGGCTAGATTCGGCCCAAATGGTCATCTCCTTTTTGTGTCTTTTATTAAATCTTATAATATGCTGATTTTATTTATTTCATACAAAAATAATAAGAGTTCCTAAAGTCATGAATTTTTTTAAGGACTCCATGATGTACTCTATGTATAAAAGATATGAAACTTGGAATGTAAAGAAATTTTAAATTATTTACAATAACCTCTTCTAATTAACAAATAAAACTTCCATAATTCCTACACATTAAAATATTTATTCAAACATTATTTTATTCTATGGATGCTTGTGATGTTAAAAACCTCTAAAAAGGATAAATTCTAAATGTTTCAGTAAACTATTATTCCACACTCAATTAATAAATTAATTTAAAAAGAAGTTTATGATTAATTTTATATGAATCAAAATATATAGACAACAAAATAAAAACTCGGCGGTAACATATACAATCATCCACAAATAATAATTTTCAAATAACATGAATAAAAAGACTAATACATTGCATAAACAATGTGCAAACTAATATATTCATGCTTTTGTGCTTTGCTTACATGTGAAAAACAAAAAGATATATCTGTGCTTTTTCTTTGCTATGTCGTTATTTATAACCAGCGGTGCATTTTCTCAAATATAACTGTGGTGCTAACCCGTGCGCATGGGCACGCACAAATCACTATTTTCGTTACTTGGGAACCGAGCTAGCGTTCGGAGTGTCGAAGCCACCGGTCACGAGTTCGAACTCAGTTCGACGCATGATTTTTCCACCGGAAACAGTGTTTTTCAAATATTTTCCAGCCTCTCTCACGTGATGCCATAATGGGATCGTGACGTGCCTGTCGCCTACAAAGTCAGTGGATTTCGGTGATCTTCAGAAGGACGCGATCTTCATATCTGAGTGTAGTTGTAGGTTTGTTTATACACAAGGTGGTGTGAGTGTGTGCGTGTGTTGAGTGGGCGTGCGTGTGTATGAACAGATACTATAACTGTACCCAGATGAGAGGCGTTAAAAAAAGCATTTCCTTACTTATCCCAAGTTTTTTTTACAACAATTTATCCCAAGTTTTTTTGTGACAAATAACACTCGACTTTTGCAACCGCAACGTACATATATCCGCCTATAGTGCATGGGTGTCTAGTGTTTCCTGTAACACCTCTGGTGCTATATTAACTAAAACCTGCCATGTCATCATATGCACTGCAAAGCATTTATGATTAGGTCAACCTTGATGTGCATTAACTAAAACAAGTTTACATTTTATAGGTTGATTGTGTTTCTGGAATGTGTTGTCACATGAAATAATAAAACCCTACTTTCGAATGTATCTCAAATGCTTGATTTATATTCTATGTACTTGAGGTGTAAACCGTGTTTACACTAGTGTTAAGCATAGTATATAAATTCAAGTCCAACCCTAAAAATGATTTCCATATTTGAAGTTGAATTTGGATTTCAAAGCTTATTCCCAAGTCTTGCAATTCAAATTTAAATTCAAATTGGAATGCTATAAAAATGATTTTCAAAAGTCAACCTGGTCAACCAAGGGTACTATTAGGTCATTGACCTAAAAATATCCTTGGATGATGTATGTGATCACTAATAACCAACCAATTAACTTAGAAACCAAATCGAGTTTAAATTCGGTTTCAAAGACCCTTTATTTCAAAACCTAGTTTATCCCCTTTTCTGTAATTCAAAATCTATAAGGAATTTGGAGATACTCTAAAAAGATAGTTTGTAGATCTTGGCAAGAGCTACAAAGTTGGTATTCAAAGTTTTTCAAGTTTCTAAAAAGAATTTCAAATGAATTTAAAAATACAGTTTTTCAACATTTATCCCCTTTTGATTTTAAAACCATAATTCAAAAATTATGCATAATTTGAGAAAACTTTGTATATGAAAAATGTTTGGTTTGACAAGTTGAATATTTCATATTTTTGAATATTTTCAAGTTTTATTGAAAAATCAAAAGTAATTTTAAATGATTGTTTCTAGGGTTTTATTCCCCTTTTAAATTTGAATTCATATTTCAAAATCCAGATAGAATTTGAGGATGCTAGTTAAATGAAAAGTGTAGCTCTTGAAAAGTTATGCAAATGATATTTTGGAGATTTTCAAGTTCTTATATAAATTTTGGAGTAATTTGTAATTTCAAACGAGTGGCAATTCTATAATTTTCTTGAACAGCACCGAGACATATCGTCGGCCGCACATGCCATGGCCGCCGCACATGCTTCACCATCGCCGTGTCGCCCATCCATACCTCGCCCTTGCCCTATAAATAGGTCGGCCGCCGCCTCTTTTCTTCTTCTTTTCTCCCTGCCGCCGCCGCCGACGACCTTGCTCCGCCGCTCCAATTCACCGCCGTCGCTCCACAGTTGCTCAATTGCTCTTGCCATGAGCTCTACCTTTACCTTGAGCTTCCCCTGAGCCAGTTCCTGCCCGCTCTCGCCGTCTGAGCTGCCCGCACGACGTCGTCTTCCTCGCGACCGGTCGCCGAGCCGCCGCGAGCTTCCTCGCCGTCCACCGCTGCCAAGGTGAAAAATATATTTCCTTTAACCCTCTCATCATGCTCTCTGTGCTATCCTGCCCCTCATGCGCACCATGGTTCGCTCTCTGGTACACAGGACACGCCGTGACGCCGTCCTTGCCACCGGAGCGCCGCCGCCGCCATCAGCGCCGCCGTCCACAGCTCGACTCAGCCACTTCGAGCCTTCATTAGCGAGCGCGCTAGACCCGTGGTGAGCTCCTACGTCCCTCCATTCCCTTAATTTCACCTCTCTTGCACCGTAGGATCCGGCCGCCGTAGCTCGCCGTCGACATGGCTTTGCCAGCGTCGCCGCGCGCGTGGCTGTTTGAGCTAGGGGCCAAGAATAGCTTCATCTTCTGGCCCAACGCCTTCGAGTTGATGTCCTGCACCTGCCCGTGCACTCGCCGTCGCCGAAAATCGCTCCAATGAGCGTTGCTGCCGTGTCCGAGCTCCGCCGTGCCGCCATGGCCGCCGGCGTGGGTGTCGCCGTCGCTCCGCCGCCACGTTAGCGAGCTCAGTTTGCTCGCCGTGCCGAGATGAGCCTGTAGGACCAAGCCCCGACGCCGGAGACCTCGCCGCCGGCGAGATAGCCGCCGGTCAAGCGCCATCGCCGTCGGGTCAACGCGGGGAGAGAAAAAGGATTTTCTTTTTTCTTTTTTCAGAAAACATTTTAAATGCTGTTTTCTTTAGAAATTCATAATAATTCATATATAGCTCTAAAAATTCTAAAAATTTTTGTGTATGTTCTTTATGATGTCATCTACCTAGAAAAAATATTAAATGCTAAATTTGTGTACTTTTTGCATAAGTTAAAATTAGCTCTTTTAATTAAAAAATGGACATTCAATGATTTTTAATAAATAAAATAATTGGCTTTTAATTCTGAAATTTGTTTTGCCATTTAATTAGACCAAGATCTTTTTAAAATAAAATTTTGAGCTCAACTAGATAACTTTAATTTTTATACCTTTATTTAAATATTTTTAATTAATTAATTAACCCCTTTAGTTAAGTTTAATCATTATAGGAATTGTTTGACTTTGGGATTGATTGGTGACCTTAGGTCATTAACCCTAATGACCTTTGGCACTTTAATTAATTGTTTGCGCTTACCTGGATCATGTCATTAAGGCTTAATTAACGTTATTTTATGTGTTTAATAACTTTCTTAAATAATATAGTTAACCCTAATGAACTTAGTAAGTATGTTTTGGGTGGCTTGCAGCTTTACCGTGAAGGAAAGTTGTACTCAAGCCTTTAATCTGGTTGTGCATCCATCGAGCTTCATGTTTACTATTCAATCATGTTGAAGCATATCATTGTATCGTATAGTTTACGATAACGGAGAGTTTAACGTTGTCGCCCCAGATTCGAAGGAAGAGCAGACTCAGGAGTTGGGAGTTGATCCAAAACTCGAGACCATCTACCCCGACCACCAAGGCAAGCCCCGGATGCATTTAAGCCCTATTCTATTTTATAAAAGTTTTATCGCTTCAGTTATGATATGTTGCATTAAGTAATAGGAGTTGAGTAGAAACCCACCAACTGCATTACCTGTCTTACTTGCATATTCCTTATTACCTGTTCTAGAAGATGCGTAGTAATGCTTAGCCCTGCTTAATTAATTAAGTGTTCAAAAGTAAAAGAATAAAAAAATGAGATTGGTTTTATCTGTTGGAATCATGCTTTTAGTTAATAAATCGAGTCCGAACGGCTAACTTGCATTGGGAACGGAGTCCCTCTATAGTGTTTTCATCTGTTGATGCCCTAGGTCCCGTGTCGATGGTGAACTGGTGATATCGAGAAACTAGAAAATCCACATGCATGAAGTGGTATACGGTGGGCCAGAGTCCCCACGTATGTCATGGAGTGACTTATAGTGGGCCAGAGTCCTCACATATGTCATAGTGTGTTATACTGTGGGTTTAAGTTCCCATGTATATCGGTACACTGGGTCAAAGTGCTCACGTGTATCATGGGTGATATATGGCTGCGGTTATTATCCTGGTATATCGGTTCATCTGATATGCTTAGGAGTTAGAGTCTCCTGTATATCAGTGACCTAGGTCCCAGCTAGGTATATGAAATAGATTCGAATCGCCGTTGCTTCTCGGAGAAGAAGACTCGATCGGTGTTCATCATCGTAGTAACAACTTGAATAATGAGTAAGGTTTATGTGGTAGAACCTCCTAAATCATATGGCCCACACGCATGATTATTGTCTAAACAGACTCCAAATAGCCATGACTGTGTTCCATATGACTTAAAAAGTCTGTCGGGTAAATCCCGAATCATCCACGATTCTCCGAGCAGGATCAATCGTTGTAGAGAGACATTGCAGTATTACAACAGTTTGATATAAATAATATACTACGGAGTAAAACAGCGGAAGACTTACAATAACATAAGTTTACAAACCTCTGAGTTTTAAATATTTACAACCATAAGTTTAAATTATACAAACCATAATAGTAGTGGAGTAGCAGTAGGTAGCCTTATTACAAAACCAAATAGTAAACTCTGTCCAAGAGCTAAACATCTTTACTCGTCGTCGCTTTCCTCAACGACTGTCATGCAGCAGGATGCAAAACACTCCTGCCCAACATATCAGCGGTGCATGCTCCACGTCTTCGACGAACACATAGGCGACACGGTCGAGGCCTATGTCGATGACATCGTGGTCAAGTCCAGAAAAGTGGACAACCTCATCCATGACCTCGAAATCGCGTTCGGGTGCCTTCGAGCCAAAAACATAAAACTCAACCCCGAGAAATGTGTCTTCGAAGTGCCTCGGGGCATGCTCCTCGGATACATCGTCTCCCAGCGCGGGATCGAGGCCAACCCCGAGAAGGTGGCGGCCATCATGCGAATGGGGCCGATTCGGGATCTCAAGGGCGTGCAGAAGGTCACGGGCTGCCTCGCGGCCCTCAACCGTTTCATCTCACGTTTAGGGGAGAAGGCCATGCCTCTGTACCGCCTCTTGAAAAAATCCGAGCGATTCACATGGACCGCGGAGGCCGAGGAGGCTCTCGACGAACTCAAAGGCATGTTGACATCTACCCCGATTCTCGTCCCTCCTCGACCAGCGACGTCGACTGAACCGCCCGAGCCCCTCCTCCTCTATGTCGCCGCAACCACTCAGGTGGTCAGCGCGGCCATAGTGGTTGAGAGGCAAGAGGAAGGGCACGCCTTGCTCGTCCAGCGGCCGGTTTACTTCGTCAGCGAAGTGCTTTCGGAAACAAAAATCCGCTACCCACAGGTGCAGAAGCTGCTCTACGCCATCGTCATTACACGTCGCAAGCTCCATCACTACTTCCTCAGCCACCCGGTTACCGTGGTATCTTCGTTCCCCTTGGGGGAGATCATCCATAACCGGGAGGCCGCTGGAAGGATTGCTAAGTGGTCGGTCGAGCTCATGGGCGAGACCATCACCTGCGTACCGCGGAAGGCCATCAAATCCCAAGCGCTGGCGGATTTCGTCGCTGAGTGGACCGACACTCAGTTGCCACCAGTTCAAATCCAAGCCGAGCTGTGGACAATGTACTTCGACGGGTCGCTCATGAAGACAGGAGCAGGCGCGGGCTTGATCTTCATCTCACCCCTCGGAGTCCACATGCGCTACGTCATTCGCATCCACTTTGCCGCTTCTAATAACGTCGCGGAGTACGAAACTGAAGCAAATGTTAAACAGATACAACAGAATATAAAGATAGCACAATCTCGTCAGAAGAGTTATGCGGACCAAAGGCGTCGACCATTGTGTTTCAATAAGGGAGATCATGTGTATTTAAAGGTGTCACCCATGGAAGGAGTTACCCGATTTGGAGTCAAGGGTAAGTTAGCACCTCGATACATTGGACTATTTCCAATTATAGAAAGATGTGGACAGTCAGCATATCATCTGCAATTACCTGAACAATTATTGGCTGTACACAATGTGTTCCATGTGTCCCAATTCAAAAAGTGCCTCCGTGTACCAAATAAAGTCATTAATGTTGAAGGTATTGAACTTGAACCTGATTTGACTTACTCTGAGTATCCAATCCGAGTTTTGGATCAGAAGGATCGTGTTACGCGAAGCAGAATAATCAAGTGGTACAAGATACAATGGGATCAACATTCAGAAGAAGAAGCTACTTGGGAATCGGAAGATTATCTATTAGAAAACTTCCCGGAGTTTTATGCTTCTATCTAAGTGATAATCTCCTCTACGAGTTGTAACTTCTCTATGTGAGTGGTACAATTCCTTTCCTTTATAAACCAAGTTGAAGTGTGTTTTCCTGGCACATTTCCTTTTCCATTACTTCACTCAAGGCTTTAAATCTCGGGACGAGATTTCTTTAAGGGAGAAAGGCTGTAACACCTCTGGTGTTATATTAACTAAAACATGCCATGTCATCATATGCATTGCAAAGCATTCATGTTTAAGTCAACCCTAATGTGCATTAACTAAAACAAGTTTACATTTCATAGGTTGATTGCGTTTCTGGAATGTTTGTCACATGAAATAATAAAACCCTATTTTCGAATGTCATTGCAAATACTTAGTTTATACTCTATGTACTTGAGGTGTAAACTGTGTTTACACTAGTGTCAAGCATAGTGTATAAGTCTAAGTCCAACCCTAAAAATGATTTCCATATTTGAAGTTGAGTTTGGATTTCAAAACTTATTTTTAAGTCTGGCAATTCAAATTTAAATTCAAATTGGAAATGCTATAAAAGGTTTTTCAAAAAGTCAACTTGGTCAACCAAGGGTGTCATTGGGTCAATGACCTAAAAATGTCCTTGGATGATGTTTGCGATCACTAATAACCAACCAATTAAGTTAGAAACCAAATTGAGTTTAAATTCTATTTCAAAAACCCTTTATTTCAAAACCTAGTTTAACCCCTTTTCTCTAAATTAATAATCTATAAGGAATTTGGAGATACTCTAAAAAGACAGTTTGTAGATCTTGACAAGAGCTACTAAGTTGGTATATAAAGTTTTTCAAGTTTCTAAAAGGAATTTCAAATTAATTTGAAAATACAGTTTCTAGCATTTATCCCCTTTTTATTTTAAAACCATAATTCAAAAACTATACATAATTTTGGAAAATTTTGTATATGAAAAAGGTTTGGTTTGGAAAGTTAAACATTTCATAGTTTTGAAGATTTTCAAGTTTTATTGAAAAATCAAAAGTAATTTTAAATGATTGTTTCTAGGGTTTTATTCCCCTTTTGAATTTGAATTCATATTTCAAAATCCAGATAGAATTTGAGGATGCTAGTTAAATGAAAAGTGTAGCTCTTGAAAAGTTATGCAAATGATATTTTGGAGATTTTCAAGTTCTTATATAAATTTTGTAGTAATTTGTAATTTCAAACGAGTGGCAATTCTATAATTTTCTTGAACAGCACCGAGACATATCGTCGGCCGCCATCGCCGGCTTCTCATCGCGCGCCGCCGACCACCGCCGCACCTCCTCGACCGCCAGCACGCTCATGGACACGCAAAACTTCATCTTCGTCGTGCCGCCAGTCCAGATGTCGCCTTCGCCCTATAAATACCGTCGCCGTGGCCGAGTTCTTCTTCTTTCTTCCTCCCGCCGCCGTCGCCGACGACCTCGCTCCGCAGCTGGAATTCGCTGCCGACGCTTCACCTCTGTCCGATTGCTCTTGCCCACAGCTTCGCCACATCCTCACAGTCATTTTGGGCTAGTTCATGATTACTCTCCTCGCTTGAACCACCCGCACGCCGCCTTCTTCTCCACGGCCGGCCAGCCGAGCCACCGTGCCATCGCCGCCGTTTGCCGCCGCCGGAGGTGAAAATATATTACCTTTAACCCCTCTATCCGATCATCCGTGTTCCACTGCTCCTGATGTGCACCTTAGTTTGAGCAGCGCATCGCCGGAGACCGCCGTGACGCCGTCTTGCCATCGGAGCGTCGCCGCCGCCATCAGCGCCGCCGACCGCAGCTCAACCCAGCCGCTCCGAGCCTCCATTAACGTGCGCATCAGCGCCGTGGTGAGCTCCTGCATCTATCTGTGCCATCAATTTCATCAATCTTGTATCGTAGCCGCCGGCCACCGTGGCTCGCCGCCGGCACGGCCATGCCGCTCCGCCGCGTGCGTTGCCGCTTTGGCTATGGACCGGGAGACGGTGTCATCTTGTTGCCAAATACGCTCGCCTGAGTGCCCTGCGTGAGTCCGTGTGGTCGCCGTCACCGAAAATCGCTCTGGTAAGCGACGCCGCCGCGCCCAAGCTCCGCCGCACCGCCATGGCCGCCGGCGTGGGTGCCGCCGCCGCCCCGCCCCGCCGTTATCTACCTCAATCGACGCGCCGTGTCGAGATGAGCCTGTAGGGACAAGTTCGGTCATCGGAGACCTCGCCGACGGCGAGGAATCACCGGTCAACCAACGGCGGGCCGTCGGTCAGCACGGGAGTACTGTGCCGATTTTCTTTTTCTATTTTCAGAAAATGATTTAAATACTATTTTCCTTGAAAAATCATAGTAATTCATATATAGCTCCAAAAATTCTAAAAATTTTGGTGAGTGTTCTTTATGATGTCATCTACCTAGGAAAAATATGAAATGATAAATTTGAGTACTTTTTGCACATGTTAAAATTAGCCCTTTTAATTGAAAAATGGACCTTCAATGATTTTTAATAAATAAAATAAATGGCTTTTAATTCTGAAATTTGTTTTGCCATCTATTTAGGCTAAGAGCTTTCTAAAGTAAAATTTTGGGCTTAATTTGATAACTTTAATTTTATGCCTTTATTTTATGCTTTTAAATAATTAATTAACCCTTTTAGTTAAAGTTAATCATGATAGGATTTGTTTGACTTTGGGATTGATTGATGACCTTGGGTCATTAATCCTAATGACCTTTGGCACTTTAATTAATTATTTGCGCTTACCTTAATCATGTCATTAGGGCTTAATCCACGTTATTTCATGTGTTTAATTAATTTCTTAAATAGCGTAGTTAACCCTAATAAGTTTTATAAGCAAAGTTTTGTTGGCTTGCAACTTTATCGTGAAGAAAAGTTGTACTCAAGTCCTTAATCTGATCATGCATCCATCGAGCATCATGTTTACTATTCCATCATGTTAAAGCATATCAATTATCGGATAGTTTCCGTTAACGGAGAGTTAACGTTGTCACACCAGATCCCAAGGACGAGCAGATTCAGGAATCGGGAGTTGATCCAGAGTTTGAGACCATCTACCCCGAATACCAAGGCAAGCCCCGGATGCATTCAAACCCTATTCTGTTTATAAAAGTTTTATCGCGTCAGCTATGATATGTTGCATTAAGTAATAGGAGTTGAGTGAAAACCCACCAATTGCATTACCTGTCTTATTTCCCTATTCCTTGTTACCTGCTTTGGAAGATAAGTAGTAACGCTTAGCCCTGCTTAATTAGTTAAATGTTCAAAGGTAAAAGAATAGAAAAGATGAGATTGGTTTTCTTGTTGAAATCTTGATGATAGTAATAAATCGAGTCCGGACGGTGAACTTGCACTGGGAATGGAGTCCCTCTGTAGTGTTCTCGTCTGTTGATGCCCTAGGTCCCGTCCGATGGTGATCTGTTGATATCGAGGATTTAGAAATCCACATGCATGAAGTGGTATACGGATGGTTGAAGCCGTGTATATCATGGAGTGACATAGCGTGGGGCCAGAGATCCCATCTGTGTCATAGTGTGTTTTACTGTGGGGTTTAAATTCCCATGTATCTCGGTACGCTGGGCCGCAGAGCTCACGGATGCCATGTGGTGATATACGGCTATGGTTGTTATCCCGGTATATCGGTTCATCTGGGGTGCATCGGAGTTAAAGTCTCCGGTATTTCAGTGACCTAGGTCCCAGCTGGGTATGAAAATGGATTCGAATCGCCGTTGCTTCTCGGAGAAGAAGACTCGATCATTGTTCATCATCATAGTAACAACTTGAACAAAGATTAAGGATCAATAATGAAGTTGGTTGATAATGGGAGCTAGCCCAAGCAACCTTTTCTTTTTGTTGAACTTATCCGCAAAATTTCTTATCTCCTACTGACCTTACCTTGTCCCTCTAGCCTGCATTTCTTGAGTCTCCACCCCTTTTTTTTCATCGGGTCAGTCTTGTTGAGTACTTTTGTACTCAGGGTTTGTTGAACCCTTGTTGCAGGTGAGCTTCATGGGCAAGAGTGTTTTGCATCCTGCTGCATGACAGTCGTCGAGGAAAGCGATGACGAGTAAAGATGTTTAGCTCTTGGACAGAGTTTACTATTTGGTTTTGTAATAAGGCTACCTACTGCTACTCCACTACTATTATGGTTTGTATAATTTAAACTTATGGTTGTAAATATTTGAAACTCAGAGGTTTGTAAACTTATGTTATTGTAAGTCTTCCGCTGTTTTACTCCGTAGTATATTATTTATATCAAACTGTTGTAATACTGCAATGTCTCTCTACAACGATTGATCCTGCTCGGAGAATCATGGATGATTCGAGATTTACCTGACAGACTTTTTAAGTCGTATGGAACACAGTCATGGCTATTTGGAGTCTGTTTAGACAATAATCATGCGTGTGGGCCATATGATTTAGGAGGTTCTGCCACAGTTTAAGAAGGAAGTTGGTTGATATTTTTGATCTTGAGCAAGACAGCTTTTCTTTCTTTCAAACTTTTCTGCAAAATTTCTTATCTCCCGCAAGCCCTACCTTGTCCCTCTAGCCTGCATTTTCTGAGTCTTCACCCCTCTTTTTTGTCGGGTCAGTCTTGTTGAGTACTTTTGTATTCATGGTTTATTGAATCCTTGTTGCAAGTGAGCCTCATAGGCAGGAATGCTTCGCATCCTGCTGCATGACTGTCGTCGAGAAAAGTGACAACAAATAGGATATCTCGCTCTTGGGCAGAGCATATAATCAAGGTTGATGTAATAAGTTATATGGTTATTCCACTGCTATATGGTTTGTAATAATCCAACTTATGGTTTGTAAATGATTTGTAAACTTATGTTATTGTAATCCTTCCGCTATTTTACTCCGATGTGTATTATTTGTATAAAATTGTTGTAATACTGCAATGTCTCTTTGTAATGATTGATCCTGCTCGGAGAATCATGGATGATTCGGGATTTACCCGACAGACCTTTTAAGTTTTATGGAACACATTCATGGTTATTTGGAGTCTGTTTAGACAATAATCATGCATGTGGGCCATAAAATATAGGAGGTTCTGCCACATTTTCTCACATGCTTGAACACTTTCTTGTGAAGAACTTCTAAAGAGGGTGTTTGTAGCCTTTGCATTCCACTTCATATTGTTTGGCTCACCGCCAACCAAGTAATCAGAATCCTCAGGTTTTGGAAAGCATTGTGTGGAATCTCTATAAACACCAATGTCTATGGCCTCTAGGTAGGCTTCCATACAAATTTCCAATGAGAAAAATCATCGCCTTTGAACACGAGAGGAGGGCTCACCACTAGACATATTATTCTAGATGGTAGAGCCTAATCTGATGAGTACAAGATACCAATTGAAAAGATCAAGATGCTCAAAAGGAAGCTAAGCATAAATTGGGTTAATGACCCTAATCTTCAAAAGAGAATTGTACAGAGGAGGACAAAGAGTATGCCATTCATTCTTTCATAGAAATCTTTCTCATCGCTGCATGGAAATAAAGGCTGCATAACTTCAAAGAGAAAGTTGCTCTTCAATCTTACCGCATTGGTGAATTAGAAACGTCGTTAGTTCGTCTCTAGCTTGATGCTTTGTAATTTTTCAGCGCCTTGCATTTGTATAGCCGGTCTTGTATAGTATCGGCCTCTCCCTTTAAGTTTTTTCCTTTTCATCCATGTTGTAAGAGCAACTCCAACAGCTTGCTATATGACTTGCTATCCTTCACAATTTAGCAAAATATGCAAAAAACCCTCTCCAACAGTTTGCTAAACCGGTTTGCTATCCTTCCCCACTTGCCATCCCTTGGATCCGGGCACGTATATTTGCGCGCGCGTATCTGGGTTACTATCGTGATCTCCTGCTGGTCCGACTGATTTCGCGCGTGTCCGCGGACAATTCTGCGTCCACTTCCCGCCAGCGCCACCTCGGTTCCCACCTCTCTTCGATAAACCTCCACGACCGAGACGTCCTCTTCCATCGCGATCCAATCTGTCACCTTGACCGAGCGACCTCCGTCCCATCTGCATCGAGCGAAGAAAGGAGTCCGCCACCATGAAGGAACAGCGCCGCCGTGAAGAAAGTCCGCTGCCACGACCGATCTGGTATGTACATCATCATCTTCCCCCGTCGATCGATCTCCATGCCTTGTAGATCTCGTATCCCTCCTTCCACCTCTTGTTCAGCTGCTGCTGGTATGCGTGATGGTGTTCTAGGTTTTTCGTTTATGTACTGCTTCGTGTATGTACTGCTTCTAGGGTTCTTCGTGTATGTACTTGTTCTAGGGTTCTTCATGTATGGCTGGGCAACTGGGAGGTCATTGGGAACATGGAGATGCCCTCGAGCAGTGTCTTTGTAAGCCATGGATAGTGTGTTTGTGTAGGATCTTGTTGTTCTTAATGATGTACCCTTGATTGACACATGTGCTGCATATATACAGACGGTGGTGTTTGATGGTGATCAATGATTCAGTATGTTGCTGATTATTTTTTTCCCAATGCATTCATCTCAATTCTATCGTTTACATTATTGTAGACTCATGGAGATGGACGGAGAAGGTTTCTTGACGGATATTCTCCTGAATGGAGAACAAGGCCATGTTGATGGTTTGGATGACCTCACCATTCAAGATACACAGACTACACAAGATGTCAAAGTGGAAGTTATGCCAGCAAATCGTGGTAACAAGGGAACCAGGCGGAAAAAATTTTAATCACATGGAAGACAAAGTTATTTGCTCAGGCTAGTTGAACGCTAGCAAAGATCCGATCCACGGGGCCAACCAAAATCAAACCACATTTTGGGGTAGAATTCATGATTTTTTTGAGAAGAACAAAAAAACTGAGTCTGTGGGGACAGAGAGTTCCATTATGCATCGATGGCTGACAATTCAGGCTCAAGTCAACAAGTTTTGTTCGTGCTATGAGGCGATTCAACGTAGGCATCAAAGTGGACATACTACCACAGACATGGTATGTATGGGGTGTTTAATCTTTTAGCGCAATTTGTTTTGTTTTTAATTGAAAAATTCATACATTGGTTCTACATGTTTCCGAAGCATTGAAGATGTACACCGAGCTAGACAAGGACAAGAAAAAATTCACTCTTATCAGTTGTTCGAACATACTAAAGGGGGAAGACAAGTGGGCAGCCAAGATGGTAGAACTTGCGGAGCTGGAGAAACAAGAAAAAAACTCCAAGAAATAGAAGGCCGCAAAGGTGTCCAGGCCAAGAGATGAAGAAGACACCAACAATGAACAAGCCCTCCAAGATGCTTTTGGTGAAGACTCACAACGAAGGAAAAGGTCAGATGGGATTAAGAAGGTTAAACAGAATCTTAGGCAAGGAAGAGGTGGGGAAGCTTGCTTGGAGGCTTTGGAAAAGATGTGGGCAAAGAAGGAGGAGTCAGATAAGGAGAAAGAGAAGGCAAAACAAGAGAGGTTCATGGCTACACTTGAGCCGTGGGTGACAGAACCTGCTTTTTTTGTTCCTGATTGGACAGAGAAGATTGCTCCACGATAGAAAAAACAAGCATAGAATGTTGGCTATAAAAACATTGCAATTGTTCATGATACTTCAATAAAAACATTTGTCCGCTTACATGGAAATATCATTGTTCAGGTAGATGAAAATATCAATGTTCAGCTAGATGAAATATAAATGTATAGCAAATAAAATATAGCATAGAAATTCATATAGAGTAGGAGTATAAATCTGGATGATGGTTCCACAGGTGCTCGATGAGGTCCTCTTTCAACTGCTGATGTGTCTCCTTGTTTCTGATCTATCTATGCGCCTCAATATATTCTTCAAGTGTACGATGCACTCGACCACGATCAGGTTCCACATTGTCACCACCATAATCAAAATGCTCATTAGGGTCGACCACGAATCCTTCATCTTCCACAATTATGTTGTGCATGATGATACAAGCCCTCATGATCAAAGTCAAAGTCTCAATGTCCCAAAAGCGAGCACCACCACGAACAATGGCGAATCTAGATTGAAGAACCTCAAAAGCTCTCTCTACCATCTTCCTCGCTGCTTCTTGCGCTTTGGCAAAATATTGCCTCTTGTTCCCCTGAGGAAGAGTGATTGACTTGACTAGAGTAGCCCATGAGGGGTATATACCATCAGCAAGATAATAACTCATTGTGTACTCATGGCCATTAACGGAGTACTTCACTTCTGGAGCTATACCTTCCGCCAGGTTATCAAACAAAGGAGACCTATGAAGAACATTGATGTCATTATGAGACCCGGGCATTCCAAAGAAGGCATGCCATATCCAAAGGTCGTTCGAAGCAACTGCCTCCAAGATTATAGTTGACTTGTCATGATGCCCCTTGAACTGACCCCGTTTGTCATATGGACAGTTCTTCCACGCCCAATGCATACAATCGATGGACCCTAACATTCCTGGAAATCCTTTTTGCTCACCCATTGCAAGCAAGCGTGCTATGTCCTTTTCATTGGGATGCCTGAGGTATTCATCTCCAAAAATTTCAACAACTGCAGCAAGACTTACGTAGGCTCTCAAGTGCAGTACTTTCTCCAATGCGAACTTACTCATCTGTCACATCAGCTGGAACCCCATAAGTGAGCATACGCATTGCGGCAGTGACTTTTTGGAAGCAACTCAATCCAAGAACATTGGCGACATTCCTTTCTGCACAAAGTAGTCATCGTGCGCTTCAACAGCATTCATTATGCGTTTGAAAAGATCCCTAGACATCCTGTACCTGAAGAAGATGTAACTAAAGATTAGCAACTCTAAATATTTGAGCACATTGTAAAAAAAATTCATTCAAAAGTTAAAGAGCAACAACCTTCTACGGAATATTTCGGGACCGTATGTTGGATTATTCGCTAAATAATCTTGATACATCCTGTCATGGCCGCCTTCTCTGTCACGGTAAAGAACCCTATGACCTTTGACAGAGCCACCATGTCTTCTTTCTTCATTGGAGAAGGCTTGCACAATTTGAGCAACCGATAATATCAGGGATTCATCATCATCGGATGATGACTCCTCTAGTTGTCTTTGCGCACGGGATCTCTTCCTAGGCATGATTCCTAAACAACAAGTATTGATGATCATGAACTAAACCTAGATCATGCAGAGTCCTATAGGAGACAAGCTCCGCTGATGGGACAGGGAGACTTGGTGGAGTACCTGGGCACGACGGGAGGAGTCGATGGCACCGCAACGGTGTTCCTACGACACAACGGGAGGAGGTCCTGCAGCGGCGCGATGGGAAGGGAGGGAAGGCGTCGGGGGCCTGTTCACGCGATGGAAGGGGAAGAAGTCGGGGGTCGCGATCTGCCACGCGTGCGATGGAAGGCGTCGGGGGTGAGGCGCACGGTCGAGCGAAGGAGAAGGCGTCGGGGTACCGGTCAACAACAGAATCTGGTGGGCCATCCTCTTTGTTTTGATTTGGCAAGTGAGATATAGCAAATTGTTGGAGATGACCTCTTTTCAACTTGGTAAATAATTATAGCAACTTGCTAAAACACAGGATTTGGAAAGTGAGAAATAGCAAACTGTTGGAGATGCTCTAAGTATTCCAAACCTCTGTACAAAGTGCTTTCACCTTTCTTTGGTTTTATAAAGTTTTTAACCACCATGGAAAATTCCTCCCACGATTTTGCATAAAAAATGCCTAAAAATAGCTCATCTACCCTCATGCCGAGGAGGTTGAACTGGGCTAATCTAAAATTTACACACAATTAAAATATAACACTTAGACTATTTCACCCTTGTGCCTATGTGTGTTTCTAACCTACTAGCTCCATACTAATTTATAAAACGTTTGACTTTTTTCACCCTAAGTTTGACCACTCGTCTTATTCAAAAATTTTTGCCAAATATCGTATTTTTGCCATGGCATGCTTTATTAATCAAAGTTCTTCGAGAATAACTTAAATTTGATAATATTTGTATAAATTTTTTGAATAAGACGAGTGGTCAAACTTAACGTATAAAAAGTCAAACGTCTTATAAATTGGAATGGAGGGAGTAACTCACAAAGCTTTGCAATCTAGTTCTAGTTCTATTCTATCATTATAGTTTTAGGAATGTAAATTGGACGAAACTAAATTTTATTTTGTCAAAATAGCTCCATTTTCATCCAATTCAAATAGCTTTAAAAATGGGCTACATCCAAATTGATCCTAGAGCTTCCTTTGAGCTGCCTAGCGTAAGTTCCATAAATGTGCACCAAATCCACTCTACTCACCTAGCTCAAGCTATTTATTCGTGCCCCCCCCTATAGTACAACCTAAGAAAAAAATAAAGTTTTAAACTCTGGTGTCTCTCAACTTAAAACAACAATTAGAACTAGTCACCCATCATTTGAAAACCGTAACAAAATCAATACATATGAGTATCAAAAACCATAGATTGCCCATTAATCAATTGCCAATATTGTGGCGAAACTTAGAATTTCTTTGCTAACACACGTTACTGACAATAATTATGTCATTAAACGTGAAAACCGAAATAGGGGACCTAAATGCTTTTATGATAGATTGTTTTTTATTCCATGAGAAAACTAAAGGGTTAGCGTGAGGAACGTCATTTCTTTGTCACGAAAAAGCGTAGTGAAAAGTCAATGGACTTGGACTCATTCAAATGACTCAGCCCAATGTGGTGAGGAAGATTCTTAGTGTCCTCCCAATTGAGAAGTATGAGCACATTGTCACCATGCTGCGTCAAGTTGATGACTTGGGGGAAGATCAATGCTCATGAGTTGAGATGCACATGCACATCAACCCTCAAGATGTCTCTTCTTCTAACAAAGAAGAAAGATATGGCAATGCTAGTCATGAGAAGAAGAGCAAGAGAAAGAACAAAGAAGTTATCATTGAAAGCTCAAGTAATGATGAGAAGATTGTTGCCATGGTGAGAAACACTGCAAAGATGCTGAACAAATTGACCAAGAAGGCATCAAGTTTGACTCAAAAGAAAAACAAATTCTTGACAAGCCAACTCAGATATGAGCATATTACTATTTCTTATGTATAAATAAATTCATATTTTATTTATCGCCATCCTTTGGTAACATGGGCACTCTTCTAAGTCAAAATTTCTGAATTCTTTAATTTTTCTGTTCTTTTTTTCTAAATTGTTTTAGTTGCCCGGGATTGCTTTCCTTTTGGTGTTTAAATTGTTACATGCTCATCAATATGTATAATTACTTAATTTTTACAGACGTCTAAAATAGACGGCCAATGGTAGGGCTTATACATCATGAAGCGATACAAAATGAATGTGAGTTAAGCACTACATATTTAGCACACATGCATTTCATGTTTAGCAGACTCTAATTAGTACAAAAGATAAGGAACTTGTGTGACCAAACCATGTTCAAATCACATCTTGTCTTACCAAAAACAGATCCCACCACACAAGCTACGCCATTCTAAAACTAGAACCCTCTGCTTCAATATCAAGACAGCTGCAAAATGCACCCACCATTTTACAATCATTCATGCCGCAACACAAACTTGACCTCCAAACTTTCCTAAGACCCTGCAGGCTAGGTAAGCACCACCTATGTTGTAGGGCTGTGGGATCCGTCGACGACTCAGCCGGTGCTTCCATGCTGTTGCCCTTGACATCTTTACTCCGCCATTCCTTCACTTTTCAGGACACAAAACAAGTTTTACATGATCTGCGGCTATTGCTTCCTTCCACCCTGCAAAACACAACCAAGTTTCACTACTGAGCTAAATAAGGAAGAACCATAATAAACTTTCCTAATTAAAAAGATATGAATTATTTTTTTACTCTAATGCAAATAAACATAATATGCCAAAATGATGTTGTCTACTTTTAGAATGGCATCAGTTAACTTGAGCACTTATCTTTTCCTCAGAGATTCATGTAGAATAGATAGATGATTTCCTGTGTTCTTTTTTTAAAAAGGAAGTAAGGAAAAGAACTGCTAGGTCAAGTTAATATAATAAAATGAACTTTGTTATGTAGAGGAAGATTTATTGGTTAGCCACACTTCAAGGGTGTTCAAATATAACAGCAGCAAGATGTTTACTCTGAGAAAGAAAGGCCGTCGCTTCTTTAATGGAAAACATGGTGCGTTGTAAATGTTCACCCACTACCAAATCTGCACTGCAGTAGGTTGAATAACTGATTTCATCTGTAGTAACACTGGAGTGAAAATGGTTCTCAGCTGCTGGCGTACTATCACTATCACTATGAGGAATGCCTTCATTTCTGTTACCCTCATGGGTGACAGGTTGCATCACCTTGACTGATGCATGTTTCACTGTCTTTGAACTGGGAGGGAGTGTGTCATTCTTGGAATGGAAGTCCTGCAAGTGTTCGCTACAATCTTCAATTGCAACACTTATAGATCCTATTAGCACACGAGAGTTTTTGCTAGGACCCATGCCATGTTCATCTACATCTAACTCATGTTTTTGGCACTGTTCTTCAATCTCAGATTGCAATTTCAATGTGCAAGTTTTGTTTCTACTTGGCACAGAACAGACATTTGGATCCTTGTAATTTGAAGGCTTCACAAAAGCTGGATGCTTTGAGGTAACTACAGGACCAGGTACAATGCTATTCTCAGCAAGCCTCTCTGTTCTGCCTAAATGACGCCTTGAACCTTGTTGCTTTAATACAACACCTTTATCCATTTCAGGCCCCAAATCACAACTGATATCTTCTACTGATAGGTCCACATTAAAACCATTGTCACTTTCTGAAGTAATTGGTGCTGGAAATTGAAGATACTGTGATTCTTCTTGCTCAGAACGTAAATGACGTCTTGAACCTTGTTGCTTTAATACAACACCTTTATCCATTTCAGGCCCCAAATCACAACTGATATCTTCTACTGATAGATCCACATTAAAACCATTGTCACTTTCAGAAGTAATTGGTGCTGGAAATTGAAGATACTGTGATTCTTCTTGCTCAGAACGGTCAGGACCAGAAACGGACTTGATACTTTGAATGGCAGTAGAACATGTCACATCATCCATGATTTCGGGGGACTGAACTGTCACATCCTCATCCTTGAGGTTTTTTAACCTCTGTTCTTTCTGCCTAAGTTTCTTCATCCGCTTCCTTTCCATCAGTTCGGCTTGCCTTCATGATATAGAAGAAAAATAAATTCCACCTCAAATTTGAGCCAAATGATGGCATATTTATACAAGAAATAAATTAACTTAATATGGTTTGCTAGCTTTATGAATTTTATAGTGCACTCATAGTGGTTAACCTTTTCTGAGCAGCTTCCTCTTCCTCCTCCAGAATCTTCTGGCATCTTAATGCTTCAGCAGTCTTATCAGCACACCATGCTTCAACCTGTACTTCGATTTGCAGTACCAGAATAAATTGATCAAACTTATACATAAAAGGGTAAATGCAAAATATATTTTTTCACAACAAAAGTACTATCTTACCAGCTTTTGTTCAAGCATGTAACTAACACACGAAACAACATTTTTCAACTCAGTTGCAATTTTGTCTACCTCTCCGTCAAATAAAAACTTCTGTATACAAGCAGCTGTATTTGTGCAAAGAAATGTTTTCTCACTTGCTTCATCGAGCAAGCTAAATAGTTCATCCGATGACACAGGCAGATGCAATGAAGCCTTTGTTTGAATCAGATCCTGTACATAGAAGAAATGGAACGTATGATGCTGGGTTCTAAATGCACGCCATAGGTCAGGAAAAGGTAATTCAAAAACCTTACCAGAAGCTCACTGCCAGCTCTGGCATATGCCATTGGCAAGGAAGCATACCCTGGTTTACATATCCATGATGATAGTGCTGTTAAAACTGATGAACCAGTTACACCCTGAAAATGTATTTATATTCCAAGTTATTGATATGAAAGGGAAACAGGTTATGCCGCATATTATCTGGGAAAATTAAATTAACAATTTGGTATTACAATACTTACCTCTATAACAACACCTGTCAAGGACAAAATTGTGCTGGCATCATCCACAGTCAGCTAAAGAGAACAAAAAGATTCCCAAGCTATGAGCAACGTTTCGGCGCAGAACAAAACCAAATTGTAATCTATAAAGGGATACTTAACTAAACAAGATAATGCAATAATGTAGATATACTTCATGATTCAAGGATAAATGCAAAAGAACTAGACTGGAAGTTGTAGAAACACATGCATATCCTTTTACATGAAATGTAACAAGGATACGATGCGCACAGTTTTCTTTAGAAACTTAATAACAAATCTATAACCTGTAAGCCAGTTACTTCAAATAGAACATAATACGTGATCAAGCTTAGAGTAAGTTAAGGAAATTGGCAAAGTAAGAAGCAATTTATTAAAGATACTTACTTTATTCCAGAATGCAGCGAGAAGGTCTCTATTCTTGGGAAAATCCTGCAGAGCATGAATAAATATGTCATGCCAATGTATGGCAACATGATGGAGGAGCAATTTCATAGGGGAAAAAAATGACTATGTGAAACAAATGACGTTCAGTATGGCAACAGTCAACAAACACTACTCCACCATCGCTTATAGTTGTATACCACTAAAATGTTTAAACTAGTATAACTCAGGAAAAAGTTTAACACTACACAGGGACTAAAGTCTTTCAACCATTCAAGATAAAGGTTAGATTTCGTGATTACTATTAGGTTGTTGTGCTAAACTTTCTATAGATTATCAGACAGCTGAGTCCTGAATATCCCAAATTTCATAAAAGTGAAGTCTAATTTTGAATGGTCATACTATATCTGACGTGGCCTCATCATAGACGTGGGTAGCCAACTAGTGATTTGTCTGAAACTAATAAAAAAAAGTTCTTCACACAAATAGGTGAACCATCCAGTCTTTTTTTTCTTGAATAAGTAGGAGAGCCGGGCATGAGTATATTATAAGAAGAGAAGGTGGGAATCTAAGAAGACTCATACAAGCCGGTTAGGGCATGGTTCTTAGAAGAGCACTTATCAGAAACATTGAAGCTACGACCAGCAACCATAACAATCCATAGAAACCACAACTCGGCCAGACTTTCAGCACCATCAGAAAAGGAAATGAATAACAATGAGAATTTTATCTTGGGAAGCAGGCTATTTATCCGCAAAGAATACATTCTTCCAATTCACAACTTGATGCTTGTTAAAAGGATCATGCATATAAAAGTAGAAAGATCTACATCATTGCAAAAACCAGGTACATTGTGCTGAAGCAGTTTGGTGCGATGACTAAGGTCATAGGATCGACTGCTCGAGGCCAACCTCCTACCTTATTAATTTAGAAGACTTGCAGTTCCCCTATAATTCCCCCATTTGTCTATTATGGTAAGTCAGTACAGAATTGGAGGGAAAAGACAAAAGCACAAACCACATACCCTATCTATCTTGAGGGTTCTACGATGAACACGTGTATGCCTCCGGAAGTTGATTGCGGAACAGAATTCTCTCGAACACTTGGTACACTTGTCCAGCTGCACCTTAGGAGGCGAGAACAACGGCCACCCTGGAAGATCTGGAGATTAAAAGGAAGAAGAAGCAGACATATACAGGTTTAATTAAATTGCTGACAAGGGAATTTCTTCTGCTTATCCAGCAACACCTATTGGAGCTGCCATATATCACAACGGAAACGAAATACCAGTTTTCAGATGGGACATGGACATACATTTCTCAGTCTCACCATTTGCCTTTGCAGCAGCCTGTGCAAGGGCAGCAACAGCGTCCGGGATTTTGAGGGGCTGGATTTGGCCGGAGGTTTCTGCACTGTCCTTGCTGGAAACATGGTTGGGTTTCCTGGACGCGTTCATCTCCGACTGCAAACAGGGGAGCGGTAATTTTTGCAATCAGTCAAAGTAACAGTAGGAATCATCACATATATACTTGTAACTGGACCAGATCCGAATTCACATTAGGCCATTAGGGTTTGGAGCGCTCGGTTTGCGCACAGCGGGTAAGGACGAGAAGGGGGGCGGCGGGCGTACCTGGCGGGTGCTCGTCGCCGGCCAACACCTGCAGAAGGGCGGCGGCGCTCGACCAGTCGTCGCCGCAAGGAAGGCGAAAGAAGGGAGAGATGAATGTGAGGGGAGAAACAAAATGACGGAGGTGACACGGACGCCGATGGATCCGTTCAGGCGTGCGTGCGTGCAGGGGGCTTTTGCATCCGCCGTCGTTTCCGATATGACGAGCGAATGAAGACCCTCGGTTGTCTTTTCTCTTCGCAAATCCATTCTCACGGACGTTCGCCTGCTTCCTGTTCGAGCGAACGAATCCGACCGTGCTTTTCTTTCCTTTTTCGTCCCGCTCCCTTCCTTTTTTTTTTTACGTTGGCCATATATTTCTTCACTGTTCACGTACCACTACAGTTGTCGCATGGCTTGGATTGAACGTTCGGATTACCTGTGCCCGATTTTCTTTGTTTGTTTCTTCTTTCCATTTTTATTTCGTTTTTCTATTATGTGATTTTTATTATTCTTTTTTAATATTTTTATTCTTCTTTTAATTTATTTTAACTAATTCTTCTTTTTTTTAAATACAACGACATGCAAGAAATTTTTTTACCCTTTTTTACTGCAGTCGTTGTATGTATAAGTTTTGTAGATATTGTGGTACCTAAGTTATACATAAAAATTATGAGTATAAGTTATATGTAATTTTAACGTTATAGGTTATATGTTTTGTGTAATAAGTTATATTATAAGTTATATGTATAACTTTGTGACGTTAAAAATTACGTAAGTTATATGTATAAGTTATATTTAAGTTATACATATAAGTTATAGATGGAAGTTATACGTCTGGTCTTTTGTAACTTTTTTCTTTTACTAAAAATAGAAAATTTTTAAAAAAGAATTGCGGAAACATTTTTTACTAAAAATAGAAAGTCACGGAGCTGTCTGAAAACATTCGCTAGTTAGGCTTCCTGGTGAACGTTCGTGAATTAGCTATGCCTTTTTCTCTTCCCTCTCTTTCAACAGACATCATTGGCCCACAAAATGTACCATAGCACGTAGGAGTATCACCTTTCCAGTCAGTCGCGCAAGCCCACAGCGATCGACAAAGATCTGCGAGGCCACGCCCCGCTGGCCAGATGTTCGACGAAATTCCTCGCCGCGCACCAACACTAATCCCTCCCCGTATCGATCTCCAGCCGCGGTTAATTGCATGGGCACCAGTCTGCTCACGTCGCTAGCACTACGGAGACGGTTATGTTTGCGTCGGCTCCGACCTGGGCATTGGGATTGGTGCCTGGCTGCCGGACGGCACTGGGCCGATTCGGCAGCAGCCGCATCATGCTTCGCTTGCTTCTGCTGCATGCGCGCCGCCCTGCCATGGCTCATGTACTGAGGTGCTCAGAAGGTTTTATATATTTTTTTTATACAGTTCCCTTTCTTTTTCTTTGCTCTACGCAACTTCACTTGGTAGGTTCGTGATGGCGTGAACAATCGATTGAATTATCCGTTGATTCAATGGTACTTAGCTAAATGAATCATGGTTCCAAATTTACTACTGCATTAGAACCTTTTTTTGGCTGAAATTTGAAAAACGTCTGCTGAGTCTGCCTTGTTCACTTTTTCACTGATTTGTTTGGGAAAAGAAAAACTCTTTGCTGATGAATGCCACTTTTACTTCCATTGACCCAATTGATTCATGCATCTTAGACAAAACGTGCATAGTCAGATTTACATTACCATCTACCAATATACAGTAGTACCCTATATAATATTTCTACATCCTGCAAAGGGACGCTGAACAAAATTAGGTGCAGTTTTCTCAAAAACAACCGTGCACCATTATTATGTCGGTTAACCAAATGCTGCTGTATCTGACATCAGCTGCATCTTCTGTTTGTGCTCCATCTATTGTTTCTACTTTACTCCTGAAAATCTATATCCTAGTGCACATTAAATCCTTAGATTATGCTTATCTAATCACAAGAGAATTACTACTAGCTAACACTACTGTTTTCAATTTTCATGGCATCTGCAGCAACATACATACTAGTGTGCATACTGTACATCACTATTACAGTAAGTTCAGCTCGCATGGGAATTCCATTTCCAGGATTTACTTGATGGGGTTGCCATAGCCCGTAGGATGTCGAGCGATCTCCACTCGGCATCGGACGTGATCGCCGGCCGCCGCTTCCTCTCCAGGCTGCAGCACCTCAGCGCCAGCTTCATCAGCTTCTCGGCCTGCACCTCCGGCCAGGGCCCGGCGGACGCGTCCAGCACGCTGTGCACGGCGTCCATCTTCACGGCCTCGCGCGCCTGCTCCGCGATGTTGAGGTCCAGCATCCCCGTGAGCATCTGCAGGATCACCATGCCGAACGCGTACACGTCCGACTCCGTGGTGAGCTCGCCGGTCATGAAGAACACGGGGTCCATGTACCCCGTCGTGCCCATCGGGTTCGTGCGCCGGCTGATGGTCTCCTCCTCCAGCGGCTTCACGTGAACCGCCCGCGCCGTCCCGAAGTCCCCGAGCCGGCTCCCGTTGCCGGCGTCCAGGAGGACATTGGTCAGCTTCAGGTCGGCGTGGATGATGGCGTGGGGGCGCCTGGAGTGGAGGTACGCCAGCGCTGAGCGCAGCTCGGCCAGGATCCTGACGCGCTCCTTCCACAAGAGGCCCTTGGAGAGCCTGTGCATGAGCGTGCCGTTGGGGAAGTGCTCGTACACCAGGCCGCACGACTCCGGGCACACGCCAATCAGCCTCACGATGTGCGGGTGCTCCAGTTTGCTCAGCACCACCACCTGTGGATCAGAATTATTCCCAGCAAAAGTTTAATTACTTACTGCAATTTATGGTATGTCATTCCATTTGCGCCGTTCAAAAACTTTGCATCTTATATTATTATAACACATAAGAATTACCTCTTGCTGATACTCTGAAAAACCTTGTCTACCACGAGGCTTTAGCAGCTTTATAGCCACTGACGTGCCACCTAGTTTTCCTTTGTAAACTGGGCCATAGCCTCCTTCTCCGATGAAATTTCTTGAGTGGAAGTTGTCAGTCGCTTTCTCAATTTGCGACATCGAGAATCGCTCAATGTTCTCTGGAATTTGCAGCTCTGGATATCTAGGTTCTGATAAACTCTTCCGCTTCAGTGAAGCAGCCATTTGTCTAGGTGACAAGCTCCTCTCGCCATAATTAGGCTCCTCTCCTTGCAGCTGTTTAAGTTTCTTTTGCAGTCTTTCTATTTCCTCCTGACCAAACAAAATAAGTGGTGCTGAATACCCATACTTATATGATGCACTTGGTGATTTTCTTTTCTTTTTATCATCAGCAATAAGGAGATTCAATACTTTAATGCTATCAATCATTTGGCCAACATTTTATTTTGTTCCATGTAATCTGTATCACCTATTTCTCTGAACCTGCCACCTGATGTTTTCTTACCTATGGTAAGTTGAAACCATTCATATTTGTAGTTAACTAAGGCTTCTTGCTCTGTGTTTAGGAGTACAATCTGAGGAAGGTTGTATTGTTTAACTCTTACCATGATTTTTTCAGCCTTTTCAGTTATATTTCTGAAACTCTGTATCTCGTCAGATTGATAAGCACCCTCTTCAAAAAAGTTTTCCATCTCTTCGGAAGTGGCTGATTCCTCTGTGCCTTGTTCAGTCAATGTTTCATCTTCCTGCACACAATGGTGGAAGCTATCAATCTATTGCACCGACGCTGGTAGACAGAAATTTAAAGACTCCCAAACATAGAACTTAAAATGTCGTTTGTTTCTAAAAGAGAAGAGATTTTGAATGCACATATCATAGAAATTTACCCTAAAGACATAGCTCTCAGAAAGTATATGTACCGTTACTAATTGATCAGAATCATTCGTTTCATTTGACTCCTCATCCATGATTTCGTCTACCTGAAATTAATCAAATATGATAGTACAGCAGAATTAGCACTAATTTTGCATTATATGGCCACAGACTTGTTGGTAGAAATGGTTAGTGTTTTCATGAATGGCAATTCTTCTCTGGAAATTTACTTACAAGATCACTTGGTGGTGTCACATAGCCATCGGATTCCTCACCTAGCTCATGTATAGATGCTAAAATACCCGAGCTCCCTCCATATCCTATATTTTCACTGTGTTCCAGGTGATCATTGCTGTATTTAAATAATTGTATTCATCAAGTAATTTCCAAATTTGGTCCGGAGGTTAATGAAAGTAGGTCATCGGTAATTAACATCGTAGATATCTAGTATACCTTGTGGAGATGTGTTTGCCGTTGAGTACCACCCAAACCTGACAGCACTGGCGAAGCACCACTTGCCTTGACATGCTCCTGTACAACTTGGTTTAGTTTTTCATTCTAGCATAGAGCATTGGTTTTATCTGTATACAGGTTGTACGTAGAGCAGCATATCTGAAGAGATGCTTCCATTGTTTTTTGAATGAGATGTCTGAGGTACAGATTCAGTTCTAACCTTGAACCGATGACGATTCTCTTAATTTTGAGCTTCTTTATCAGGTTCACAACACCGGCAACAGTGTCATCATGTGTAAGGTAATGTGCACTAACCTGCAGTAACACATACTTGTTTACAAAGCATGTTCCCTGACAAATAAATAGCTATCTTTTCACCAAAAAAAAAATAAATAGCTATCTTTATCCTTCGTTTTAGGAGCCAGTTGCAATATTAATTTCACTTTGTGGTACTGCTAATGTAAATTAACATTGCAGGAGGGATTCAATTAGTGTATCAAAGAGGAATGTCTAATTGTCCTTTTCTTCTTGGCTCAGATCACTTTATTTTCAAACACAGTCAGACCACCTTTTTAGTTGTTCTTGTTGTCTGCTGTTTCCTCTTTCCTTTCTCCCGGACAAACCTATGCCTTCTTGGCCTTAATTTAACCTTTCTTTTATTTCTCAGAAAAATCTTTTTTGCTTATCTGTATATAAATAAATATTTTCCACACAGGGGGTTCCCCTACTGTTCTCTCTAAAAAAGCTGAGGAATATCTATGTTGTAAAGGTGTAGATCATTTTTTTCCCACTGACATGCATATTTAGGGTGCGTTTGTTTCAGCTTCAGAATCAGATGAATCAGTTGAATCAGGTGATGAATAGTGAGAGAGGAATAGTGAATAATCAGTAGAATCAGAGCGAGCTGGAGCTGAAACAAACGGAGCCTTACTAGCATTAACAGTTTAGCACCCTACTTAGCATGAAGCCTCTAAATATCTTATTAGTAGAATTCTTTTCCCATATAACCCCAGATAAGCACTGCATGATCTGATGAGGTATATTAATCTGAACTCAAATATAAGGACAATACCTTTCTTTTTCCGCACAGTTTTTTGTATTGTGATAACATATTGACCATTACATTCATTTCTCTGCCTCTATGCATCTCCTTCTCCTTCTCATCAGCGAACTTATATAGCACTCTGCCACCCACTGCAGTTGTTGGATAGGAGAGAATGATTATTAGTACAACTAATGACAACAATAATTGCCTCTGCCCTGCCAGTGCTTATGGTCATCGAGCATAGCCATTAAATTGCTTGTATTTATGGACTGCTAGTGTTTATGATCATCATTAGTTAGGCAATCCTTGTGCTCATGGGCTGATAATTTCTTAGGGTAAGATGGCTATCATTCATCTGCGTCTATCAACTAATACTTTGTAATCCATTCGGTCAAGAAAAAAGTTTGTAATCCTTTGTAGTGTTGGATTCGAGGGCCATATCACTTTGTATTCAGCACGACAGAAAAAAAAAATCAAATGAATGAAAGACAAGTGCATAGGTGACCTTTGGAGCTGTACAAAGGATTTGCTGAAGGATTTTAAAGATCTTACTGAAAGGCATCCACTTGGAGGGCCAGTGAACATGGACAAGAACTATGGTGGCCGTAGGGAAATTGGCAGCAGCCCATAGTATGTTGGCTTTCTCCTTTCTTGAGTTCTTCCCAACTGCGATATGGACCTCTTCCTCATCCATGTTTCTCAGCTTTCTCCCTACATGTACTATCAGGAATCAAGCTAAGATTCTGCTATGCTTTCGCAGTCTGCTTCAGTGGAGCAAGCATGGCCTGAATAACAGAATAGGGGAAAGTGAGGCGGTTACCTTTTTCGTGTCGCGCCACTTTACATCAATCCTATGGTATTTGTATTGGTATCAGCGTCGCCTTTTGCTGCTTATTATTCCTAGGAAGGTTAGCTCAGAGAGAGCCAAGTGACAGCAAGAGGCTGGAAGGGTGGCTTTGGATTTGGTCTACTTCTACTCACGGTGGTGTGCTGCGTACAGCATCATCGGGCACGTCAGGTCAGTATCAGACTACGGGCCCAAGCGTATATAATTCGATTAGAGAAATCCCTGGCTTCAGTTTAGGGAATATTTTCAGTAGCCAATTCAATCAATTTTTTATATATAAAAAGACCAGGTTCCCAATGGTTTGTGGTATTCTGTTTCAGTAATCAATTCTCCGGAGTAATTTCACCATCAATATCTATGATTTGCAATAAGAGAAGGTTTTTCTTCAGCAATGGAAATCGGTAGGAAGCTAGCATGGTGTTTCATACTTTCAGTATGTACGTCCTATGAGTCCTGCCCAAAATTTCTACACCAATACAATACGGTGCAGTATGCCTGTCCTCGGCAACTGACTTTTGATGCTTGGTGATGAGGTTTTCCCATTAGAATATCAGATGGCGATTATCGCATCTCCCTGGCCGGCTATGCGGCCGTGTTTTCACAGCTTCAAAGCGCTTGCTTTCAAGCTGCCCAAGAAATCTCCAAAATACGTCCATCTGGCATGGCAGGTTTGGATTCTGGCGCCCCGGTGAATGGCGATTGGACAATTGGACCTTGTTGTTTCTTCGGCAGTACCTGTCATAGCATTCATTCTGTCAAAGCTGTCAATATTCACGTCAAGATATCTGCTTCAAATTTATCAACATGGACCCAATAGCGTATATACCGGTATCATTCTTCGAGCTGGGTGACGTGGAGATCGAGGCTGAAACTTCTGTGCCCGGTCCACGATGGGGAGACCGCCGGCCACGGAACAGGCGGCCTGCTACCGCCGTCCTCGTCGCCACCGGCGATGGGGACAGGGCCCGCGCCGGAGGACGCCGGGCAGCCACCGCCGGGGTTCCCAGTTTTCGGCCTCTTCTGCTCCGCGCCCAGTTTGGAGGATTGCGCCGCTGCGATGGCCGGTGTTGAGGACGGGGTTCTCCGCACGCCGCCAGCGAGCAAACCCCCGACACCACCGCCCAGTGAGGATGGCGTCGAGGACGAGGTCCTCCGCAATCCTCGTGTGGCCGGGCCGTCCGAGGTCGACTACTCCATAGACGTTGTGGAGGATGTCCCGGAAGACGACGAGGAGGACGACGACCTGGACGCGGGCGAAAGTGCACTCGGTCTCAACGCCTTCCTCGTTAACCCGTTCGCCCCCGCCCCGAGCCCGTCCTCGTCCCTGTCCCCCAATGCGGCGCCTTTCCACCCCGGGAGCCGCACGCAGGGACGCTTAGAGCAACGACGGTGGGCGGACGACAACGGCAACGCATCCGGCGACGAGCAGCCCTTGTCTTACCTGGATGCTGCCCGTCGGGCGTCGAGGCCTGCCACTGCGCCTCGGGAGCGACCGCGGGCTTGCCCGGTCATAGCTCCTGGCCGTGGCGGGGTGGATCGTGAGCGTTGCGGTCCCCAACGAAGACGAAGGCGGCACGATCGACCACACCCCCAGCTGGTGAGCGGCATCCCTGCTCGGCCAGTGGAGGGTCGTGTCCTTGCACGACGGCGCCTCGGACGCCAAATGCGGGACGGGCGACCGGCCACTGGTGCTGTCCCGGTGCGCCCCCCTGTCGACCAGCGGCTTGGGCCGACTCGCCGCGCTACCGCGCTGGACGATGACGGGTGGCAGCACGTGCTCCCCCAGCGCCCTCCCCAGCCGACACGTCTGCCGCGGCAACGGAAACACCATGGGACATCGGCCAGGGCTCATAGCACGCCGCGGCAGTTCCCGGCACACGCCGATGGCCGCTGCTTCAAATGCCTGGCAGTGGGGCATCGCGTCGCCACCTGCAACCTTCCTTGGCGATGCCTCCGCTGCCACAACCTGGGCCACATTACACGGGATTGCAAGAAGCCAAGGCGCGTCGACGAAGTGGCTTCGCGGGTTGCTCGACAGAGGGGTGGCGGTGGAAATGGTGACGGCGGTACCGTGGCTACTGATTCCGGGGGCACGACCGGTGGGTCCATGCTCCCCAACCGTCGTGCCCGCGGTCGCCGCTCAAACCAGCACAGGCGGAGGGGGAAGCAGGGGGCGTCCAGCGTCGACCGTGCTTCCATGGAGTGGCGGCCATGGTCTGCTCGCCCTGGGGCTGGAGCGTCGATCGCGCCCCAACTGAGAAATCACCGTCCTCTGCTGACCCGATGGCCACCTGGAGAGATTTGGCGTGGACTGTCATTCTCGAGGGTCCGCTGCCACCGCTCGGCGACAAGGCCCCGGCCATGCCTAGGAGGCCGCTCCCTGAGCCGGCGACGCCAGTGGCTACCACCGACTTGCAACCTCCGCCTGCCTCTTGGGCCACGATCCTTGATGGCCCACTGCCGCCCCTCGTTGCTGCTTTAGAGGGGCCATCTCCCGGACCTTACACTCCCGCTAGGGAAGTTGTAGCTCCAGCGCTGGGGGCGATGGCGACCATGGTCAGCGAGCAGGCCGGGGAGCATCGTGACTGTACCGCGGCTACGACGTGGGAGGACTCCGCCAGCGTCGGAACGCACGACGGCGAGGACATGCCACACAGCGCGGATTTCCCACGAGGTGTGGTCGAAATCCCCGTGTTGGCCGAGACCGCCACCTAGGAGCGCGGTACGCTGGACGAGGATGACGGAGGCTGGCGCTGCCACCGGGCTCCCCTGTGCCAGCCACCCAGGAGCGTGGCGCGCTAGACGATGACGACGGATGCTACACGCCGCCTCCAGGCTTCCCTGTGCTGGCGTATAAGGACGTTGGTGGGGTTACCCTGGAGCCGACGACGCCGGTCGCCTGCGCGGATTTACAACCTCCGCCTGTAGGGCTTGGGGGCGCGATCGAGGACCAATTTCTCACCCCGCCCCGTACTGCCATGATGGACCGAGATGCGCTGGGCGACGACGACGATGTTGCAACCAATGCGCTCAGTCCTTCGCTCACCGGGCGCATTACGGGGTTTGCTCAGCCGGTGTTGAGGAAGGCCGCCTCACCACTACTGCAGGTGCCCGAAACACCACTGCTGCGGTCCAAGGTCTACGACCCCTCGTCCGGGCTTCCCCTCAGGAGCGCGCGGATAGCGGCACAGCAGTTGGCCAACGTCCTGGTCGCCAGGCGAGGTGAAGCCCTCATCATACAACGGATGGTACAACTTGAGGGAAAGACGACGGCGAAGGCCAAGCAGAAGTTCGAGGCCACGTTTGGTGACGACCCCGTCGACGCAGACACCGAGTCGATGCGGGAGCTCTTCCCCGGCCTCGCACGCCGCGGGCGACGTGGCTCCCGTGCATAAGCATCACCACCGATCTGTCGATCGAAGCCGGTGCACGCTCTCTAGGTTGTCTTTTTTATGAGTAATCCGCTTAGGAAAATGGTACGGGAGCGACGCTTCATGTAATGTATTAACTCTAAAAAACGTATGAAAGCGTGGGTGTAATAACTTTTCTTCTTAAATACAAAGATACGCAAGTCTTTTACGTATTGAAGAAAAAAAACTTCTGTGCAGTGGTTAGGGCGTTGGACCGATGAGCACTTGCAGAAGACACTGCACATGAGATAGTCAGAGATCGACGATAAGAAAAGAGACGACTGAAATGCAAATGCAAGGCACGATGGATTGTTCACGATTACTGGCTTCAGAGGATCCATCCTTCCCAGTTGCTTTCGCCAGTTCGCCACGCACAATTCCTTCTTGTTAGTTTCTTCTGAGCAGATTGCTACTGGCAGCTTTGGTCAGTCGTCTGCAACAGTGACATTGTGCCTTTTGGAATTTCCTGTGCTTTGCACAGGGGTGAGACTTTGACAAACCTGGGCACTGGACACGCCTTTCAAACCAAGATCTTTTTGCCTATCTCAATGACGTTCATTCATCTAAAAGCAGTCAACGAAGCATACATCATTTCTTATGTATGGAAAGGTCATTATGATGATTTCATTAGTACCTCAGGTACTTCTGAATCCTTTTCTTTTTCTTTTCTTTTCTTTTCTTTTTTTCTTCTAACTTCCATATCAGACGCATATCAATGGATATTCTGAATAGCTAGAGGTTCTAATTTGCCCAAATTTGTAACAATAATATTAGTTGCTGTAAAATTTGACATTATGAATTTGGTAGTATAACCAGACAGGCATTTTGCTTCCATTTACCATCTGTCAAAATGCCACCTGCCACATATTCAATATTCACACCAGCGCCCAGTTAACTATTACTCAGAATTCACCACAAGGATTACAACTATGTAATGGCAAGCAGTTTTCATTCCGTAAAATCCTGACTGAGATTAAGCATGTTGCTAATGGAGGAGTTGGCTCCTTGTTTATTACATTTGTTGCATGTATTATAACTCAAAAAACAAGACCTACGTATATGGCTCTATCCTAGTATCCTGTATTTCTTGAAGACATAGGAAAGTTTTTCTTCTTCCTTCTTGTACTAGTGCCTACAAACATGCTATAACATAGAAACACATCTTCAGCATGACAAAGTATGGGCAACAATAATATGCTTCCTAAGGCCATGGTTGAAAAGGATGGAGTCGAATTCAAACTCTCATGATGTAGTTTAGATCTGAACTAAATCCTGAAAATCTAAACTAAATCCTGAAAATTCCCACATCGCCCTCATCCAAACATTTCTATGTTCCCTGATAAGAAAGCAGACGTATTAATCTCCATTTGTCTGCAGCCATTCTTGAATTGCAGAGCGGAGAGCATGGTTAGGCAAAAGATCACGGTGGGATAGCTCAAGGTTTGTCATGGGTGATGTACGGTGGCCACTGTCCAGCCATTCCCTTATAGCGTCGGCTTCATAGGTAAAACCATCTGCAGCAATTAGAGGGTCCCGCATGACATCCTGCAACGCATAAATGCAAATTTCAAACCAGGTGGAACAAGTTCCTGAGAAAATTAACTGATTTGATCTAAATGACTATGGATAAGAAATGGGAAGGAAAAAGTTAAGAGGATTTTTTTTTTTTACTTAAGAAGAAATAGGCACCCAAGCTGCATGCCTCTACGAGGACTTGTATTGGATGGTCTGAGCTATACATGGTCAGTCCTTTAAGAGGAATTTAAGGCAAGAAATTACTCTTGGGCCATGTACAGCCTTATTTTCCTTCTATAATTTATATAAATATATACCACAGTAAGGAAGGAAAACACATTTGCTAAGTAAGGAAGGAGAATATATTTCCTTCTATAAATATTTTGTCATGTATGAATTACCTGCACTATTGGACAAATGAAGTAGGATGGCACACCACCATGGTCTTCTGATAGTGACTTAAATGACAATGAACACAGCATTGTTGAAGCAGAGTTCAACATTGGTTCAAGTACAGTCCAAACCTCTGTTTGCAAATCAGGACGATGTTTCCTTCTTATTTCACAGCATCTCAAACCTACCTGAGCCAACTGCTCAGCATAAATGGCAGGCCAGCCCCCAGCAGATGAATCTAATATTGCTTGCAAACAACCCTTTTCCACTGCCTGTTGCACTTCTTTCAGTAGACCAAATCCTGATCTTCCAGTCAGAAGACGCAGGAGTACAATGCCAAAAGAATATACATCGGATAGGGGTGTCAGATCACCAGAGATAAGGTATTCAGGATCAATGTACACAAAAGAACCCTTTGGGTGAGTATAACGATATAGAGTCGTTGTGCCCTTGAACTGATCAGATAATATTTGGCATACACCAAAGCCACTGAGTTTAGCTATATTGTTTCCATCGAGAAGAATGTTAGATGCTTTTAGGTCACTGTGAACAATGCTATGAGGCTTATTAGAATGGAGGAAAATAAGTGCAGAGCAAATATTAGATGCAATACAGGTCCGTAATTGCCAACTAAGAGGCTTGGAATTATCTTTGCAAGCCAGGCGATCATCCAAGCTTCCATTTGGCATGTACTCATAGACAAGAGCTTGAGCATCTTTGCATGCTCCTATAAGAGTAACAAGGTTTGGATGCCGCACCCTGCTAAGAATCTCCACCTGACAAGCAGAAGGAAGAAAGGTTTTTAACTGCCTGCAAGACAGTAATTTATTTAAACCAACAAAATGTTAATTAATTTTATACTAAATAAAGTGACTATAACTGAGAATTTAACCTCTTGATTGAACTGCGACTGCGTTTGTGTACTTTCAGGATTCAGTTTCTTTATGGCTATTTTTGTGTGCCGAAGAAAGCCCTTGTATACACTTCCATATACACTTTCTCCAATCTTCATTGAGTGGTCAAAGTCATTAGTTGCTTCCTTAATTTCTGAGTAGGAAAGCTCTGTTATGTGCATCATCCCCTCTGCAGTTGCAGTAGACCCTCCTTTCTTTGCATGTAGTTTTTCTGCCTCTCTTAGCGCTTTGTCACGCTGCAACATCAAATCCTTGATGATACGGTCAGAATGGGCACCTCTTTTCTCCAGGACAATTCTTTGCTCACGTTCCCCTTGAATTTTTAAACAAAGCTCATCAGTCCTTATTGTGAGACTCTCAATCTCTTCCATTATTGTTGTCAACTTCTCTTCTAGTTCATTCTTTTTCTTCAATTCTCTCAAGTACAAAATTTCTGAGGCTTGTGCCTGTTGGGGAAAATAAATGTGAGATACAAAGAAGTTTGCTCACTTCTGTAAGTTTTTTAAACAACTGCTATGTTTCTGACAGTGATTTGAAAGTTTGAATGTATGGTAAAAGGAATTTCTCCCACATATATTGTTCCCAATGCAAGTCACTTAAGCCTTTTAAGATATATCGCATGCAATGTAAATGATAACTATAAAGTAAGATACTTACTTTCTGGAAAGCATCATACAACTCTCTTTCCACTTCCTCACGTTTGCATTTTTCTTCATAAGCTTCTCGCCTTGCATTCTCTAACTCCTTGAGGAAATGCTGGAAATTCACACAGGAATCATAAGGTTCCTTGATATTGTCCTTCAAGAGATCAATTTCACACATCACAATTCTATTGAATATTAATTACTACTACATAACTAAGACATTTCTTATGCCCTTTTCAAAAAAGACATTTCTTATGCATAAGAAGGTAAGCTAGTGCTGTTAAGACACTGTGATTCTAGAAATTAGATTTGAAAAAGAGTGATGAAATGTCAGCTCAAGTGGTATGATCTAAAGAAAGTAAAAGCATCTGTCAAAAAAAGAATTTCTTCCACATATATAGACAGTCTGGTTGCATCAATAACTGTACATCATGGACCGTAAGCTAGCAGTGATGCACATTGATCATCATTTACCATAATGCACCGAAATGAGTACCTTCTTTGTTCCTTGATCGTAAGTTTGACATAATTTCAGAACCAATCATTACCTTGCCACTAATGTAGGATGGGTCTGAAGTAGTCCTTTCAATCTGCGATTCCCTGATTGATTTGCATAGCCATGTGTTGGCAACAGACCACATAACTGACAAACTTGCTGATTTTTCTGCTGAATTGTGTATGACCTCATAGCTTTGTCTACATTCCTGCATCTCTTCATGGCTAAGCTGAATGGCTTTCCTAGAGTAGAGGAACAATGGAATTAAATTCATATCAAGGCATGCCTGACTCGAGAAAGTACATTGATGTTTTTCCTCATTTTGCATATGCACAAGGTCTGCAGCCTAGAAACTGCCACTGTAACTGTAAGCACAAAAGTAAAGTATATCCATGGGTCTCCAACCATACCTCCAGTAAACAAGTGTTCCTTTACAGATAAACCATATTTTGCACAATGGATCTGCCTGATGTTCTACAAATCGTGCTTTTCTGGACTTCAGAATCTTCATTTTCCTGAACTCTTGAGACCATGAGTTAGATTTTAGTGAATGAATAGGGAACAACTTATTATTCAGAGTTGCAAATGTGTTGTAGCCATAGAAATGGGTAGCTAGTTGTTTAGTTGAGACCATGAACTCACAAATCTCCAGAAAGCATGTATGAATCTTAAATCCATGGGTCATCACCAACATTCACCATGATTAGAAAGTATTTAAATGTAATTATCGTGCATAGGAATTATAGTAAGGTGTAAATACCACTGAGAAGTTTGCCACTTACTTTGTATAATGCTTATCAGCCGCTGCCCCCATAACAAGTTCGGTAACATGATGCTCAGAAATGAGGTCCACTAGTCCCTGTGCAACATCATCTGATTCAACAACCAACTTCTCAGCATGTCTCTGCCAGATGTACAGTCCAGTGAGTTAAATGATGGACTAGTCTTTTTATACTCTGTGCTATAAATCATGCATAGGTGTGATTGTGCTGCGAATGATTATTGTGCAGTTTTTCCATTTCCAGAATTGACAAGGGGGATATCATAATTGCACAGAATAAGTCGTGTGGCACACCTTTTCTTGTGCACACAAGAGTAGGTACTGGTCCAAATTGTCACTGATTCTTTGTACTTCCATCTCCTTGTGTGCAGCTAGCTCCTGCTCCCTAACCTGGGCTACATGAATCCTGGCACCCACTGCACACAACTTTGGAACATAAACATCAAAAGCACGTGCATCCATATACGTTTAATCAAAATTCTAATCAAGAATCTCGAAGACAATCCTACTATATACACTGATTCAACAATAGAGCCAATGGTGCTGTAACCCCAAACAAAGTTCCCCTCTTTGAGTTAAATTGGGCTATATTGCAGTGCACACAGCAACAGAGTGGAACTCTAGTGCAAGTAAAATTCAGGGAATATTGGACATGAACTGGTCAGGTCAGGTAAAGAAATCCATAATTTTGACTTCCCTCTCAAGTGTCAACAGAGAATGTATAACGAAGCTGTTCGTTTGCAGGAATTGAGGTTTGGAAGTTGGAACACAAAGGTCGGCATGAGAAAACAGTCAACCTATATCATCTCCTAATAACAGAAAGACCTTTTCATCTGCAGTGGAGGCTATAGAGAAGAGGAAGAGGACGATGAGAAACTTACGGAAGGGAAGGAACTTGGGAGACGAGTAGACATGGAGCACCACGAAGGCGCCTTGGGGGAACTTGTGCAGCGCCCAGAGCAGCGTGGCCCTGGACTCAGCCACCTCCCTCCCTACCGCTACGTACACCTTCTCGGCAGGGAACGACGGCTCCGGCGAATCATCGGCGTGCGGCGTGGGCGGCGAGGAGGAGCCGGCCGTGGCGGTAGCCATGTCCGCGTGCTGGAGCTGGTGCTCTGGTCTGGCCTGCCGCCTTGGAATTTTCCCCGGCGTCTGTCGTGTCCTGCCTGCCGTTTCTGGTTCTGGGCCCCTTACCCTTTTATAATGGTTTCTGCCCGCCCAACACGTACAAAATTCATCATGCCGTCTTTTGAAATGTGCCGATCTATTTTCCTGCTTTTTGCGAACCCTTTCCTGCTTTTCTTTGAAAAAAATCAGCAGGGACATTCCTGTATCATCTCTCTCTCCTTTTCTCAATTCACTCGTCATTGCATAAAGGCAAGGATTATGGGGCCATTTAGAGCCTGTTAGGAACGAAAGAATAAAAAACAGAGAAGAGAAAAAAAAGTACAACAAAGAGGTAGAAGTGAAATAGCAAAACAGAGGAATGGAAAAACCCAGGAAAGGGTTGAGATGGCTCTTTGGAACACAGTAATACAAAGTACGGGAATTAACGTAACAAAAATATTAGCAACCATTGGTCCATAGATTCAGTATTTTTAAACTGACTTGATCAAATTTATGAACGCCATTTTACCCTACCATGTGGATCAAGATTAATTAAGTTGTGCCTGATGAAAGAAAATATAAAAATAAGGAGAACACAGGGACTTGTTTATTAATTTGCTCTAGCATTATCCGTGCATGTAAGCTTCCGTATCCCTGCTTCTCTGCTCTCATCGAGAGATCATTTATCCATCCGCGCTGCCAGACTGTTAGAGCGGGGGCGAGGTCGGCGAGCGGTGAGGTGATTGCGGCCAGCGGCCAGCGGTGAGGTGATTATGGCAGAGCGAGCGGCCCCAAATCCCACCACCGCAAGAGGCCCTGTTCATCTTCCAATCGCCGTTCTTTCTATGCAGACCGCAGATGCCCCGGTCGCCGCGAGCTGTGCTGTGCACAGCGATGCCCTCCGCTCACGTGACGCCCTGCAGCCGCTCCCTTTCTCCAGTCTTCTCCGCTTGGCTCCGGCGACCTTCCCCATGGCGGCGCGGTGCGGCGCTCCGCGGGGAACCAGCCGTCACACGTCCTATGAATTTGTTCTAATCGCGAACGCAAGCACCGTAGGAAACTTTCCCTGGGCTCTGACCTCATTTTTCGTTTCCTCCAAAAGTACAAGCAACGAAGCCGTTCCTTTGGAAATATTCCTGTAACATCCTTCGTTCCAAACGGTCATAGACAATTCCTTTCCTCCGGAACTGGTTCTTCCACTTTTCCTTGGTTTTTCCTCCGTTCAAAACGGGGCCTTAGGAGAGCTCCAATCGAAGCTCAAACGCCAACTTATTCATGTCAGAATTAGAAGAGAGTCAATGGTAGCATAGGTTGTCTCAGCACTAATGAAGATATAGTCACGTCATTGAAAAACACGCCAACAAGAAGAACCTTAGACTACCCGCACCTGTAGCTGGAAAGGGGTGCGGTAAAAGCATAGAGAAAAAAAAGCCTGCACCGGTTGTTGCAAAGGGGTGCTGTAAAATAGCGCCGGGGCTTGCAGGCGCCAAATACAGAGCGACGTTGTAGCGTGCGCTACGCGCGGGGCCCGCGCTCGTCCTCCGCGCGTCTCATGCCTATAGAGGGAAACGGGAGAGCAGCGGAGGAGGTGCAGCCAGCAGCCACGCGAGAAGCTCCGTCGTCGCCGGCGGGCGGGCGAGGAGCCGCGACCTCAAGCCGCCGCCGCGCCGGATGCATGAGCTGCTTTGCGCCGGCGAGCTCGACCTCCGTGCGCGAGAGAGGGAAGGGAGAGGGCGCGCGGGTGTGCTCCGCCGCCGCCGGGCGCGCGGGCGAGCTCTGCTGCTCGCCCCATGGCCCTCCCTCGCGCCGGCGACGAAGAAGAGGACGGGGACGTCCCTCGCCGTCGCCGAGAGGGACAGAGGGAGCCGGCACTGCTGATGGGGACGCGCCGCCACCGAGCTCCCACGTCCGACGCCGGAGGTTGCCCCGCGCTCGTCCTCCGCCCGCCTCGCCATGGCAGGGCCTCTCTCCCTCCTCGCTATGGCAGGGCCATTGAAACATCTTCAATTTTTCACGAAGGAAAAATACACAGAATGAAGGATATAATAATAGCCCAGGAGGTCCAAGTATCAACTTATCCAATATCAGTTGATTACAAAGCCATACATCGATTAAAAGAATACAATAGAGGGGTTTACATAATTTATTACATCACCACATGGCGGAATCATCAGAGTATCTAGCATCCAGAGCAGCTGCGGAAGTAGAGGGATATTGCGGAAGCATCGTCTTTCACCATCTTGAGCGTAGGCACGAGACCCTCTAATCCTTTCGTCCTTCGGGGGCGTCGGCAAGCCATCATCCAAACCTGGATCCAAATTTTCAGTACGTTTTGTACTAGCCACATCTCCTACCCTATGTTTTGCTTTTGCTATATAGTATTTGGTGAGATACAAAGGATATAATCAAAGAGGCCTAATATATGGCTGTGGTTTCCTATGCAAGTAGCGATCAATATTATATAATAATTGTTCATCAAGTTTTAATCCATTCCCATCCCACAACACCATACCATCAACCATCATCCTCTCAGCTCACTCATCAACCACGCTCACACGTGGCGGCAATGGACAACTCCCTCTCATCCATGCCTAATCGGCCATCATGCCGTAGGGTAACAACAACAACATCACTCAGAGGGAGGTAGAAGGGACTCATCACACTACTCAAGAGAAGCGTAGGTCATGAAATAGCCATACCGAGGCTGCGGACTATATATAGATTCGAATCAACTTTTCAAAAGGTGTACACCTGTAACCGGCTAATGCCGACCATCCACAAGATAACCATCATTAGCGCTAGCGAACGCCTAGGCTGATAGCAAAATGACCATCTAACTATGGCGGTTCCACCCTACCTCTCAACCCTGGGACACCCCAAGTCCTGCCTGGAGTGGCTGAGAATGTGAAGTCATGTTCCTGCTCTTCGAGGGGCCGATGCTTGGAAGAGGAGACATGAACGTCTCGGAAGGGTGTGGGGTTCCACCCGTACCTTCCTACACTGCATACTCTGAGTAGTAGTGGCAGCGCCCTAGGTAGCTGAAATCATCCTTCCCCGGTTCATCTGGGGCGAGTGGTGCGTATGAAGGTGTCCGTGGTTCCGGTCCTCAAGAGACAACAGGTCCTAGGGGGAACCAGACAGGATATCTCCTCAAAACAAGGCCATCAGTGCCCTCTGCCCCAATGGCATCTCGCTCCGGGGGCCTCGTTCCACGAAGGCTCTCGACCCCGGGATCTCCTCAAGTCACCATGTACCCGCCACAAGTACTCAGATCACAGGGGTGCCCAGGTCGCACCCCCTCGGCAAGACTCGTTCCAAAAGCTCGTCGTAGATCTTGTCCAGTTGACTCAACCCTCACCAGACAACCCTCCCATGCTATATTACCCAGAGACACCCATACAAACACCAAATCCGGCATCCCGAGCCAAATCCACCCAAGTCCACCATCCGCATCATATCTCCAAATATAATGCAAGTGGAATATAAGTAGCATGTACCAAGCATTGCATAGCGTGTCTATCCTATAAGCGGGTGAGCAGGGCAAAGGTTACGACAAGGAAAGGCATACAAGTAATCTATCATGCAATCCTATCATAGCATATCTTAGCGTTATTGCATAAAGTAGAGCACTAGCATTCTATTATGTTGCATGCATAGTAGGATCTACGAGGTTGGGTGGGACGTGGCACCTGAATAGCTGTCACTCAAGTCCTCCCTCAAGTCCTTGGCGCGCTCCTAGTCCTCCTCCTCGAACAACACCTTCGTAGGATCTGAACCAAATGAAAACCAATAACTCCAAATGCAATCATACATAAGCCTATGACGTAGAGCTCATTTTTATGAAAATTTGGACACTTGGTTCATATTTTTCGAAAATCGTATGAAGAAGTTATGAATTTTTGAAGTTTAAATCACTTTCTGAAAAAGAAAAAGGACTGGATAAACCAGAGGCTGACACGTGGCATGATCTGGTTGGTCCACGTGGCACGTGGGTCCAGCTGATGTGGCGCAGTGCTAGCATGGGTGCTGACGTTAGCACTGGCAGGTGGGTCCGGCTGGTGCAGTCGCTGACATGTGGGGCCCACAGTCCTGGTCACTGACAGGTGGGACCCACGGTCAACAGTCAACGTTGACCAGTCAACGATCAACGACGACCGGGCCTTGACCGGGCCTCGGCAGGCCTGGGTAGGGCTGGATCTGGGCCAGGTTGGGCCGGCCTGGCCCGAACACGTGTCGGTCTCTGGGCGTGCACACGTGGCGGTCTGGGTCCCTAATGGGCCTAGTCAATGGAGTTGGCCTGTGCGGACTTGGTCCACGGTGGACCGAAGAGTGGTGCGCTGCGTGGCGGTCTCGGACTGGTCCAGCCGGGTCCACGGTGGACCCGATGGACGCTGTCCACATGGGGCAGGGGATTTTTCCCCATCTTCTTCCTGCTCGCGCGCGCAGGCGTAGCGGCCTTCTCCGGCGGCGAGAGGGCGAGCGGCGGTCCTGGTCGGCGTGGGCTAGGCAGGCGGGCGGCTAGGGTTTCGCTAAGCTAGGGCGGGTCCCATAGCGGCGGCGCGGCGAGCTTGTGGCTCCCCGGCTGGTCGGTGCGTGTGTCGCGGTGGAGTGGCATGATGGCGCTGCGACGCACGGCGTAGTAGGGACAACTTTAGCGCGCGCAATCGCATCGCGAGGTTAAGGAAAAGGCGGTTGCGGCTTCAATTTGGGGAGGGAGGCTCCCTGTCGGGCAGTCGACGACGACAATGGTGCGGATTGCGGCGGCGGCGCGGAGCTCCGGCGAGGCACCAAATTGAGTGCCATCTTCCCTCCGTCTTCTCATTTGGAATAGCTTGGAGCTCCAATACCCTATCTACCGTGGCTAGCGGGGCACAGCGGGGGCGCGCACGGCTGTGAAGGCCACGGCGGTGCTCTGGCGGCCGGAGTCTAGGGAGACCGAGGGCGGCAAAGTGGCGCGCCCCCACGGTGGTCCATGCCGGCTCCACAGATGTTGCCAAAGGCGTGTTCTAGATGAACGCGGAGCTAGCCATCGGGTTAATGAAGCAAGAGGACAACCAGAGCAGCGGGAACGCAACGAAACTCAGGCGACGGCAATGGCAGAGCTGGGCGAGAGCGGCGGTGCTCCCGTGCGTCGTGGGCTTAGCAAGGTTGGGCTGACCTGCGTGTGGGTGTGCATGTACGCCGTGCCCGTGGCAGCAAAGGCGGAGCCTCGCGCTTTCTGCGGGGAAGTTCACGGCAGCGGCCATGGGAACAAGGAACAACAGCAACAGGGGAAGACTACGACGGAAGGTGGGAGCTCACCGTGAGCAGTCCGCTTGATGCCAGTTAGGGTCAATGCGGGCGGTCGTGCGCTGGTGCAGTAGAGGAGGCAGTCGTGGTGACGCAGCGATCTCGCGGCTCTCGAACAGAGCGCGAGGTCGCAAGGCGAGGCACAGACTCGCAGTGCAGCTTCAGTGCAGAGGCTCGAAGCGGGGGACGAGACGTCGTGAAGTTGCACGTCGGTGCAGAGCTCACGGGGACGTGCGGTGCCACGGCACCGCGGCGTGGGAGGTAGCCGCGGCGTCACTTGCCTCCGGTGACCGTGAGACGGCTCTGGCGGCGAGAAACTCCTCTCCTGCCTCTCTCTCTCTTGTCTGGTGGCTGGTGGGGGAAGGCCGTGGGGCTTACCAGAGGCGGCGGGCGTCGTGGAAACCCTAGAGCTCCGGCCGGTGCCCTTTTATAGCCATGGCGAGCGGCGGTGAACAGCGTGGATGGCATATGCCGATCCAGCAGCCAGGGGCACTCACCAGTTAAGGTTAGGGCAACCCGGGGCACAGCACGATGGACGGGCGACGAGGATGAAGCGGTGCGGGCGCAGACGTGGGACGAACAGCGTGGAGCGGCGCTCCCTTTTGTGCTTTGGCCGATGGGACTGCTGGACGGACATAAGTGGAAGCTGACAGGTGGGGCCCACCTGTCGGTGAGTGGAGACGAAGGCAGGCACGGACAGCAGCACCTTGCTGGGCCACGGTGCTTGCTGGGCCACGAGGCCACGCGGGCGAGCGGCCGGTGCGGCGTGGTGCCAGGCCCATGTTGGGCCGTTGGCCCGACTGGGCCGCAGAGAGAGCAGGGCGAGGCGGAGGCCTGGCGGGTGGCTGAGCTGGGCCGGTGCAGGGGCAGCAAGGCAGGCCGGCCTAGTGGCCTTAGTAGCTTGGGCTGAAATGCCCCATTTCCCTTTTCTCCCTTTTGCTTATTCCTGGTCTATTTCTTTCATAGCATTAAACCAAACTAAGTCATGATCCTAATGTTAGAGGTTAGTGACCACGGTGCATACACCATGGTAGGTCCACTAGGGGCTCATGGGAATGTGGGGTCCATGTCCAAGGTTACTGGTACATAAACACATATATATACACATGTTAGCGCATGCGATACTTATACATATACATGCTCACACGTGATATAAAGGTTATTGATTTTATTGTCATCACATAAAATCAATAAGAAGCAAATCATGACTTGTAATTAAAATACAAATGCTCCAACTATCTTTGGTGATACTTGTGCATCTACTGGGTGTTTTCCTACATGAAACTCACCAAATATTGGTATACTTTAGAAAAAAATTTGTTGGTTGTGATTTTCAGTGTTGGAATTTTTAGGGTTGTTACAGCCATGCCCGAGCACCTCCACACGCCATGGCTGTGCCATCGCCGACGCGGGGAGGGACGGAGGCCGTGAGCTCCATGGCCGGTGCGGGGAGGGAGGCAGGGAGGCCCGCGCGCGCCCGCCCACCCGCGCGCCTAGGACCGGCGCGGCCATGGAGCTCACCGGCGTGGGGAAGGAGGGAGGGAGGCGCACGAGCAGTGTGGTGCACGTGCCGGGCCGGGGCTTGCCGGGGATGGAGAAGCCGGGCATGAGGAAGGAGAGGCCGGGCGCGAGGAGGAAGAGGGCGGGCTGAGGCTCGCCGACGCGAGGACCACCGCCGATGTTGTTGCTCCTCGCCGGCGTGGGGAGGGAAAGGCCGGGCGCTTCCGCGCTGGGCTGGTGGGCGGTGGAAACGAGGAAGGGAGTGGGAGAGAGGGGAGATATTATTAAAAAACTAACAAGCGGGTCCCACAGTGGATAGAGTACGCTGTAAAAATGGATGAGTGCAGAAGAATTGAGATAGAGTACACTATAAAGAATGAATATGATAGATAGAGTGCGAATATAGAGTTCCATGAGTACGGGTAGTCTTATAGAGAGGGATGTTATAAAGAGGGCTATGAAAAAAGGTTAGGACCCAAACATCCAACCATGATGATGTGTTGGATAGGTTCGTGTCAAAAGCTCTCAAACCTTTTAGGTTGCCTTGAGAAAGAAAATAGATTTGGGTTTACGAGGATTTAGCAAAAAGTTTTATCAAGGTTGGATTTTTGGATCGTCATAATTTAAAATACACATCATAAACGCATTCAATCTAGTTTCTCTAATTTTGAAATTAATTATTCTCTTTGTTTCAAAATAAATTAAGTTTGAGTCATCCAAAGTCAAACTATCTTGAGCTTCACTGGATTTATAATAAGAGCACCAATATTTATGAAATAGTGTCATTAGTGATACACCATGAAAAATAGTATACATATTTAATATCATATAGTGGTGTTGATAATCTTCTATGTAAATCAAATTTAAAATATCTCTAGGAGTTGATTTAGTGTTTGTTTGGCATGATTTCTTACCAAAGGGGCTGCTCCATCAGAGCCCGAACTGCAGGAAGGAACCAAACATCATAGCTTCTCCATCATACATAAAAACATCTTCGGCTTCTCTCTCATACGTAAGAAAAAAAAACAGCTCCTGTTTCTTTAGGCATTTGGTATAGCTCCTTCAGCTTTTCTAACGAAGCTAGTGCTAGCTGCGCTCGAGCTGTAACCAGCTGGAGTCATGACAAACATGGCCTTGTTTTGAGGCATAGGGAGTAGTTATTTTGCGTCAGTGTGAACTGCCCTTGATCAATTTGTGTTTATCGAATGTAGATGTACGACGTAGACTGCCAAGGTAAGCAATTAGTTCAGCAGATGAAGTGTGAACATACACTGAATTTAATAGTGAAGTCACAAAAAAGGATTTAATTTAATAGTATATTATGTTGGAAACAACGGTACAACCGATGCTTTGCCTATACTTATCAAAGCATGCATCGGACCTCCATTGAGTGTGTACTTAACAAATACTTCATCCGTCTGAATGATGATGATATATAAAACTAAATGATAACTTTCTAAAACGAAAAGAGTACTATATTATCTTTAGTGCTACTATGTATTAGTGCGTGTTGACAATTGACATATGTAACTACGTGTCTCGAAAACCATATTGACGCTCAAAGTAAGCTACATCATATCAATTGCTAAACAGCTAAAAAGCATATAGTGATTACTGAGCACGTCGTCATGAAGGAAGGAAAGGGTCAACCTGCTTGGTTGTCAAATTAAACAATGCAAATATACGCGTTTCCACGTCAACTCTATGTGCTTGTTCAGTTGTTCCATGTCAACTCTATGTGTTGTGAGAACCGAGCTGGTCTCGGACGGCTAGCCCAGCCAGGTGTGAAGGCAGCCGGCGAGGGTTGGATTCACATAACTGACTCTCGTCTCTCATCAGGGAATTTATTTCCGTTTTATTTGCAACATCTCTCGCGTATTACCACAAAGGGAATGTGATGCGTCCGTCGCCTACGGAGTCATGGATGGTCCCGGTGATTCCAAGAAAGACGCGGTCTTCCAATCTGTGTGTAGTTGTAGATCTTGTTTGTACACGCGTGATGTGTGTGGGGTGTGCATGTGTTGTGTGGGCGTGTGTTCGTGTATGAACGGATACTACAGCTGTACTCAGATGAGATGCTTAAAAAAACTCTATGTGTTGTGCTGTTGTATGCTACTGCTAGTGTACCTCCACTACTAGCACGCACAACTAGTCAGAGTCCATGCGATTTATTATTACACTGTTGATATAACAAGTCTAATACAGATGACAAAATAAATGGGCTAATAAAGGGCCTAAGAAGGGAGCAACGCTAGCACCATCGCTATGGGTCGCAAAAAACCCTAGCTAGGCACGCGCGTGAGAAGGCCGGAGGTGCAGCCGCCGCCGCCGCCGGAGGTTGGCATGTCATCTCAATAAATTAAGAAAAATAAGAATAAATAAAATAGAAAAAGGAGGATCCATAGGATCTTTGATTGATTAAAGGATAAGTCAGAGTTTGCTTAGTGGTTAAATCTCTCAGAACTATAAATATAAGGGGTCATGTAGCCGTTGAATCTTAATAAAGAAAAGGATTATCCCTTATCTCCTCTCTCTCTCCCTCCTGCCCCCTGGCCGCCACCCTCCTCCTCTCCTATGCACGTCGCGCCGCCACCACCCACCGCGCCGCCGCCATAGCCGCCCCTCCCACGAGCCACACCAGGGTTGCCACGTGCCCCCCTGTGCATGGCTTGTTATAGCTGGTATCCGGAGACCACTATGATCCTTCAAGCATCTATGGCCGCCACCGCCACCATGAACACCGCTAGGAAGGAGGAGTTCGAGATCTCCATCACCAACGCTTGCAAAGACTTCCGTGACACGATTAACTATTTTGGACAGGTAATAAAAACTTTTTGCTAGAGCAACAGACCACAAAGATCGAATCAGATCGGAACGCCGGGCGTGCCCACGACAACAACATCACCAATGATGCAGACAACAATCAGATCAACTCCATCAACAATACCATTACTCAGGACAACAAGGAAGAGACAACACGCATCGCCGCAGCGTCATCATCAACAATGCAACCAATGAGGAAATTCATCCCCTCAATGCTACCATCGCCTACATCGAACCCCAATTGAATCTGAATGCCGCCATCAACGAGGAGGATGCCACGCCAGCGACACCACACACCATCGGCGACATCACCATCAACGCCCACTACCTGATTGGTAAAAAGACCAACCAGCCGACACATGCACACGCCAATAGCACAGGCGCCCAGAAAAAATTAGATTGGAGCATCATCATCAACAATGCCATTATGGAGGAACAACAGGTTCGAATCACCTCCAATAAAATTTTCATTAATGACTCCAAGAACCAATTCCCCCCAATCAGCACATCGACAAATACTACGGTGGAGACAAAAATTCTTCCCATACCACCAACAGGACAGAAACTGCCTGAGCAAATTCAGATCAAAGACAACAACATGCTGTCACTTGACGTCCATAGCAAAAATGAACCAGTACCTCCAGACGCAATGTTGGAGACACCAAGGGTGTGTTTGCTACACTACATCCGCAGGCCTGGCTATGGCCAGCCAGAGCCCGGTCCAAATGAGACAGGTGACCGTGTTTAGTTGCAGTATGCGCAGAGCCGAGCCAAGTTCAGAACATGTTTGTTTTGTGACTTTGGTAACCTTGCACACCTACCATGGTAACATTACCCTCTCGAACATCTTCTTCGGCATTTCATCGAGCACATATGGGACTCACCGGTGAGGCTGCTCTCGTCGACCTCACTCTGCCCTTCCATCACCACGCCGTCGACAGGCACGACCTCCCCGGCCTGACCGCAACGACGAAGCCCATACAGACGTCACGCACACCGACGACCTCCCCTGTTCCGGTGAGCACGACAGTATTGGGCATGGTGGACATGAGGGACAGGATGCCCGCGCTGGCCTTGGTGCACGCCAGCGTCTCTAGCCACTCTATGGCGGTGAAGAGGAACATGATGGCGCCCGCCTCCGCGTAGTCCCCGAGCGTTGCGGCACCCACCACGGCCACGAGCAAGAGCGAGGCGAGTGCCTAGAGCAGCATCAATAGTGCACCCGCGCAAGCCACCGCCGGGGCCAGCTAGCACAGTGGAGGGAGGAGCGGCATGAGTAGTAGGGATGCCTGGAGGAGCATGTTGTAGGCCACGCTGGGTCGAGGCCAAGAGCTTCCAGGGCTCCGGTGACGCGCCCAGCACCTGCGGCACGGCCGCCGGCTCCTCCATCAAGATCCTGCGGTCGCTCTGGCGGCGGCGGCGTCATGGGCAGGGGCGCGACGGCTGGCGATGAGGCGAGCTCATGCTGGGGACAAGGCACTTAAGGGGATGGCCAGGGTGGTGGGAAGAAGTGGAGGCCGCGCAAGTTTTCTCCCCTACGGTGAGAGGAGGGAGAAGGTGAGAGGTGAGGGAGACGGAGGTGACGCTATCGGTCCACCCGAGCGTACGGAGTGTCGGAAGGAGCCATGCTCCGAAAAAATGATGGGGGTGGCCGTTGCCCTGGGGCCTGGCCCAACCTGCTTTAAGACCCGTGCAGCATAGACTCCAAGGCTAGGCCACCAACACCAAACACGGGCTGTTGCAGCCCAGGAGCTCGGGCCACCCTCTGTGCCCTCTACCAAACGCACCCCAAACCCCTCCATGGCACCAACACTGGTTGCAGCCCAGGAGCTCGGGCCACCCTCTGCGCCCTCTACCAAACGCACCCCAAACCCCTCCATGGCGCCAACACCAGCACAACAATTGCCGCCATCAAAATGCTTACTACAGGTCACCTGCAACAACTTTGTTCTGGCAATTTCCATTAATCCGGCTCCTGATGATAGCAACAACAGTACACTGCCCCATGATGTGCAAGGCAACGACAGCCTGGATAAATATTCTAAGGAATTCAACAGCAGCAATCAAATCAACCAATCAACAAAAGAGGTACCAAAAGAATTCCAAATAATATTTTTCCCTCTCATGCGACTGCAAATTCAACTGTACACCCACATGCAACACTGGACATATTCTCCCATGATTTTTCTGTGGCACCAAACGCACTACAGCCACAGTTGCTATCATATTATGCCTATAAAAATTGGGAAGTATCTAGTACAATAAAGACAAAACTGAACACCCTAAAACTGCCCTTCGTCATGGATAATAATACAAAATATTTATCAGCATGGCTAACCAGCTCAATGTCCTCAGAATCAGGTATGGAATATTTCATCCAATACTTCAATACACATGCCTGACAGAGGCAAAGGAGGCAACAGATGAGAAATATTTCTACCCTTGCACCAACAAACCATACCATGTCCACCTCCTTGTCAATGAGCAGCAACAACAAGAGGAACATTCAGAAAACCAGATGTTCACATTGCAACTAAGAAGGGAGACACACCTTCTCTAACCAGTGTAGCACTTGGTTTTTAAAAGAATACCAAGCGCTAACTATATGTGTGCCTAGGATGTCCACATAACATAAATAGTGATAAAAATGGTAAATATCAGAAGCAATGCTTTATTACGTAGTGAAACATATTTACATCAACTTACATATATATCAGAGTACAACGGAAACTATTCCTAATCTTTTGTCTTCGGGTCACCATACTCCACATGGACGGCTGACTGAGGAAGCACTCGCCTAGTACTCATAGAACTTCACAAGAGGCTCCTCAGCTGAACCGCCATCTGGTACCCATCCGGGATTTTTATTGGTGACAACAACAAGCGTCAGCTCACAATGCTCAACAAGTATTACATGAGGGGATGCAAGGCTCAAAAGGCTAGACACGGCTGAACTGTGATAAGCATTTTTAGTTGGTCATATTTTATTTATTAAGCCTATATTGCTAAGTTATGCTTAGGGCTCCCATCTGAATATAATTAATTATCATCATCAAGATTAACCATCATCCATGCCATCCATAGCGGACCATCTATCTCGAAAAGGATCCAGGTCGCTCGTGTCCATGAGCCCGGCTGATGTATCAGTTTGATCAAACTCTGCGCAGAGGTGTACACGTTCACCTTGAGTCATGATTCCCATGTGCTAGGGTTTGCATAGCACACAATGCCTCTTCCTAGGAAGCGCGTCAAGGTTTCACTATGAAGTCCTTCACTAATTACCCTAACAAGTTAGTAGCCACGAGGTTTCAGTGTCTAGGCGAATGGATACCCCCTTCAAGATTGGCACACCAAGTGATCACAGCCCAGCACATATCTTGACAGGCAAGCAGTCATTCTGCAACCTAGTCCCCCCTCTTGCGCCGAAGGAATTCAATAACTACTAACAAGCTAGAGAAAACTAGCTATACGACTAAGACCGTGCCCACTTTGATTCTCAAGGCTGTACTAACTTCCTGGGTTCCCGATTTCAGATTTAGATGTCCTTATGGAGGGCAGACTAGAGCACCCAAAAAGCACCAATGCTCTAGCCCCCTTCTGTCAATTGCTCAAAAGCATCACTTTGATACATAAGCCATTAATCAAGTTAACATTATAAGTTTGGTGATTGCAAGCTAAGCAAAACTAACCATATGCATAAACCCAAGGTAAAACAAGGAATAAGGATATCAAAGGTACTAGATAAATTCCTATGCATAATATTAGACACATGCATATGAAAGTGATTATATGGTTATTAGGTAACAAGGGAACTCATGTTACACTTGACTTCTAAATGCTTGCCATCCAAACCATCCAACTTCTCATTTGTATCATCCTTGCATAGCTCCTTCTACTGATAGCATCAACCAAAACAAGCACCTGAAAATGTCCCTAAAACAGTACACCAAACATTACAAAACAAGCTATAAAGGTTTTAAAAATGTATGGCTTGTTCTACGATCGTGCAAAACAGGAGCCATGATTAAAAGGTATGAGAACTGAAATGTATAGATGGGAAGGACTGAACATAGTGAGCAAGGTGGAGTTCATACTAGTAGGAACATATTGTGACAAAAGGACATGGTGTTCCGACCATCGGTTAGGCGCAGAATGATATTGCAAGATGGCACTGCATGGCTGTTGACATGGCAGGAGCAGCGACGCGCTGATGGATATATCTTGAGTGTTGCAGTTCATATGACCAAGATAACTTGCAGAGATGTGTGCAAGTCTATGGTACACACTGTGTTTGAAGGGTTTGATAAACAGAGCAGTGAGTCAACGGGAACGCGCATACCAACCGGCATCAGCGCAGCTGCAGGGCAGCAGGGATAGTAAGTACAAGATAGGGACATATCTCTTTCATATTTGGTCACATAGGCATGAAACTTTGCAGAGGCATGTGCAACTACATAAAAGACATTCTAGTCAAAGGATCCATCATATGGTTTGCTGGGCCAATGGGGAACGAGATTGTAAAACAAGAGTGCGGCAGTGTGGACAGCAGGGGTAGCAGGTACTTCGGTCTCGATATCTTGGATATCATGGACATTATAGCCGAAACAACTGGTCAAATCATGTGCAGGGATGTATATAACATGTATATTCAAGGACTTGGTGATTTGGACAGCGGATTAGCGGGGAACGCCAAAACCACTCAGAGCTGCAATCTGACCAGACAGCAGGAACAGCGGTCACGGAGATGATGATATCTGATATTTCACAACTCATATGGATAAACCCTTTTTCATAGGAGTGTTCAAGGATGTTATTTACAACTGAAACAAAGGGATTGATGGTTGGAGTCATGAAACAGCGAGGAACGCCGATTCTGTCAACAGCAGCAAAGCTGGCCGCGAGGACAGCAACACATACAACGGGGAAACTTCGCTGGGGATCGACCATACATCATCAAAGGTACTTGATATGAAGAGAGGAGCATGAAAACAGATTAGGAGAAGTGATGGAGTGTTCTCACCATGGGGAAGGATGTGGTGGAGCGAGTAGATGGATCAACGGTGACCGGTGACGACGATGTAGTACCATGGATCATCCGGATCACGTTGCGGTTGATTGGGGCAGCCATGGGGGAGGAGGAGGAACTGCAGGGGCGTCTCTCCCCTGTTCTTGACGTGGGAAATGAAAGGGGAGACGTGAGGGGGCTGGAGGAGGTATTTATGAAGGGGGAGAGGATGGGAGATGAAGGGGTGGGAAGGAAAGGGGTCATTGCTTAATATTTTCTTCTCTTGCTTGATATTTTGTGCAAGATGGAGAGAGATTCCAGGGGTAACGTGGGAGAGGAGAGAGGAAGGGATGGAGGGCTGGTTGGACGTGGTCTTGGCCCACAAAGAGAGGAGGATGGCTGGGCTTTGACCCACGACAAAAGCTAAGGCGAGGTTGGACCGGATTTGGCCCGAAACATAGATAGATTTGTGGGGAATGTTGCTCGTGGTATTTTTGGGTCATGATGTTTGATCGAAAGAATAATAGGTATAAGGGAAAGAGTTCATGAGTATGTTGCCCAAGGTGAGGAGAATGTAGAAATTGAGATTATAACTTGGGTGCACAAAATACGATTGATTAGACTTGAACAAGTTGATGGTTGAATTGTGTGAGAGAGGATAGGTAACAATGATTGATCATATAGCATAGATTTTTGGATTTGGAGAAGACTCAAACAAAAGGATTAAGATATCAATACAAGGAGGTAAAAGAACGAATAAAAAGAGAGAACATGAGTTTGGGGGCAAGATAGTTGCTTGATGATCCATCAAGGTTTCTAGAGCAAGATTCATGGTGAATGATTTCCAAGGATTTGACCATGTTTTTTTGAGGTCATGGAAACTTGGTCAAAGATCATGTGAAACTTGTTTTGGTTTAAACCCTATGCGTATTTGAAAACTTTAAATTCATTTTTCATACATAAACACTATGCAAAGGCATGGAATGCAACAAACCATTAAATTAGATTCTTAAAACTTTTAAAAATTCACATTTTCCACTAAATGAATTGTCAATATCTAAATAAAGGTTGGTAAATTTTAGGAAATAATAAAATCATTTATTGTATATTATATTTTCTACGTCACATCTCAAAATAGAAATTTTGGGGTGTGACAACCAGATGCTCACATTGCAACTAAGAAGGCAACAACATCTCTACAACAAGGCTACAGTACCACTACAAAGTTGCATGCCACCCTCCGCTACAACGAGCCTTGCCTTCTACCATACGACTACATTGTTGGTGAGTTTATATTCACGCTCATCATAGCTACAACTCTATCAACCATATACCAACACTACCTGGTCGACATCCTCCATAACATCAACAATAGTCTACACGTCATGACCACTACGCCGAGACGAACAACGACAAAGCTCTACATCAACACCATCATGGGAGCTATTGGAACCACGAATTCCCTTCTTCGATTACACCAACCACACCAAGGAATACTTCGAGTACATGCAGTTTCACAGAACACAGAACATAATCGCCACCAACTCCATCAAAGGTCACATGACTTGCAAACTGGAGGCCACCATGCCAAGAACTCTTCATCTAAACACCATCGACAACTAGCTCACATTTCGGCACGTGGACGCACTGAATGGAAAAGGGGGAGCCCTATAACAAGTCTAATGCAGATGATAGTATAAATGGGCCAATAAAGGGCCCAAAAAGGGAGCAACGCCAACACCATCGCTATGGGTCGCAAAAAACCCTAGCTGGGCACGCGCGCGAGAAGGCCAGAGGCGCAGCCGCCGCCGCCGCCGCCGCCGCCGTCTACGGAGGCTGCCACGTCATCTCAATAAATTAGGAAAATAAGAATAAATAAAATAGAAAATAGAGAATTCGCAGGGTCTCCGATTGCAAAGGATAAGTTAGAGTTTACTTAGCGGTTAGGTCTCTTAGGACTATAAATACAAGGGGTCCTATAACCGTTGAAACTTAATAAACAAAAGGGTTATCCCTTATCTCCTCTTTCTCTCCCTCCTGCCCCCTGGCCGCCGCCCTCCTCCTCCCCTGCGCACGCCGCACCGCCGCCGCCCACCGCGCCGCCGCCATAGCCGCCCCTCCCACGAACCACGCCAGGGCTGCCACGTGCCCCCCTGTGCATGGCCTGTTATAGTTGGAGTATAAAGTTTTTTGAGAAAAGGAAATACATTTCTCCCCGTACTGAAATATTAAAGTTGTTTGGTTTTCGTAATGGAGTTTCTTTAAGTTTAGCTAATAAGTTTAAAAAAGAAAATATAGCAACATTTATAATATCAAATTAGTTTCATTATTACCTGAATATACTTTTTTAGTACAATTGTTGGTAAATTGAAAATCTCGATCCACTACAATAGCTAGCAAATTATTTGAGTTTTGAGGCCCAGCTCGTGAGAAAGCAAGGAAGCTATGACCGAGTATTAGAGTTTCTTGCAAGCAAACCACCGATCGAAGAACCGCGTTGGGAACTAGCCTGTCTATGCATTGCCTGCCTGCCTTTCGAATTTCGATGATCCATAGTTTAAGACGTCGCCGTCTGGCCGAGATGTTTTGTCGCCTTGTCGGAATGCCTTTGTTTCCATCGAAGTCTACTGTGTATTCCTTCCGCTGGACTGGGAAAATGCATGGAGATTGACCGACGACGCTCAAAATATGAACAGAACATAACACATATGAATGGCCGCGCAAAATCCGAAAAGGCAACGCGAAATTTCCGAATCATGGCTACTGACGCCCACCCATACAGAGACGCTAGCATGAGTGCATGACGCAGGTCATGTCACACACAACCCTGCAACTAGTGTGCACATCTCATCATGCATATTGCCAAGGTCGACGACGACTGAACTCTCCAACTCGATCTCTCAGGGTGTGTTTAGTTCCACAAAAAATGCAATGTAAAATGTCAACTACTTTAGATTGATAAAATACAAAATGCTAAGATTTTTATAGGTGTGTTTAGTTCCATCCAAAATACCAAAATTTTCATGTGAGTGGGTGAGAGCTGCACCACTTTTTGGTGTTTTGGGGCACCTTGAGGCCAAAATTCAAATAAAGAATGAACCATTTTTGGCCAAAAAATTTGGGTGATGTGTAGTTTTATTTTGCAAAATAATATAGCAAAACCCAAAATATTTTGTATGAAATGGAAAACTGAACACCCCCTTGATTAAAATGAAATCTGAAGTCCTGAACCGGCCACTTGCTACTACTCCGTACTTACACATTATCGCGGGCAGCCATTTTGGCTTTTTGGAGGACACTGTTAATCGTGTTTTCTGGAAGTGGTACAACATGAGTTGACCGCCTCCATGGATCATTAATAGATCAACGCAGGCAGTCGATATAAAACATTTTTGTCTCTATTAATAAAGAACTAATAGAGAACTGATGGAGCTTTTAAGTCAATTGCTTTCGTTAAAGGTAGATGGTCACTTCTTCCTAGAGAGGCATATCCATTAACATAGAGATGATGTTTTGACGGTGTCTAAAAAATTATTAAGTAGTAGTGCCTTTATGAGCACTGGGTAATATATGTGATGACCCACGAAAAAATCGTGGCATGCAGCCTCTCTTGGGCGCTATGCACCTCTATAGCGCCGCTATAGCGGCAGCTATATGACATAGCGTCAGGTAGATGTCCACACTATAGCGGCGGTATAACGCGCTATTTCAATACAGACAGGCAACATAAGTTCATAAGTTCATAATATGATAATCTCATAAGTCATAAACTCATAAATCCTAATTTATAAGTTTATAAAACTATAACTCATCATAAGTCATAAGAGCAAACATGCACACTTTGTGCTTTGACAAACACAAATGACAAACCACATCCACACGGTCTTTAAAAGGCATAAGTCTCAAAACCACATTCAGAAATAGTGCCTGAATAGCGTTCTACGACGCTATTTAGCTTTAGCGGCGCGATAGCGCGCCATAGCAGTAATAGCGTCAATAGCGTAAAAAAGAGCAATAGCTTCGTGTCACGTTCTTTAGGCCGCTATAGTGCGGAAATAGCGCGCTGTTTTTTTCGTGGGTGATGGCCAAAGTATATTCTTCATAATATTCAATCTAGGGCTAATCTAGTGGTTGGGGGGGGGGGGCATCTAGCCCCCTCTACTGCCGTAGATCCCTTGTGCCCTCCGAAAAATTCTATGAACGTGTGCCATAACAAGACTTTCACCGCCTACTAGATGTGTACGTAGACTTTCACCGCCTACTAGATATGCACATATCCTTATGTGCTATTGTGCTAATCTTGACAGCCCCACAAATTCACATTCGACCCGCACATCAGTTGCTTCACGGGGTGGTGTCGCATCACGGGGTGGTGTCGCGTGTTCGATGCCGTACCCACACACACACACACATACTTAGACACACACCATACCACCCCTCAGGCCCACACATCCAAGAAAATTCCATCATGGTCGTTGAGCAGGAGGGCTGGAGATGTTGAACTTACTTTTTATAGCAAAAAAAAAATGTCGAACTCTGGTTTTCTTAAAGCGAAATGTCGAACTCTGGTTTTAGTCGCCCTTGGGCCACAGGTAACAGGCCTTTCTCATTGCGACCCAACAAGGCCCTGTTTTGCAAAATGTCGAACTCAGGTTTTCGTTGCTCATTGCGACCCAACGAGGCCCAGGCGACCTTCCTCGCGCGACCGGCGAACCGCCAGCAACGTGAATCCAAGGAGCCGGAGGCTACCACAGCGCACAGGTGGATCCAACCATGCAGCAACCAGCTGTTTCACGGAGGTGCCAAGGTGCGGAAATTGCTAAGCGGCGGCTCGCGGCTCGCCAATCCGCGTGGCGTGCGGCAGCCACAAGCTGGCCGCGGCGATGGTGCGCCGGCGCCATAGCTGCATGCCTACCTGGGCTGGGGCGGCTGGACGGCTATGCAGCCAGCCACGAGATGCAGGCACGTGCAGCAAGCCTCAGCGCCCAGGCGCTTAGCCAGCACACGATAAGGTCCAGCTCCCTTGTATTTGCTGGTTGCTTTTACCTTATTTGGTGGTGTAGATTTGAGGATACATTAGCTTCTTATTCTTGCAGTTTAAGTCTAATTATATCCATTTCATCAATGTTGTTAAAATTTGTGGTTGGAATTGCTGAAGAATATTGACTAAAACATTTGGTATATTGAATTGTGAATTTTGGATGAGGTGTGTGTCTGCCAACTATGGTAGTGGGACTATCAAAGTTTCCAATTATATACTTGATAATCTTTTCCAGCCTTTTTTATTACGAAATTTAGTCTATGTTAGCTTGAGTGACATGGAAGTTTCCAATTCAAATTGTCGAAGAACTAAAAAATGTCAAACTCAAAAATAAAATTCTCTTCTTGAATCATCTTATGTTTTCATACAAAAATTCTTTACACTATATACATTGATCTTGTAGAGACAATAATAGACATTTTTCTGTAGCGATATTTCTTCAGCCCCCCTATATGTTTTTCCTGGATCTGCCGCCGCTGATTCAACCTTCGTAACAATGAAGTCCATTTAATACTTCTATGGTTTACTTTATGGAGGTTTGAGGATGAGCTAAAAGTTGAAGTATATATGAAGAAAACCTTTGGCGAATTGTTTGATGAGTATGAAAGTCAATACTTGCAAACTGCCTGTGGAAATCTATTTTAGGAGCTGTTCTCTTAAGACACCTGGCCCTCTAAATAAATACATATATATTTTCAGGATGGTTGTCTTATGGAAATCACCCTGAAAATATGATTTTCAGGGATGGTTCTCTTAAGATGTCCTCCCATTGAAAACATGTATTTTAGAGGTGGTTTACTAAAGGGAACTCCCTAAAAAACCTATTATAGGGACTTGGTGAACCACTTCTGAAAATACCCCTTACAAACTACTGTAGTGGTGCCCTTGTTGAGCTCTTTTGGAGCAAAAAATTTGCAAAAAGAGTGGAGAGAAGTTTTTCACTGGAAATCTTTGAAAGAGTGGGCTCTAAGAGGTAAAATTACGCCATCCTTGATGCCTTTTCAAAAATTTATGTACATTTGTTGCTTAATTGGGGTTTCATCGAGAGAGGGAAGGATTGCTAAGTTTCCATTTTTCATATCAATTTAGGCTGGAATTTTTTTGCCCAACTTATTGGGGGTTCTATGATTTTCTAGTCATTTTGTCCAGATTTCTGGCTTCTTACAGGATTGTAAGAGGTTGTTCATGAATGAGGATTTTTATATTAGATGACTCCATCTAATGTATTACACTGTACTCCATCTGTTCCAGATTATAAGATATTTTGATCTTTTTAGATACATTATTTTTTATCAAAGATACATTACTTTTACTATATATCTAGACACAGTATATATCTAATAGTGTGTTTGGATGGAATCCTGACCAGGCTAGACTAGTGCCTGTATATTTCCTGGAGTTCATTTGGTTTGAGCCCTGGATTTCATTCCTGGTGAATGGTGATAATTGACTGCCTTGGTTGCCAGGCCCTAAATCGAGTGCATGTGTTTCTGACATAGTATCAATGGATGAATCGTGGAATATATTTTCATAATAAATTTATTTGGAGATATAAATTTGTTAATATTTTTTATAAACCTATAAAAGTTTGACCAGCACGCATCCATAGTAACATTCTTTTTGAGACGTAGGGAGCACTGCTCTTCTAAATAAAGTTGAGTGCAGGCCCAGGCAACTAACAAACCGGACACTGCCAGTCTCTTTCACCTGCTCAGGTACATACCGAGGGCCCAAACCAAACAATTCAGCTGATTCTTGATTGCCTGACCAGACATTTTTGCAACTGCTGGCAGGCATGTCATAGGCTTGTAAATTGTCCAGGCAACTAACTCAAGGATGCATCCAAACAGACCCTAAGTGCATAGAAGAAGCTATCTAGAAAAGCTAAAACATCTTATAATTTGGTATTAAGGATTACATATCAGTTCATCCCAAACATGGATAAATATTTTCGAGCTCTAAATTGTGATAAATATTTTTGATGTAAGAGGAAGAAAGGCTGCCTAGAATGTGTATGTACACCTTGGAAGTTGGCACCACTTTGCTCACTTCAGAAACATGACACAGTGCAAACTGAATGTGTGGTCAGAAACTCAAATCCACTGCTGCTGTCCCATTTGCCACTCTTGTATAGCAAAGCGAAGGGCATTGTTGGGAATTAACTCGCAGTGTGTCAAATTAAGGTAGGTCATGGGAGACATTGTATGCCCCCTTTGGATCCAATCTTTAATGGCGTCACCTTCATATGTGAATCCATCAGCAGCAATATGTGGATCTCGCATAATCTCATGAAACAACGTAATAAATGCAACATTATATTAGTTGGGAACTAACAGCACAAATGAGGGTGAATGCAACTAACTTGCACGGAAGGAATTAAAACTTTACTCTGTGGCTGATTGTTAAGAGTTGTATATAGTTACTGTGGTAAACTTTACTTTCAGGCCCATAGAGGAGTGTATGTGATTGTGATACTAGGTGAAAAGGATTTTTTTTTTTTCCATCTACGCTGCTCATCTCATGCTTAGTACTGGCATTATAGAGTCAGCTTCAACAATTGCAACTGACCTGTGTCATTGGGCAGATGAAATATGATGGTGCATCTGCCTCTGGAGGATGCGTTGAAGAAGGTGGCGGCTCATTCTTCATATCTTGCAGGATACCCCATGCCTCTTTTGCAAGATCAGGGCGGTCCTTTCTGTTTAATCGACAGCATTTCAGAGCTAGTCTTGCCAACTCCTCGGCGTGCTCAAGAGGCCATTCCCCTGCAGAGGCGTCAAGTATCTCATGCAAGACACCACCACTCATGGATGCCTCCACCTCACTCTGAAGGCCAAGTGGGCCCTTGCCTGTTAGCAAACGCAGCAGCACAACTCCGAAGGAATTGTATTGCGCTGTTAGCTCCCCCGAAGCTATGTACCCTGGATCCATGTACCCCAATGTTCCTTTTATGTGGTCTGTTCTGTGGTAAGGGGTGACAGTGGTGTTTGTCACGTCTAAGGAGCGAGAAATTCCAAAGTCCCCCAGCTTTCCAACAAAGTTTGCATCAAGGAGGACATTGTCAGGCTTCAGATCACCATGGGCGATGCTTTTTGGTTTGTTGGAGTGGAGGAAGATGAGCGCTGTGCAGATGTCGGCAGCAATTCTGACACGCATTCTCTATGGGAGTGGCTCAGTGTGTAGCTTGCCCTGGAGGCGATCCTCTAGGCTTCCGTTTGGCATGAATTCATAAACCAGCACCTTGGGATCTCCGCACACTCCGATGAGAGTGACAAGGTTCGGATGTCTCACCCTACATAGAATCTCCACCTGTAAGTAATATTTGCGAAATTCGCAGATTTAGGTTCATGTTTCCAACCATGAAAAAAAAACTGAAACAAAGCCTACATTTGAAGATGATTAAATTACCTCATCATTGAACTCTTTCTCCCCTACTGCACCTTCACGGTTGAATTTCTTAATGGCCACAGTGGTGTGACGGAGAAAACCCCTGTAGACGCTTGCACATCCACCTTGTCCAATCTCCCTAGAGGCATCAAAGTTGTTGGTTGCTTCTTCTATCTCACTGTAGCTAAACTCTGTCAAGGAAACTTCACTGGCAGAGGCAAAATTTCTGTTGCTATATAGTTTGTGCATTTGTTCAACTTCTCGTAGAGCATCTTCTTTCTCACGCTGCAGTTCTCCTTGCAGCTGTTGGAGCTGTTCCAAAAGAGAGTTGGTCTGGAGAAGCTTATTCTCCAGTTGTGCCCTTTGCTCATTTGCCTTCTGTAGCTCATTGTATATCTGCAACTTCTCCTTTTCAAGGATAGACTCTTCTTTGGTAAGTTTTTCCTCTACCTCCCTTTTCTCTTTGCGGAGTGAATTCTCCCGTGCTTTGGACTGCAAAAAAATTGTTTGAATACACGAAAGATTAGTTGACCAATTATGAAAATTGTTCATGTTTAACTAGCTGGCATTTGGATTCTTTGTTTTCTCAAAGAAAAAAAAAGGATTTCTTCTATTCAGACATAAGGGTAAGGGTAAACATATAACATCATGATTAAGCAAGAAGAAAGTAGTTTACAGAAGCACAGAAGTCATACCTTCATGGAAGCTTCAAACAGATCCCTTTCTGCTTTTTGCCGGCCCTCACATGCTTCCTTTCTTGATCGTTCTAGCTCAGTGCAGGCTTGCTGTAGATGCTCAAACACTTCATTATGCATGACATTTTCCACCTACAAAAGGTTAAGATATGCTTTGAGTTCAACAAATAACAGAACATTATCCGACTACTATAAGTATCTTTTGCAAAATCAAGAATATCATCCTTGTGTACCATATCCGGATAGTAGAGGCTGGAACCTTGTTCCGTCATCTAAAAAAAAGAATACAGCCAAATATTCCATGACTGTTGTGAATTTGCAAATCGATAGAGCAAAGCAACATATTCTAAGCTACATTTGGGAGCTCTCCCACATATTTACATTTTCTTTAGATCATGGAATAAAAGATCTACATCCCACGTATTTACATTGAGTTACAACCATATAGACATCAATGCTATATGATTAGTAGCATTTTAAGTTTTGCTTCTCAATTAAGATAGAAACAAGAGTTTATGTACAAAAAGGCCTAAAGGCCTAAGGCCCCAAAGGGCGCACAACTAAGGCAAGTTGTTAAATGCCCTTGTACATAGATCAATGTCCTCCTTAACTCTGCAGGCCACCTGATGTGTGTCCATCGAACTGTTTTTGAATATCCTCCTATTTCTTTCTTTCCAATATATGACCACCCCATTGAAGTGCCACTGTTGTTGCCTTGGTATTTTGGCAGCCGTTCTTCTCACCATGCATTGATTTCTGTTGGCTGGGCCTGCGGTCTGACTAGATCGACATCAAAGTGCTCCCAAACTATAGCACAAGGCTCCATACTTCTTTGGCTAGAGGGAACTGTAGGCTTAAGTGGAGTCCCAATTCTAGAGGTATGTTTCACATAACGCAATGATCCTGGTGTAGTCAGTTTCTTAATTGTCTACCATAATGATTTTGTTTTGTATGAGGATCCAGGCGAAGAGTTTGCATTTGTTCATCATATGTGCTTTCACTCCATAGTTCTGACCTGGTCCAAGGCTTGGAGTCATCCATCCAGTCCTGCCATAGCCAGCGTAAACGCAGCAATATGTCCATGTGGCTAAGGGGAAGACGGTGAGGTGATATGTAGGCATGGACGAGAGGATTGTGGTGACCAGCTTCAAACGTCGGGCTTTGTTCAGCAGATTACTATTGACAACTAAAAATGACCGAAGGCACGAGATTATTTTTCGGCATTGTTTATTGTCATTTTATAGAATAAAAAATATATTCAGAATATTATGTGGAGGATTGAGAAGAGAAAAGGAGGAAATGTCCTCGTGTCAAATCAGCTTGGCCGATCTTCGATCCAGCTTAGCCGGTTTCATGGTATTGTCGTATGGTCTACAGGGGGATTTGGCCGATCAAGCACTCAAGCCACCAGGCCATTTTTGGCTTTTCTCTTTCCTGTTGCAAGCGCTGCTTCTGCTGCATGTTGCTGTTGGCCACGTGCTGCAGCATGCTGTTGCTAGCCGCACCCTGTTACTTTGCCGATGCATGTGCCCCTTCATCCTCTATTGTCTGCCGCACGCTTGCGTCTGGCCGCTTGACAAGCCAGCTTGACCGGTCAGCCAGCTACATCCACTGCCCAACCGGCCTAGCCGGTTTGGGACCCGGCTAGGCCGGTTTCCCTGAGTCTAGCTATTTTTGACCCTGCTGAAGCCCGACGAAACGGTCAGGTCGGTTTGGAAACCGGCTAGGCCAGTTTGACTCTTTTTGCTTAAGATTTAGACTAGGTTTTAATAGGAAATGTGAAGACTACGATCTGAGGATGTTTTCTATTGGGATAAGGCCACCTCCCTCTATATATATTTGAGAGGATCACGGCTGATTAAAGGATCCAACCCTAAATCGTTAAAAAACCAATCTATCAATTTTTTTTAACCTTCTACCTCTCTCTCAACCTCTCCTGTTGTTCGGTAAGTCTCTCCATGAGATTTGTTGGCTTTCTAGGCGGCCTTGCTGGTCCTAGGAGATCCCCCATGTTCTTCTCCTTGACACATCTTTCCGAGAGTGTTCGGGAGCCTTTTCAGCCAAGAACTAGCTCTACATCGGCTCTATCGGTCTCTAGATCGATTCGGCCGGTTATACTACGTCTCTTGCTGCGTTGTAGGTTGTTTGCAATCTCTTTGGGCGTGCTAGCCCTGCTGGTCTGTGATTTGGATCATCTCTGACGTTAACAATTACCCTTCCAGCCTGGAAGTCTTTGGCCGATGTGTTCAATGAGAGGTTGCACGTGGATTTTTTAGAGTGGCTTGGTATGCAGCTGTAGTCCCAGGTAAAGGCAGGGAAAAGTGCCTCCGACTCCCAAAAAAACCAAGAGAGCACGTCTCCGACTCCCAAAAAAACCAAGAGAGCACGTGATCAAGGTCTATATCTTCACATTTTCTGGATGAATCGAGCTTTTGACCAAGTTTTTGCATATACGACTGATGCCTTACCAAAGGCCTCAAGAATAGTAGCATTTTAAGTTTGCATTCCCAAAAGTTCAAAAGGCTTTAATTTGTTCATAGAACAAGAGAGAGAAAAAAGAGTTGAAACTACAACTTCTTTATGGCCTTTGGTCATAAAAATCTCTATGGCTCAATGATCACATGGAAATTTTGCATTCGAATAATAATTTGTGTATGAATAGGTCATATTTTAGTTCTGAAGTTGTAGTAATTATGTATTTTGATCCATTTAAGCACAGAGACAGAGGCACCTTGTACCTGATATTTTTTTTTCAACACATAGCAATTGGTTTCAATTGACCTTGTATTTTTCTTTTGTATTTTTGTTGCCGGTCAACAACAGTACAGGTTGGTTTCTCCCGTGCCTGGAACGAAGCCGGCCTGGGAGAATATACCTGCATCTAGTCATTGATTCTCTGCTCTCGACCTCAGCCGCTTGCGTGCGTAGTTGCGTTGGTGGCTTGGGTGATGCATGTATTCCGAGGCTGATCCTGTTGTACTAACTTGTATGGGTGCTTAGTGCTTACTAATTAATATACTGCTTGGTAATGTCAACACTTGGAGCTACAAGGTTTGTTCTCCAAATGCAACGCGTTATTATTATAAGTACATTTATATATAGTTTATGCAGTGCATTTTTTATTTCTACATGGACAAAGAACAAGCAGAATATGATGCGTGTATTGTCCATCGAAGGTATATGGACGAATCCTGGATGGAATATTCCACGACGACGACGAGGCATTGTCTCGCCTGCTTCATCTCGTGTTTTGTTTATGTTTCCATGGAGTCATATAACGCGTGTCGTTAATGATAGTGTGTTGAAACCGAAGCACCCACCCAGGAGCCAGGAGGACCGACCCCGGCCAATGCAAGACCACCGCGTTGAGACTGAAGAACCCATCGATCGAAATCACTTGCCAATTGGTCGGTCGGGTCAGTCGTCTGCCTACCACCCAAACACGGCTGGGGCTTCTGCCTGGTCTGACTCAGTCAAGCTGATGTAGTGAACATAATAATCTGTGCTCATCTATCAGTCAACCTGCAGTTTGCATATGCAATGTATCTATGACCAAGCAGCAAGCATGTCACTTGGTCAAACTTTGTCAAACTTGGTAAAATGAGGCACTAAATGACCTCAAATATAAAACTTTTAAATACCATATTTGTATAACTCATCAAGATCTACATTGATACGTAGTTTATTTCTGAATTTTAGAAAGTGCTAGTAAACACTAGTTATATTTTTTAAAAAATCTATGATTTGACTTGGTCAAACTTGGTTAAATAAGGCACTAAATAGCCTCAAATGAAAAACTTTTGAACACCATGTTTGTAGAACTCATCGAGATCTATATTTGATACATAGATCATTTTTACATTTAAGAAAGTGTTAGTAAATACTAATCATAAAATCTTGAATCTCACATAGATTTTATGAAACAATATGCGAGACTTGTGGATTTAGAACTATACTTTGCTAACGCTTTGTCAAATGCAAAAAATTCCTATGTATTAAATGTAGATCCTGATGAGTGGACCAATCTTGATTTTCATGACTTTTCGAGTTGAGACCATCTAGGGTTTCGAAAACTGATTTTGAGTTGTGAAAATTTTGAAATTCAAAATTTGAACCATCCAAACTTTGTCAAATGCAAAGTTGACCAAAACAAGTTACGTAGAGAGTTTAGCCAACTTGGTATTCATCACTTTTCTATTTGAGATCATTTAGGACTTTAAAAATTGCAGCCCAAGAGTCATTTTTTTAAAATCCGAGATTTGGCTAGGTCAAACTCAGTGAAATAAGGCACTAAATGGCCTCAAATGAAAAACTTTTGAATATCCTTGTACAAATCATCAAGATCTATATTTGATACATAAGTCATTTCTGCATTTGAGAAAGTATCAGTAAACACTAGCCATATGTTTAAAAATTCAAGATTTGACTTGGTCAAACTTGGTCAAATAAGACACTAAATGGCCTCAAATGAAAAACTTTTGAATACCATGTTTGTAGAACTCATCAAGATCTACATTTGATATATAAGTCATTTTTATATTTTAGAAAGTGTTAGTAACTCTAGTCATAAAATCTTGAATCTCACACAGACTTTATGGAACTATATGCGAGACTTGTGGATTTAGAACTACACTTTGCTAACACTTTGTCAAATGCAAAAATAGTCTATGTATCAAATGTAGATTTTGATGAGTGTCCAATCTTGGTATTCATCACTTTTCTAGCCAAAACATTTTAGGGCTTTAAAAACTGTAGCCTAATTGTCATTTTTTTGAAATCCAAGATTTGATTTGGTCAAACTTGATCAATTGAGCCACCAAATGATCTCAAATGAAAAACTTTTGAATACCAAGATTGTACAACTCATCAATATATATTTGATACATATGTCATTTTTGCATTTGACAAAGTGTTAGTAAACACTAGTCACATATTTAAAAATCCAAGTATAATTTAATTATCACTTGGTCAAATGAGATAGCAGAAACATTTAATTATCACTTTCCAGAAGCATTTTCATACACATCAATTCTCTGTAAAATTTATCTTGTTGATTTTAAATTTACAGCAAATTTAAATTTCAAATTTTAAATCTTAACATAATATATCAAAATTGGCTTCTGAAAATAATAAAATAAATTCAAAAAAAATTTACTGTTCATATAAGGCCGAGGAAAAACCATTCGGCCCAGCCTTCAAATCGGCCCACAGCCTGCTCAAACGGCCGCGCGCGCCGTGCTCCAGTCAGCCGATCAACTGAGGCCCAGCAATCCCGGCCCGATCGCCACCAGTCGTCCGATCCAGGGCTTCCTCATCTAACGGTTGCGCGCGCTCTTCGGGGCAACAAAACCGCCGATGGCCTGCGCCCCTCCCTGTCTGAAACCCTAACCTGCTTGCCCTCTCCTTCTCCCTTAGACTCACGAGCAGACGGTGTGCACCCCTCCTCCCTCCCTCACTGGCGCCCCTCCTCCTCCCTCCTGCACCGCGGCCTCTGTCTCCCTCGCCCTGGCGCCGGCAGCGCTGCTCTCGAGGCGGAGCGCGGCGGCGCGTCGCGCAAGGAGCAACTCGACGGCACCGCGACTCCCTTAGGCCAGCACCCTCCTCTTTCCTCCCTCATCGGCGCCCCTCTTCCCTCCCTCCCTCCCCGCGGCCCTCCGCCTCCCTCACCAAGATGCCGGCGGTGCTCCTCTCGAGGCGGGTCAACGGTGGTGCCCGGTGCCCGGATCTGGCGAGGAGAGCGAGGGCGCCCGCAGAGCAAGACAACGGCGGCGCGAGGCCTCTTCCTCCCACGACGGCGGCCTCCTACCTCCCTTCCTCCCGGACGACGACGACAGTGGAGCAAGGCCGTGGCGGCGCGTTCTCCGCCCCCGGCGAGGGCGGAGCGCGACGGAACTGCGCGCGAGTCGGAGCCCGTCGGCACGTCGCACAAGGAGCAGCTCAGCGGCACCGCGGCGTGCGAGGAGGATCTTGGTGGTGCTGCGCGCGAGACCGGGTCGACGGCTGGAGCTGCGGCGGCGGATCGACGTCGGCATCGAGATCTGGGTCCATGGCGGCCCAGATCCAAGCCCATGTGGGCTTTTTTCTTTTTTTTGTTTTTCGGTTTTCCTCTCTAAGGGCGGCTGGAAACATCAGCCGCCCCTTGCTAATGGGGCACTGTAAGGGTGGCTGGTCTTTCCAGCCGCCCTTACAGTGGGTGCACTGTAAGGGCGGCTGAATCTAGAACCGCCCTTACAGTGAATTTACTATAAGGCCGTTCTAGAAAGAACGCCTCATATAGCTGCACTTACAGTGCCTAATGAGCCGTTCTTACAGTGCCTGATTGGTGCAGTGTTAATTATAGTAGGCTTAGCTTCTTTTCTCTCTTCGAATTTTAAAATCCAACCATTATATACTGAAATGTATCATGACCTCTTCTAATGTAAGAATCCCAAAAACACATTTATTTTGGGTCAGGACAAGTACTATGTTTTTCTCCCTCACTTGTGCGGCCTTGCCTCTACTTGACGAATGAATGCACGTGAAGTTGGCAATGGGGTCAGACTTGAGAGAAAGATGGCCAACGTCTCTCGTCGGGACAAAAATAGATGTGACGACTTGGGCCTTCAAAGGTCAAGCAGGATCTACTCGTACTAGTAGGACAGAATAGGACGTCAGGACCACAGGACCGTACACGACGTGTAAATAATGAACTCATCAGCTCTCTAGCTCTGACATAACTCATCAAGTTGTTTATGCTTTCAGCAGTTCTTTTTTGGGGGTTTATGGACTGCAAGGAATAAAATGAGGATAGAAAAAGATGTTCCCCGGATCTTCTAATGTTATTTTTATTGAAAAAAAAATCTTCTCTCAGAATAGCGTGTTTTGTTGAAGGAAGGAGACATCAGTCTTGTTGAAGACAACATCTCAACCATGAAGATCTCGCTGGAGGGATTTTGAAGACAAACTAAGGACTTTAGAAGTGGAAGGCTTGCTTTGAGGATAGAAGCCTACCCAAGTATGTCTCAGCGTCCGGTAAACTTCTTCTTCGATGGTTGGGTTTGCTTCGGACTCGTGGCATTTGCCACGGGCGGGACGTGGGCCAAGGGCTGAAAGTCGGAGCTGTGCCTGGGATATGCTTGGGATCGCCAACGATAACTTACTTTGGCCTCCTACTTTGGGAACTTCAGTCTCATCTTATTAGCTGGGTTGTCTGTGTCTACCCTGTCGTGTTTGGGTGGGTTAGCTTCGCCTTCATGGTGCTCGAACCATGTTTAGCTGCCATTGTACATCAAATTATTCTCTTCTTATCAACTAAAGCCGGTAAAACAAGATCTTAAAAAAGTGCTTGTTGTTGGGTGGTCGATGTTATCTATTTCACAATTTTGTAAGCTTGTACCTCAATAGGGTTGTAGTGTTTAGACCGTTGTTCCTCATGTTGCTTTCTATAAAAACATGATATAATAACCATTGTCAATAATAAATAAATGTGGCTCTACACAATAATTACATATATTTTACATAGAAAAGTTAATGAAACAAATGTAATATTGTAATTGTTGGTGCATTTTGTTATAGATTGGTCAAAACTAAAGGAGTGTGCCTTAAAAACCTTAAGTTATCCATAATTTAAAATGGAAGGAGGGGGCAATAACCAACGACATTCAAATTCAACATCCCCTTGGTGACCCGCTCAAACACTACAAGAATTCAAAAATGAGATGTTGGCCCTAAGGTTTTGCCTCCACTTTATAAAGCACGTATTTAGAGCATCTCCAAGAGTTTTCTATATTTTACTTGAAAAATCTTGTGATTTGTTAACTCCCAAAAAAATATGCCAAGTAAAAAAATAGCCTCTTGTAACACCTCCGGTGTTATGTTAACTAAAACATGCCATGTCATCATATGCACTGCAAAGCATTCATGCTTAAGTCAACCTTAATATGCATTAACTAAAACAAGTTTACATTTCATAGGTTGATTGTATTTCTGGAATATTTTGTCACATGAAATAATAAAACCCTATTTTTGAATGTCATCGTAAATACTTAGTTTATATTCTATGTACTTGAGGTGTAAACCGTGTTTACACTAGTGTCAAGCAGAGTGTATAAACCTATGTTCAACCCTTAAAAATTTGTTTTTATATTTGAAGTTGAATTTGGATTTCAAAGCTTATTCCTAAGTCTTGCAATTCAAATTTAAATTCAAATTGGAAAGCTATAAAAAGGTTTTTCAAAAGTCAACTTGGTCAACCAAGGGTGTCATTGGGTCAATGACCTAAAAATGTCCTTGGATGATGTTTGTGATCACTAATGACCAACCAATTAAGTTAGAAACCAAATCGAGTTTGAATTCTATTTCAAAAACCCTTTATTCTAAAATCTAGTTTTACCCCCTTTTCTCTAATTCAAAATCTATAAAGAATTTGAAGATACTCTAAAAAGATAGTTTGTAGATCTCGACAAGAGCTACAAAGTTGGTATATAAAGTTTTTTATGTTTCCAAAAGAAATTTCAAATGAATTTGAAAATATAGTTTTCCAGCATTTGTCTCCTTTTGATTTTAAAACCATAATTCAAAAATTATGCATAATTTTGGAAAACTTTGTATGTGAAAAAGGTTTGGTTTGGAATGTTAAACATTTCATAGTTTTAAAGATTTTTAAGTTTATTTGAAAAATCAAAAGTAATTTCAAATGTTCGTTTCTAGGGTTTTATCCCCTTTTTGAATTTAAATTCAAATTTCAAAATCTATACAGAATTTGGAGATGCTAGTTAAAGGAAAAGTGTAGCTCTTGAAAAGTTATGCAAATAATATTTTGGAGATTTTCAAGTTCTTATATAAATTTTGGAGTAATTTGTATTTTTAAATGAATGGCAATTCTATAATTATCTCGAACAGTACCGAAACCTATCGTCGGCCGCCATCGCCGGCTTCTCAATCCACGCCGCCATCCACCGCCGCACCTGCTCGGCCGCCAGCACGCTCCTGAACACCCGAAACTTCGTCGTCGTCGTGTCGCCCATCCATACATCGACTCCGCCCTATAAATAGCTCAGTCGTGGCCGACTTCCTCTCCTTCTTCTCCCCGCCGCCATCGCCGACGACCTCGCTCCGCCGCTCGATTTCGCCATCGTCGATTCATCACTGTCCAATTGCTCTTGCCAATAGCTCCGCCACATCCTCACGGTCAATTGAGCTAGATCGTGCTTGCTTTCCTCGCCCGAGCTGCCTGCGTGCCGTCGTCTTCTCCACGGCCGGTCGCCGAGCCGCCGCAAGCTTTTTCGCCGTCGACCGCCGCACAGGGTGAAAATATATTATCCTTAACCCCGCTATCATATTCTCCATGTTATCCTGGTCCTCATGCGCTTCTTGGCCGGCTGGATGGTGCACAGGAACTTCGGTGACACCGTCCTTGCCATCGGAGCGCCGCCGCCGCCATCACCGCCGCCGTCCGCAGCTCGACCCAGCCGCTCCGAGCCTTCATCAACGTGGGCATCCGCACCGTGGTGAGCTCCTGCAGCTGTCGGCGCTATCAATTTCATCATTCTCGTGTCATAGCCGCCGGCCACCGTAGCTCGCCGCCGGCGCAGTGTTGCCAGCGCTGCCGCGCGCGTAGCCGTCGTGGCTGGAGTTCCAGTTTGGCCTCATTTTGTTGCCCAACAAGTTCGCCTGAGTGCGCTGCGTGTGTCCGTGTGGTCGTTGTCGTCGGAAACAGCTCTGGTGAGCTCCGCCGCCGCGCCCGAGCTCCGCCGCGCCGCCATGGCCACCGGCGTGGGTGCCGTCGCCACTCCGCCTCGCCGTTAGCTACCCTGATCGACTCCCCGTGCCAAGCTGAGCCCAACGGTTCAAGTCCGATCGCCGGAGACCTCACCGACGGCGAGTAATCGCCGGTCAACCGTCGGCGGGCCGTCGGTCAGCGCGGGAGTACTGTGCCGATTTTCTTTTTCTATTTTTAGAAAATGATTTAAATACTATTTTCCTTGAAAAATCATAGTAATTCATATATAGCTCCAAAAATTTTGAAAATTTTTGTGAGTGTTCTTTATGATGTCATCTACCTAGGAAAAATATGAAATGACAAATTTGAGTACTTTTTGCACATGTAAAATTAGCCATTTTAATTGAAAAATGGACCTTCAATGATTTTTAATAAATAAAATAAATGGCTTTTAATTCTAAAATTTATTTTGCCATCTATTTAGGCTAAGAGCTTTCTAAAATAAAATTTTGGGCTTAATTTGATAACTTTAATTTTATGCCTTTATTTTATGCTTTTAAATAATTAATTAACCCCTTTAGTTAAAGTTAATCATGATAGGATTTGTTTGACTTTGGGATTGATTGATGACCTTGGGTCATTAATCCTAATGACCTTTGGCACTTTAATTAATTATTTGTGCTTACCTTAATCATGTCATTAGGGCTTAATCCACGTTATTTCATGTGTTTAATTAATTTCTTAAATGGCGTAGTTAACCCTAATGAGCTTAATAAGCGAAGTTTTGTTGGCTTGCAACTTTATCGTGAAGAAAAGTTGTATTCAAGTCCTTAATTTGATCATGCATCCATCGAGCATCATGTTTACTATTCCATCATGTTAAAGCATATCAATTATCGGATAGTTTCCGTTAACGGAGAGTTAACGTTGTCACACCAGATCCCAAGGACGAGCAGATTCAGGAATCGGGAGTTGATCCAGAGTTTGAGACCATCTACCCCGAATACCAAGGCAAGCCCCGGATGCATTCAAACCCTATTCTGTTTATAAAAGTTTTATCGCTTCAGCTATGATATGTTGCATTAAGTAATAGGAGTTGAGTGAAAACCCACCAGTTGCATTACCTGTCTTATTTCCCTATTCCTTGTTACCTGCTTTGGAAGATAAGTAGTAACGCTTAGCCCTGCTTAATTAGTTAAATGTTCAAAGGTAAAAGAATGAAAAAGATGAGTTTAGTTTTCTTGTTGGAATCTTGATGATAGTTAATAAATCGAGTCCGGACGGCTAACTTGCACTGGGAATGAAGTCCCTCTGTAGTGTTTTCGTTTGTTGATGCCCTAGGTCCCGTCCGTTGGTGAACTGGTGATATCGAGAATTTAGAAATCCACATGCATAACGTGGTATTCGGTGGGCCAGAGTTCCCACGCTTATCATGGAGTGACATATAGTGGGCCAGAGTCCCCACATATGTCATAGTGTGTTATACTGTGGGTTTAAGTTTCCATGTATTTCGGTACACGGGGCCGAAGCGCTCAGGTGTATCATGTGGTGATATATGGCTGCGGTTGTTATCCCGGTATATCGGTTCATCTGGGGTGCATCGGAGTTAAAGTCTCCGGTATCCCGGTGACCTAGGTCCCAGCTGGGTATGAAAATAGATTCGAATCACCGTTGCTTCTCGGAGAAGAAGACTCGATCGGTGTTCATCATCGTAGTAACAACTTAAACAATGATTAAGGTTTAATAATGAAGTTGGTTGGTAATTGAAGCTAGATCCAAGTAAACTTTACTTTCTGTTAAACTTTTCTGCAAAATTTCTTATCTCTTACAAGTCTTACCTTGTCCGTCTAGCCTGCATTTCCTGAGTCTTCACCCCTCTTTTTCGTCGGGTCAGTCTTGTTGAGTACTTTTGTACTCAGGGCTTGTTGAACCCTTGTTGCAGGTGAGCCTCATGGACAGGAGTGCTTTGCGTCCTGCTGCATGATAGTCATCGAGGAAAGCGACGACGAGTAAGATGTTTAGCTGTTGGGCAGAGCTTATCGTTTGGTATTGTAATAAAGTTATATACTGCTACTCCACTACTATTATGGTTTGTACCATTTAAACTTATGGTTGTAAATATTTAAAACTCAAAGGTTGTAAACTTATGTTGTTGTAAGTCTTCCACTATTTTACTCCAATGTATTTTATTTATAACAAACTGTTGTAATACTGCAATGCCTCTTTATAATGATTGATCCTGATCGGAGAATTGTGGATGATTCGGGATTTACCCGATAGACTTTTTAAGTTGTAAGGAACACATCATGGTTATTTGGAGTCTGTTTAGACAATAATCATGCGTGTGGGCCATATGATTTAGGAGGTTCTGCCACACCTCTCTCTAAAAGTTTGCTATTTTAGACTTGCCAAGTATGTAATCAGGTTTTGACATTTCATTGTAATGCCCATCTTATTTTTTTCTACATATTTGATGCAAACTATGCGTGTAATTTTTATAAGAAGCACTGAGGTACTCCATCCGTCCCTAAATATTTGTCGTTCTCGTTTCTCGATAAACAACTGCCGATAATTATATATTAAAAATATTAACATTTATAATATATAATTAGTATCATTAGAAAGATATTTGAATCTAGTTTTTTAATAAATTTATTTGAAGATATAAATATTGTATGTATTTTGTATAAATTGAGTCAAACTTATGGCATAAAAACCCACGACGATAGTCAACTAGGGACAGAGGGAGTAGACAGCAGGTAGTAGCTTCCATGCGGCAATCTATGTTGTCCTTTCAGCAACATCTGCATTTGCCGGCCAACAAACTTTGCAGCCACAGAGCCACCGTAGTCTAATCTAATCCAGCAGATGCCCCGGCCACCAGCAGCTGCAATCACGTAGAATGCCGCCAACCAGCGACTGGTACGAGACAATCAGGTTTTGCCGGCCATCAGGTCACGACGACCAGCAGGGAATGTGCGGGCCTCTGTCGTCAACAGTAGCGCACGATCTTGCCTTGCCCTCGCGGTGCAAACCCTATCGACAAGAAATTAAGAGACGCAATGAGAATTAAAAGGAAGATAGAGTGGAGATCGTGATCTACATGGCTTTGAAACGACAATGTCCTCACCACTGGTGAAGGAGAACGATGATGAGAGAAGGAATCACGAGACCTTTGCACGCGCGGGAGAAGCGGCGCTGCGGGAAACACCGATACGGAGTTGTATAGGCGCGCGCATATATGCGCGTCGGGAGGAGAGCTTTGTCAAGTTAAGATGCCAAACTGTATGGATGCCAAGTTAATTTGGCAAACGTTTAGAGATGTTCTTAGAAGAGTTTATACCGCAGAGAAAGAAATAGTTCTGGTTATATTATAGTTTACGCTACATCGTTCGCATTAAGAGTATCCGAAACTACGAGGAATTGTGCCTAACTAGCCTTAATTGTAATGTTTTCTCTTGCTGATCTAAAATGGTTTAATCACTGGTCTATGGAAACCATGTGTCTCGGCGTACCGATCCAGTCCCAAGAGCGTAAAGGCGTATTTCCTTTCTTACGCCGTCCTCGTCCTTGCGTTCCGCTGAGCGGAAAAGGAAAAAAAAAAAAATCCTCCCTTTCCCACTTCGATCTGCGGTACGCTACAGCCGCCGAGCAAGAGACCCACCATGGAAGCGGCGGCGGCGCCATCTGCTTCGGTTACCGGCGGTAGAGGGAGGGACGAGAAGACGCAGAAGCCTAGGCCGACGGCGGCGTCGTGCGACGTGGAGGCGCTGCGGAGGTGCCTCGAGGAGAACAAGGGCGACCGCATCAAGTGCCAGGCGCACATCGACGCCTTCCGCTGCTCCTGCTCCGCCGCCGGTCCTAACACCAGCTCCAAGCTGCAGTCCTCCTAGAGGACGGTGTCAGATCGCCGCAAGGATCGGGGCTTCTTCGGGATCGAAACAAAATTTTCGTTTTCTCCCAATACAATGTCTTCTCACTTGTGAGAATTGGTAAATTTCTTTGAATAAATAAAATAGGATGTATGTTTCGGACCATCGAAGGGGGATCAGAGCAAAACATGATCTGCTTTCCTACCTTGCATGATAAATTTACTCCTGCTTTATCTATCTGTAATTCGAGACTGATTTGAGTCGTTCTCCGGTTGAGTTTGTCAGACAGCAAACCAATCAGTCTCGAGCATGCAAGTTTTACTGATCTATCATAGTCTGCATCTTGTGTTTTTCCATGGCATTTCGAACTGCTAGAACCGTGCTGTGAACCATGTTGTACATGGACTCCTAAAACGATGGTTTAAGATCCACGAAATTAGGCATAAGGGGGTTCACTCAGGCGGATGCGAGCTGACACACGGATCTCTCAGCTCCATTGGCTTGTGCTTGGACTTGGATAGTACATACCGGCAGCAATCAGCACTTCAGCAGCTCGCTCCTCCTCCTCCTGCCCACGTAGCCTCAGAGCCGCAAACGATGGCCAACGCGGGGCTGCGCGCGTACCGCGAGGTGCTGCGCCTGGTGCGGAGGCTGCCGGCGGACACGCGGCCCTACTACGCCAAGTACGCCCGCGAGAACTTCGTCAACTACCGCGACCTCTCCGCCGACGACGACCTCGCCGCCCTCCTCCGCCGCGCATACACCCACTCCACATGGGTCCTCTCCAAGGTACGTGCTGTCTACTAGCATGGCATGGCTGCTCCGTTCACCTCCACCGAATTGGTTGGCTGAGCACGCAAGGCTGGCTTGCACTTGCAGTACTCGATCGACGCGGGGAAAGCGGCGGCGCGGCTCAAGGATCTTAGCGACGGCCACGCGGGGCTGTGACTGTGACGCACGCAAGGTGTTCGACCATATGCCGCTCTTCGCTTGAGCATTCAGTTCAGCGTCTTTGTTTTGGCACTTGCTTCTGTCTAAGGTTTTGGTTGATTTGATCGCTACTTGATGTTGTTGTATGGAGGCTCCCTGCTTTGTGGCAAGTTAACTAATGCTCATTCATCATCTCCCTGCTGTCATGCCTCCGCATGCTTGCACTTTTTAATTCAATTCAACTTTGTGCAGCTTCGAATTACCAATGAACTTTTTTTTTTGAAACTCAGAATTCATTACTCATTAGACACAGCAAGCTCGCTGGTCACCAAATCCTCAACAAATTGAGGTACAATTTCAGAAGTGATTGACACATCACTTGCACACTTACACCCAAACACCGCAATAGCATCTGCTACTTTATTACATAATCTTGAACACACACTTATGTTGCTACTTATAAATTCAGTCATCAGCAACAGGCGCAGTTCAGTAGTAATTCTGCTCATGGCCGATAGTCTATAAGCATCTTTTTCCAGAGCTGCTTTGACCAATGAAGCATCCGTCTCCAACTCAACTCTTTGAATTCCCAATTGCATTAAGAACGTGTTGAGCATGTTATTCCATAAGAAATGAGAAGTTTTACAACAACTAAATGAACACAACAGAAAGTAAACAAAATTAACCTCAAAGGTAACCAAGGAATGGTATAAACAACAGAACAGCCTAAATAAACTAGCAAAGACTACAATAAAAAACTCACCCGACAGAGAACTAACCCTAGAGCCTATAACTTAACAACTATGACAAAGCAAGTGCGAGAGAGGCCGATGCAACAACCAACCAACAAGGTTAACAAGACCTGAGACCCTGAGGACATCACTGTTGTTGAAAAAAAAAAAAATCTCATCCTCCACTCTAACCACGGCTAACTCTGGGGCATGAAAAAACAGAGGCGATCAAAACCATTGATTGATAGGTTTGTCCCACTTAAATAAAGAGGATGAGTTTTCTTAATCTGCTACAACAACACTCTCCTAAAACAACAAATCATATTTTCTCTATAAACTATAGCAAGTTTTAAGGCAAAAGGAAAAGAGGATCCGGTGGAAAACTGGAAATGCTTAAGGATGCAAAGAAGATAACATCTGGAGTTCGATAAGGTCAGCAACCAATACTACAAGTATAGACATCAAATGGAACATGGAAATAAAGCTCAACATGGTTTGTTCTAATTGCAACTACACTGCAAACTTCTTCAGTGAGAAATGGTCACCAAATAACAAGCCCAGATGTCCATCATGCCTTCTGATACAATCTTAAACAGACCTTCGGTAAGAAATAAACACGAGTGAAATTGAGATCATCCCACATTTTCTGGTGCATGGTCCATCCAAATCAAAGGCCAATATTGCAATTCAGACCCTGAGCTGCTACAGCGAGCTACTGATTTGCAGGACTTTGAGCACCAAGCCACCAAGAGAGAACTTTTAACAGAATCAAATAACCATTTTTCTATAATCTCTACATTGAGTGCTCAGAACTGATCTGTCTGCGAAGTTCAAAAACCAAAGATGAAATACTCTCAATAACTCGAACAATAATTGCAATCACGGTTCGCACAGATAAACAAATTCATTTCAAGGTGAAAACAAGTGGAAGGACACAGATTGATCACAAAATGGATAGAGCTAAAGCCATTGTAGTACAAGTAAATGCCTTCATCGAATGAAACTACATTACTACAGGTTAATGAGTCATCTTTGAAGAAAACAAACAGTCATGACAGTTAGAGTGTAAGTCAGTGAGATATGTAATTGTTTCATTATCGGATGTAACTGCAAAAGGATCCACCATGTTAGTATTTCAAGTCTTTAAAGATGAAAAAAATGTTAATTAAAGAGCAAATGATAGAAGGCAAATGAAGCTTTACAGCATAAACCCACCTTACAGCAACATATCCTTGCGTTTCATTTACTATCAAGCTAACAATCACAGCATTGACAGAACTGAAAGTGTTCTTTCGAAAGAAAGTAAGAAATTAGTCTGCTAAGTCTACTTCTTCCTATGCTTCGAGGGCTTGATTATCAACGATCTTGGTTCTTCAGGCATTTTGGCTTCAATGTGCTGTTCCTGCAATCAACATTTTGAGATATCTCATTAGCAAAAATACCGTCAGGATTAACAAGCAAAAGCAAATTTCGCTCGAACAATTTTACCACTGCAAAACAACACATACAATTCTGCGATGCTAATTAAAATCAATATCTTTCTCAATAACTGGGACAGGTCAACTCATGACCCTGAAGCTCAAACAAAAATAGCTAAATAGCTAAAGGGATGCTGAAGAAACTGAAAAACTAGAAAGTATGTGTAGATGAATGAATCCTGCATAAGGAAAGAATCTGGGACACTTCATTTCTTTTTCCGCCACAGATTGCAAAAGGGTATTCCAGTAGATCTAGCACCACTATAATTCAAACACATTAGACAGCTCTTCTTGTCACTTAAAAGTACATGACAATATGCTACTGTCTCTGAAAACAATATGAAATGGTTTACAGCTCAATTGACTTTTTGACTTCGTATATCAAAATTCAAATAAACTGCAGCCACACTAACGGATGAAAAATGGGTAGCAATTAGCAACTGATTTTTTTTCTTGCAAATATATAAGAAAAAAGCTTAAATTATAATGCTACAAGTAATACGGAGGAAAATACTTCTCTACAGTTTAGATTTTGGAAGATGAAGACTACGGACCTCCTCCCACTTTCTCTGAAGCTGCAGGAGTTCTTTACAGGATGCTATACATTCAGCATGGTACGCCGTGGCCAAATCTTTAATCAAGGCCTTCCTTTTAACTATCCCTATCACTAGAAAACATCAATTATGTGTCAGACTACTGCAAGATTAACAAACTATGCCAAAAGCTACCTTTGATAAATACGCAGTTGGTGGATGCTCTTTTCAAGATAATGCCAATTGCCAAATGATACATCTAAGCATTGAGTTACATTGTAAAGACACTATCGTCGAGGTATAGTAACATAAAGTAATCTAGCAAAACCATTTCAAAAAATTCTGAACTTGAAGCGATTACCAAAAAAAAAAAACAATATTCCAGGGAATGCAATGTTCATAATTTGCCATCCAGATAACCTAATAGTAATTCAATCTTCCATACAAATTCCCCAGGAACGAGAGCAAGATATCATGATTTCCTATTTCCTACAGAAAAGAGCGGGAACCAAACTACATTTTGAACTAGAAATACAGAATAATTTACTGAAATGAAATGAAGCTGCCAGTTGAGACGAGAGTTCCTTACTTCGGCTGGGATCAAACTGCTGCTCCTCGGGTTTGGACCCGTTGGCTGCCGGTTCCCTACTTCCTCCTGCAGCTGTTGCACCGTCCATCGGAAGCGACTGCGCAGAGAGTAGACACACTGCAGTTTTACCTAAATCAATCCAGCCAGACACCACCAGATAAATTCAACCCAACCAAAGAAAGGAGATGATTTGGACAGAGTAGAAGAGCTTCGCTTCCTTGCGGATTGGGTGGTCATCCTCTCACTCCGCGTTTGTTGTTTAGGGGTTGCCAGGACTGAGGGAAGGCCCATCGCCCACCACACCAGAGTCAGGGAAACATGTGGACACAAAAGGATTCAAGGGCCTAAGTTCATTGGCCCAACACAGGTTACCCCGAAGGTCTGAACAAATGAACATACTGACTCGCAGGTTTATGAAAGGTTTGGGTGTGCTCAGTGCCTCGGTCCTGCTGAGGCTGCTATGTAGCAGCTAGCCCACAGCAGTTAAGCAACCATGCATATTTCATTGGAATAAAAGGAACACAAATGAGGCCACTGTTGTCCTAACTCAAGACATCTACACCACATACAGTAGCAATATTTTCCAAGTTACACCCATAATAAATTTCGTTCTATTACAAACAGAGAAGCTGGGGAACCCATCCAATACAAATAGACAGCTGCAAAATAATACCTATTCATGCAAAACTATCTAATCCAGCTGCAATCCAATCAGGATGGTGACAATAGCATCATGGGCAGTAGTTGCAAACCACTCTGCCACCAATTCATTTTGTGCCTGATTGGTTTTCCTGATGAGGCATCCTGGCTCCTGGCTGCGCTGGAACAGCCTCGCCCAAGCCAGGCTCCTGGCTGAGCAGCTCAGGGCTATTTGGTTGGCACCGTGAACAGGCAGGCATAGCCAGGCATCCATCTGAACCCCCAGGCCTGGAAAATCCAATGCCCGGGAGTGATGCCTAGGCCAGGCAGCAGGAGCCAATCCACAACCAAACAAGCCTGTTGAGAGTAGGATGGCGGCAGACTGGCCGTGCGTCAATTGTGGGTCGTGGCTTCAGGCATCGATCATGGGACTTCGATCTACAGGCAGGGGCCGCATGTCGGAGCAGACGCATAAGAGAGGATGACAGATTGCAGATGACATTCCAAATCCTAGATTGAGGACATCTTACGTTTGTTCTAGGAGTAGAGACTCTGACAGGACTTAAAGATACAGCAAAAATAAATATGAAGATGCCAATCCAACATAATGGTGTTGTGGAGATGCGTATGTTACGATGGTGTTGCGGGCACACAAGAAGGGATAGAGTCCGGAACAACGATATTCGGGATAGGGTTGGGTGGCACCAATTGAGGAGAAATTGATTCAACACTGGTTGAGATGGTTCGGCCATGTTCAACGGAGGCCTCCTGAGGCGCCGGTGCGTAGTGGGATTCTAAAGCGGGTCGATAATGTAAAGCGCGGTAGAGGTCGACCTAAACTGACTTAGGACGAGTCGGTTAAGAGAGACCTTAAGGAGTTGAATATTGTAACAGAACCGACCAATTTATTAGAGCACAAGCACATAATCCGCCATTAATTCAGCAAATCATATGATTGAGACCTAATAAACCCGGTAGTCCGTGAAATCTCGAAGGATTTCAAACTTTTTCGGCACGACCAAGATCGTAATAGTTTAGCGATTCCATTCACAAGTACACAGTTCGCACATAGTTTAAAACATCATCGGAGTACGAAATAGAGTTATTACAAACCAGTTCAGTTTCAAATAAAAGCGGAAGCGATTTAGTTCAAATACCACACACACACATTTGAAATACAGTGCCAGGTCCTTTGTCCACATCCAGCAAAAGCATCAAGTAGAGAAGAGTGACCATGCCCAAGGTCTAGTCATCGCCCAAGGCGGGATAGAAACAGTTCTGACAATAACCATAAAGCATCTCACCATCTGCAAAAACATGGGAAATAAAACCCTGAGTACGAGGATGTACTCAGCTAGACTTACCCGTCATAAACTAAAAATAAAGTGACTCCAAGGAGTATGCAAGGCTGTATAAGTAGGATAGCTGACTCATTTAAATTGCGGAAAAGCTTGCATTAAGAACAATTAATAAGAACCTTCTAGCAATGTATTTTAATTTGATTATCCTTATCATGCTACATTAGCACCTGTACTAAACAAGCATGGTAATAATTATTCAACAGAAAGTAACCATTTCCGGTTGAGTATCTTTCCATCTTATCAGCTCAACCATCTCACCTCTTGTTCAAGTTCTTACTACGATGCCGCTGCTCAAGTCAAGTGTTCACTGTCCAGGAACGATGGCGATTATAATCGATTACTAACCAGCTGGCGGGTACTCCTCACACAAACCACACTCACCAGCCACGGTGAGCTACAGGTCACCGACATCCAATTCAGGAAAAACGCGAGATCAACAGGTACCATCACATCCGGGCACCGTCCGGCTGCCAGCAGGGCGTACCATGCTATATTCAGGCCTTACAACCGCGTAACCCGTGGTCCCCCATCTTCACCAATGCGATGCGTACAGCAGGTCGACTCCCGGCCCAAATCAAAATTAGGCTTCGCGGTCGGAACGACTTATCTTTCCAGCTAAATGTGAGGCATAAATTCAATATGACTTGAGGACGTACAACGGACGGGGTCCTAGTTCGACACAGACGGGATAAACCACATTGAACCTCCAGTTCATTCTCAACTCCAATCCCGCCCGGTCTCGATTTATTATCTCCACATGGTTATCCAAGATAACAATGTATTCAACCATCCGAGTTACCACCTATAACTCGCGGATGACAGGAAATCACCCGACTTCTACCGATCTAGTTAAGCAGGGCTAAGCATATAATCGTACCTGAACCTAACAGGGTTGAAGTATAAACAGTGGCAAGGAATATAAGTAATGCAGCAACGGTATAAAACAACGCCTATAACTTAATGCAGCAAACAAGTAAAAGACTCAAGTTAGATATTTTGCAAACCACAGGGAGAATGCTCCGGGGCTTGCCTTTCAGGAAAGCGCTTGGCTGATGGTCGGGACACTCCGGAAGATCAGCTTCAGGATCCTCTTCTGCTGCTGCTTTCCGAACCAAAGCTTCCTGTTGGTCTTCCTCTTCTGGTGCTCCGGGAACTACTGTCGCGAGCTCTGACGATCCTGTATGATGCATAGTGCGTATGAATACCGTGCATACATATAAATATAATGCTGATGGTGATGGTAAATGAATGCTCAGCTAAGATGAATGATATGATATATTGAAAACATGTATGATAAGCACATGTCATCTGCATTCTCTTCTACCGATAAATCTCCAAATAAGCCTCGCATTAAAATTTACTCGCACACTATAAGGAATTATAAACAACCATTGTTTAGCACACTACACTCTACTGAACCACAACCAACAGAAGATCATACATCTCATGAATAACATAAAAAGCATTTTTACACACATGAAATGATAACTCTAAAGCATTATTTATAAACGAAAGAAATCAGGGTATAACTACAACATGGCTTTAGACTACTCAGAAAATTCTGTAAAAATTACAGAAGCTTAATCATACCAAACAAAGACTACCATAAAAATTTCAAGTCAAAACAGTAAGTACTTTATCCTGCACAAAAATGACAAGGCAGCACAATTTCAGGGGCATAAAATACTTTGTACATAAAAGTATATCAAACAACAGATCTCAGAACATAATTAGCTCTAGATTGACATAAAAACACTCTCCAAAAAGTTTCATGCACAAATTCCTTATACATTATTTATTATGAATTATTTATCCTCACATGAAAATAGGCACCATAACTAGACATAGAAAAATTTACATATGACATAGCCTAACAACATTTTTTACAGATAGAGCATGACATAAGAAGACTAACAAACTTGGTCTCACATTTTTCTGAGCAACAGAGAATTAGTTATGCATTTCCTAAGATAAATACAATTAATAGGGATAAATAAAGCTATACAGAAAAGTTTCACAAATTCCACATTTCATATTTTTCATGCATAGATCATCTCATAAGAAAAATACTGCAAGTTGAACCAACTTATTTGGATGAAAAATGAGCAAGTTATGAATTTTCAAAGTTTAAACTGAAATCTGAAATCTATTCTAAAAAAGAAAAAGGAAAAGCCACTTTACACCGGGGACCCTGACATTTCCAGAAACTAACCAAGCCCTATTAAGAAATACACTGAGTCTGGCGACTTTGCGCTAAAGTTCGGGAAAGAACAGGAATCCTGCCCGAGGTCCTCACGGCGGTGGATGGTCGTCGGCGTCGGGATTCCTCGCCGACGGCGAGGTCTCCGGCCGAGCCACGGTGGCCAAAAGACTCAACTCATCAAAGCGGGCGCATTGGTGCAAAAGATGTGAACTGGGAACGAGGTTTGGACCGGCGGCGACGAACAGCGGCGGACGGCGGCGAGGGTTCGCGGTACGCCGGCCATCTCGGGCCACGGCGGGGCAAACGGACCAGCCTAACAGCTCTAGCAGACCAAGATGGTTCGAACGGACTAGCTCAAGCGAGGAATGGATGGCCGGAGCCATGTCGGCAATGTACGCCGGCGAGCGGCGGCGCGAATCCGCGACGACGGATGGCCAAATTCGTCGGGCTCAGACGCTAATCGACCTCATGAACTACTCCAATCGGTTCTACTCGATCAGACGGACACGATTCACTAGCTAATTGAGAGAGAGAGAGGTCGCTGGGCACGGCGGACCGCGCGGCGGTCGGGCGGCCATGACCGGCGAAGGAGAAGAAGGTCGATTCGACCTCTACCTTGGGTCTCGGTGGCAGGAGAGGTGCGCAGGGTGTGGCCAGAGTCGAGGCGGAGCGATTGGCGAGTCCTTGGCAAAAAGTGTTCAGGCTACGGGGTGCGGTGACGTGCGAGCTCTCGGCGGCGGCAATGGCGAGCCGACGTCCGAGTGCTCGGGCTCTGGTGGAAGATGAAGGGCAAGGATTCGTCTGGTGGCGGAGAAGTGAGGGAGGGAGAGACTGACGTGGTCGGGGCGACTTGAAACGGCCGCTCGAGCTCGGACCGAGGCAGCGCGGCGTCGGAGCTCGTCGAGCGCGTGGCACTCATGCGCGCGGAGCGGGGCCGAGCGAGGGCGCGTGGGCGAGCTGTGGGACCGGGCGAGCGGGGTGCAGGGGATCCGCGTGCGGCGCTCGGGTGCGGGGCCGGAACAGCGGGCAGCGGCAGCGGCCCGGCGTACGGACGCCACGCGGCCGGCGTCGGGTCGGACAGCGTCGCGAGGAAGAAGAAGAGAGGAGGAAGAAGAGACTGTGCGGTGGGTCCCACTGCGCCAAGATTCGTGCAGACTTGATGAACCCCATATTTTCCAAAATAAACCGAATTTGAAGAAACTCATAAAAGATGAAATGTTCCTTTTGATGAGTAGAACATTTCACTTTTAAACATCAAAACCTAATTCTGCATAGAATTTGAATTTCAAAAATGGGGATTTAAAATTAAAAGAAAATCATTTTTACAAACTGTTTTTGACATTTTTGACCCACTTCCAAGCCTTTTCATGAAATGACCCCAAAATAAGTTTTGCTCCAAATAATTTTCTCTACAAACTTTATTTAACACTCAACCTCAAACAAGCAACCCTTCATATAGTTCTAGTTCAAGTCAAGATGTGCACATATATAAACCTTATCATTTCATGTAACAAAAATGATGCAATTGAGATGGTTATGCTCTTAAAGTGCAATATGATGCATGCTTAACACCAGAGTGTTACAAATATCCCTAAGGATTTAGCCATGGATAGGAGCGCTTGGAGACTAGCAATTAACGTGTCTGAACCATAATCTTTCTCTTGTACATTTTATGTGTTCTTTGTTCCATGTCTCTTTTGAGTTTTATCTTTAGCCTACCCCAACTTGCTTGGGATAAAAGGCTATGTTGTTGTTGTTGTTGCTGCTGCAATCCTACACAATGTTTCAGTGAAAAACCTTGGACGTGGCCTATGTTTATTTATTTATCTTTCTCTTGACTCATTTGTCCAATTCCTTTTCTAATACCTTTTCCATTCAAAAAGGTCCATGTTTCAGGTGCAGTTGTGCTGGAGATTTTCAGTTAGGCCGAATTTATGTCAAGGATCCATATCCTCCCATATCCACTTAGAGAGGAGGAAAAGCTCTGATGTAATGGAAACATAAGATAATCGAATTCAGGTCTCCAAAATAGGAGAACTTCGAAGCTTTATAAATTGAATAATGCTCATGCCATTATGCTAGGCAGTTTCAGCATAACATATCTGCATTCAGTGCCAAAATTTAACACACATTTTGAATCTGTAGTACTTTGGTTTATTTCAGTTTGTTAACACCTTAGTCGTAGACCCTTCGAGCTTAAAATTTACTAAACCAAATTAACTAGTATCATTCACAAGCAGGCACACATGTTGAGTGCGGGCAGAACCATTGGTCGGGATTTTAGCCACCCGAATCACGCTCGGGCAAAAGTACACAGAAAAATCCAAAGAACAGGGGCCGCAAATTTTGCCTACCTTGATGGGGCGCCTCGGTATGCACAGTGAGGTTGGAGCCGAGGAGGTCGGAACTTGAGGAGGTCAGAGGCGGTGGTGCGGCCGTGCAAGTTTACCGTTGCCGACTAGGAGAGCCCGCCGCCGACAGGCATCGGATCAGAGAAGCGTTGCTAACTCGATTTGGCGTCCTCCTAGCGCCGAATCCTGGCCGGAGGTTGGAGGCGCCGGGCGCCGGGTGCCGGCTGTACTCTAAACCCTAGCGGAGGCGATTCCCGAGCTCGGAATGCCTCGTTCTCCTCTGCGCTCGCGGAACGGGAAGAGTAACGAGAGAGGAAGGGCCGTTAACGGTTTGGGCTGATGGGCTGTGCAGCTGCAGCCCAAACAGGCGTTAAATCAGAAGCGAGCAGGCCCGATTCGCTGTTTTGCTAGCTTCCGGCTTCAAGTTGTTCGACGAATTGCCTCTGACGGTGAGGCGGTAGTTTTGCTGGTGCTGCACTCAGATGGGTTGGCGGCTGACCCGACTCAATGCACAACATTGATTGTTCAAGTGCATAAATGAAGGGAGTGGTGTAAATTCTGGTTTATGATCTGTTCCTCTGTGTGACTAGGAGTAGATGGAGGGTAGCTCGCGGTTTATCATGCTCAAGGGTTTTGTGTGCTGCAAACAATGCTAATTTCGAGCTTGTTTGAAGAATTGATTGATGGGCTTGTGCGTTCATGTGTGTGTGAATGTTCATAAACCCATGTCCAGCCAAACATATATGTGCATGTGGGTGCTTAGCTGCATGTATGTGAGTTGCTGAATGCCTGTACTAGAAGTAGAAAGTTGTTATTTTGGGGGTCAATGGTTGAGTTGTACTAGAAAGTTGTTATCTTATGTTGAAGCATGCATGACTTTTGCAGATTCTGGTGCATGGACAGTGGAAGCAACTGAACATTTGAAAATGCATTGCACAAAGAATTTAGACTTGCATGTTTGTGCTCCTCAGATTGAGGAAACAATTGATGTAACGTCAGATTTATGTGCCTATAAGGTTAGCAATCTTAAACTCTCTTCAAGTACTGAGTAGAACCTTTGCTTAGGAGGTCATGAAGGTCAGACAAACTATAATAACTAGAAGAATTCCCCGCGCGCTGCCGCGGGTAATCAAGAGAAAATACAGATGGAGTTAGATGTAAACTATTGGAAATTACAGTAGAAGCATATATATGTACTGTATTAGTAATGCAGGTACACTTATGAGAACTTGTTATGCAAATAAATCATGCATCAACTATAGGAAATAATAAGAATCACAAAATGTATAGGAAATCGGCCTGGACCGGGCATGCATGTTGATGTCTCTATTCGGATGCCTGTGAGATGGATTCAAGCTTCTTCTCAGTCATTGAAGATGAGATCGGAAGTGCATATTCTTCAGGCTTCAGCGGCGGCAGCTAGTTCATAGTTACGTACGACCATGGTCCCCTCCTCTCTGTCGGGTGCGCGAAGCTGCGCATGTTGACCGTGGTGGCCAGGTGGACGAACTGCAGCTGCAATGCATAGTTCCAATGGTAGAGCCCAACCTAGTCATTGAGCACCTCCACAGTGCTGATGTTGATCCTGACTTGCACTAACATTGTGAAGTTGGGCGATGTTGAGATGGCTTTGGTTATAGAAAACTGAGCCAGAAAAGTCGTGGGCCTTTTTTCCCATCCAGGTGTATCATTCGGTCAAAGCCTTTTTTTCAATAGCCATAGTCTCTGAAGTTGGCAATGGACGGTACACCCTCTTTTGGATTGACAGATGGCTGCATGGACAGAGTCTTGATAAACTTGTGCCACATCCTTTTGGATTACTTTCTAGTCGGGCAAAGAAAAGAATAGTTTATGAGGCACTTACTGATGAGAGATGGGTGGCTGACCTCAGAGGAGCTCATATTGTGGCTTTTCTGACCGAATATTTCAATCTGTGGGAGCTATTGGCTGATGTGGTGCTGCAGCCTGATGTGGAAGACTCTCACATCTGGCAATTCGCATCTACAGGAAAATATTCAGCTAAGTCGGTATATGAAGCAATGTTTATCGGTGCCATCCAATTTAATCCTTGGGAGAGAATATGAAAAAGTTGGGCACCTGGTAAGTGTCATTTTTTCATGTGGCTGGTTGCACACAACAAGTGTTGGATGGCTGATAGGCTTGCAAAGAAAGGTCTACCGCATCCTGAGCACTGTCTTTTGTGTGACTAAGAGGAAGAGTCTATTAACCACCTGCTGGTATCCTGTGTCTTCTCGCGCCAAATATGGTTCTATGTCCTGCAACGACTCGGTTTGCAAGTCTTAGCCCCACAACCGGATGATCATTCCTTTGAAGACTGGTGGGATCAAGTGATGACAAGGGTGGCTAATCATGCAAAGCAGGGCCTGAATTCTGTTATAATCTTAGTGGCTTGGTCTCTCTGGAATCACTGGAATCGCTGCGTTTTTTATGGACAGCAACCCAATCTGAATGGACTTCTCTCCTCCATTAGGGATGATATATTTATGTGGGAGTTGGCTGGGGCTTGAGAAATTTCTCATCTTCTCGCCTTGCAGCCCTCTAGTTAGACTGATGACTCCCTGGTTTTGGATCGTTCTACTTTGTAACATGTGATTTAGTGTGTGTGTTTGTGAAGTGGGGGTATGAAACCCCTATTGTAATTTTGGATGGGTGCTACACCCTTTTTTCTTCTTAATATATTGATACGCAGCCTTCTGCGTGTTCAAGAAAAAAAAGATGTTATGTTATCGTGAGCCAAAGGACTAACAGATTATTTAAAGGAAATATCAACGTGGAGAGAAGATGAGCAGGTGGAGAAAGATCAGCGGACTGCAGGAACAATTATTTATCCAGGACTGAAAACGGAGAGGTCTCCTGAGCTACCTATGTGGATACTTGATGGGTAAGGGATGCTTCAGTTCTTTTGCGCGCTTGCTCGTCAGGAAGTAATGCATAGTGGAGCCTGTAATGACAACGAAGAGACATCTGCATAGTGCCTTGAGAGACATCTGCAAAGGGGGTGGTGGGACCTCTAGAGACGTGGCTTCACGAAATTGTAGAGAAATAGCTTAGTGAGGTTTGTCTATATAGAAAATATAGATACTAATGTGCTGCTTCTTATCTTATTGTTCCAACAAATGAGGTAAAATCAAACCCCTGTCATGTACTAATCACTCAAATTTAATTAAGTTGTGCACTACTATGATCTTCTTGTGAGCAGCAACAATAATACATTAATACCCTTGTGTACATGCCATTACTTGATTAATTAAGCTAGTAGCCTGTGTTCCTGACATAACTAGTTCATCATTTATAATTGGTATGTTGCATATTCCTTAAACCTTCCATTTGATTAACTTCATGATGTTTGTGATATCTCAGGTACAACCTTCAGAGAAGTTAATGAGTAACATCAATTCTAAGGGCACCTTTAGTGCTAAATTGAACCGTCAAATTGAACAGAGCTTAGAGTTTGACAGCTCCAGCATATACATAGATTTGTGGGGTATGCATGTGATTAAAAATTTCTCTCTCTCTCTCCTGTTGCTATGCGATGATGTGTACAATGTTGTAATTATTTCTGTGATTCAGATTTGTGATGATAAACTGGGTTTGAAAAACCCATGGGTTTATGGGTTTGGGTACGACATTCCCAGACCCATGCCCGCAAACCCGCTGGGTCATTAACAAACCCATGGGTAGAAGAATTGACCCATGCCCTTGCCCTAATAGAGAAAAAACCCACTTTGTAAGTCGAGTTGCCACTTTTTTCATCCTTGAAGCGGCTAGTTTTAAACACTGTACTTTGTTATATTCCACATGCAATGGCTATGAGTGAATTCATCAATAGCTACACGCAATATATACACGTGTCAGAACACAAGGGCATGAGATCTTGCATTTTGATCCAGAAATTAATTAGGCATATTAGATTTTCGATTCACATTTATTTTCAAGCAGTTAAAGGAAAATCTTTCAGATTTAGGCATGCAAACTTTTGCCCTTAGCTTTGCCTATAAAATGAGCCTATGACTACGATATGCAACAATCAAAGAGGCCAAGTACCAAGAAAGAAAGATACGTGAGCATCATCATCATCATCATCTCAAGTCAAGGGTCCTTAATTCCTTCTCTTTGTTTTTATATTTTCTCTAGAATATGTACGGTTCATCTAGACCGGCCAATCATAGCTAGTATACTGCAGTATTAAGCCTTTGTATGGCATGGTTCAAAATGGCTTTGGTTCCTTGATGCAATGCCTGGACGAGCCGGCGAACCTAAAAGTAATGGTTTCAGCAGCTTCTAGTTCACGGAGGAGCCAGAGCTGGAGCTCTTAATAATCTACATATATGGCATTCATTCTAACTACAGCAATAGTCTATGTATATGTCATTCATTCTAATCTACTGTAAAACATAAACATGTTTGCTGTTAATACATGATATGATACTGTGATTTGGAAATAGTATATGTTGTATGATGCTGTAATCCAATAGAGAATGTTATGATTTTGTTTAATCTTATTCATAGTATTAGCTAATGAAAATACTATTGAAATTGATTTCATTATTTTGTTTGCAGTATCTTCATGGCATCATCCAAGAACCAAGGGTCTGCCCCAAGGGCATTAGTTGCGGAGGATATCAAAGTTGATTGTGTAATTCTCATGCATATGTTGCAAAAACTTAACTGTGAGGCTACTGCCGTTGAGAATGAGAAAGAAGTTGTTGACCTTTTCCGTGAAGGCAAAACATTCGACATTGTTTTCTTAGATAAGGATATGCCCTTAATGTCAGGTCCTAAGGAATATATTTCGGTTTGATATATAAATTTATATTTATTTCCTATTATTTGTTTTTCTGAATATTATTCAGAAGTTTCTCCTGAAGATATAAAAAAAAACTTCTAGCATTTCAACTTTCTACTATTACTTGTCAGTTAATTCCCTTGTTGTATTACGTTCTAGTATAATAATAAAAACTTGTAGCGTATATGAAGCTAAGCTAGCAAACTATTCAGTTATTGTTTTACGATGAGTAAAATGCATCACAGGTACTTCAGCTATCGTTGGGGTAGCAAATGGGTACTCCAACTAGAAAACTTACTAGCTAGGTACTTAAACTATACTTGTTGGTCAGTATGGATACTAAATTACCCCATGCAGGCATCATCAGCCTAATGGACATGCCTTTTTCTTGCTAAAAACCCTTTGTTGAATCTAGGACTATTTTTGTTGGTCACCAACAGCAAGTAGAAACACTTCAGCACAGAAACATTGCTGCTAAGAACCATTTTGCAAGTTCAGAAAGAAGCTACTACCTGTCATCCCTCCATGTTCTGAAATATGTTCATGGGAGAATGTTGAAAGTCCTCCCCTCCCAGATCAAAGAAGCGTCCGTCCCGCATGATAGCAACTCGAGCCGACCCCGTACGTCTCCCCTGCCCACGGTAGTGAGCTTAACTGCTTAAGCGCATGCACCGCACATCCGCGGAGTCCGCCGCGCTCGCAAGGGATCGGCGCCGCGCTAGGCTGCTGATTCGGCCAAGCTGCAGCAACTGGCTGCAATAACGGCAGGACTCGTGCTCGTGCTCGCATCAGATCACCCATAGGTCGATCCGTACGAGTGCACACAATAATGGCGGGGTTCCGTGCTTGTGCCCCGTGGGAGTGGTGGAACATGCAGCCGAGTGCAGGCAGACGAGCAGCAGCCACGAGCGAGAGAGCGCAGCCATGGAGCGGTATCGGGCCAGCTGCTGCTGCGTGCTCGCGGCAAGGACGGCCAATCAAGCAAGCAGCATCCAGGCGAGCGCGTCGGCAGCTGAGCAGACGCTGAGGTAAATGTGTGCGGGCACACCTTGCTTTGTTTGTTAGCTTAGCCTTGCTTGCTTGTTGTAACGTGGGTTGCTTGCACACCAGACGACACACCCTAATGGATTCAAACATCTTTGCTGCAGTGTTTCTTTGCTGCAGTAGCTTCTTTCTGAACTTGCAAAATGGTTCTTAGCTGCAGTGTTGTTTTGCTGCAGTGTTTCTACTTGCTGTTGGTGATCAACAAAAATAGTCCTAAATTCAGCAGGTTTTTAGCAAAAAAGGTGTGTCTATTGGGTTGATGATGCCTGCGTGGCATAATTTAGTTCCCGTAATGACCAACAAGTATAGATCCGGTACCTAGGTGGTAAGTTTCCCAGTTGGAGTACCCATTTATTACCCCAACAATAGTAGTACTTATGGTGCATTTTACTCTTTTACGATAGACTTTTGATTGCCCCAGTGATATAATGTAAACTTAAGCATCATAAAAAATTAATGTAAGACTCATAACTGATAAAAATTTAATTTCTTGGTGGATGATTTGGTGGCAGGCTGTGGCCAAGATCCGTGCCATGGGAGCCACTGAGGTGAAGATTGTAGGGGTCTCGGCAGATTTCGGTGGCCGGGAGGCATTCATGAAAGCTGGTGCTGATTTGTTTGTGCCCAAACCAGTGAAACTTGTGACTCTCAAGTCTATGCTCGAGATGGTCATTAGCAAGAAGAATATGAGCGGCTAGAATCAGCTTGTAGTAACAACATAATATTTGCTTTTGGATACGAACTCTGCATGTTGTAATAGTTTCAGACAAATTTGGTTCTATGATAATTAAATTATGTTTTAAGACAATATGATCTTTATCGTTTGATGGGTTAGTTGGGGTCCCGCTTCGCGAATTAGCTGGCGTGGCTCCTTGTTTCCATGCCTTTGTCTTGTTTTTCAGGTGACGCTCAGAGCTTTAAAAGAAGCCCCTCGGAAGGCAGACCGCGCAAGCCATATGGACGAGACCAGGAGCTTGCCAAGATGAAGCCTGCTGAGAAAGAGATCAAGATGTGACAAGGTGCGAACATAAAGCTAATATGTGTCCTTATGTGTGTAGTTTGTGATGAGTGGTTGTTGGAAGATGGTCGGTTTGGTTGAGTTTGGAGTCTAACCATGACGTAAGTAGCATGGTCCGCAGGTGGGTGAGCATGAAATTGCTTGGGTGGATGCAAAAGTTGGAAAGAAGATGAGAATCTTATTTTGCTCCCCTCATCGTCAACATCGCCAGTCCACCACCCCACAAGGCAGTTCTTGTGGGTGATCTAAAATTGTCTGATTTTAAACAACTTTTGAAAAATAAAGGATGGCAGGTAGGTTTATTATATTGAATTCTTGAGTCTTTGAGCGTCCCCTGTACTCATATGGTCATTGTCTAAATTTTTAGTTGTAGGAGTTGACATGAAGAATATTTCATTTAATAAGTAGGATTTTTCAGTTTAACTCAAGAGGATCAAATATGCTAAGATTAAAGTGTATTAGTATATTGAGAAGAAATTTGAGCTGTCAACTTTCACTATCACTATTCACTAGCATACTGCAGGACAGTAGATGGCACTTCTTACCTGCACACGCTGTTTCGTTCACATAGACATAGCCTATAGATGTTAACAGTCGCTCACAAGAGTTGATTGATGAAAGCTGCAGCATATGTATTTTGGGTGGATAATAGTAAGCGAGCAGGGATGAATGATCTTTGTTGGTGTATACTGAAGCCATTGACATTAGTCACTAAGGAAGCAGTTGTTGCAGGTTGAATTTACTGTGGGTGCTTTATGTGGCAAATACGTCATGGTGTGCAAGATTGGTGATTCTAGCCAAAAGGTAACTTCAGTATCCGTTTAGGAACGACACTCTTGTGTATAGTCCGGCAGAAATTGATCTGCTCTAGTTCAAGTACTATGGTCCAGAACTTGGGATGATACGTGAGAAACGGATGCCTCAGTTTTTTATGATATATACCAACAATACTCCAGGAATATAGTTGCATATATGCCTTGCCTGATGGTGTGAGACTTCAACACACTTGTGTCGTGGCTGTTTGGATGCGAAGTATTTTTTTGGAGCTTTATAAAATATATACCATGGTTTGTAAAACAATTCGGTTTTGGAGAAGCGTTATGAAGTGGTTGGATGCAAGAAACCTTTTAATTTTGAAAATTGAGTTGCTAAAACTGTTGTCTCCACTCTAAAACCTTTTTTTCAGCTTAACCATGATTTTGCACATCTATTGATTCTAAAACTGCAGTTTTTCAATAATAAATTATACATTTATGATGTGATGACATTATTGCAGGGCAGCACGGGCCGGGGTCTCAGCACTCAGCAGATTGTCATCGAAGGCCCTTGTGCGAAACTATAAAAATCAGGGAGCTTCTGTACTCGCAGTTGTACTCGCCGTGAAGCAATGTACGGCTTCTCCATTCTCTCATCATAGATTTAAGGAAAAAGTCTAATTTCGATTCCTTAACTTTGACGAAAGTCTTTTCATCCTTGGACTCTAAAACCGGACAAAATACATTCCTCAACTATTAAAATCATACAGATTACGTCCTTGGACTGGTTATAAGCGGTTTTGAGGACGGTTTTTTTTTCTTTTCTATTTATTTTCACCGAATCTTTGAAAAATCATAGTAAATCGTAGAAAAATCATAAAATAAAAATCTAATTCTTTTAGACTCTAGGTAAGTAGGTCTACACATTAAACATATAATATTATATGCTTTAGTACAAAGTTCTTATTTTATCTTAGAGTTATAATTTTCTATAATTAATTAGAATAATTCATGGATGTAGTTTTTGTGGTCTAATTTGGGAAAATTTTTATGGTGGGCTAATTATTGTATACTTGAGTTGTAGTAATAATTTCATACTCATTGCATGACGCATAACTTAGTTATAGATTTTTTAGTTTATGCTTCTTAAATCTAAATAAATCTATAACTAAGTTTTACATGATCCAATTGAAAGGTCTAATTATTGTATACTTGAGTTGTAGTAATAATTTCATACTCATTGCATGACGCATAATTTAGTTATAGATTTTTTAGTTTATGCTTCTTAAATCTAAATAAATCTATAAGTTTTACATGATCCAATTGAAAAGTCCTAATGGCTAGAGGAAGAGGGGTGAATAGCCTATAAAATTTTTTTACAAAGTACTAAAATAACCGGTTAGTACTTAAGATGGCGAAACTCTTTCTAGCACTAGCACAACTAAGCTATGCAAGCCACCTATATAATTCTAGTAATAGACTATGATCTCTAATCACACCAATAAACCTAAATTATTATCTTACTCTAGAGAGCTAAACTAGCTACTATATATATATATGGCTGCACTAAATAGTCCCGGAGGACTAAATAATAATCAGTCCCCCCGCCCCTCGCGCGTCTGACACCCGCCGGTCCGACCTGGCTTCCCGCTCGAGCATCCCTCCGCACGCACGAGACAACCCTGACCCACGTTCCAGCCTCACAGGCGAGGAAACCGTCAGCTGACCCACGCGCTCTAGGCGATACCCCGCGACCCCCCTAAGGACCACGACTTCGGGGGCGCCCCAAGGTCACCTTCACCGCGCGTGGAACCGGCGACAGCCCATCCGCCGCCCGGTACGCGCTCTCACCCTCCGGCGCGGCCATTGCTCGAGCGGACCGCCGCGGATCCCTGTGCGGCCCGCGTTCTCACCTGCCGGCGCGGCCTCCCCTCGCATTACCGGCTTCCGCGGCCTCCGCCGCCTCCGCACCGGCGAGCTCGCCGAACCTGGGCGCGGCCGTCCTACCTGCACTTCGCCTCGCCTCCCAGCAGATCCAACCGGCACCGCCATCTTCCCCTCACCCCATCAGATCGCCGCCGCCTGGATGTTCCCGAGGGTCATGTGTTCACCCGTGAGACAGCTCCTGTCGCAGATTCCCGGAGAAAGGAGCGGCGACTCGTCAGGCGACGCCGTCAAAACCGTCCGCTCACGCGTGTTCCAGTACCAATACTGGTGGCAGATCCAGGTGCCCCTCCTCTAGATCCTCTCCGCCATTGCACCATCTTCTCGTTCCCTTCGTCTTCCCCTTCCACTTCCCCTTCTTGGTTTGATGAATCGAATGCAGGATGAGTTCCCCAGAGCTTCTCTTCTCAGCGCAGACGTGGAGGAACCACGTGGCCAGCAGGCCTGGAGCTCCTCTTCAATAGCAATGGTATTTGCTGAACTGAACTGACGAATTTGTTTCTGTTGAAACTTCGAACACCGCAGTCCAACAGTCTAGAAGAGTCGAAGAACAATTCGGTAGCAGTTTTGATGAACTAATGTGGCCTATCTGATCCTTGGTATTGTTTGTAGTGCGGTGCACTATCTTAATAGCACACATAGTTATTGTTCGGCTACATTAGCTAGTGGATCTGTTGAATTGTGCTCGAGATTGTTGTTCTATGATGGCTGGGCACTTCTTTGTTAGTGGCCCAGTACTTATTTGTAAACATATTACTGCGAAAATGTCTCCCTGTTACTGTGAATATGTCTTGCTCTTGTGTTGTCTGTTACTGAATACTGATGCAATAAATTTGTTCTGCTGTATGCCATAGTACCATCATTTGCAGATAGATGGCTAGCTTGAAACAAATGCATGGATGAACAAATTACGATCATAATTCATAAATAAATACAGTTTTCTTGATTTATGTTTCACATGGCACTTCTTTATGGGTATCCAGTAATCCTTAAATGTTTCCCATGATGTTGCTGAGTTTAATGATTATTTCAATGAATCAGCGCTCTGCTACTAGTCAGCTGACCCTGCACCGAACGTGTCAGTGTAAAGTTATTCTATCATAATGGGTTGCTGGAAGCAGCTGTTTGGCGAGAAAAGCAATTGTAAAGGGGTTGTGCTTGAATCGCCAGCATCATAGTCAACAGATACGACTAAAGTGGTTGCGGCAGTTGGAAGATCAGGACAAGGTGACGATGGCTTACCGGCAGGGATTACAAAAGCTGGAACATCATCGTGCACACCAGGCTGTAATGATAATGTTGTAGCTGGAATTTCAGAAGCAACATCATCCAGCAGATGCATGTTCTCACCAATGGCAACAGCAAGCGAGATCGCTACTACAGACGCCGAAAAGAAGTACACCCATGTGAGTGGCTCGTTTGTGTCATTTTAACAAGGAGTTCAAACATTATCCTTCGTGAATATGAAATAAAATTAGGTTTCAAAATTACCGAATAGAACTGAGAAGTATTCAGACATGGGAATAATGAAAGAAATAAATGTTCAAACTTGACATTGGTTGTAAATTGTAATATGCATGCTTAGAATATTAAGATTGAGGAACCAGACATGTTCAGGTTTTATATATGATGAAAATCACTGTATTCAACTTTATCTGAGATGTCTTGATGACATGGGCTATAATTATGCATTGCCTCTTGATGATTTTTTATCTATACCGGCTAAGATCTCTTCACGATGTGTAATCTTCAGTTTGGAACCTGAAAATTCTTTCATTAAGTCCAATTACTAGTGCATCTTCAGTTTGGAACCTGAAAATTTTTTCATTCAGTCCAATTACTAGTGCATAATATAGTTGTTGTAGATGATCTTGATGTCACTTTACATACTAATTTGTTTATTTTTCATACTAGGTACACTCAAAACAGGTACACAACAAAATAGTGAGTAATGCATGTCAAGTAGTATTCCATTACATCATGTAATGTCAATAATGTGAAGTTATGGAAGTCACTGATAACGAAATTTCACTTGTAGGCTGTGCAGCTAGTTACGTGCATCTTAGCATTTCTATTGAACTGCACTATCTTCTGGAACACAATCCTGAATTCTGCACTCACACAATCAATGTGTGGGAACTTGAAGGTACAACTGCTATCCGGTTATTCCACTCAACCCTTGTAGGCCGACGTGCAAAACATTCTTGAGTCGTGATATTCATGTTCAATGTTTCTGCAGGATTTCTTCACGTTGGAATTGGTTGGGTGCTATTTGGTGGGCTTCCTTTTGATCTCGTAAGTTTTGGGGCTTGTTTCTTATGCGCCACTTATCTTTGTATAATCTTCTCTAGTGAATACTGAACCCAAGTTTTTCGTATGCAGCTTAATGTTATTGGACAGGAACTAGGCTTTCTAGGCTCTGGATTGTATGCCTACTGCAAGATCAAAGGAAAGTAGTTGCTGATGTCTAGTGGGATCAACTGGGAGTAGCCGTGTTTTCATTCAGGGGCCAGTGTGCTTAACATAAGTAGCATTATTTATGCTGTTTGTACCTACCTATGGGAGAGATTTTGTAGGTTTCCTGTATGTATTAAACTTCAGCCCTCATGAACAGTACAAAACTGACAAAGGAAATATAGTATACCGAATTTTTACTGTTACTTTATGATCGTCTCTCTTTTAAACTTGAATAGACGTCCAAAATACGATGACTAGCTTATGTAGAAGGCACATAGAGTTCAATAACCGTGCAGAATGCAATGAGGAACTTATGTAAAAGGCACATGATACAGACTGATCTGATAAAAAATCAATTACTCTACATCCAGTCTTTTTAGGCTCTCAAATGTGAAAATGCACTGTTACAAATTGATACTGTACTTCCAGTCTTCGGGTTTAAATGTGAAACAAGTACTGTCCAAATTGAATTGTTCATTCAGGCATAGTTCGAAGGCACAAATGGTGCACACCCATTTATGCACACTCAGACACAAATCAACGTTGCAACCAAACAAGCTAACTTCAAGAA
>CM041630.1:27953330-28145352 GCA_023333625.1 Bothriochloa decipiens
CGTTGCAACCAAACAAGCTAACTTCAAGAACCATGTCAAATAGACATTCACTGATTCACTGAATGTAGATTTTGGAATGACATAATTGTTGCCTGGGGTCGTCTTTGTGCAATGTACACGCTACTTACTCAAGATAGAAAAAGTGAGAATACATGTCATCACAGATATCGCGCACTGTAATCTGCAATCCATAAAACAAAACTTTCATAGCTTTAGAAAATCTCAAAGGCCATTACAAACTTATGCATCTAGAGCCTATACAAGAGTTCAAACAGAACTGAGATCTCTTGCGTGCTCCAAAGATGTAGCACATTTTTTCCCACTATCTATATCTACCACAGTTCAAACCATTCAAAAATTACTCAGCTGGCGTGTACAGGTCATCTTCCTCAGGTTCTTCCTTGTCTGGATCATCCTCTTGTGGCTCCTGAGGTGGTGGTTGTTCTTCCTTTTCCTGTTCATCATCATCATCCACAGGATCATCAGCTGGTAATGGATGCGGTAATGGTGTCTTCATTGGGCTGAACTTAGGGAAGATATCAGGTATCCTCCAAGGCTTTGGTCTCTCCCACTCCTAGCAACATTTAATTTAAACAATAGTAGAAATTAATGTTGATGCATGTCAACATATAGAAGCTAAAAGTAGTGGGTGAAACATCATGTTAAATCACTATAGTCATGTTTGAACATTATTTTGCTAGGTTGGGCAGTTCATCCACACCAGTGGCTAGAATAATCTTTAGAAAAAATTGCAACAGATCTGCAATCGCTACTTTGGTTATACTAAAAAAACCATTACCAATGCAAAGATCAGTATCTTCATATATAACCAACATGTAATGCATACACTCATAAAGCCATCTACATGGTCTGCCCTTTAAACAATTAAGGCAGTGAGTTCACCAAAAATAGCTCATGACTGCTTGTCACAATATTCTATCACTTTGAATATTTGGTGATAATCAAAGTTTCACTAATTATGCAGAGAAGAAAACACTTCATTTCAGGATTTTCACTTTACACTGGGAAAGCCCCCTACACAATCATATTGTTTTTCAAAAGCTGGACCATGAATTTGCTAACCCCCCAAAAAAAAAAGACTGAGCAATCAATTAATTTCAACACAGTAATGAGAGTTATGTAGTGCAGCTAGACAATCATGTGAGACATAATCTTCTGCCACCCCATTCATTTCCACTCGGTATGGGCAAGGGCAGGTAGAGGTCAGTCACTGGTCAAGGCTGGTCATGTCCATGTCCCTATAGGGGTAGGGTAGAGGTACATCAGCCACGTTCTAGGCTGATTTCAGCTTGTACCTTAGGCATGGGAGGCTGTACTCGGCCATACCCACTTGTAGGTGGTAGTTTGTATATATATGCATGCAAAGCAATGGAAAGGTAGCTTCTTTGCCACAATTCACTTGTGTACTCAGTTTCAGCCAACGCTGACACTCTAGAGCAGTGTGAGTGTGTAAGTTGGAGCTCAGCTTGTCTTCTTCCTTGGTTCAGGGAGGAGCTCGAGGGGGGTCGAGTAGGTGTTGTTCGCCCTCAACGGTGCTAGGTTCTAGTGCCAACACGTGGTATCAGAGCCGTACATCGTTGCTAGGCCCAACGGCCGGCGATGGCGGACGTGATGCTGCATGATGTCGGCGCTGAGGGGCAACTCCAGCTAGTGGCGCAGCCGCAGCAGATAGAGGTGCGCATGGTCAAGGAGTATGGCGGGACCAACTCCTAGCCAATGCTCACCCGCACTAACTACAAGGAGTGGGCTGTCCAGATGAAGTGGAAGTTCCGCACTCGGAGGTGGTGGGAGGCCGTGGAGGTCGGCAATACCGGCAAGGAGGCGGAGGTGCGCGTCATGGAGGCGTTCATGGCTTCCACGCCGGACGAGTTCCATGAGGCGCTCGGCTAGAAGAAGACGGCGAAGGAGGCCTAGGAGATGTTGGCCTCGTTCCGTGTTGGTTCGGATCGAGCCAAGCACGCGAAGGTCCAGCAGCTGAAGAGGGAGTTCAACGACATTCGGTTCAAGTCCGGGGAGACGGTGGAGGACTTCACACTGCGTCTCTAGTCGCTGGCAAGCCAGCTGTCCACCTACGGCAAGCCGTTGGAAGATGAGGACCTCGTCAGCATGTTGCTGTGCCTCCCAAGTACTCGCAGCTCGCCATGTCCATCGAGACAATGCTGGACATCTCCACTTTGTCCCTCGAGGATGTGGCAGGGCGGCTGCGGGTGGTGGAGAGCCGTGGACTTGCGCCGCCGGAGAAGGAGAAGCCCAAGCTGATGCTGACTGAGGAGGAGTGGACGGCACGGATGAAGGAAAAGCGCCGGTTCGAGGAAGGCTCCAGTCGTGGCGGTGGTGACCGCGGCAGCAACGGCGGCAAGAAGCAGGGGAAGGCTCCGGCGGACAAGAAGAAGGGCAAGAAGAAGACTGTCGCCCCCAACGCTTGCCGGAAGTGCGGCAAGGTGGGGCACTAGGCACGCGAGTGCCCGGAGAGGAAGGAGAAGAAGGAGGAGACGCACCTGGCTCAGGACGACAGCGACGACAAGCTCTTGATGGGTGAGTACTGCGCTCTGCAGGAAGGCGAAGCAGGGGAGACGGAGGCGGAGCTGAGAACTGCGCCGCAGGCCGTCGAACTTGACGAGCCGCGGGCGCAGGCACATCTAGGCGCAGTCGGCGACGAGAAGGAGCAGCGGTGGTACCTCGACACCGGTGCGAGCAACCATATGACTGGCTGCCACAACGCCTTCACCGGCGACGCGAACGAGACCGGAATGGTCAAGTTCGGGGATGGCTCGAGGGTGGACATCCGAGGCCAAGGCACGGTTGTCTTCCGTTGCCGGAACGGGGAGCAGCACGCGCTGACGGACGTGTACTACATTCCCCAGCTCCGCGCGAGCATCGTCAGTCTGGGATAGCTTGACGAGCGCGGGGCAGAGGTGCTGATTCGAGATGGCGTACTGCGAATCAGGGACAAGGAGCAGCGTCTTCTCGCCAAGGTAACGCGCTCCAAGAACTGTCTTTATCTTCTCGATTTGAAGGTGGAACATCCTGTGTGCTTGGCGGCGGCGTGCACGCAGGAGCCGTGGCTGTGGCATGGCCGGTTCGGCCATCTGAGCTACGACGCTCTTGGCCGGCTCGGGCAGATGGTCACTGGGCTGCCAGAGATCAAGCACGCCGGCGAGCTGTGCGACAGCTGCCTGGCGGGGAAGCAGAGGCGGCTGCCGTTCCCCAAGACAGCGAGGTACCGCGCGACGGATCCCCTCAAGCTGGTCCATGGGGACCTCTGCGGGCCAATCACGCCAGCGGCGCACGGCGGATGGAGGTACTTCCTCCTGCTCGTGGATGACTGCAGCCACTACATGTGGCTGCGGCTCTTGACGAGCAAGAGCGACGCGGCGGACGCCATCAAGTGTTTCAAGGCGCGGGCGGAAGCGGAGTGCGGCAAGCAGCTGCGGGTGCTCCGAACCGACCGCGGTGGTGAGTTCACGGCCTCGAGTTCAATGAGTACTGCGTCGAGGAGGGGTGGGTCGACACCTCACGGCACCCTACTCGCCGCAGCAGAATGACGTCGTGGAGCGCTAGAATCAGACCATCGTCGGCATGGCACGCTCGATGATGAAGGCCAAGGGGATGCCGACGGCTTTCTGGGGAGAGGCGGTCACGACCGCCGTACACATTCTCAACCGGTCGCCAACCAAAGCCCTCGAGGGGAAGACTCCGTACGAGGCATGGCACGGGCGCAAGCCTAGTGTCTCGTACCTGCGCACGTTTGGCTGCATCGGTCATGTGAAGACCGTCAAGCCGGGCCTCGGGAAGCTAGAAGACAGGAGCACCCGTATGGTGTTCCTCGGCTACGAGGAGGGGTCGAAGGCCTACCGGCTCTATGACCCGGTCGGCGGCAAAGTGGTGGTGTCCCGGGATGTGGTCTTCGGCGAGGCAGCGTCGTGGATTTGGGACAGGCCGGAAGCGAAAGGCCTCGAGGGAGGCAGCAGTGGCCTCTGCGACTTCTTCGTCATAGAGCGGTTGGTCATCCATGGCCACGGCGAAGCTACGGAGGCGTCAGGCACCGGAGAAGTCAGAGTCGTGGCGAGGGAGACGGAAGAGACTGCGGCGGCCGGAGCGGAGGAGCCATCCCGACCGCACGGAGCAGGAGCCCCTGCCCTCGACCACACCCGCTCGAATCGACGGGGTGGCCTCAGTCATGAGAAGGCAGGCCTCGAGCGCGCGATTGGGGGGGGCCTCGATCACAAAGGCTACCTCGATCGCACGAGAGGCAGCCTCGACCGCGGTACGGGCGAAGGCCTAGACCGCGACGGCCCCGTCCCGACCGCAACTGCGACGCGGAGGGGCTCGGTCGCCCGACCGCTCAGGGCGTACTGACCGCGAGGCCAGGGGCCTCGACCCTGATCGGGGGGCCTCGATCCCGAACGCGGATGGCCCGACCTCGCGTCGAGTGCCTTTGACCGCGGGTCTAGGGGGCCCAACCACGGGTCCGTGGGACTCGACCGCGACCGCGAGTCTGGGAGGCGAGACAGCGGATTGGGAGGCCTCGAGTGCAGGACGTAGGGCCTCGACCCCGGAGGGGGCCTCGAATGACGAGATTTTTCGCTGTGAACGACTCCGCCTCGAAGAACTACGGTGGCAACCATCGAGTATGCGACACCACCGTTGGACATCTCGGAGTTTGTGGATGCATACCACGAAGGAAAGGAGGTCCGGTTTCGCCGCCTGGATGACGTCGTAACAGATACGACAGTGCCCGGGCTGGCGGCGCGGACCCTCGACGATGATCATACTCTGCTTCTGATGAGTGCAGAGGAGCCGACCACGTTCGCTAGCAGAGCGCGATGCGGCGTGGCGGAAGGCGATGCTGGAGGAAATAAAGGCCATCGAGGACAACAAGACCTGGGAACTGGTCGATCTGCCGACGGGTTCCGGCCGATTGGACTCAAGTGGGTCTTCAAGGTGAAGCGGGACGAGCGCGGCGCGGTCGTGAAGCACAAGGCGCGGCTCATGGCCCGCGGTTTCGTGCAACGCGAGGGGATCGACTTCGAGGTCTTTGCCCGCGTCGCACGCATGGAGTCCGTGCAGCTCTTGCTCGCTCTCGCCGCTGCCAAGGAGTGGCAGGTTCACCACCCCGACGTCAAGTCGGCGTTCCTCAACGGGGACCTGGCTGAGACGGTCTACGTCAAGCAGGCGCCGGGCTTCGTCGTCAAGGGCGCGGAGAAGACGGTGCTGCGGCTGCGCAAGGCCCTCTACGGCCTGCGTCAGGCACCATGGGCGTGGAACGCCAAGCTCGATGCCACCATGGCTGAGCTCGGGTTCGGGAGATGCGCCACAGAGCACGCACTGTACACCCGCCGACAGGGGAAGGAGCATCTCATCGTCGGGGTGTACGTGGACGACCTCATCGTCACTGGCGCGCGGGCTGAGGACATCGCCAATTTCAAGGAGGAAATGGCCGCGCGGTCCCGGATGATCGATTTGGGTGCCCTGTCTTACTACCTCGGCATCGAGGTGAGGCAGGGGGAGGACGCCATCAGGCTGGGGCAGCGCGCCTACGCGCAGAAGCTGCTCAAGCGGGCAGGCATGGCGGGCTACAAGGTTGTGGCCACGCCGATGGAGGAGCGCATCAAGCTCTCGAGGCAGAGCACCGCGGCGAAGGTGGATGCTACGCTCTACCGGAGCATCGTCGGGGGGCTACGCTGGCTGACACACACGGCCGGACATCGCGTTCACGGTGGGCTATGTGAGCAGGTTCATGGAGGATCCGCGGGAGGACCACTGGACAGCGGTCAAGCGCTTGTTGCGCTACGTCCAGGGCACGGCGGAATGGGGAATCGTCTTTCCCAAACGCGGCGGGCTTCAGCTATCGGTGTTCAGCGAGGCGCCGCCGGAGACCAAGGATGGTGCGCCGGGGCTCACGGCGTTCAGCGACGCGGACATGGTGGGTGATGTGGACGGGCGGCGGAGCACTTCCGGCGTGCTCGTCTTCCTCAGCGGTGCGCCGATCGCCTGGCAGTCACTGAAGCAGAAGATGGTGACCTTGTCTACATGCGAGGCGGAGTACGTGGCGGCGGCTACTGCAGCGTGCCAGGTGGTCTGGCTGCGACGGTTGCTGAGCGAGCTCACGGGTGTTGAGGCTCGGCCACCGGCGCTCAAGGTGGACAACCAGTCAGCCATCGCGCTGGCAAAGAACCCCGTCCTCCACGACAGAAGCAAGCACATTGATGTGAAGTTTCACTTTCTTCGTGATTGCGTCGATGGAGGACAGCTCGTCATCGAGTTCGTCGACACCGGACGATAGCTCGCTGACATTCTCACCAAGTCGCTCGGACGTCTTCGGTTCGTGGAGCTGAGGGGGATGATCGGTATGGTTGAGGTCAAGGGCTAGCAGCAGGATTAGGGGAAAATTGTTAGACATAATCTGCTGCCACCCCATTCATTTCCACTCGGTATGGGCAAGGGCAGGTAGAGGTCAGTCACTAGTCAAGGCTGGTCATGTCCATGTCCCTGTAGCGGTAGGGTAGAGGTACATCAGCCACGTTCTAGGCTGATTTCAGCTTGTACCTTAGGCATGGGAGGCTGTACTCGGCCATACCCACTTGTAGGTGGTAGTTTGTATATATATGCATGCAATGCAATGGAAAGGTAGCTTCTTTGCCACAATTCACTTGTGTACTCAGTTTCAGCCAACGTTGACACTCCAGAGCAGTGTGCGTGTAAGTTGGAGCTCAGCTCGTCTTCTTCCTTGGTTCAGGGAGGAGCTCGAGGGGGGGGGGGGTCGAACAGGTGTTGTTCGCCCTCAACGGTGCTAGGTTCTAGCGCCAACAAATCAATCCCTACTTTGTATTGGTTGTTGTGTGAACACAGAAAACTATTAGTCCCTTCTGATTCTGATTCCAAAATACACCATGCATACACACTTTCATTCCATAACTGACAATACAAATGTGAAATGCCAAAATTACAAGAGGGCGTCAAAAACTTCAGCGACACGGTTCAGGTTCAGTAAATAAGTCCTTTTTAAAAAAATTCTAAACAACGGCCCTGGTGCAAGCGGTAGAGCTTTATCGCCTGTGACCAAGAGGTCCAGGGTTCAAGCCCCAGCCTCTGCACATTTGTGCAGGGATGGTTGCTGGCTATTTTCCCTTCCCCAGACCCCACAGTGCGGGAGCCTACGCACTGGGTACGCCCTTTAGAGGGGAAGAGAACTCCCCACTAGAAGATGAACCAAGCTAAAGTAAACCAAACTAAAACTACATGCATGAAAATAGGTTGTTTTTAGGTTGATACACTCATTTTCCTGAGCACCATAAAATTTGTAGATTAAGCATTTATGCTTTCGTGCTCCACGTTCTTTTAGGCTACACTTGATATGATATGGAAGTCATTGGCCTTACATGTGTATCTGAATTTCCTTGGTTGCTCTCTGCGTTACACACTTAGACAAGTTGAAAGTAGTTGACCTTAAATTTTAACCTGATTTTCTTGGTCCCTCCAAACATAATTACTATTGATATCTCGTTTATAGCGCAGTCGAAGATAACGAATCAGCAAAAGGAAGGTAACACTCACAGTGCTTTTGCCTCTGCCGGTTGCAGTGGAGTGATGTTTTACAAACCTCATTTGCAACCGAAGTTCACCGCTCTTAGTTTGATAAATATGCTAGTTAGCTAATCTAGAAATCAGAAAGATATGTGCAATATCTATGTATCAAGGCGCGCAAGATCATGACCACGGATGGGGCCTGAGTTAGTTCAACATGTGCTACTTCAGCAAGCAAATAGATAAAAATCTTAAAATATTTTGCCTTGTGAGCTCGACTTCAGAGTTATATATATGGAAATCCGGAGCTGAAATCATGGTGGATGTCATGGATCTCGCAGAGGGCAGGGAAGAGCAGGGCTCGTAGCATACCTCCATCCTGACGAACATGCTCTATCCCAAAGCCGGATTGCTTTGGTTTTTAACTAAATCAGCAGCCTCCCTTTTTTTTTTGAACGAGAAATACAGCAGGGAAGCCCCCACTGTAGGATTTTATATATTAAATAAAAACAGAAACCTGTACAAAAGAGAGAAAAAACACAATAAAGCAACCAGCCGGAGGGCTGAGGTAGCCTCGGCGGGAAAAGAACCTTAGAAGGGTCTGATGATGCGAAGAGGGTGGAGCTATGAGCACTATAAGCCTTCGATAGGCTGGTGACAGATTTTGATGAAGCCTTACCTGGTTTGTTAATAGGAAAGATCAATTTATGAATGAGAGATGTTACAAAAAGCTACAGCAAGAGTGCAGAGATGAGTATTATCCAGTAAAGCATAAGGCAACAGGAGTATCAGAAATCTGAGGATCTGCATCATGATGAAATCAACATAACAACCCTTCTTGTCAGTGATCTAGTTCTTTAAAGTCTTAAATCTGTGAACCAAATATGCGACTGTAACAACTATCTGATCACTAGGATTGTCATCATCAGCATTGAGAAGCCAGATCATGAGCATTGAGAAGCCAGATCAGGAGCACCAGAATACAAAGGGGTCCTTAGGTGATCTGCTTGCACAATTGATTTAACTGGGACCCAAAAAATTAGAAAGAAGAAATAGTTCTAAGGAAGCGTTGAAGGAAAGCAGGAAGAAAAAAATGATGCTTACCCAATCAGATGCTTGTTCTTCTTGAGGTGCTCCAGATTGTCTATAACCTGAATTATAGCAGCTAATAAGTTACAGCAGATATATTGGAGGCCTAGTAACTATGTAAAACAATGAGGTCCAATCTGACGTGTTCTTTTTCTGCTCTGAAATTAGCTAAAAATTTACTAATGTAAATAGGACAAATCAATCACCTTTATCTCATTCCAGTCAACAGGGTTTTATAGAGATCAAGAAATATGATGTTGCCATTTGTAGTGAAGAGACAAAATGTAGAAAATAACTTGGCTCGTAGTGTATTTTGTACTTACAGTTGCTTTTCAAAGTCCAAATTAAGAAATTCAAATTATTGTTGCCACTGACAGTACAAAATGCTATCTGAAATGTGAAGTGGCACCCTCAACAGAAGTGTTTCTCCTATGTGTTATCATCAAACAATATCAATGGTTTAAATAAAAATTGAGATCTGACACCTTGTTAGCTATCAGAATGTCTACAGCCAAAGCTGAGTGCAATATTAGGCCCTAAAGCGAAGACCATCTATGGTATGGGTAGTAAATACTCCCTATAGGATCATATAATGTCTGGAAGAACTTAAGCTCTTGCTGCCATATTACAGGGAAGAGCAAGATGGATAGTAGATGCATCCTTCAGTTTCTCATTACTGACAAGATATTTTGTTTTCTAGTCAAGTACTCTTTCAGAAAGCTCATAGAGGACTACAGTAATTCAAAAATACAAAGGAAATTCACAATAATACCAAATGTTGCACCATAAAAACTCAAGTCTTTGTGAACCTAAATCCATTGTAATGATGCCAAGACTAGGATCTACTTTATCAGCAATCATAATATACTAATACAGAAACATTTTTTTTTTCTGTAGTGAGCTCTTTACTTGGCACCACTTTGGACTCTTGCCAAAGTCAGTTATGGATGCCTTGCGTACCCTATTAACCGAAGGTTCCAATGTAGGCACAAGACAAAGGCAATGTTTTTTTCCTATTGTTATAAAGGATTAATTAATTGTTTTTATACAAAAGCAAATGCTATCCGTTTGCCTACTTCCTTCATAATGCAAAATCCAGGGGACACTCCCATCCAAAATCCAACATAACCATAATCCTATAATGGTGAGGAGGGGTACGTTATTTAAGTGACTATCACAAACAAGCACTCCTCTCCAAGATATGTTATTCAAGCATATGTGGCTCGAAATAGCTTGCCATGTGATTGTATTATGTATTCTATAGAATTTGTACAGATACACCATGTGATTCACACAAAGTAATATAATATGTAATTCTACTGGAATTTGTGCAGATACAATCAGCCACTCTCAATCCTGGTGGGGTAATTTACAGTATGGGCCATATCATGCATGGTTGCTATAGAGATAGATAGCTAGGAATTGCTGTAAACATCTAACAATTCTCATGCTTGGTAATTAAAATATTGCTAGTACTTCGACAGCAGTACAAGCAGTGCATCGCCATGGCTAAATGTGCAGATCCCACCAGGGCCATGAAAGCGAGGCAGAGACAGGAGAGTACATGAACTAACCTCCACTCGGAGGCGTGAGGACTGAGGAACCAGTGGCAGTCCGCTTGTCAGTTTCCTGGTTGTCCACACGCAGTGAACACATCCTGCACTCCAGACATCAAATCGAATCAAAGACGGGGAAAGGGAAGGAGTAGGAGATGATGCAAACGTCGAGCTGGGGAAGGGGAACTGAAGGAGGGGCACACCTAGGAGCGGCGGTGGTGGTGGCCTGACGGCGGCGACGTGGATCTTGTCGGCAAGCGGCTCCAACACCTGCCTCAGATGTTGCACGTCACGGCCCGGGGAAAAGACCGCTGATCTTCTCATGTTCCTTCTCCTGGGTTACGCCGGCGGCGTGACGGTGTTGGAGCGGGGCGACGCCATCAGCGGGGGAGGGTTGCGCCGGCGGCGTGACGGTGCTGGGGCGGGGCGACACCATCGGCGGGGGAGGCGTCGGGGCAGGGGCGCAGGGCGGGACGGCGACGTGACGCCGTGACGGAGTTGGGGCGGACTAGGGGCAGGGCGCGGCGGCGGGCAGAGGGAGGTGAGGGGCCACGCCGGACGGGTGGGGCAAGGCGCCGGCGGATGTGGAGGTCGAATGGGGTAGAGCTGATTCTGGAACCGTCGAGAACGTGGGTGTGGGAGCTGACGATTTATCTGGTGGTGCTCCGTGCTCGGAGCTCGGCCAGACAAATAGCTGGGCCGGGCCCGGGAGTGGGAGCGGACGGGTCGGGGAGCTTGCGGATGGAGAATGCGTGTGGGTCGGCTCTTAATCAGTCTCTTGGATAATATATATCATAACTATATATATGAGAGTGGATTTTCTACAACGGAGGGTAGCTGCCCACCTGGGGGTGGTAACTACCGTCGCCGGTGGATGTTCAACATGTGTCTTCGGAACACAATCGGATGGAGGAAGATAGTTAGCTATAAATAGTATAACAGTACGATGCCAGCTTTCCTGCACTTCTCGTCAGTTCGGTTTTTGGGAAGAGGCATGCGACTGGGACCATCTTTCTCTTCATCCGTCTTAAAAAAATGTTCAAGCCGTATGCATGCACTGTAGCGCTGGCCACGCATGGGTTCTGGCGTTCTGCACATTCACGTGTAAAGTTGTTTGCATGCGGAGTTTAAAAAATTTTCAATCATCAAGCTTTCCATTGCTAATTTTTTAACCATATATCTGATTTATAATCTATTTTCATCATAATATTTCTTATGATTTTATCATAGAACAAAGATCCCACATGACCATATTTTTTCTAAGACCTTGTTTAGTTGCCTAAAAAGACTAGAAATTTCTCGCTCTCTCTATCACATCAAATATTATGTCGTATGCATGGAGCATTAAATATTATTAAAATAAATAACTAATTACACATATTAGTTGTAAATTATGAGACGAATCTTTTAATCCTAGTTAGACCATGATTGAACAATATTTGTCAAATACAAATAAAATACTATAATACTTTTTAGGTTAGAAATTTCAACGTCTAAACGAGGCCTAAGAAAAAAATGACCTAATAACCTACCGTGCTGCCACACACAAGCTTCCAAACGCAACAGTAAACTGGGTTGGGTCGACCCAAAACCCAAAGAAAACATTAGCTGGGTTGAGTGACCTTTTGGGTGTGACGCGAAGGCTATAGCTTGCCGTACGTAAGATTTATCCGTGAGAACCGTTTTCTAATTAATGATTACGGTGAGTCAATAGAATGAGAAAACAAAAAACACCTAGATTTGCATGTTGGTGGGATTTTGTTTAGCGCCAAAATGTAGGCAAAGATGTGAGAGAAATGTGAGAGGGGAGCACATGCAAACAGGTGACAGAAATAGTGCTAGTGGTCCACACACATGCCAGAAAAAGTAAACGCACAGCCATCTCGCAACCCAAAAATGCCATTTCCTCCCTGTTTTTCACTTATATCCTTATTTCAAAAAAAAAAATTTACATTAAAAAATAATTAAGTGGGATCTTGTTTTAATTGTAAGAAATATTATCGTGAAATCGGATTGTAGAAATGATGCACCGTTTAGAAACTATAGCCATTCAAAGTTTCTTAATCTTGCATGTGGCGTCAGTGCATGCACACACATTCAAACTTTCTGCATCCCTACGCACTCTCCTCGGTTTGGAAAATCTGCCCGGCGCATATGTGTGTCAGCGCGTCTCTGTATTTTTGGTGGCAAGTACCTATCCCCAGCGGGTGGAGAGCTATCCTCCGTTGTAGCCGACGAAGCAAAGACGAACCAATCATCATAATTACAATTACACGTAAGAGACAAACCTCGAAATTTAAGATTGACACAATGATTTTTTACCAAGATTTACTTACTTATCAGCAAGCTAGTCCTCGTTGTGGCGATACAACCATTTAAAGATGTGCCCGCTAAATGGCGTCGGCTTAGCCAATCTCACAGCCTCGGAACCAGCACTATCAACACAAGATGGGGATCCTCCAAGCCACGATTCTATTAGAGTAGCCAATTCACGAACTACAGCGGGGAAGGCTCAGGAACCCTCACAAATCCACCGGATGTGGTCTCGAACAATCTCCACTCGAGCTCAACACCTCTGCTGGACCAAGCCGTCTAGGGTGACGGGAATCACCCAAGAGTAACAAGAAATTCGCAGCGCCTCTAGATGCACACTAAGCAAATACACTTAAATCTCACTCTCTCTCTTTTGAATGAAGCAACAATGCAAAGAGAGGAGTGGAGGGAGTCTCTTCAGCTTAAAGTGTGCTCTAGGATGTTAGAATGGACAAGAGACACCTCCCATGGCTGGCCAAGAAGGTATATATAAGCCATCACCCAAATTAAGCTCGAAAATCCGACCGTTGGAGCTTCGGATGCGTCCGCGGCTCCGGAACAGCGTCCCGAGCCCCGCGTCCTGCGCTCCGCTCAGCTTGCACCCGCTCTGTGCTGCGTCCGGACTGAGCTCCGGACGCCCCTGTCTCCGCGTCCGCACAGTTATCGTCTGGGCCGCACGCAGCAGGCAGGTTCGGACGCCGCTGCCCAGCGTCCAGGGCGAGACTATGTAGGCGTCCAGCGCTCACTCCTTCGCGTGTTGCTAGGCCACAGCAGGCCGGATGCCAAGCCCGTGTTCAAGGCACCCACGACCAGCGTCTGGACCCTGCGTCCTTAGTTCCTTTAGTGCCTTTCGTCGATCCAAAGCAACCATGTCCAGCGTACGTCCGGTGCTGCTGTTGCATCACCAACTCCTCCATCTTCTCCAAAGATTAGAAGCATGCACTCCTCTGACTCTCGATCACAAGCAAAGGAGTAGTGCAGCAGTAGCTATTTTTAGCACGATAACAAATTGTGTGCATGCAAGGCAGCAAGCAAGTAGAGCAGCCGGCCTGCCTTCCATTCAAATTAGCTTGCTTGCTTGATGACATCACCACGATGTCATGCATGCTAATTATGGCCGTTTTTCTATAGAAGAATAAATCAAGAATACAATGCAAATACGTCAAGTACAAGCAAGCAAAGGCAGCCCTCTTTCACTTTGCATGCACGCATGTGCACTTCTCAACTATCTCCTCTGATTCATCTTCTCCTTTGCATCAAATATGCTAAACACAAATGTGCTCTCCAAAATGCTTTGTGTGTTAGCATTTTTCTAAAAGAGTTTTACAAAGATTTTGTTAGTGCACACCAAAATGCATATGTTTAATGAATGAGCCTAGGAGGCACTTGCACGATGTAATAAACCGTGACTTCCCCTCTTGATAGTACGACATCTATCCTAAATGTGATCATGCTCGCTAAGTGTCTCGATCACTAAACCGAAAAGCCCTACAAGCAAATCTTTGCCTTGACCTCTATGGACTTGTCTTGATTCCTTCAAAGCTTGATCGTTATCACATGTGCACCATGTCCATCACGATGATCGAGTGGTTATCTCCTTTGCCACCTAGCTCCTCATCATTTCATGTTGCTAATCCTTGTTTACATTCACTTATCAAAACTTATTAGCAACTAGGTGTGTCATCAATTAGCCAAAACCATCATGGAGCTTTCAATCTCTTCCTTTTTGGTAATTGATGACTACCATCACAAAGATATGGAATTTAAATTCAATCGATGAAATTAAATTGTTTGCCCAATTCATTTTGTTCATGAAATAAAGTTTGGACAAGCATTTCAATTTCGGTTTTGGTAGAATAGCTCCCCCTACATATGTGCTTTCATGTGATATGTTCAAATCATCACATATGTATGGATAAAAAGTGTGGGAGAGTTATTTCTTCCAAAATGATGCTTAGGTTTATAGAATAGACTTTTGAAGCGTGATACCAATCGGAGTGCGATAATGAACCATCCTTTTTTTGACAAATAATAATGAACCATCCTTAGCATCATTGTAGCTAGACATAGATCAAAACTCAAGATATCTTGTGAGATCAACATTACAAGCACAATATCTTGAAAAGCATGATAAGCACCATGTCTAGTTACCACCTATGCATACTAGTATTTCATTTCATCATTCAAGTTCTATACTAGCATACACCATTCAAGTATAGATAAACCATGCAATGCAACATTACATCATTATAGTGCACATACAAATGCAACAAATAGTCCATGAGCTTGCTCCCCATATTTGTTTGCTTAAATTTTAATTGATCCCCTACCATTGCCACATAGCTCTTGTGACTTACTTCTCCTCCTTTGTCAACAATCACCAAGAAGGGTAAATAGTGGAGAGAATTAAGTCAATCAAGCCATGGTAAGAATCAACATGTGGTCAAATCTAGCTCACTTGCCTAGAATATGTAATTCGGTTTGAACCAAGGTGTGGCAGAACCTCCTAAATTATATGGCCCACATGCACCTATTATTGTCTCAAAGACCTCTAATAGTCATGCATGCGTCCCATACAACTTAGAAAGCCCTGTCGGTGCCTTCAAAGCACCCTGATTAAACCATATTTAACAACTCATACAAGGATCAACAAAGGAATAGCTTTAACATTACAACATTTGTTATAAAATATATATATCAGAGTACGAAAGAATGATAACCTAGAATTTACAAAATATGAATAAGTTAACTTTTACAAACTTAACTTCAATTGCGAAAGCAGAGAAGAACTACAGAAGACAACTTAGGTAGAGCGCCTAAGTCTGGAGAGGACAACCAGATCACATCGAGCCCACTGACATGAACTTGATTTGAATACCAATTAGCACCTGCAACAGGGGTTCAACAAACCCTGAGTACAAAAGTACTCAACAAGACTGACCCGACGAAAAAGAGGGGTGAAGACTCAGGAATGCAGGCTAGCGGGACAAGGTAAGACTCGCAAGAAACAAGGACTTTTTGCAGAAAAGCTCTTGTGGATCAAATTTTAACTCATCATTAGATATAACAGAAAGTAAAGTTGTTTTGCTCTAACTTAAGATTACCAAGCAACTTCACTTTGAAACCTTATCATTGTTCAAGTTGTTACTACGATGATGAACATCGATCGAGTCTTCTTCTCCGAGAAGCAACGGCGATTCGAATCCATTTTTATACCCAGCTAGGACCTAGATCACTGGGATACTGGAGACTTTAACTCCAATGCATACCAGATCACAGATATACCGGAATAACAACCGCAGCCATATATCACCACATGATACACGTGAGCACTTAGACCCAGTGTACCGATATACATAAAAACTCAAACCCACGGTATACCACACTATGACATATGTGGGGACTTTGGCCCACTACATATCACTCCATGACATACGTGGGGACTCTGGCCCATTGTATATCACTTCATGCATGTGGATTTTCTAATTTCTCGATATCACCGATACACCATCGACACGGGACCTAGGGCATCAACAGACGGAAACACTACAGAGGGACTTCTTTCCCAATGCAAGTTAACCGTCCGAACTCGATTTATAACTATCATCATGATTCCAACAGGTAAAGCCAACCTCATCTTTTTCATTCTTTTTCTTTTTGAAAACCTACTAATTAAGCAGGGCTAAGCATAACTAAGCATTTTTTAAAAATAGGTAACAAGGAATATGGAAATAAGACAGGTAATGCAATTGGTGGGTTATCACTCAACTCCTATTACTTAATGTAATATTTCATAAATAAAGTGATAAAAACTTTATAAAATCAAGAAAGGATTTTAAATGCATCCGGGGCTTGCCTGTGTTGCAGAGAAGTTAGATTCCAAATATCAGACTTGACACCAACACCAGGGATGGTCGACACCAATCATCCTGGATCCACGTCTCCATCTCTAGAGGTGAATGGTACTTTCCGAAGTGTACCACGATCCAACTCACGCTTAAAATAACTACATGTAATGAAATAATGCATGCTTTAACATGATGAAATGTATGACATGATGCACAACAATGCATTGGTGAAAGCGTATCAAGATTAATTAACTAACTAATTATAAACCATTTTAAAAGTATTACACAAGATAAATATAAAAACTCTATATATTCTAAAACCACATAGCCATATTAGGTGTTAACATGACATAACAGCATCATACAAAGGTAAAGGAACCACATATTCCATTTATATATTTTTATCACAATTATAAACTGTTTAATTAGTAACAAACAAGATAAATCAAAAGATAAAGCATACAACATCCAATGACCATAATATTTTTACTACAGCACACACATGGCATAAGAAACATGTCATAAAAATTTCAAGTCAAAATAAGTTACATAGCATGAGATATGAATTTCCTTCCTTTCTATCATAAAATAAAGGCATAAAACATAACTAATTATTTTACTACAAAATATGGCATGTTTAATATTTTTAATAAAAACTAAACATCACAAGGAGAACAATAAAATTTAGTTCACCAAAAACAGAGTTACCAAACTCCATATATGAATTTCTGAAGTTTAAGAAAAGTTGTTACAAACAGGTCCTTGGAGCACTATTCACCTGAGTCACAAGATTTACATAGGGAACCCTGAAAAACTTTCAATTCTTACGCAAAGTCCCTGGTAGCCAATCATGTACAGGGAACGCCGGGGAAAGCTGATTTCCGGCCGGCAGGGGCGACGCCAGCGGATGGGGAGCGGCAGAGAAGTAGCAGGAGGCCGGCGCGCATCCTCGGGTGCCCTCAATTCGGTTCGAGGCGGTCCGAGGCATGCTGCCAGCCTGCGCCCGTGAACACCACGGTGATGGCTCGACACTGGGGCTGCTCCGGCGGCTGAGGAAGTCGGGGAAGCGTTGCGCCGGGTTTGCGGAACGACGGTGAAGGTGGTGGGAGATGCTGCTATGGCGGAGGAGGCACGGAAGCAAGGGAAGGCGGCGGCTGCGGAGCAGCGGAACGAGGGCGGCGGCCATGGCGAGCAGGAGAAAAGAAGAGAAAGACGGGCACGGCGTCGGCTCAGCTATTTAAAGGACGGCCGGGGAAACGCGAAGATGACACGCGCGACGCTCTCGCCAGCGCGATGCAGGAGCTGGCAGCCAGTGCGCCTGGAAGGTCGAAGAAGCAAGCCGGTGGTGAAGCAAGAGTTGTCTTTCTCGATTTGGAAAAATTATAGAATTGCCACTGGTTGAATTTTGCAAATTACTCTAAAATTTTGAATAGAACTTGAAAAACTCTCAGTCTATGGAATGATCAGAATTTCATGCTCTATAATTTTCTCAAAATGAAGTTTTTCGGAATCCACCAAGAAAATTGAGTTTTGAAAGCAAATTTGAAAAGGGGATAAAAAGGGACAAAACTCTATAAACAAATATTTTAAATATCTTTTGATTTTTCTAAATAAATTGAAAATATTTCAAAATATCATTTGCATAACTTTTCAAGAGCTATACTTTTTATTTAATAAGAATTTTCAAATTCTGCATAGATTTTGAAAATGAATTCAAATTCTGCCTAGATTTTGAAAATGAATTCAAATTCAAAAAGAGGAATAAAATCCTAGAAACAAATATTCGAAATTACTTTTGAATTTTCAATAAAACTTGAAAATTTTTAAAACTATGAAATGCTCAGCTTTTCATACCAAATATTTTTTATATACAAAGTTTTCCCAAATTATGCATAATTTTTTGAAATATGGATTTAAAATAAAAAGGGGACAAGTGTGGAAAAACTATATTTTTAAATTTATTTAAATTCTTTTTAAAAACTTAAAAAACTTTGAATACCAACTTTGTAGCTCTTGTCAAGATCTACAAACCATATTTTGAGAGTATATCAAAATTCCTTATAAATTTGAAATATAGAAAGAGAGGTAAAACAGGGTTTTGAAAATAGTTTTTGAATTATCAATCAACTCATCATTTTATGTATAAAACAAAGCACCACATAAAAGACATTATTAAAACATGAATGCATTTATGCCATGATGCTCGATGATTATGCTTGATAATGCACATGATTAATATTTTAATTGCTTACTAACATCTGGGATGTTACAATCTTACCCCCTTAAAGAAATCTCGTCCCGAGATTTCGGAGCAACAAAATCCCGTGGGGTAAGTAATAGAAAAGGAAATATGTCAAGTAGATCAACTTGTCAGAAGTTCATAAAACAACAAGGTGTGATTCAAGAGTTACAACCAAGATATGCAAGTGGTTGCAACTAACAAGGTATTTAGGTTATCTAGGGAGTTTAAGTAAGGATTTCCAGGACAGGTTCGAAGAGTAGGGGTACATTAGTTGTGGAGCTATAATAACTCATGCTCACAAACCTCAATACCTGCGCGCACCCAGCAGTAACTCATGTGGCTGCGCCACACAAGAGACCCTAGGTTCTATCGCGGCACTAGGGTTACGAGACACGGTACCATTATATGGCACTACAACAGTAACCCATGTCTCATAAGATTGAGAATGTAATCGAGATTTTAAAGTTGGTCACAATCACAAGGTGTTTAGGAACTCAAAGAACAACTTTGAATCCCTAAGGAGTGTTCAAGGAGAGAAAACGCAATAATTATGAGCTATAATGGTTCAGGAGCACCGACTACGATACCAGTGCGTGCCCTGGTAAAAATTCATGTGATCACGAATCACAGGAGAGCCCAGGTTGACACGACACCATAGTCACGGATTGAGACACCACTATAGAACACAATCAAAGTAACTCCCGAACAACATTTGTCGAATTTCAAGGTCAAAAGAGTAACATGAACAAAGAATGAAAACACCCTAATTGTAAACTATAAGTTATCATGACCATAGACTTAGGTAATGGAGAACGCCCAGTTGTATTTCCTTATGGTCGCGAGCCACAGGAGAGTCCAGGCTTAGATGATGTTTCCAAGTCAAGGATCATGACACCTTAGAGGACACAATTAAAGTGATATTCGAGCAAGATATTCGTCGTCCTACGACATCAAGGAGGTAGCATGTGTCAAAGTTGAAAAGAATCAAGGTGTGGCACATACTCAACAAAAGAATTAAGGATTCGTACCAGGTTTGGATTTTAAGGTAATGGTGTATATCAAGGTATATTCCATAAATCTCCAAGGATCAGAAACTTATGAAATAAAAGATTATCAATTTATAAATAAAACCTGGTGTAAGACGAGATTCATCAATAGAACAGCTACAAAGAATAATAGCTGCTCCTAAAATATAAGGAGGGAGTTGTAACTATCATACTATCATGTTATGCATGAGATGCGATATGCTCGTCCTATACATCTTTTCAACGTTAGAAGCACTTCGTCTTCATCATGTTAGTATATATAGGGCTTTATACTATACACTATCTTCATTTTCGAAGACGGACCATTCAGATGTACTTCAGTAGAACTTTGTCTGTGAAGTTGACTCTCCTCTTGACCTTCCAATGAAGAGTTGAAGAACTTCTTGAATCCTTTTTACTTGGGTCATCAGAAATTCTTCTCGAAATCTTCCAGTAAGAAAGAAGATAGAGGAAAGATTATTTTTAATTTGTTACTTTCAAAAACTTTTATATTGTAAATTCATTTTGAAGTTTTCAAATGTAATGTTGTAGCTGATCCATTGTATAAGCTCTGATACCAAACTGTGGCAGAACCTCATAAATTATATGGCCCACATGCACCTATTATTGTCTCAAAGACCTCTAATAGCCATGCATGCGTCCCATACAACTTAGAAAGCCCTATCGAGTGCCCTCAAAGGACCCCGATTAAACCACATTTAACAACTCATACCAGGATCAATAAAGGAGTAGCTCTAGCATTACAACATTTGTTATAAAATATATATATCAGAGTGCGAAAGAATGATAACCTAGAATTTACAAAATATGAATAAGTTAACTTTTACAAACTTAACTTCAATTGCGGAAGCAGAGAAGAACTACAGAAGACAACTTAGGTAGAGTGCCTAAGTCAGGAGAGGACAACCAGATCACGTCGAGCCCACTGACATGAACTTGATTTGAACACCAATTAGCACCTGCAACAGGGGTTCAACAAACCCTGAGTACAAAAGTACTCAAGAAGACTGACCCGATGAAAAAAAGGGGTGAAGACTCAGGAATGCAGGCTAGCGGGACAAGGTAAGGCTCGCAAGAAGCAAGGACTTTTTGCAGAAAAACTCTTGTGGATCAAATTAACTCATCATTAGATATAACAGAAAGTAAAGTTGTTTTGCTCTAACTCAAGATTACCAAGCAACTTCACTTTGAAACCTTATCATTGTTCAAGTTATTACTACAATGATGAACACCAATCGAGTCATCTTCTCTGAGAAGCAACGATGAGTGGAATCCATTTTTATACCCAGCTGGGACCTAGATCACTAGGATACCGGAGACTATAACTCCGATGCATACCAGATCACAGATATACTCCGATGCATACCAGATCACAGATATACACGTGAGCACTTAGACCCAGTGTACCGATATACATGGGAACTTAAACCCATGGTATACCACACTATGACATATGTGGGGATATTTCCCTTCTTCTCCTTCCCTGCCGTCGCCGATGGTCTATAAATGAAGGTCGGCCAGTGACATTTCCCTTCTTCTCCTTCCCTGCCGTCGCCGCCGTCGAGCTCGTCCCCGCCGTCAAAAATTCATCGTCGTCGATTCACCGTTGCTTGATTGCTCTTGCCAGCAGCCCCACCACATCCTTGCGATCAGTTTGAGCTAGCTCGTGCTCGCTCTCCCCGCCCAAGTCGCCTGCGCGCCGTCGTCTTCCTCGCGATCGGCACTCAAGCCGCCGTGAGCTCTTCCACCGTCCACTGCCGTCAAGGTTGAAAACATATCTCCATTAACCCTCCTATCATGTTCTCCATCTTCTCTTGCCTCATGTGCATCTTGGCCGGCTTGATGGTGCACAGAAACCGTCGGAACGCTCACCTTGCCACCGGAGAACCGCCACCACCATCACCGCCGCCGACTGCAGCTCGCCTCCGACCGCCTTCCATCCAACCAACGTGCGCACCAGACCCTTGCCCTCAATTTTATCTTTGCCGCGTTGTAGCCGCGGTCACCGTAGCTCGCCGCCTGCATGACCATGCCGCTCCGCCGCGCGCGTGGCCATCTTAGCTAGGGGTCAGGAACGGCTCCATCCTGTGGCTTAGCATGTTCGCCTGAGTACCCTGCGTATGCCCGTACACTCACCGTTGCCAAAAATAGCTCCGGTGAGCTTTGTCGCCGCGCCGCCGTGCCGCCATGGCCGCCGGCCAGTGCGCCGCGTGCCACCGCCGCTCCATTAGCTAGTCCAATCAACTCGCTGTGCCGAGCAGAGCCCGTAGGTGCCAAGCCCATCGCCGGAGACCTCACCGCCGGCGAGTAATCGCCGGTCAAGGTCGCCCTGCCGCCGGTCAACGTCGGGGACCGAATTTCCTTTTTCTTTTATTTATTTTAGAAAATGATTTAAATGTTGTTTTCTTTGAAAAATCATAGTAATTCATGTATAGCTCTAAAAATTTTAAAAATTTATATGTATGCCCTTTATGATGTCCTCTACCTAGGAAAAATATAAAATATCAAATTGGAGTAATTTTTGCATATGTTAAAATTAGTCCTTTTAATTGAAAAATGCACCTTCAATGATTTTTAATAAATAAAATATTTGGCTTTTATTTCTAAAATTCTTTTTCCATCTAATTAGACCAAGAGCTTTTCAAAATAAAATTTTGAGCTTATTTAGGCAACTTTAATTTTATGCCTTTATTTTATGCTTTTAAATAATTAATTAATCCCTTTAAATAAGTTTGCTCATTATAGGGTTTGTTTGACTTTGGGATTGATTGAGGACCTTGGGTCATTAACCATAATGACCTTTGGCACTTTAATTAATTGTTTGCGCTTACCTGGATCATGTCATTATGTCTAATCAACGTTATTTTATGTGTTTAATGAACTTCTTAAACGACGTAGTTAACCCTAATGAATTTAGTAAGTAATTTTTGGTTGGCTTGCAACTTTATCATGAAGGAAAGTTGTACTCAAACCTTAATTTGGTCATGCATCCATCAAGAATCATGTTTACTATTCCATCATGTTGAAGCATATCATTTTATCGTATAGTTTCCGTTAACGGAGAGTTTAACATTGTCGCACCAGATCCCAAGGAAGAGCAGACTCATGAGTTGGGAGTTAATCCAGAACTCGAGACCGTCTACCCCGAATACCAAGGCAAGCCCCGGATGCATTCCAACCCTACCCTTATTTTATAAAAGTTTTATCGCTTCAGTTATATTATGTTGCATTAGGTATTAGGCGTTGAGTGGTAACCTACCAATTGCATTACCTATCTTAATTCCATATTCCTTGTTACCTGATTTTGGAAAATGCTTAGTTATGCTTAGCCCTGCTTAATTAGTAGGTTTTCAAAAAGAAAAAGAATGACAAAGATGAGGATAGCTTTACTTGTTGGAATTATGACAATAATTAATAAATCGAGTCCGGACGGGTAATTTGTATTGGGAATGGAGTCCCTTTATAGTGTTTTCGTCTGTTGATGCCCTAGGTCCCGTGTCAATGGTGATCTGTTGATATCGAGAAACTAGAAATCCACATGCATGAAGTGATATACTAAGGGTTGGAGCCCAGGTATGTCATGGAGTGATATATAGTGGGTCAGAGCCCCCACATATGTCATAGTGTGTTATACTGTGGGTTTAAGTTCCCATGTATATCGGTACACTGGGTCAAAGTGCTCATGTGTATCATGTGGTGATATATGGCTGCGGTTGTTATCCCAGTATATCTGTGGTCCGGTATGCAATTTGGTTGGAGCCTCATGCATATCGAGATCTAGGTCCCAGCTGGGTATGAAAATGGATTCGAATCGCCGTTGCTTCTCGGAGAAGAAGACTCGATCGGTGTTCATCATCATAGTAACAACTTGAATGATGACAAGTTATCAAAATGAGGTTAGTTGGTAATCGTGATCTAGAGCAAGACAACTTTACTTTCTGTCAAGCTTTTCTGCAAAAATTCTTGTCTCTTGCAAGCCTTACCTTGTCCCTCTAGTCAACATTTCCGAGTCTTCACCCCTCTTTTTCATCGGGTTAGTCTTGTTGAGTACTTTTGTACTCAAGGTTTGTTGAACCCTTGTTGCAGGTGAGCCCCATGCGCAGGATTGCTTTGCACCCTGTTGCATGACAGTCGTTGCGGAGAGTGACGACGAGTAGGATGTTTGGCTCTCGGGCAGAGCTTATCGCCTGGTATTATAATAAAGTTATTTATCACTACTCCACTACTACTATGGTTTGTAATATTTAACTTATGGTTTGTAAGCTTTGAAACTAAATGATTTGTAAACTTATGTTATTGTAATCCTTCCGCTATTTTACTCTGATATATCTTATTTGTATAAAACTGTTGTAATACTGCAATGTTTCTTTGTAATGATTGATCCTGCTCGGAGAATCGTGGATGATTCGGGATTTATCCGACAGACCATTAAGTCGTATGGAACACATTCATGGTTATTTGGAGTCTGTTTAGACAATAATAATGCATGTGGGCCATATGATTTAGGAGGTTCTACCACATCTGGCCCACTATATATCACTCCATGACATACGTGGGCACTCTGGCCCACTGTATATCACTTCATGCATGTGGATTTTCTAATTTCTCGATATCACCGATTCACCATCAACACGGGACCTAGAGCATCAACAGACGAAAACACTACAGAGGGATTCCTTTCCCAATGCAAGTTAACCGTCCGGACTCAATTTATTAACTATCATCATGATTCCAACAGGTAAGGCCAACCTCATCTTTTTTATTTTTTTTCTTTTTGAAAACCTACTAATTAAGCAGGGCTAAGCATAACTAAGCATTTTTCAAAAATAGGTAACAAGGAATATGGAAATAAGACAGGTAATGCAATTGGTGGGTTATCACTCAACTCCTATTACTTAATGTAACATTTCATAAATAAAGTGATAAAAACTTTATAAAATCAGGAAAGGATTTTAAATGCATCCGGGGGTTGCCTGTATTACAGAGAAGTTAGATTCCAAATATCAGACTTGACACCAACACCAGGGATGGTCGACACCAATCATCCTGGATCCACGTCTCCATATCCAGAGGTGAATGGTACTTTCCGAAGTGTACCACGATCCAACTCACGCTCAAAATAACTACATGTAATGAAATAATGCATGCTTTAACATGATGGAATGTATGACATGATGCACAGCAATGCATTGGTGAAAGCATATCAAGATTAATTAACTAACTAATTATAAACCATTTTAAAAGCATTACACAAGATAAATATAAAAACTCCACATATTCTAAAACCACATAGCCATATTAGGTGTTAACATGACATAACAACATCATACTAAGGTAACGGAACCACATATTCCATTTATATATTTTTATCATAATTATAAACCGTTTAGTTAGTAACAAACAAGATAAATCAAAAGATAAAGCATACGGCATCCAATGACCATAATATTTTTACTACAGTACACACATAGCATAAGAAACATGTCATAAAAACTTCAAGTCAAAATAAGTTACATAGCATGAGATATGAATTTCCTTCCTTTCTATCATAAAATAAAGGCATAAAACATAACTAATTATTTTACTACAAAATATGGCATGTTTAATATTTTTAATAAAAACTAGACATCAAAGGAGAACAACAAAATTTGGTTCACCAAAAACGAAGTTACCAAACTCCAGATATAAATTTCTAAAGTTTGAGAAAAGTTGTTACAAATAGGTCCTTGGAGCACTATTCACCTGAGTCACAAGATTTACATTGGGTACCCTGAAAAACTTTCAATTCTTGCGCGAAGTCCCTGGTCACGAATCATGTACAGGGAACGCCGGGGAAAGCTGATTTTCGGCCGGCACGGGCGACGCCAGCGGATGGGGAGCGGCAGAGAAGTAGCAGGAGGCCGGTGCGCATCCTTGGGTGCCCTCAGCTCGGTTCGAGGCGGTCCGAGGCGTGCTGCCAGCATGCGCCCGTGAACACCACGGTGGCGGCTCGACACTGGGGCTGCTCCGGCGGCTGAGGAAGTCGGGGATGCGTCGCGCCGGGTTTGCGGAACGACGACTAAGGTGGTGGGAGATGCTGCTATGGCGGAGGAGGCACGGAAGCAAGGGTAGGCGATGGCTGTGGAGCAGTGAAACGAGGGCGGTGGCCATGGCGAGCAGGAGAAAAGAAGAGAAAGACGGGCACGGCGTCGGCTCAGCTATTTAAAGGACGGCCGGGAAAACGCAAAGATGACACGCGCGACGCTCTTGCTAGTGCGAAGGAGGAGCTGGCAGCCGCAGCGCACCTGGAAGGCCGAAGAAGCAAGCCGGTGGTGAAGCAGGAGTTGTCTTAATCGATTTGGAAAAATTATAGAATTGCCACTGGTCAAATTTTGCAAATTACTCCTAAATTTTGAATAGAACTTGAAAAACTCCCAATCTATGAAATGATCAGAATTTCATGCTCTATAATTTTCTCAGAATGAAGTTTTTCGGAATCCACCAAGAAAATTGAGTTTTGAAAGCAAATTTGAAAAGGGGACAAAAATGGATAAAAATCTATAAAAAAATATTTTAAATATATTTTGATTTTTCTAAATAACTTGAAAATATCCCAAAATATTATTTGCATAACTTTTCAAGAGCTATACTTTTCATTTAATAAGAATTTTTAAATTCTGCCTTGATTTTGAAAATGAATTCAAATTCAAAAAGAGGAATAAAATGCTAGAAAAAATATTCAAAATTACTTTTGAATTTTTAATAAAACTTGAAAATTTTCAAAACTATGGAATGCTCAACTTTTTATACCAAACATTTTTCATATATAATGTTTTCCCAAATTATGCATAATTTTTTGAAATATAGATTTAAAATAAAAAGGGGACAAGTGTTAAAAAACTGTATTTGTAAATTCATTTGAAATTCTTTTTGAAAACTTAAAAAACTTCGAATACCAACTCTGTAGCTCTTGTCAAGATGTAGAAACCATATTTTGAGAGTATATCAAAATTCCTTATAAATTTTAAAATATTAAAAGAGGGGTAAAATAGGGTTTTGAAAATGGTTTTTGAATTATCAATCAACTCATCATTTTATGTATAAAACAAAGCACCAAATAAAAGATATTATTAAAATATGAATGCATTTATGCCATGATGCTCGATTATTATGCTCGATAATGCACATGATTAATATTTTAATTGCTTACTATCATCTGTGATGTTACACAAGGGCAAGCTTCTTCACACCTCATGAAAATAAGAGTTATCTTGACCATGTTGAATTACACATCTTGAGCTCATTTTCTAGAATCAACACTAGGATTGCAAGCTCGAAAACATGTCATATGCTACCACTAGATCATATCAAGCATTGAAGCAATAGTGGTACCATACATCCATCAAATTCATTTGATTTTCATTAATGATCCTAAAGATGCACATATGTCTAGAAGATCTAAAACAAGTCCTAGACAAGAATGAATGTCATGCCAATACAATTTTACCTTGCATTGTCAAAGGAGGTATGTCAAATATGTGGGGGGGTGCATCAACTCATGTTTGAGAAATCAAGTTTGTTCAATTCATTCCTCAACTTACAAAATCTCTTCTCATCAAGTGGCTTGGTGAATATGTCGGTTAGTTGATCTTCGATGCCAATGCTCTCAATGCTTATATCACCCTTTTGTTGATGATCTCTTATGAAATGGTGCCTCATATCAATGTGCTTTGTTCTTGAGTGTTGGACCAGGTTGTTGGTCATCTTGATAGCACTCTCATTGTCACAAAATAAAGGCACTGGCTTGAACTTGACTCCAAAGTCATTCAAGATGGCTTTCATCCAAAGTAGTTATGCATAACAATTTCCCGCACTAATGTATTCGGCTTCAGTGGTGAAAAGTGCCACCCTATTTTGCTTCTTTAAAGACCATGAAACAAGAGACTTTTTCAACAATTGACATGTGCCACTTGTGCCTTTTCTATCAATTTTGCAACTGGCATAGTCGGAGTCCAAATATCCAATCATTTTAAATCTAGACCCCTTAGGATATCATAGGCCAACATATTGAGTGACCTTGAGATACCTCAATATCCTCTTAGCCTCCGTCAAGTGACTCTCTCTCGGAGATGCTTGATATCTTGCACACATGCATACGCTAAACATCACATCCGGCCTAGAAGCGGTGACATAGAGCAAGCTTTCAATGATTGATCTATAGAGCTTTTGGTCAACCATGTTGCCACTATCATCAAGATTCAAACCACCATTGGTGCCCATAAGTGTACTAATTGACTTAGCATCTTGCAAGTTGAACTTCTGGATCATGTCCTTGATGTACTTGCCTTGACTCACAAATGTGCCATTCTTCATTTTCTTGATTTGAAGTCAAGAAAGTAACTAAGCCCTCCAAGCATTGACATCTCAAACTCACTAGCCATCATCTCACCAAACTCTTTGCAAAAGTCTTCATTGGTAGAACCAAAGATGATATCATCCACATAGATTTGCAATATGAACAAGTCCTTGCCAATCCTCTTGGTGAAGAGAGTAGTGTCAACCTTTCCCATTTTAAACCCTTTAAAGAGGAGATAATCTCTCAACCTCTCATACCATGCTCTTGGTGCTTACTTCAAACCATATAATGCCTTCTTGAGCTTGTAAACATGGTTGGGCTTCTCGATATCTTCAAAACCGGGAGGTTGCTCAACATAGGCCAACTCATTGATGTACCTATTGAGAAATGCACTCTTCACATCCATTTGATATAGCTTGATGTTGTGGGCACAAGCATAGGCTAATAAGATTCTAATTACCTCTAATCTTGATACCGGTGCATAGGTTTCTCCAAAGTCAAGACCCTCAACGCTTTATTTCTCACAACTAAGCCATATTGATCTTGCTTGTTCTTAAAGACCCATTTTATGCCAATCACATTATGGTTCTTTGGTCTCTCAACAAGCTCCCAGACCTTATTTCTTGTGAAGTTGTTTAGCTCTTCATGCATAACATTTACCCAATCGGCATCCTTTAAAGCATCTTGTATCTTGGTTGGCTCTTCAAATGATACAAATGAGTAATGCTCACAAATAGTTGCTAATCTTGTTCTAGTTTGTACTCCTCTTCTAATGTCACCAATGATTTGATCTAGAGGATGATCTCTTGCAACACTTGTTGATTGAAGCACTTCGAGTTGATTGCTTGAGCTAGCTTGTCCTTGATCTTGATCTTGACCCTGTGTGCCACTAGTACTTGCTTGATTTATATCAATTTGAACCTCTTGACTAGTCATTTGCACCTCATCTTCATCATCAACTTGTCTTGGCCGAATATCCCCAATGCCCATGTTTCTCATTGCATTGGTCAATTGATCTACACCCACATCATCATAATTTTGAACTTCACTTTGAGATCCTTGGGTTTCATCAAACTCAACATTATGAACTTCTTCCAAGGTGCCATTTGCCAAGTTCCACACTCTATATGCCTTACTATTGGTGAAATATCTAAGTAGGAATCCTTCATCACATCTCTTGTCAAACTTTCCAAGTCTAGTGCCTTTCTTCAGAATGTAACATTTACATCCAAACACTCTATAGTATGAGATGTTGGGTTTTCTTCCATTCAATAGCTCATATGGTGTCTTCTCATGCTTCCCATGGCAATAGAGTCAGTTGCTAGAGTAGCAAGCCGTGTTGATTGCATCACACCAAAACCTTTGGCTCACATTGTACTCACAAAGCATTGTTTTTGCCATATCAATCAAGCTTCTATTCTTCTTCTCAACTACACCATTTTCTTGAGGAGTGTGTGTTGGAGAGAATTGATGTCCAATCCCAAACTCATCACATAATCTTCAATTCTTGTGTTCTTGAACTCACTCCTATTGTCACTCCTAACATTCTTGATGGTGACTTCGAACTCATTTTGAACTCTCTTGAAAAATGATTTGAATATATCATAGACTTCACTCTTGTCATAAAGAAAGAACACCCAAGTGTATCTAGTATAGTCATCAACAATCACAAAACCATATTTGTTGCCACCAATGCTTGTGTATGTAGTTGGCCTAAACAAATCCATGTGCAAGAGTTCAAATGCCTTTGATGTACTCATTTCATTCTTCTTAGGATGTGGCCTTCCATGTTGCTTTCTGGCTTGACATGCACTACATGGTCTATCCTTTTCAAAGGTAACATCATTCAATCCTCTCATCAAGTCATGCCTCACTAGCTTGTTTAATTGCTTCATCCCAACATGACCAAGCCTCCTATGCCACAACCAACCCTTGCTAGACTTGCTAAGCAAACAAGATGTGAGTTGAGATTCACTAGCATTGAAATCTACCAAGTATAAGCTTCCATGCCAAAATCCCTTGAAGATCAAACTAGAGTCCTCTTCAATTATTACCTCAACATCATTCTTGCTAAAGATGCACTTGTAGCCAAGATCACACAATTATGACACCGACATAAATTGAAATCCAAGCTCTCAACTAGCAAAACATTAGAGATACTCTTGTCATTGGATATAGCAATTTTACCAAGCCCCTTGACCTTGCCTTTCTTGTTGTTGCCAAATGTGATAGAATCAAATCCACTATTGTCATTATTATCAATTGACTTGAACATACAAGAATCTCCGGTCATGTGTTGAGTGCACCCATTATCAAGCACCCAATGCCTCCCCCAGCTTTGTAATTGACATACAAGACAAGATCAATCTCTTTTAGATACCCAAACTTTCTTGGGTCCTCCAAGGTTATTAACCAAGCTCTTTGGTACCCAAATGGCTTTCTTCCTTGAGTCCATCTATGGTGCACAAATGAACTTAGCCTTTACACCATTTGCACCCTTGGTAAGAACATAGAATGAATCAAGCTTAATTGTGGATACATTGGATTGCTTGTTCATACACCTTTGCTCTACATGACCAACTTGCTTGCAACTTTTGTAATAGCTACCATTATTCTTCACAAAACTAGTCTTGTGAGGAGCAAAAGCGGCCTTGCCTTTCTTGGGGGTATAGCTCAATCCTCTTTGTAGAGAGAAGCCCTTTGACTACCCAAGCACATAAGCAAGCGGTTCTTACCACCATAAGCCTTAGCTAAGGTGTGATTGAGCTTTCTTACCTCCTCCTTGAGTGTCTTATTATCAACCATTAGTGTGGAGTCACAAGTGAATCCATCACTACTAGATGAGCTAGGAGTGGAAGTGCTACAAGAAGGGTTAGATAGAGCAACAATAATAGGCTTATAGAAAGATTCATCAAAGATATCACATGATATGCCTATGTTGCACATTTTACCTTTCTCAACTTGTGGTGGCATGCTATCAAGTTGTTCGCTAAGAGAGGAATGAGCCTTTTCAAGCTTGGTGTGAGCCTTTTAAAGATTCTTATGGTCTCCCTTTAGACTCTCACAAGATGTTCTAAGCTCCTCAAGGTCTTGCTCAAGGTTTGATTAGCCTTGGTCAAGTTCTTGCATTCCTTTCTAGTGTTTTTATATTCATTCTTACAATCCTCAAGCATAATGAAAAATTCATCCTTAGTTGGACCACTATCATCATCACTATCACTATCATGATCACTCTCGTCATCGGATTGTACCTTAGAGGCCTTAGCCATGAAGCATGTTGATAGAGTGTCAAAGAGTGAAATCTTCTCTTGGATTGCAAGATTAGCATGCCCCTTCCTCTTACTTCTCTTGTCACTCTCATCTTCACTTGAGGATGCATCACTTTCCCAAGTAGCAACATGAGACTCATTTTTATTCTTTTGAGAAGCCTCTTTCTTATTCTTTTGCTTCTTTGCCTCCTTCTCCAGGGCATCTTCATCACCACTATTATAGAGACACTTGCCAACAAGATGATCCTTGCTATGACATCTAAAGCACTTCATGGTGTGCTAACTATTCTTGGATGAAGATGAAGATGATGGCTTTTTGCTTTCTTTCTTGTGAGTCTTCTTCCTCAATAGCTTGCCCTTGACAAATATAGCACTCAACTCATCACCATCATCCTTATTGCTAGAGCTAGCTTCTTCTTCTTTACTTGATGAATCTTGCTTCTTCTTGATCTTGCTCTTGCTCTTGGAGGATGAAGCCTTGAATGCCAAGCTCTTCTTGTTGTCATCATCCTTCTTCTCACTTTTCTTCTTCTTCTTGTTCACCAACTCTTCCTTCTTATGATCTTCTCTAAACTCATCATCGGCCATGATCTCTTGAAGGACTTGATTTGGAGTTGGCTTCTCCTTCATTGCTGTCTTCACCATGACGGTCTTCAACATATCAAATCTCTTGGGAAGACATCTCATGAACTTGGTTGAGAATTGACTACCTTGACTTCTTCACCAAGTGCCTTGAGCTCATTGACAATCACTTGTAGCCTATGGAACATCTCCGGCACACTTTCATCTTCCTTCATTGTGAAGCTAGCAAACTTCTCTTGAAGCATGTAAGCTCTTGCCGTCTTCACACTTTCGATGCCCTCATATGCCTCCTCAAGCTTTGCCCAAATGTCATGAGCCACCTCTAAGTTCTTGATGAGCTCAAATGCCTTGTCATCAAGAGCATAATGGAATGAGCTCACGGCGATGTTATTTGCTTGAAGCTTCTTTTCTTCAACCGGTGTGGGTGCTTCCGGTCTTGCAACCTCAAACTTGGTCTCGGTCACATTCCACACCTCTCTATTGATTGACTTGAGATGACTCTTCATCTTAAGCTTCCACTATGCATAATCATTGCCATCAAAAGGTGGAGCTCTCTTGGTGTTGTTGATGTGCAAGCTTAATGAAGCCATTCTTCACCGTAGGTTGTTAAACCATTCACAAACGGTGCCCCGGCTCCGCTATCACGTGAAAGGTCCAAATGGCTAGAGGGGGTGAATAGCCTATAATTTTTTTTACAAAGCACTAAAACAACCGGTTAGTACTTAAGATGGCGAAACTCTTACTAGCACTGGGACAACTAAGCTATGCAAGCCACCTACACAATTTTAGTAATAGACTATGATCTCTAATCACACCAACAAACCTAGTTTGCTATCTTACTCTTAGTGAACAAGAATGCTACAACTAAACACACTAGAGAGCTAAGCTAGCTACTTACACTACACAATATATATATATAAAATTGCAAGAGAGAGGATTAGATTGATATACCACCGATGAAGCAAAGACGAACCAATCACCACAATCACAATCAAACGCAAGGGAGAAACCTCAAAAATCAAGATCGGCACAATGATTTTTTACCGAGGTTCACTTGCTTTCCGGTAAGTTAGTCCTCGTTGTGGCGATAAACCCACTTGGAGATGTGCCCGCTAAATGGCGTCGGCTTAGCCAATCCCACAACCTCGGGAGCAGCACTATCAATACAAGATGGGGATCCTTCAAGCCATAATTCCACTAGAGTAGCCAATTCACGAACTCCCGTGGGGAATGCTCAAGAACCCCTCACAAATCCACCGGGTGTGGCCTCGAACAATCTCCAACTCGATCTCAACACTTCCGCTACACCAAGTCTTCTAGGGTGACGGGAATCACTTAAGAGTAACAAGAAATCCGCAGCGATCACGAAGAACAAGTGCCTCTAGATGCAAACACTAAGCAAATGCACTTGAATCTCACTCTCTCTCTTTTGAATGAAACAACAATGCAAGGACAGGAGTGGAGGGAGTCTCTTCAGCTCAAAGTGTGCTCTAGGATGTTAGAATGGGCAAGAGACACCTCCCATGGCCGGCTAAGGAGGTATATATAAGCCATCACCCGAAACTAGCCGTTTACAACTTGTCCAGCTCAGCTCGGGTCGCAGGACGCGTCCTGCGCTGACCCCCGGACATGTCCTGCGCGTTCAAATGTAGCTCGGGAAACACTTTGATTCAAAAACCGACCTACAGACGCGTCCTACGCATACGTCCGCAGCGTGTCTTCGTGTTAAGCTCGAAAATCTGACTGTTGGAGCTCCGGACGTGTCCGGCGCTCCAGGACAGCGTCCCGAGCCCCGCGTCCTATGCTCCGCTCAGCTTGCACCCGCTCTGTGTTGCGTCCGGACTGAGCTCCGGACGCTCCTGTCTCCGCGTCCGCACAGCTGTCGTCTGGGCCGCACGCAGCAGGCAGGTTCGGACGCCGCTGCCCAGCGTCCAGGGCGAGACTATGTACGCGTCCAGCGCCCACTCCTTCGCGTGTTGCCAGGCCACAGCAGGCCGGATGCCAAGCCCGCGTCCAAGGCACCCACGACCAGCGTCCGGACCCTGCGTCCTTAGTTCCCTGAGTGCCTTTCGTCGATCCAAAGCAACCATGTCCAGCGTACGTCTGGTGCTGCTGTTGCATCACCAACTCCTCCATCTTCTCCAAAGATTAGAAGCATGCACTCCTGTCTCTTGATCACAAGCAAAGGAGTAGTGCAGCAGTAGCTATTTTTAGCACGATAACAAATCGTGTGCATGCAAGGCAGCAAGCAAGTAGAGCAGCCGGCCTGCCTTTCATTCAAATTAGCTTGCTTGCTTGATGACATCACCACGATGTCATGCATGCTAATTGTGGCCGTTTTTCTATAGAAGAATAAATCAAGAATACAATGCAAATACGTCAAGCACAAGCAAGCAAAGGCAGCCCTCTTTCACTTGCATGCACGCATGTGCACTTTTCAACTATCTCCTCTAATTCATCTTCTCCTTTGCATCAAATATGCTAAACACAAATGTGCTCTCCAAAATGCTTTGTGTGTTAGCATTTTTCTAAAAGAGTTTTGCAAAGATTTTGTTAGTGCACACCAAAATGCATATGTTTAATGAATGAGCCTAGGAGGCACTTGCACGACGCAATAAACTGTGACTTTTCCTCTTGATAGTACGACATCTATCCTAAATATGATCACGCTCGCTAAGCGTCTCGATCACTATACCGAAAAGCCCTATAAGCAAACCTTTGCCTTGACCTACATGGACTTGTCTTGATTCCTTCGAAGCTTGATCGTTATCACATGTGCACTATGTCCATCACGATGATCGAGTGGTTATCTCCTTTGCCACCTAGCTCCTCATCATTTCATGTTGCTAATCCATTGCATTCACTTAGCAAAACTTATTAGAAACTAGGTGTGTCATCAATTAGCCAAAACCATCATGGAACTTTCACCAATGAATACGAAATTTCCTATATGGTTCCAATCAATGTGACTAATGAGAAACTTCAACATTTAACCAACTCCTTTGGATGTCAGACAGAACAAATGCCCTTCACTTACCTAGGTCTGCCCTGAGTGTTCACAAACCCATCAAGGAGGATTTTGCTCCTCTAATGCAAAAGATTGAATCAAGATTACTTAGCATCAGCAAAATGTTATACTACCATGGCAGGCTTATACTGGTAAACTTAGTCTTCTCTGCAATGCCAACATACTACATGTGTTCTCTTCTCTTGCCTCCTGGTATTATTGATCGAATTGATAAATATAGAAAACATTGTCTATGGAGTGGTGGAGACATCAATAGAAAAGGAAAATGCCTTGTTGCATGGGAACCTGCTGTAGATCCAAGAAAGAAGGAGGGCTTGGCATCATAGATATCAACAAACAGAATAAGTCTCTCCTGATGAAATTCCTTAACAAATTTTACAATAATGCAGACATTCCTTGGGTTCAGTTGACTTGGGATAAGCTATATCAAAATAGTAACACCCCTCCCCATGCCAGGGCTATTGTGGGATCCTTTTGGTGGAAGGATATTCTGAAACTAACCATAGAATTCAGAGGGATGACGACTTGTCAGGCTGGCAATGGCAAGTCAGTCTTGTTTTGGTCAGATCGATGGACAGTGAATTGTGTCTAGGATTCTTTCCCAAGATTATATTCATATGCAAAAAGGAAGAAGAGTTCAGTCATGCAGTATATGCAAAATGAGATTGACATAAATTTTTTCTTACCACTGTCAACAGAGGCCACTTAGGAACTCTAGAAACTTCAGAACCTTCTTTTATCATTTGATTGGAATCCGAAAAACCTTGATTGTTGGATCTACACCTGGAATCAGTCTTCTGCCTTGTCCCCAAAAAAGGCCTATAGATTGTTAATGGGACAACAAGAGGCCTATCCTCTCTTTGAATGAACGTGGAAGGGAGCTAATTTGGGTAAACACAAATTCTTTTTGTGGCTTTTGTTGAAGGATCGATTGAGTACAAGAAATATTCTTAGAAGAAAAAACATGCACTTAAACAGCTATAGTTGTGCCATATGCAACTTGAATGTGGAGAAAACTTCTTTCCATCTGTTCCTGTTAGCCAACAGTGCTGGAATTATGTTGGGATTTCTTGGGACCTCAACCTGCCACCCCTAGATATATTGATTGATGCAAGGATCAATTTTGGCAACAAAATCTTCAGAGAAGTGATGATAACAGCATGTTGGTCAATCTGGTGCATGAATTTGGATTGCTCTGCATCAAATCCAAACCCAGCCGTGCAGGCCCTCTAAGACAGTGGTTGGAGAATATATCCTAAGGCTGTAATTTTCTCTTTTTGAGCTTTGAAAGCTCCTTTTCTTGCACTTCTCGTGCACTTGTATTTTCATTTTCATATACCAATAAAGCAAAAAGATATGTGGGTGGGGGGTTTGTTCCCCCACCGATTCATTAAAAAAATGAATACAAATTTTTTACCATAGTTCAAACACACAATAATTAGCTCACAATAAAAATTTGACCACAATTAGACCATAAAATTTATAGATATGAATTATTCTAATTAATTATAGAAAAATAATATAAGCATTTGTACTAAAGCATTCACTGTGTAAATCTACTCATCTAGAGTCGAACAAATTTAGATTTTTTTATTTTATGATTTTTCTATGATGTACTATGATTTTTTAAAGATTGAGATGAAATAAATGAAAAATAAAAAGAACAAAACCGTCCTGAAAACCACTCATAACCTGGCCAGGGACTTTAATCTGCACGGTTTCAAATAGTTAAGGGATGTGTTTTGTCTGATTTTAGAGTTTAAACAGCGAGAAGCTGTTTTGGTTTAATAAATCATTACGACTACAAGGCTACATGTGCATAATACCAGAAAACCTTTAATCTTCTTGTGTGAGTAGTATCCTGGTGTTTTGGCATCTGTTTTTCCCCTTTCACCTGTTCTTTATTTCACAAGCTTAGACGACTTATGGTCGAAATTAGGACAAGAATGGTATATGCTGCCTGCGGCAGTTGTCGAATTGGGAAGATGCGCTACGGATGTTCCATTATTGCTGTTGCCTGGTTAATTTGACCGTGTCCAGCCAAGAAAACCGAGCAATGTCTGGAAAATGGAAGTGACGCTTGGTGGAACCAGAGCTTGCAAAATCCATGATGATGAATTGATGATGAAGGCAGGGGACCATGTGAGGATGATATTGGGGTCGGTGGTTTGCTTGGCTCCTGAAAATTTGCCTCGAATGATCGATTGTCAACGCAACCGGTCATCACTCCTCCACACCACACCATAGACCAACACCTCACCAGTGAATTCGTCACCGGCGCCCGCCCTCGGCCCTCGTCAGAAACCAAAACAAAAAGAGGGAAAAAATCACGAGTGGAATCGTTTGTTGGATCTCCATCTCCTTCCCTTTGAAGTTTGAACATTCCTCATAAACCATCCGTACCGGAATCTTTGGCTCCCGATTCGATCCGCCCGCCGCGCGCCACCTGTTCGACGCAATTCCCTTCCACCTACATCCTGCCGCCGTGGTGGCCGATGGATGACTGATTGCCGCCGCCGCCGCCGAGTGCCCCGGCGATGTCGCTGGCCTGCGGCCTGCCGCTGCTCGAGTGCGTCTACTGCCTCGCCTGCGCGCGGTGGGCATGGAAGCGCTGCCTCCACAGCGGCGAGGTCGACAGCGCCACCTGGGGCCTGGCCACCGCCGCCGACTTCGAGCCCGTGCCGCCTCGTCATGGCCAACTACGAGCCGGACCTCTCCCCCTCGGCGCCGCTCCTCTTCGCGCCGCCCGGCGGATACGGCATCGACCCGGCCTGCGTGCTCCGCCGCCGGACCTACGCCGACACCCGCGGCCGCGTCACGCCCTACCTCCTCTACCTCGACCACGCGCACGCCGACATCGTCCTCGCGCTCCGCGGCCTCAACCTCGCCAAGGAGTCCGACTACGCGCTCCTCCTCGACAACCGCCTCGGCAAACGCCGCTTCGACGGCGGCTACGTCCACAACGGACTCCTCAGGGCCGCCGCCTGGGTGCTCGACGCCGAGTGCGACCTCCTCAGAGAACTCCTCGAGAGGTACCCGGACTACACGCTCACCTTCACGGGTCATTCGCTGGGCGCCGGCATCGCAGCCGTGCTCACCATGGTCGTCGTGCTCAACCTCGACAAGCTTGGCAACGTCGACAGGACCCGCACGCGCTGTTACGCTATGGCACCCGCAAGGTGCATGTCGCTCAACCTCGCCGTCAGATACGCCGACGTTATCAACTCCATCGTCCTTCAGGTCACCGTCACTCACTCTGGTTTCTTAATAATTATGTAGGTTTCAACCATTCTCCATCTTTCTTTCCCTCCCAATGGCAGGATGACTTCTTACCCCGGACGGCTACTCCTCTTGAAGACATTTTTAAGTCCATCCTCTGGTACATTATATAACTTTGTTCTTTTCTTGAGTATGAACAAATGATTTACATGTTTTTGTGTCTACTAGTCATCTAGTGCTGAAAAGGTTCTGTTTCGCAAATTGTTATGTGCTTCATTACTGGTTTGAACTTTCCTCTTGCATAATCCCAGTTGCTCTATTTGTTTATGAACAAATTACTCCACTTGTCAAAATAAGAAACTGTATATCTGTTTCCCAAATTGTTGTGTGCTTCATTATTGCCTCGAACTTTCCTCTTGCATAATCCCAGTTGCTCTATTTGTTTATGAACAAATTACTCCACTTGTCAAAATCAGAAACTATCTGTTGCAGGATATATGGTATCGTCAGTTAGTGAACATCACACCTGTATTTAGTGCTCTGCAAGTCAGTCCTGTGAGCTGTGTACACCGAGGATTTTTTTTATTACTATAGCCAAGGGTGGTTTATCTTAATTGCTGATTTTCAGTTTATGTTTCTTCTAGGTTTATTGCGGTTGTGATACATTTGCTGCTTACTGGGCTCAAGCAAGTTTGACATTAAGCTATCTTCTCTTCTTGGACAGCTTGCCATGCCTTCTAGGTTTGAGATGTTTGAGGGATACTTGTATACCCGAAGATGCTATGCTAAAGGATCCAAGGAGGCTTTATGCGCCAGGCCGGATTTATCACATAGTGGAAAGAAGAATGTGCAGGTACCCTTTCCCTCATTTGGTATTCTAGAATGCAAGAAACATCATGTGGCCCCTGATATACAACCTGGCTGCATAGTATCCGTTAGTTGCGTATTTATGGAGGTGTTCTCACAATTGTGAGAAATAGAGAGCAAGTTATGCTAGTAATTTTAAAATATTTGGTAGTATCGTTTTAAGAGAACCATCACCTATTTATTTTGCCGATATGTATGTAGTTCAGCAATCACCATTTACTGCAAACCCATACTGATACTACCAGGTACACCATTGATATTGAACTTGCCCAACTGTTTTACATTTCTTGGTCAGAGTACTGGGTGTTGCTAATGAAGGTGTCTAATATTTCATTATTTCCGAAAACAAACTGAATTTCTTCATTCATTGAAATGCACAGGTGCGGAAGATATCCACCTGTAGTCAAAACAGCTGTGCCGGTGGATGGTAGATTTGAGCACATAGTTCTTTCCTGCAACGCCACAGCGGACCATGCCATTATCTGGATTGAGAGGGAGGCCCAGAAGGCTTTGGATGTGAGTTGCTATCCTTATATGCTTCTACTCATGCTTACTCTCTATTCTTTGTCTGTAGCGTTTATCTTTGGTACTGATGAAGTGAACCTTGTTTGAGAAATAAAAAGATAAAGTGAACCTCCTTGCATATAACTGTTTCTGTTTTCTTTCTTAACTGTGCATGTTGACAATATGTAAGGGTCACGTGTGGATGCGTGGGAATGTTTTAGATTCTGTTCTTAGCATTATAGAACCTAGAAGTGTGAAAATACTAGAAGAAAATTTGAAGAACTAACTCAACTAGGGTAGTGATGACAAAAATATTGTCCAAAATACAGTTACACGTTGGTTAGATGTGTTGGAATTGTGATCTCCCAGCTAATTCTTTAGTCGGTAAGAGAAAGGGATGGAATGGAGTGGAAACACCCCAAACCATCCCGTTTGCCCAAGTCGGCAATTCAAAGGGTTGGAAACACCACCGAACGATTTCGTTTTAGCTTTGATTGGGCTTACCAAACTAATAGGTGTCCGCCCCCTGTTGTGGAGCTATATATATTGGGGAAAGGTCCCACAAGGATCGGAACTAAGACCTAAGCACATTCCCCTATCTTACGATTAAGGACCATGCTGAAACATCGGAAGGGCCGAGACAAGCCCTAGAAGCAAGAACAAAGAGAAAGAATTGAAAAAAAGAGATGGGAGCTCATCTGGTGAAGGTATGTGCATGAATCTCATCTCATGTTGTGCTTCAATCTGAACCTAGATGATGCAACACAAATAACAAGATGCATTTGTCATTAGAACGGCCATCTAGTTGAGTTCGTTAGATGGCTCTAGTAGCATTCCTCAAGTCTTAGGTTTGACTCGAGCTAAGTTGGTTAGGTGGCTCTAGTAGACTAGTAGCATTCCTCGGGTCCTGGATTGACTCCCTATTTTGAGCAAATTTTAGGTTGGGGTTAAAAAAGTCTTCTCGTCTGTCCCACGCAAAAGCACAGGTCTATGATTTGTCCCTGGTTGTGCTCTATCATAGACTTAGGCTCAGCTGTCTTAACCCCACAGCTGAGTTTCTCTAGATGCAGTTGTCGCCTTTAGAATTGTTCATGTTTGGAAATGGAGTTGTTGAATGTGAAAGAGGATGATTTGTTCACCAAGCATATGCAACCGTACAGATGGGTGCAAGTTAGCTGCTTCTCTGAAAATTTTTTCCCGTGCTTATTATTACGTGATTCCACCGTCGGTGTGCAGCTGATGCTGGAGGAAGAAGACACGCTCGCAGTGCCATCGGAGCAGCGGATGGAGCGGAACGAAACCCTGCAGAAGGAGCACGTGGAGGAGCACAGGGCCGCTCTGCGCCGGGCCATCACGCTGTCGGTGCCAGACGCCCGGGGGCCGTCGCAGTACGGTACATTTGACGACGTCGGGCAGCATCACCTGCAGCCAGAGAGGAGCGAGAGCTTCCCGCCGGCGGGGTCCAGGCAGCGCATGAGCTGGAACGACCTGATCGAGCGGGTGTTCGACAAAGACGAGGATGGCCATATCGTGCTGCGCAGCTCGGTTCTTCTCTGAAGAGCGCAAACTCCCGGCATCGCCTGGGCCGTTGTAAATTCATTAGGTCTTTTGCAAAGAAAAAGGAGAAAAAAAATATAAGCCATCAGGCCTGAGCCAATCGGTCACTTGTACATGTATATGTAATATGCTACCAATCTATACTTGCGGATCAAGAACCGCCTCACCTGCAAACATGTAGCACGAGAAGGTCAACATGGGATTAACTGGCGCTAAAAGGGGGATAGCAATCAAACTACTCCAGTGGCCATTACATCTTACCATGCATTCTCTTGACGAAGCGTTCAAATTCAAAAAAGTTGGGTCTCTCAAACAGAACTTTGCTAAGCCTTAGGTAGGTGAAACCAAACAGATGCCGTCCATCTGGGTCATTCAGAGGTTTGGCGTTCTCCAAAATCTTGTTGAATCCATCCCTATCATAGCAAGGTAGAGCATTTTCACTAGCCACTTGTATACCAGCATCCCATGCAGCATTTAGCACCTGAAAAACGATGCACCCAATTTATTAAATACTAAGACATCATCAATCCATTCCAAATTAAATAGAAAAAGTATGATGTAGTACAAGTGCCAACTACTCATTCAGAGAAAACCTACAGAATAGTAACATGTTTTTGCTCACTAAAGAATACAAAACATCAGCTAGTGTGTTGTAGCTAAAGCTAAGAAATGCAAAACAAGCAACGGAACAATGGATCCATACCTGCCACACTAGGCCCTCTGGATCTGCAAATGCCTCAGGGTATACCTCATGCTGGTCCATAGTGCGCAATTCAACACATGTAAAGTTCAAAGCAGCATCATATTTCTTTAGTACTGCAGCAATTGGAGCATAGCCATCACGGTTACATGGGTTGTAAAATCCGGCAGTCAATTCAGCAGCATGACTAGCAGTTTTGTACCACCAGTGCACCCCGGAGACCTGTTAATATCACAGAAGTGGTTAATGCTATAGAATCATTTCATGTGATTTGGATATAAATGATAGAATAAGGCTGTTGTGACACTTATAAGACCAAGTTCCCAGAAACAAAACAAAAAAAAAGAAAAAAACCACAAATCAACCATCAAAATTCAAAATACTGAAATTGGCTTTGAATAAATAAGAATGACAACTGACCTTAACAGCAATGTTTGAACCCTCAAAAGCCAACCTTGCTAACATCAGTACACGGTCCGCGTGATCCACCAACGTCTGGGAGTACCAGCTGAGGAAAAACCGGCCATAGTAGCTATCATAATCTCCTCCGTCACAAAAAAATCCAGTGAGATTTGGTTCAGAATTATAATGGCCAGCATTGTCAGGCCCTCTTGCCCATATGGTATGCCCTCTTGCTTCTGCAGCCTTTCTCAAACTTTTCTGTAAGTACCTGTCATAGCACTGGAGCAAAATACATTAGCAATTGTCTATGACGTACCAATAGGTAGGTGTTGATTCCTGAGACAGTGAAAATAATAGAACTAAGCAAGTGTAATACAAAGAACAAAGCGTGAGGATTTACCTGAAATTCTCCAATGCCAGGGTATTTCCAGCCATGTTTTGCTGGATAAGATGGATATCGCAGCTCTCCACAAGCCCCTAGTCCAATCTCAATTTCTGAAATGATCCCATCCTCAAAATACTCATCGAATTCTACTCGGAAGCTTCTCATGAAATCAAAATATACCTACATTGATATATAGGAATGAAACAATTAAACACAATTGATCATCCAACTTCCAACAAAAAAAGAATTGAAATGTTTCAACACAGGGAACATGCATTGTTGTACCATAACAAAATAGCCTCGTTCTACACACACGTCAAGGTACTAGACACGACAATGTATTCATAGCATATCAGTTTCATGTGAAGCCACCCTCAGCTTCTCAGGTTCCTGTTATCGTCAAGAGCAGTAGTAACAGAACTTGCTCAAGGAGACAATTGGAAATCAATAGGATGATAAGCTGTGTGGATGCGATGAAAATGTGAAATGACACATGCGTCGCTTTGGGCTGTAGATTCTAGAGCCTATGATCAATGATGTTTTTTTTTGAGAACTGGTGGAACAGAGCCAACGATATGGTTGATGCACAATTGCAGTGAGGCATAAATTCCCTCATTATCCTAGGGGCTTGGACACTTCGGAAACATAGAAATCAATGTGTCTTTGGTAACTTTGCTGGCTTGCTACTTGCTGAGGAGAATGGCTCAGCTTTGGGCAATGGCAGCAGCGCGAGGGATCTCCTTGTTGGGCAATGATCCTAATGCCTAGGTCGTTTGTATAATTGAATTTGTAAGAAAAAGGTGGCTTCTTAATTTTGTGAACCTAGGGTGTGTGTGGGTGGGTGCAATCGGGATTATTTACCTTTCTCTTTAAAATAAATGATACACAGAAAAATGAAATGACTGTACCTCCACTGCTGTTCTGCCTTGCAGAACCCTTTCTTTATCAATTCCCCATGATAAGCACTCTGTATTACGTCTTCCTGCCCTGTCAGTGAAGTAGATATCCGGATTGCTCCTTCCGATCTCTATTACCCAATGTGGGAGGGGAATGGATATATCATCTCCAACATTGCCACCACATTCATGAAATGACATGACGACCTAAGAAATTTGGCGAGAAAAGCATTTAAGCGACATCAGAAAAGGTAATCAAAGTACAACAATTTCAACAATCCAGAGACCAATAAGTTTCCAAAGGGTACACTGATATGTTGAAGCCATCTTACCTGCAACTTGAGCTTGAGTTCCCTGATCATCTGGAAGAGGCGCCTGTAGCCAGTCCAGTTATACTCCTGCGGCCTGTGCGCCTCGACGTTCCCCCACCAGCAGTCGACCATGACCCCATCCACTCCAGCTGCCTTGAGCACCCGCAGCTGGTCCACCAACTCGTCCGCGTCCACCACCTCACCATTGCCATTCACCACCCCAAGCTGCGAAAAACACACTTCTGATTAGGATGGAACACGATCGCACAGGTCCAATGGAAGGAAATGGAAGAGATGGGTACTCACAGGGAGCATGACGTAGACCGGCACGTAGGGCGTGCCAGCGAAGTCCCGCTCCGGCGGGCGCGGCGCTACAACGGGCACCTACAGCAGCAGTACAAGCCCGACAATATTGAGAGACAGATGAGACAACGGACCTAAAGTGAAACGATCGGCGGGAGTCGCCTGACCTGCTTGGCGACGGGGGCGTCTTCGGCGGCGGCGGGATCCATGGAGATGGGGACGGGGACGGCGAGGAGGTCCGAGGTGTTCCCGTCGGGAACGTCGTCAGCCGGGGGTCGGGAGGCCGCGGTGGCGCGCGGGGGCGAGACGAGGAGGGCGGACGCGGGCGCGGGGCGGTGGGAGATGGGCCGCGCGGCGACGGGCGCGATACCGCGGAGCGGGAGCGCCGCGGAGGCCGGGAGCGCGAGCGGGGTGGCGGAGGGCGGCGCGGCAGTGACCATCACCGGGCGGGCAGGCTGGAGGAACACAGAAGGAGCACGCGTCAGCATTTGATCCGGATCAGGTGTGGCACCGAATTTGGGAGGGGCCCGGGGAGGAGGAGGAGTAGGAGGAGGCGGTGGCCGGTGGTGGAGCGCGCCCTCGGGAGGCGGGAACGGGGGAGAAAGCAATGAAAGCCGTGAGCTCCGTGACGGCCTCTGCGGTTTGGCCGCTTTTGCTTGCTTGTCCTCTGCTCTAGTACCCCTTTGCGTGCGAATTGCGATGGACGGTCCAGAAAAACAGTAACTTGCAAAAAAATACGGTTCAAAGAAAATAGGGTGGTAATTTTTTTCTTTGCCTGTCTTATTTTGGGTCTGTCTACCTGTTACTCGACGGACACACGGCATATGGTCACTCGAGTGACCAGATCCAAGGAGTCACTCGATTCTAGGAGCAAGGAAAAATTAAGTGACACAAATATATGTATCACTTAAATTTTATGACCATGAGATTTTAATCTAACGAATCAGAAAATTCAGATATTTACAGAGAAATAAATTTAAGATTCAAATAATAAATTATTTTAGAAAAACTAAAAGATAATTACAAATAATTACATATAAAGACAAATCATATTCAAACGACGGATTATTCTCATATAAAGACAAAAAGCAAATTAGAAGATGACCATATAAAAAATAGCAGAAAAAACATACAAATTTTGAACAGATTTATTCTATGTAAGGCAAATTAAAAGAAGAAGAAATTAAAAAAAAAGAAAAAAAACAAATGTAATGAGATCTGTTTACACCAATTGAACACAAAATTTACACCCCAACCGAAACTGTAAAATATGCTAAAACGAGATGTAATATGCAAGTGCTAACACACCAATGAGTTTGCACAAGCTGCAATGGCGGTCGCTTGGCCCGGGCTGCGACGTGGTCGTGTTGGTAGAGAACGGGAGGGGAGGGAGAAGTGTGCCACATAGGGGCCGTGCAGCGCGACGGCTAGAAAGCTCGGTGCTGGGCGACGGCGGCATCAGAACGGCGGGGCCAAGGGGCGCGCAGCACGGCAGCTCGAAGGCTCGGCGCCGGGCGACAGCAGCCCCGGGACGGCTGGGCCAAGGGGAGCGCGGCACGCCGAGGTGCAGACCTGCAGGGTCGCGAGGTCGCCAGGGCTCCGCCGGCGGACTCGGAGGCAAGCAAGAAAGGATAAGGCAGTGAACGCAAGGAAGAAGAGAGGACCGTGAACCACGTGGGACAGAGAGTGGTGAGTGGAAAGCAGGTGGACGGGGAGAGGCCACGCGGCATTGGCTCCTGCATGTGGTTGCGACGCTTCATCACGTCCGTTCAAAATCGAGTGACGACGACCCAAAATTCACTCGGGTGAGCTCTAGATTTCCCGCTTATTTTCGCACAATACGTATTCCGGGATCTTAAAAAGAATTCGATATTATCAAACGTATGCACATATTAATTGTATTATTTAATTTATCGACCATTCTATTCCTCTGCAGAATTTATCCACTCTTTTGAAACCAGCGAGCTCCATTTATGACATCATAAGTACAGTAGATAGCTACTCACACAATGAGCTGTGAGGTCACTCTTTTTTCGTTGTTCCCCCTCCTCTTCCCACATCGCGGCCTTGCTTAGATTTTATAATTTTATCGTCAAATTTATTATACAAAATTTTTATTTTTCGTTATATTAAAATATAAACATATACATAGAGATAAAATAAAAACTAATTACATAACTTTGTTGTAATTTATAAGACGAATATTTTTAATAAGTCTAATTAGTTAAAATTTAAATAATTTTTATTAAATATAAACAAAATACTATAGAAATTCCAGCATTAATTTTAAAATTTAAACGAGGCCCGCGTCGCAGAGCAGAGCTGCCAGTTTAGACTCCCTTTCTTCCCAATTGAGGTACTGACGGACTGACTCGGAAGGAAAGGAAGGAGGGAAGGAGAGCAGAGAGAGAGAGAGAGCAACCTGTGCAGCCACGGCGGCGGAGGAGGACGAAGAGGGGAAGGTGGTGCCGTCGGGGAGGACGACCCATCCGGCCTCCCTGGCGAGCGCGGCGATCACCTCGTTGATGTCGGCGCGCGCCCGCAGGCTGTAGTTGCCGTGCTGGCGCAGGCCCGCCAGGATCCGCCCCGTGATCGCGCGCCGCTGCCGCTCCCGCATCTTGGTCCGCTCCTTCTCCTCGCGCGCGCGCCGCCGGTTCGGGGTCCCTCCGGCCCTGCCGCCACCAACGCCAACGCCGGATGTCGGCACGACGGCGGCCGCGGCCGCGGCCGGGCTCCGGGGGTCCATGTAGTACCCGTCGTCGTCCTCGTCATCTTCCTCCTCTTCTTCCTCCTTGACCCCCATCTCCTCGTCCTCGTCCTCGTCGGCCGTCCCCGCCTGCTGCATCCCGCCCGGCCGGCCGGATCTCGCGCCGCCGCCGCGTGTGGTGGAGATGCGGAAGAGGGGAACAGGAACAAAGGGGAGGAGGAGGGGAGGAGTGGAGACGCGTGTGGTCGCTCGCGCGTGCGAGGCGTGCGGCGGCGTGCTGCTGCTGGACCTGGGACTGGGCGAGTGATATGGTTGGCACGGTGGCCGCGTGGGGGCGACACGTGTGGGAGGATGGACGGCCGCGATGGCCGGGAGGCTCGCACGCTTGGCATCGCCCAGGTCCTCCGCACTTCTCCAGGCCAAAGGGAAGGAACGGGGAAGAAAGATTGGCGCCGCACATGGGGCGCATGTGATTGGGCGTGCCGCTGCTGCTACCGTTACCCTTTCCCATCCATCCCAGTGGGCGCCGCGCACGGCGCACACATGTCATGTGCACGCACGCGCCTCTACCCTTGCCACTCGCTCCCGTTGGCCATTGGCATTGCCAATGGACTCATGGAGTACGTGCAGGTGCAGGCGTGCATCAGCAGCAGTGGCTGCTTCTCAGATCTCCGGCTTGTTCTACTGGGTTTTAGTTTCAGTCTTTCAGAAATGGGTTGCTGGCATTTGCTTGTGCTGAGACTGTATTGGACCGGACTATCGGAGTAGACGTTGCCACCGTAGAATGCCAATCGTTTGTTTGTTCAGGCATTCAAAGCATCAGCTACTAGGGGCAGGACAAACACAAAAGTCATGCTGCCTTTCCTCTGCTGCATTGGTGGCGTCTGCACTGTGTGAAGCTTCAGAGGCGCTTGGAAGATGGAAACGCCAGAGGCCTACTCTCGGCTTAGCGGCTGCGTGTTTCTTATCGAGGAAAAGCCCCTCGGTGACGATTATATAGGGAGGCAGTGCAGGAGAGTCGGGAGGATCAGGTCTCGGCGATTCAGGTTGTTGTACAAGATATGGACTCTAGAACAATCTAAAACAAACCTAAAACCGCCTCCTGTATCCCTTGCCGCACAAGTCCTGCGCCCCTAGGATAGGTTACATGCATAACAACTAATCCTAACACTCCCCCTCAATCAAAACTGCCTAAGTTTAGATTGTTCTTGAACATCTTCAAATTGCGCACAGGCAATGGTTTGGTAAATCCATCTGCAATTTGATCTCTGGTAGAAATATACTCAATGTCTAGAAGTTTCCTTGCTACTTGTTCATGAACAAAATGATAATCTACTTCTATGTGTTTAGTTCTAGCATGGAAGACAGGATTTGCAGAAAGATACTTAGCTCCAATGTTGTCACACCACAACTTAGCTGTTTTGGGTGTCTGTATGCCCAGTTCATATAGCAGGGTCTGTACCCACATAACTTCAGCAGTGGCATTTGCAACTGCCTTGTATTCAGCTTCTGTACTCGACCTTGATACAGTGGATTGTTTCCTGGCACTCCAAGCAATAAGGTTAGATCCTAAAAATACTGCAAACCCTCCAGTTGACCTTCTATCATCCTAATCACCTGCCCAATCTGCATCTGAGAATGCACCAACAAGAAGAGAGGGTGTTTTGCAGATCTTTAGACCAAACTTCATGGTATGTTTTAGGTACCTTAGTATTCTTTTTACTGCAGCTAGATGAATAGTTGTGGGTGCATGCAGATACTGACAAACTTTATTAACAGCAAAAGAAATGTCCGGTCGTGTCAAGGTTAAGTATTGCAAACCTCCCACCATGCTTCTGTAAGCAGTAGCATCTTTTGGGCCGAGCGGTACCCCTTCATGCAAAGACAGTTTTTCTGATGTAGACAATGGTGTGCTTACCGGCTTGCACTCCATCATATGTGCACGCTGTAATATGTCCCTAGTGTACTTTTCTTGTGTCAGCAATATTCCATCACTCTTTTCTTTACCTCAACACCGAGGAAGAAGTGAAGGTCGCCAAGGTCCTTCAATGCAAATTCCTTGCCCAAATCCTGTAACAAGCAACTAGTTGCTTCCTGTGTGGAGCTAGCAACAATTATGTCATCCACATAAATAAGAATAAACATAGTAATTCCTCCTTTCTGATAATAAAACAGAGAAGTATCAGCTTTAGAAGCTTTAAAACCCAATTGGCACAACTTACTGCTGAGCCGTGCATACCACGCCCTTGGCGCCTGCTTGAGGCCATACAAGGCCTTGTCCAGCTTGCAAATATAATGACTCTTTGTCTTGTCCTCATAACCTGGAGGCTGTTTCATATATACCTCTTCTTCTAAATAACCATATAAGAAAGCATTTTGAACATCTAACTGACGGAGACTCCAACCTCTAGACACAGCAACAGACAAAATAATTCTAATGGTAGCTGGCTTCACAACTGGACTAAAAGTATCCTCATAGTCAATCCTATATTGTTGTCGAAAGCCTTTTGCTACCAGTCATGCCTTGTATCTATCTAAACTCCCATCAGACTTTCTTTTGATCTTATAAACCCATTTGCAGTCTATGACATTTACTCCTTTTCTAGGTGGGACTAGATGCCAAGTTTTATTATTAACCAGGGCATTGTATTCAAAGTCCATAGCTAGTTTCCATTCTTTATTACTCAAGGCTTCATCAAGAGATTGTGGCTCACCAGTGGCTGTAAAAAAATCCATACCTGACCGTACCATCCGTGTAAATTTTTGGCTTACGGATGCCATGTTGCAATCTTGTACTGTGTACTATGTCTTGCTCGGGTACAGAGGATCCAGCCGCTCCAGCCGCTGTTACAGAAGAGCTAGCAGCAGCAGCATCTGATCCCCCCGTGCTGGTAGCTGGTGCTGAGGAGGACCGGCCTGCCTGGAGAGGTCGCTCGGTCGGCTGTGGAGGCGACCGACCAGCCGGGGCTCCACGGGTGGAGTCCTCCGCGACCGCGTCCGTGGGCGGAGCCACGATTGGTGCGGGGCCGGTTGGCGCCGAAGCAGATCCGCCTGGCCCCGCCTGCGCGCCCGCCAAATCATTGGGCGCCGATCCCGTCGCGGATTCGGTTGGATCACGCGCCGGATTTTCTTCTGGTTCCACGCCAAGAGCTGCATCCCTGTTATCACATGCTGCAAACGGCTGATTTGTTACAGGATTAGGAAAATGCAACACACGATCATCCAATTGTTCAACCCATGAGGAATTAATGAGATCAGGTGATAACAAGGATATTTCTGCACGAAGCTGTGCGCCAGCGTTTTTATGCAAACTGGAGAAGGGAAAAATAGCTTCATCAAAAACAACGTCCCTAGAAACATAGACGCGGCCAGAAGGAACATCAAGGCATTTGAAACCTTTGTGGAGGTGACTATACCTGAGAAAAACACATCGTTTTGAACGAAATTCAAGTTTGTGATTATTGTAGGGGCGGAGATTAGGCCAGCATGCACAGCCAAAAACTCGAAAGAGTGAATAATCGGGTTTTTGATGAAACAAACGTTCGAAGGGGGTTTGATCATCAATGGATTTGCTGGGAAGACGGTTAATAAGAAAAGTGGCCGCCATAAATGCTTCATCCCAAAATTTTAGAGGCATTGAAGCATGCGACAAAAGAGACAAGCCAACTTCAACGATGTGACGATGTTTTCTTTCTGCAACGCCATTTTGCTGGTGTGTGTGTGGGCAAGACACATGATGAACAATACCAATTTGATCAAAAAAGGTGTGAAGTTTTTGATACTCCCCTTCCCAGTCAGTTTGCATAGCAAGAATTTTTCTGTCAAACTGTCGCTCAACCATCGTTTGGAACTCATGAAACTTTTTGAACACATCTGACTTATACTAAATAAAGTAAATCCAAGTAAACTTGCAGAAATCATCAATGAAACTAACATAATACCGTTTTCTTCCTACAGATGCTAGACGTTGGACAGAGACAAGATTTTTTGCAGCTTTAAGGACGTGCAAAATATTATTAAGCTGTAAATCACGAACTCGGGTTGGAACAGTAGTATGACCGATGTGTTGAATTTCCATACCTGAACCAGATGCAGTATGAATCTGATCATTGCCATGATACTTCTCCCACATCGAGAGCTTGTTCAGCTCACTGGTGACGTGATCCGTTGCTCCAGTGTCCGCGTACCAGTTGGTGTTGACGTTGTAGGCGTTCATGGCGATGGCGGCGTTGACGTGGCGTTCTTCAGGCACGTAGTTCTCGTCGAACCGCAGCTCCGCACGTACCATTCCACACCACTCGGATCAGATACTGGAGAAGAAGCACAACTGCAGACAATTTGCTGACTAAAGGTACAGCTTCTATTGTTTTACATCTCCACGATGCCGAGGCCTCTTTGCTGAAAAACATACCGCTGCCCTATCAGAAAAATTCTCGAGGGTAAATATTTTCCAAAGAAGCTAATAGGTCCATGCATCAGTTGCAACATTCTCATTTGAACAGAGTGGATATTTATTTGCTCACGAATTATGCCAAGGTAAATCCTGAAATTGTTCCAAAAAATAGGAACAACACAAAAGGGTGTGCTCCATTTGATAGGAGCGGCAAACAAAACTACACATGACAGAACAATTATCGCATTCTTATTTTGGCACAAAAACCTTGCCTTGCGCATCAGACATCGACCATTCCAGGAAGTCACGATTCATGTACCTTCTTTCTTGGAGCGTTAGATTCACCAGGGCACCAGGCAGTACTCTGTTGTATGTAATTGGATGAATTTCAACAACGAGTCAGTGAACAACTAGCCCAGCAACCGTGATGCTGTTAGTGGCTGCTTCTGCTTTAAACTTTGAGCTTTGGTTGCTTTGCTTCCATTGGCATCCTTCAAGCTCCCAACAAGTTGGACACTTGGACTGGAGATTGGCTAGCTGTTAGCCTCATCATTGCATTTGCCGTGCCAATGATTTGTTCGCAGAAGTAACCACAATTCCAGAAAACGTGCATATCCAGCTAAATTGACCATCCTGTTAACTTGGCTGAGGAGACAATACAGTACCGCTTGACAAGCCTTCACCCAGGATGCACTAGTGCACATCCCTGCATTAAAATCATCACGTGCACAAGCAGCACGGGTGCACACCAATATTTGATTTGACAAGGCTAATAAATTCAACTCAGTTGATCAACTCACCAGAGACAAAATCCAGCATATGCATACCAGTCTATAGAAATAAATTCTCAGGTCAAATATATATATAATAACAAGTATCAAATCAAAAATAAATTCGCAGGCAACAACTTCTCAAAAATAAGTTCCCAGTTCACATACATCTTCAGCTGTGAGATCGTTGTATGCAGAACTGTCAATATGAATTTATAAGACAACTAAGATGCATTAGTAAAGAGAATTCCTAAAAAAAAAAGGCATCATTCCAATCAAAACATCCACAAAGGTGCCAAACTGTAGTTCTTTCCATCAACTGCAGTTTCAATCACTATATTTGACAAGAAAACCGCAGAGAACAATATAAACAGCATCTGGAGTACCGATTGGTGACAGAAACCTTGTGGGTGTTATACATTGTTTCAGGAACTGCAGTTTCAAGTGTCCTGATTCATATATTCAGTTCCCTGGTTTCTTTCTGAGTATATATACAGTGTGTGAGCTCTAAACAACGTTTTTACATATCACATTCTACTGATTACAGAAGGATGATGAGCCCTTCTTTCTGAGCACTACGACAATTGACAATAATACATCTGTGCAGGAGAGGAACCAATCAAATGTACAATCTGGCCACTTACCAGAATAAATCATCTACACCCACAGACGTCGATGGTGGGGGCACTTCCTCCTCCTCCATCTCTGGCTCAGGTTCCATACCAAAATCCGGGGACTCGATATCAGCGAGGTTCTTCAAATCAACGACAGATAGCTCATCCAGTTGTTTCACCACAAGGTCTGCAGCACTAAGCTCGTAGATTTTGTGCTTGCTTGCGACCGCGACACACTTCATACGGGCATCGTGTGCTGCTTCCACCGCCGAATTGGAGTTCCCAAACACGATGCACCTCTCCGGGATGAAACTGAGCAGCTGAGCAGCGTAAAGAAACATTTCTGGGTCAGGCTTGCCCCGGTACACATCTTCTGCTGCCACAACCGCATCAAAGAAGCTGCGCACGCCAACAGCTTCAATGGCTTCCTCAATAACCTTCCGTGGGCGTGTGGTGGCCACGGCAATGGGGATCTTGTAGTTTGCGAGCGTGCTCATGAACTCCCTGGAACCGTTCCTCATCTGGTGGTAGGAGCCGCCACGAAGGCTGTGATGAATCTCCTCCTTCCTCAAGGCCAGTCTCCTAAGCTCCGAGGGGTCCCGAGACCAGCAGAGAACCTCAGAAATCGCCTGCTCGTTCTTCATCCCTTCGACTCTCCGCAACACAAAAGCAAGAGGTGGCGACTTGCCCTCCTCCTGTGCCAGGGTCAACCATGCCTGCCTTTCCAATTCGGCATCATCCTCAACAATGACCCCCTCCCACTCGAAGATGACGCCAAGCCACCCGCAGCCCATGCGCTCGAGGCGGAGCAACGGGTTCTGCAGCTTGGGGTCATCTGCCCTGTTCTGTGGAGGCCATGACGGCGCAGGGCTGGTGACCTCAACATCCCCCATGTCGCCACCATCCCCAGGGATCCTCCGGTACTCCCTGCGAGGGCTGGCCTCCTTTGTGACTCCCATAGCCAGCGCCCTGACCGGCCAATCGGCAAGGCGCGGCGATGGCTGCCTGTTGACCCGAGCCACGAGGCGGCGGCCCGCGAAGGCGGTGGGCAGCGGACGGCAGGCGACGACATGGACCGTCCGGCGGAGATGGTGGTGGTGGGAGGCGCCGGCGCCCCTGGACCTGTGGTCGAACAGGTGGGGGGCAATTATGGAGGTGCTCGCGCTGACCGTATCGACAACCATGACGGCCGCTGGATCCGGCGCCCTCCCACCTAGCTACGAAGAATCAAGATCCCGGAGCGTCCAAACCTGGCTGCCCCCAAATTACTGGGCCAATTTGCTCGAACCGTCTGCTCCTCTGCCGGAATCGGGCTGCAAGAATAAACAGGAAGAAACGAATAGCTGAGACTCGAATCCAACACACGAATAGCTGAGGAGGAAGGCAACCAACAAGCAAAACGAAGGACACGGCGGGTACCTAACTAACCCCAGGAACCAATCAATCAATCGGCAGTTGGAGCTCAAGCCGAGCTCAATGATTGGGTGGGGGAAGAGAGGGAAGGGGAAGCGGACAACGCAAGGAGATAAGGAGGAGGCTGTACCGGCGGCGATTCGGGGATCGGACGGCGGCGCAGGCAGGCGGTCGCTGGGTCGCGGAGGAACGGGAGGTTTCTTCGGGAAGCCGCCTACCTTGTTTTAGCCTCGCGTTTCCTTTCCTTTTGTTTCCTTTTCTTGGTTTGTTTTTTCTCTCTCTCTCTCATCCCTTCCTCTCCTCTTCTCGTGTCGCGCGTCGTTTCGGGAAGATTTTATGGTGAGCAGTGCCGCTCAGCCGCCGCGGTTGTCCGTGCGACCGTGCCTCCGTGGAGGAGGAAGAGGGAAGACGAAGCTCCGGTGGATGCGTGACGCGTGGCGCCACGAGGAGCGTCTGATGGGGGCTCGGTCGAAACGTGAGGACGAGAAGGCCCGCGGCCTAGGAATCGCGCTCTCTCCGATTTCTTATCTGCTTCCCGCTCCCCGTCTGGGTTATATATAAGGGTATAAATATAAAAGGAATATATTTAATTTACCACTGTTGACACTATTATTTTAATAATAAGGGAACATATGCAGTGAAAACCATAAATTTTATAAAAACCCGTGTAAACTATGCTAAAAGGTCTTCTAAATTCACCCAAAAAATCACACACGTAGATGATACGATGATACACAACCATATAAAATATCTTATTCAAACTCGACTTCGTTTGTTAATAAAAAAATAAAAAATTTCAAGCCAGAAAGCTATCTAAATGATTTATTATAAATTTATTATTTTTATATCTCACAAATAAAGTCAAGTTTGGACAAGATATTTTTACAAGATTGTGCATCATCATATTATACAGATGTGTGATTTCTTTTGATGAATTTAGATGATATTTTTACCGTGGTTTGCATAGGTTTTCACGAAGATTATGGTTTCCATCAGATATATTCTCTAATAAAACAATTATCAAAACTACTCTGCGTTTTTACTTTTTCTATGTGGTGCTGAATTACTACTAATTCTAATATTGAAATTTATAAAGTGAAATTTTCTATGGAGTTAAAATTAGAATGTCATTGTAACAACCGTAATTCCTTTGCCGATTTATGAACCTTCTAAAAGGTTTTAGTAGAATTTTATGTCATTTGGGAGTGATGTCTACAATTTTGCTTCACATAAAATTTAAATGGTGCCACATGCCAATACGCCATGATGAAATAATAATGTAGCATGCATTAGGGGTTTTATTCATGTTGCTACAAATTTAGCTCCCCAAACGAGGCCACGAAGAAAACAAAGCTAAAAATACCTTTTTTGACCTGTCTTTATAAGATGGTCTATGTAATATAATTCTTTAAAAACATGTTCTACTCTCTTCAAACTTCTTCTTTCACCCATTATCCCCTAGTGCATCGGTCTCTGTAATATAATTCTTTAAAAATGTTCTAGTCTTTTCAAACTTCTTCTTTCGCCACTTATCCCCTAGTGCATCATTCGTTGCGTGTCATTATAACCTTAATATTTCTCAATCTTATATAAAAGATGCGTAAAATTTTGCGTATTCGAGAAAAAAATCTAATAAAGTTGGCATTATCTCATGCAAATTCATCTAGAAAGATTACTCTAATCATTCAAAGTTTTCTTTCTTACTTCAATGAACTGGAGTTCTAGAGGCCAACCACCACGATAAATCAGCATTCTACTGCAAAAATTGTGCTTAGTTGTTGGACAGATCACAGGAAAACCAATATTTGATAGGGAAAAACAAAAAATGGCTCACAAGTAATAGATATACATAGCAAAAAAAAGAGCGGAAGCAGCAATCATTGTTATTATATTAATCAGCCAATCGTTGGTACTCCGTCCGTTTTAAATTATAGTTTATTTTAACTTTTTTAATACATATATTTTACTATTTATCTAGATAAATAATATGTCTAGATACATAATAAAATGCATGTATCAAAAATATTAAAATGAACGGAGGGAGCAGTATTCAGACTTTCTATTCACAGAAACTGCACGTGCATAAAGCCTGGAAAGTGGCCGAGAAGGTAGGTGGTCAGAGATGGAGAACTCGAGGGAAGCTGCCGTGTGCAGTTTATCTGATGAAGCAGCAGGAGGCACCAAATTAGGCGTCAATCAAACAAGATGAATTGATCATTTCCTACCGTAACTCAAATTGACAGCAGCCTTTGAGAATTCTGGACCGGCCCAGCCCATCGGATGACGGAATTTTTTTTATTAATAAATTTATTTTTTAAAAAAATTACAAAATTAGTCTACGTTACTAAAAAAATTACAGCAATGGGCTACCAGTCGCCCGTTGAAAGGGCGAAGATGGGCCTTGTCGCCCGACTGGCGGGCTACCTGGGCCATGTCGCCCGACCAGTGGGCGACTTGGCCGTGCACGTGGCATGGCGGGCCCCACGTCGCCCGGCCGATGGGCGACGTGGCCCATGTCGCCCGACCAGTGGGCGACGTGGCCCATGTCGCCCGGCCAGTGGGCGACTTGGCCCATGTCGCCCGGCCACGGGGCGACGTGGCGCCGCTATATATAACACGGCCGGCTGCGGCCGGCCGCTGCCGGCTGGGAGAAGAGAACAGAAGGAGAGGAGAGGAGAGGAGAAGAGAGGAGAAGAGGAGGAGAGAAGAGAAGAGAAGAGAAGAGAAGAAGAAGAAGAAGAAGAGGAGGAGGAGGAAGAAGAAGAAGAAGAGGAGGAGGAAAATTTTCGGTAAATAAAAAAATAATTTTATATATAATTATTTAATGTGTGTTATATTAATTGTTAGATAATGTAATGAGCAGTTAAGCGATTAATATTATATTTCGGTAGTATTATTTATATTTTTATTTTATATATATTGTTAAATTAAATAGTTGTAGTTGAAATAATATTAGTAATATATTACTGAAAAGGTATTTTAGCTGAAATTTTTAGATTACATAGATGTCGGAGAAGTTAGGATTTCAAATTTATTATGGAGAAGGAGAAATTATTCAAGGTGTACACGGGGTTGATCTGTCAGGATTTGCCTCAGTAACTAGATGGGTGTCTAGGGCAAATGAGAGAACAATTAGTAGTGTGCAGAATTGATTGATGCGAATATTTGGGCTTGACAGCAACCAACATGACGTTAAGGTCATGGGTATCGTTAGTCGTGCTCGGGAGGGCACTTTTTGGGAGTTAGTACCGCTTAATGCAACATCAACATGGAGAAAATACGTCAACAAAGCTGTAGAACGTGGGTGGCCTCTAGTCCTTCTTGTTCAGGCATATACGAAGGAGGTTCATGAGGTACACGGTGTAGAAGAAGAAGGAGGTCCGAGCCATGACAATTACAATGATAATGAGGAAGATAATGAAGATGGTGATCATCACCTGTCATCTATGGTACCGACGGGTGAAGCGGACGAAGGAGAGCGCATAGAGCATATAGTTGAAGAGATGGCGATGGAAGATATGGAGAATGAGAATATATTTAAAACTGAGTCATCTGAAGATGAGAATGAAATTCCTGTCCCACTGGAGTGGAAGAGTAATAATTCGAAGAATTTGATGATCAACGAAGGAAATTCTATGCCGTGGGAATATCATGAGAATGAACTAGTAGAGGGAGCTATGTACAAAGGCAAAGATGAAGTGATGAGTGCCGTGAAGTACTGGTCTCTGTCAATGAAGCGGTCTTTTATAGTTGTGAAGTCCAACAAGAAAGTATATGATGTTAAATGCGTGTTTTCGGACTGTCCATTTAGGGTATATGCTTATGAGCAAAAATGGAGTACAATTTGAAAGTGCTCTATAGTAACAGAACATACATGTGAGTTACAAGAATTAGAGAAGTCCAATACTGCTCTTACATCGAGCTTCATTGCAGAGTACATGTATAATCGAATTGTTGATAATTTAAGGTATGAGCCGAAATCTATAGTGACTACTATAGAGGAAGATTTTAAATACACCATCAGCTATTCGAAGGCGTGGCGAGCGAAACAGAAGGTCATTGAGAAGAGATTCGGTTCGTACGAAGCATCTTATGAGAACCTACCAAGATTGTTAGAAACCATCAGACAAATAAATATTGGTACATATTATGATATCATGGATGTGTCTGATCCAAAAGAGGCCGAAAAGTTAATACTTCGTCGAGCCTTTTTTGCACTAGGTCAATGTATAATGGTATTTCGTCATTGCAGACCTGTTTTATGCATGGATGGTACATTTCTAACAGGAAAGTATAAAGGTCAGATTCTAACTGCTATTGGTGTTGATGGGAATAATCAAGTACTACCAGTTGCTTTTGCTTTTGTGGAAAGTGAGAACACAGATAGTTGGTATTGGTTTCTGGAGCGTATGAAGTTAGCAGTGGTGCAAGGGCGACCTAATGTTTGTGTCATACATGACCGACATGCCGGTTTGTTGCAGGCGATAACGGATATGCAATATGGTTCAGTGGAGCGTGATCTTCCTCCTCGATGGTCGGACATACAATCAAGATGGTGCATGAGGCACTTGGGTGCAAATTTTTTCAGCCATTTCAAAAATAAACACCTTATGAATATGTTTAAGAGGTTGTGCAATTAGAACCAACAAAGAAAATTCAATGCAATGTGGAAACATCTTGATGAATTAACAACAAAGCAAACAGAAGAGTTAGCGACTCGTACGAATCAAGACCCGAATGATATGTCTGTTCCTCTTTCAGGCCTTCCAACGGATGCCTTGAGGAACGTGGTTCGGAGGTCGGGGTCATCAATCAGGTGCTTCTCAGATTGGATTGAGTACGAGCCAAAGAAGAAGTGGTCATTATTATATGACATAGATGGGGCGAGGTTTGGAATAATGACAACAAATTTGGCGGAGGTGTACAATTGGGTCATTCGAGGCATGAGAGGATTACCTCTTGTAGCAATCGTAGAGGGTATTTTGCATGGAACATGCAAGTACTTCCGTGAAAGATATATGGTTGCTTTTAATGCGATGCAGATAATACATTGATTTTTTCAACATTCATGACAAATTACATGAAAAAAAAGGTGGAGAAGGCAAGCTTGCATCGTGCACGTCCTATGGGCACAGCAGAGAATCGCTTTGAAGTTCTGTGTAGGGATCGGGGCCGTCGTGGTGGCAATCGAGAGAGAATTGCACAAGAGTGTGTTATTCGTTATAACTCATGCAGCTGTTCGTGCATGAAACCGAAACTTCTACACAGGCCGTGCTCACATGTTATAGCAGCTTGTTCACTTACTAATTTGTCCCCGAAGCCGTATGTCTCATATTATTTTACGAAGGAGGTAGTCATGACAACCTGGAATGCAGAGATTTATGGTTTCGCAATATTTGGTAGTTTTACAAACAATTCTGGAAGTAACTACCTGCGGGGGTCCGATAAGGACAAATTAAGACAGAAGCCTGGTCGTCGTAAGACACGGCGCATTAGAAATGATATGGATGACTCAGAAGTGGGAAGACTGGATCATCGGTGCACCAAGTGCAATGGCACAGGACATACTTACAAAAAGTGCACGCGTGCAACCACCACAGAGGGAGCTGCAGAAGCAGGACCTTCAGGGAATCCGCAAGACGGCCGGCGCCCTCGTGCACGTCGTAGATTCCGGAATCAAAGCGAAAATGCTCTTTAAAAATAATAGTATGTCTGCTTTTTTTGATTTTTTTGTTTCATAGTATTAATTATATTTGTGCATTATTTTTTTACATTATTAAGATATTTTAGGTATGGCGATGGATGAGGGACACTTGGAGTTGTTGGACGCACAGTTGGACCAGCGCCACCGGTCCTACTTAAGTGCTGTGACAGCTGCTGAGCTACCTGTTCTACGGCCTAGGGTACCTCAGGAGTTGTGGCGGCTCGACGAGCGATGGATACCGAGGTATGCATGATAACACGTTCACTTATTCGTTTTACTCATACAGACGATTTGGTAATATATATTTATATATAAATGTTGTATTTGCTACAGGCTACGAGCAGCTGGTCTACTGCCTCTGTGTAGGCTTGTGCAGGCTAGTGCTGTTGAGGCCCCGGCCGATGCGGTGACACGGTTCAACTTTGACCGTTCCTTACTTGCGGCATTGGTGGACCGCTGGAGGCCTGAGACGCACACGTTCCACTTTTCTTGCGGGGAGATGACTCCCACATTCGAGGACGTCTCCTACTTACTTGGTGTCACCACTGCTGGGCAGGCCGTCAGCCGTCCAGACGTGGAGGCCACTTGGGGTGAGGACCTTCTAGTCCGTTTCGAGGGTGTTGTGCGTCGACCAGATGCTCCAGAGTATCAAACTCTTGCTGAAAACCAGCATCACGGGCCTACGAAGACGTGGCTCTTGCAGTTTCAGGTAAATAGATAACACTGTGATATAGTTCATTAACATCAAATATTCATATGTATGTTAAATGAAATTTGAACTTCTGTTTTCTAATTCAGGCCGAGTATATCCACCCTGCGGCGGATGAGGCCACTGTGTCGAGGCACTTGGAGGCCTATCTGTTGTGGTTGTTTGGTTGGATAATGTTCATATCGTCGCATGGGAACTCTGTCGCGAAGCACTTGATCCACTTCGCGCGTGAGATAGCGGACGCACCGCTCGACGCCGTGCCGCAGTACAGTTGGGCGTCCGCTATCTTGGCAGCCACGTACTGAGGTCTTTGTGATGCGTGCACAAAGACCGACCCGTCAGCTATCCTCTCTGGTTGTCCACTATTACTTCAACTCTGGTCGTACGAGCGGTTTAGTATTGGACGACCAGTCATGGATTTCTCGACTTACGAAGCAGGGTTGTACGGGGAGACGGAGGAGGACGGCCCTACGATGGGTTCGTTGTGGGTCCGGCGGCGGGTAAGTCTTCTATATCGCGGTTGAACCTGTTTTTATTTATTTTTGAATAAATTGCACCTTACTATTATTTTCTATACAGCCTACTTGGGCAAACATTCAGGTTCACAGAGCCTATCCTGAGTACATGGCGGCGTTCGACCGGATTAGGCCAGACGACGTCCGCTGGACACCTTACAGCATGGAGGAGATTATCGTACGAGCGCCTAATGGGTTGTCGTCGTTCTGCACGAGGGATCAGGAGTACTATGACACGTAAGGCTGTCGTTTTCGACATCTTTGTCGAGGACTACGCTCCTCACAGAGTGATGCGGCAGTTTGGTCGTAACCAGACGTTCCCACTTCCGGTTGCCCATATTGTTCCTCTTTCCGTGCACGGGTAAGTATAAGACAATTAATTTGTTCTGATTGAGTATTTAATATATATAGAAAGATAATTAATATGTTTTGAAATCCATAGTTACGTGCGGAGGGGTCTACCGGCAGGCGTTACTTGGTCCTCCCGTATACAGCCGTGGGTCGACGAGTGGGCCAACGCACTACATGATGTGACCTACGAGCGCAGACCGTTTTCCTTGCAGGCTTACGGGGACTACTTACGTTGGTATATTCCTCGCACACGGATCAGAGTCACGTATACACCAGCGGAGCCACGGACCCACGTCCCCAGGTTGACGGACACGTACCCTGTGCACAGAGATCAGAAGTTGTCGTTGGCGGTACGATCTTTATGAACTTCAACCCACTTCGTTTAATATTTTTCTTATCGTAATTACTTCAATGTTCTCGTTTTGTTAATAGGCCGACATGGGTCACCGTATCACTGTGGATGGTGGATCGCTCTTGCACCGGTTGAGGGAGGGCATTCAGATGACCAGCCACGAGCTTACCGCTGCGGTCCAGAGGATGTACGACTCTGCTGCAAACATTGTCAAGTTGACGTCGTGCCGGCCCTGCGGGCGACAGCCGGATGTCGTCCCTCGACGTTCACACGTGACACACAGGCTTGACGGACCGACGGCGCCACTACCTCCGCGGCCTACGTACCAAACAGGTGAGTAAGTTATATTTTCTTCGTATGTAGTAATGCTAACTTGTTCGTTACTTATAAGTTTCATTATTCAGGTCCACCTACGTACTCTGCCGGTTGGCGTCCGGAGTTCGATATCATTGGATCATCTTCGCAGCCTGCTCGCATGCCTACAGGTACGATATAGTGGTGAAATTTAATTATATTATCTAATACTGCTTTATTCGTAACATTACATTCACTCTGCATGGTCAAGTATGCACTTTGACGGTTCGCGGCATCAGTTCGATTTCGGAGGTCTCTTCACACGCTGTACCCATGGTTCCAGGTATGACCTACTTTTAAGAGTTCGACACGTTATATATTAGTTTTACCATCAGCGTTATCATAACGTTGGTCTTATATGTTTAGGGACGACCCGTTACGACTACAAGGGATCGGACATCTCTGAGCACGCTGACACTTTTCGTCAGCGATCCCCGACACCCTTCGACCTTGAGAGTTACCTGCAGCAGGAGCCGGCGGACGTACTTGCGTCATCGCAGCTACGTGAAGCACCACCACAGACACAGCCCTCACAGGACGAGTACGCGACACCACCTGCTGCTGGAGGCCGTCCTGCACGTGTTACAGTTCCTCCTTCGCCGCTTACTTACTCAGCCAGCCATGTGCGAGCGGGCCGCAGAGCACCAAAGCCTGGCACGATTAGGGGTGTTACACTTAAGCGTGGACGATATTAGTTTTGTATGATTTGCCGCCGATGTTGTTTTCTATGATATTGTACTGATACTATTTTAGTTTTTAGAACTTAATTAATGTTTCACTGTTGTATTTTTTCATCTATTAAGCTTGGGCTAGCACACGACAGCGGCGTTTTCGCACGCCAATTGCATGACTGCGTATTATTTTTGCTATTTCTCCGACTTCGATATTTTTTCTAAAATTTCCGAATAAATAAATAATATTTAAAAAACCGAAATTTTTCCTGAAATTTCCAAATAAATAAATATTATTTAAAAAAATCCAAAAAACCAGGTCGCCCTATGGCCGGGCGACCTGGGCCTGGTCGCCATTTGACCGGACGAACTGGGCCTGGTCGCCCTTTCAACGGACGATTCTCTGGCGTCGCCCTTCCAACGGACGACTGGTGGCCTATCCTGTAATTTTTTGAAAACGTAGACTAATTTTGTAATTTTTTTAAAAAATAAATTTATTAATAAAAAAAATTCTCGGATGACGACGTCTTTAACTAAAGGTCCGGCCCAACGTGTTCGATGAAAGAAGCTTCTTTCCTCTACGGAGTAGTCGGTGCCTGATCTTGATGGTCAATGGCGGCGGACAGGGCGACGACAGAACCCCGGTTTTGTACGTTGTTCTCGCTGCCGGTCACTAGCAACGTCAACGGTAGAAGTGATGAGCTGTCTTCTTCATTCCCCTCTTCATTTATGTATGTACAATGTAAGTAGACTGCAGTAGGCATCTCGAATTAAGCATGCAGGAGTGTTCTGCACTAGCATCCAGAAGTAGTGAAAATCATTTTACAGTATAGCCTTTGGATGCGTATATGAATTTACAGGAATAGAAGATCCCCCAATGCATCAAGTTTAGTTAACTAATATAATCCCTGTACATACTAGTACAGTATCTCTTTGGATTTCCTACCATGCTTTTTTATGAACCAAAGGCTAGGGTACGAAAATTTAAGTTTCCTTTAGAAATCCAATCCTGTAAAATTCATGTGAATGCCCTGTGAACCAAAGGGGGGCGTAAAGATTGTTTGGATTCCACAACCGATGGTTTCTGCGGATAAATCGACTAATGTTATTTTGTTGTTGCCAGAGAAGAACACAGTACCATGGTTGATAAGCAAGACCGTGATAAAAGCAATGTGATTCATTATCAAAGAAAACTAAAAAACGGTCGAATTTTATTACTCAAAGTGTTCACACAGTACAGGAGATGAATGAATTGTTAAAGTAAAGAGTTACATGGAGAAAAACAACCAGATTAATTAAAGAACTAGCTGATAACCCCGCAACCCCGCGCTTCGCGCGGGTAGCAGACCAACAGTATGCATGATATACAGTTGTAGATGCAGTGGGAAAAGTGATATTATCAGCTAATTATGGTTCAAACATATTCCTTCCATTCCAATACATCGTGCAGGCTGTAAACGCGGTTTACGGAATACGTATTTTTTTGGCCAATAACATATCGGCTGGTACAAATAGTGTGTATATCCCTACACAGCAAGCTAGAAATAAAGAAACCGTAGAAATGTACTGGAGTAAACATAGTGCTGGTAGATGTAAACTGTAGCTAAGCTACTGAATATTTCCTGCCCTTGGAAAGAAGCGTGAGTTATGGTCACCATGACCCTGTAAGGCAGATCAGTAGCACCAGAATACGAAGGGAATAGAACCACCTGTCCCTTGCAAGGTCCATTATCAGCCTAACATAGGCAACCTAGCTGGTTATGTGCATCGAATGTATTAAACAAAATGGATATTTAGAGGGAGAAACTTATATATGCAGTCCCTGTTCATCAAGTATGACAAACCAAGGTTATGAACAACCTCTGAATAGTCAATCAGTGAAACCTTTGTTTATAGAGCAATTAGCCCCCCGAGAGCAGGTTGCTGCCAACATATTGCAGGTCTTGCGGTTATCAGCACATAAAAGCAACTGAAATAAAGGAGGGTCGATGTGGAATTATTAGAAACAACTATTGCTTTGTAGTGTAGGCTGACCTGGAGCATAGTTGCCGTGTTGCAGCAGTTCTGAGGATCAAACACCATCAGGATACCAATTGCAAATTCAGTAACCTATAAAGTACAACTGGAGATCGATTTAGGATGCAGTTAGAAGCCTTGGATTACAAAGTCAACCGAACCATAATCAGGGACCTCTAATTACGTAGTAGTCAGCGCAAAAGGGTGTAGCCAATGCCGTAGGCTCCCGCCCTGCGGGGTCTGGGGAAGAAAAAATAGCCAGCAGCCATCCCTGCATAAATGCACAAATGTACAGAGGTTGAGGCTTGAACCCTAAACCTCTTGGTCATAGGCGATAAAGCTCTGAAGCTTACACCAGGGCCGCCCTTCAATAGTCAGCGCAAAGAAATTTAAAAAGCCAATTTGTAAATTAAATAGGTTGAGGTAATTGGTTTTTCAGGAAGGTCTATAACTATTCAGTGGCACCAAAAGCTAATCAGGTTAAAGTCATCCAACATAGGAGCAGGTTCACATATTTTTTAAGAGAATCATACTGTGATAAGAACAGATCTTATATGACAGGAAAACATGAGCCGGTCGTTATCTATCTCAGCCTTGACAGGGAAAAAAATTGAAACCATTCTATAATACATACAAAAGAAAAACAAATAGAGAATGAGGAGCCGTACGCCATGGTGCCAAAGGGAACAGCAGCCTCTTCTGCTTATCCTGCACTGATCAATATGGCAGAGACCTGAACCGATTGTAGAGGATAAAGTAAGATTGCGATGACCCAAAAAGAAGGGGCCTGGGATAATAGCGGAGGAGTGGGAAATGATTTCTTGATGAACTTACCAGGTCTGAGCGGTGTGGATGGGGATGAGGATGAGCTGCTGGTGAGGCGCACCCCATCACGCTGCTCCGGGGCTATGCGGCGGCGCCGGCGCTGCTGTGGGTGGCGCGACGGAGATTACCGGAGGCGGGCCGACGCTGTGCTCGGGCCGCAGCGCCCAGCGGCGTTGGGCCGTCATGCCGGCGACGCGGTGGCCGTTGGAGGGTGGCAGGGTACGGTGCCGGCGGTGGAGGTCGCAGACGGGGAGAAGAAGAGCAGGCGGAGGATGCGAGGTGGGCAGCGGCGATACGGGCTTCTGCGTGGACCGGCCACAGATGTCCTTTGAGGCTTGGACGGGGAGAGGATAAGACCAGCGGGGTAGGTTCTGGATGCCGGCGTGGAGGCGGCCATGTAGTTTCTGGAGACGCCTGCGCGAGGCCAGGTGGGCAGGGGACTCATGCGTGTATGTCGAAGCACTGCTCATGTGCCATGGCCGGTACTGTGCATAACTCATGCGGGGCTGCTACCATGAACAGGGATATGAGAGGCTGACATGGTATACGACTATAATGTAGATAGGTAGAAACAACAAATTGAATAACTGAAGTTATTATGACTGGTCATCAGTCCTAACAGATATCTTTTCAGCTCATGCTCATGCCAACCGATACTCGACAGGGTCCAGTGTGGTTGGCGCGAGCCCAGGGTGTTCGAGTATGGCCTTGAGATCACCATCTTCCTGCTCGCCCATGACGGCCTTGAGGAAGGCGACCATGATCCCGGCGACGGTCCTCTTCATCACGTCCTTGCAGCTGTTCCCTTCCTTGCAGAGGCAGGTGACAAGCTTGGGAGAGTCGTCGTCCAGCATGTCGAGGTGGCCGTAGTCCTTGGCCACCAGATGGTAGCACGGAGCCCTGCACTCGCGGTAGAACTCGGCGTGGTTCACGTCCACGGGCGCGCAGGGAGGGAACAGCGCGTTCTCCCTCTCGTCGCCCAGCCCGGTGCCGATGACCAGCACTGGCACGGCGATGTCGAACGACGAGGGCTCGTAGGTGAGGATCGCCGGCGGGAGCTGCGAGTTCCTGCCGGTGCCGGCCACGGGGTCGAGCCCGATGAGCGCCGAGAACTTGAGGCTGGTGGTGGCGTACCCCAGGGCCAGGGAGAAGGCCGTGTGGCCACCTCGGCTGTGGCCGGCCAAGGCGAGCTTGGAAAGGTCGGCCTCCACGCCTGCCGGGAGCACGGACGGCAGGCCCTCGGCGAGCCATTCCGTCACCTAGGCCGCCGCCGCAATGTCCTCGGCGTCGCTGTTGGATATGAGGCTGGTGTGGAACTGAAAAATACAGGAGTAGAAAGTTGCATATGGCATGTGTCAGACTCAGATCATACGTATGGTCAACAAAAGTAAAGAGACATATACAGCCACACTAGCCATAGCTAACAGCCTGTGGTGCGATCATGACGAAGCCAAAGGAGGCAACGTGGTTAAGGAGCTGCTCGTAGTAGGTGTTCTGGAGGAAGAAGCCATGCAGGAGGATGGCGACGGGGTAGGTGCCAGCGTCCTTGGGAGCAGCGATCAGGATGGGGATCGGCGGCGTTGACCGGGCATCGTGATCCACTGTGATCACCTCGACGGCAAGCTTCCCTGGCTGGAACACCGACGTGACCACCGCAGCAGCAGGCTCAAGGACCATGGTCTGCACCGGTGCTGCCATCGATCTTGTAGGTAGTATCTCCCGCTCTCGATCAGTTGCTGGTAAGGTCGGGCTTTGTGTTGGTTGTTAGCTGATGAGAAGAGAGGGTGAAGCCTGGTGGCAGATTTATAGAGAGAGCCGGCCGGCGGGCCGGCGACGTGTGCGGGCGTGCGAGCCTACGCAGAGGGTTCGTTGGGCAAAGTGGCTTTGAGTAGCTCTGCTGCTCTACGAATTGTTGGCGCCAGCAGCTCTTGCTTGGACCGCCTTTTGCCAGGAATTCCTGGTGTCAAAGAACACGTTGGGGGCAACAAAGCAGGGCACGTTTTCGTCATGCGTCCAGGTACGATGCAACGCAACGATCCTACAGTACAACGGTCGCAATATTAGTCGGGGTTTTGTCTTATGTCATTTTCTTCAAAACTACTACTATACAATATTAACTCGTCATTCTTTTTTTTTTGCGAGGAAACTCGTCATTCAATACTAGCCGTATCTCCATGCTCTCCCCCCTCTTTCTCTTTGCATTCTAATCAAGTGTGGCAAGCATCATTGTTGTTAACTCGTTTATCCTCACCTTATTATCCCTTCGTCATCCACCACACCTAAGGCCATGATGTCATAAGCAGCAGTGGCGGCAAGGCCAAACTAATTCTTCTTAATTAGGAAGTTAAAGTGGTTCTTCCATTATCTAAAAAAAAGGAAGTTAATGTGGCTTTAAGTAGCCCTGCTCTGTGAATACGCTGAGAGAACAAAGTAGGGCGTGTTTTTGTCAGGCACGATGCAATGGTCCTAATACAGCGGTTGTAATATTATCAGTCGGGGGTTCATCTCGTTTCATTTTCTTCGATTCGAAGCCACCGTATTACTACCTTTCAAAGATAAAATGGCAATATAATACAACAATATATATGTCCTCTTTTGTTTTGTTGTTTAGACTCTAAGACAATTAGAGCGTGTTTGGAGGAGCACCCCCCGTGCTTAGAGGTACTATGCCGGAGACGGGGCACAAAAGCATGGCTCCAACAGCTACTCCTCTAATGCATTTATAATGACAATATAATCGGTTAATCTAAAGCTCACTCAAGTGAAACGAAGAAATTGCTCACTCGATTTTCCTCTTGTTGCTGCCTTCTTCCTCTCTCCTCCTTCCTCTAACTCCGACGAGCACACCCTTTCTTCTCCAACTCCGGTGGGGTATAGATTGTCCGACCGGTTGGAGGGAGGAAGGGAAGCCAGCCGGTGGGAATGCATGTGGCCGGCTTAAGGTGCTGTAACAGAACTGTCCAATTTATATAAGCTTAAGTCCAAATTAACCTGCCGAGACAGCTTAAGTTGCACATAAGCCCATACAAACCCGGTAGTCCATGAAATCACAGAGGATTTCAAACCAACTTACATCCAAAATCATACAGGATTTAATAACCACAGTCCACATGTTACACAAAGATCAGCGGAAGACTAAGTACTTGAAAACAAACACACTCTACGTTTATTTGAATACAGTGCTTGCTCGTAGTCAAATCCAACAAAAGCATCTAAGATAAAATATAGAGAATGACCTTACCCATGATCTAACTTCTTCCCGAAGTGGGATACAGGTCCACCTTGTTGCCACAACAAAAACATCTTATGATCTGCAACAAGTGGGAATAAAATCCTGAGTACGAGAATGTACTCAGCTAGACTTACCCGTCATAAACCAAAAATAAAAGTGACTCTCAAGGAGTATGCAGGCTTATATAAGTGGGCTGGCTTGACTCTATTTGCAGAAAAGCATCAGTTACCAAGTTATATATATAAATATATATGACTATGAACCCTTCATTTTTATTTTAGCAACCGCGTATCATTATAACATGTTTATACTAGGTGAGCACCTATGCTAAACAATCATAAAGTTCCTCATCTAGCATCAGTGGTTACCATTCCAGATCTAGCATTTCCAACATCATCCACATAACCATCATTGGGTCTTATTATTGTTAAGACGCGGTTGAAGCTTAAGTCAAGTGCTCAATATCCAGGAGCGATGGCAATTCGAATTGATTCCTACTCAGCTGAGGGGGTATTCCCCACAGAAACCTAGACATGCCGCATGAAGGCACCTTAGGTCACCGTTGGTACTGTTCGGGTAAAGTCGCGGGACCGCTATGGACAATTTTACACCCAGAGGTTGTCTGGTTTTCGGTCGCTCAAGACATGCTGCCTACGGTACTTCGGGGTAGAGCATTCTTGCCCACGGTCCACTCGGGCCTCTGACCACTCTCTCTTCCTTCGGTGTTATTGCCTACATTTCAGTCACCGTCCCAAACAGAGCTACTAGGCTTTGCGGTCAAAATGACTTATCCTTCTAGCTAAATATGGGGCATGCGTTCAACATGACTTGGGGGCCAACAACATTGGGTTCTTTAATTGACATCGACAGAGTTACTATGGTCCAAAACCCCATAAATATACTCCATCCGATCGTTAGTTCATTTACCACCCTTGGTTATTTCTAGGATTATCATCACATCGCTAATATACATCAGGTAACCACCTATATCCTGCAAATCTACCGGTCTAAGCTAGGCTAAGCATTTGATTTGATCCTACACTTATCAAGATGTCAAGGATAGATATATCAAAGTAGCAAGGAGGGTATAGTATGCAGCAACGGTTTCCCGTCCAACTCCTAAACTTAATGCATCAAACATAAAAGGACGCAAGGTGAATATTTGCAAACAGTAGGAGAAATGCTCCGGGGCTTGCCTTTCTCTCGGAGTAAACCTCACAAATATAAGACTCGGTCTCCCAAGTTGCATCTCTAGCATTATGATGATCCCACAACACTGTGTAGAGCTTCACTGAGTGATCTCGAGTTACTCGATCCTTACTATCTAAGATCTGAATTGGCTTCTCTTGGTATGTCAAATCAGACTTTAATTTGATATCTCGTGCCTCAACCTTTTCTTCAGGGACACGCAAACACTTCTTAAGTTGTGACACATGAAATATTGGAAAGATCACACTCATCTCCGGAGGTAAATGCAATCTATAAGCCATTCTACTTCTCTTTTCTAGAATTTTGTATGGTCTGACATATCGTGGTGGGAGCTTTCTCTTCACTCCGAACTCTTGGGCACCTTTCATTGGTGACACCTTCAGAGAAACCTCATCACCTACTTCAAACTCAAGTGGCTTTCTTCTTTTGTTAGCATAGCTTTTCTGATGCGACTGTGCTGCTTTCAGGTGTTGTTGGATAATCTGAACACGTTCTTTTGTTTTAGCAACAAAGTCAATGCTGTAGTATCTTCTCTCTCCAGGTTCGATCCAATTCGATGGGGTTCTGCACTTTCTACCATAAAGAGCTTCATACGGGGCCTTCTGGATACACTCTTGATAGCTGTTATTGTAGAAAAACTTGGCTACAGGTAGCCAACTTTTCCATGAACCTTTTGAAGATAAAACACAAGCTCTTAACATGTCCTCCAAAACTTGATTGACGCTGTTGGCGTTTCTTAGCGTCACTACTAAAGATAGACTAAAAGCCCATCCCTAGCAATGATACTAGAAACGTGTGTTGGCATCCCTAACCACTATTACGTCAGAAAAGTAACTCTCAGCCCTTAACGACGCCGGCCGAGGTAATGCAGTATGGTAATAACAGTTAGAAGTGCCTAATTGGTCTTCCTAAATGTCATTACTTACGATATGCAAAACTGAAGCACAGCGCCTTGGGGTGCCCAAGAATTATAGTCCTTAGGTAATGGTACTTAGGTATGCCAATTATGATAGCTCAGTATGAATTTACAATAAATCCGCAAGCGCACAGAACTATCATTGTATCATTTCAACCCGTGAGTATTCAGGGGTGTCGTATTTATAATTTCCCATAGGAGGGCAGGATGAATGCATCTAGCTTTGGTATAAACATGATCACTTATTAAATGCATAGGTAGACGTAGCATAGGTAGGGGTAAATCATAGTTTAAAGATAGTGGAGACACATCCCTATCTTCTTCTTCCAAGGAGACAAGCTCTCCTTGCTAGCTCTTGCCTTGCTCTACTACTAAAAGTAACCTAAAGAGTACAAGTGAGGAATGTGAGGTGAGTGACTCCAAATGATGGTGTGTCTTCGATGGGAGCTCTCCCTTCCTTTTATAGCCCAACATGGTCGGTTTCGGGGGAGATATATATGGAAGCAGGTGAAACCGCCTTGAGGGAACCGCCTATGAACTGCCTGTTGAAGCTGGGCCCAAAATGAGCTAGCCAGGGGGGCGGCCAGTCCTGGGAACTATTGGTCCCCTGGTGAGCCCATCTGGCCACCGCCTTTGCGTGGTCGGTTCATCTCTAGGCTTGGACCTCCCCTGTGGTTACTATTGGGCCCAGAATGGTGATGAAGGTGGCCTTCTCTTCTTCTTTTGGTTACGCCTTCTCTGAATACAAATTCTAGGATTGCGCTTTCTTTATGGTTTTTGTGCATTTCCACGTGTCAGACCTGTAAGTCACATATACACCAAAGCTTATGGAAATGTTAGATAAAAGCCCTACCTACTACTTATTCTAATAACATATTAGTGGTTAAAAGTAGACGTTAAGGACCACCAACAGACGCTTTCTGTCTGGGCTAAAATCTGGAGAGGAGAAACAACACTCTGAGCTAATTTGGCATCCAAACCTTTCTGCAGATGCTCCCAAAAGTGAGCAATAAAATGAGGTTCCTTATCTAACATAATCATTTTAGGTACACCATGTAGTTTCACAACTTCAGCAATGTACAAGTCAGCATAGTGAGACGGTCGATAAGTGGTCTTGGCAGGTAGGAAACGAGCTGATTTAATAAGACGATCGACAATCATCCAAATTGAGTCATTTCCTTCTGGAGTAGCAGGAAGTCCGAAGATAAAACCCATACTTATGTCTTCCCACTTTCAACCTGGAACAGGTAATGGTCGCAGCGTACCTGCAGGCTTCATATGAATAGCTTTGACTCTACAGCAGGTATCGCATCTAGCAACATAAGCGGCGATTTCCTTCTTCATTTTTGTCCACCAAAAGCGAGGTCTCAGGTCATGGTACATTTGACTACTTCCTGGGTGGATGGAAAACTTGGAATGATGAACTTGATCCATAATCTAATTTTTAAGTTCTCTATTCTTAGGTACAACAAGGCGATCATCAAACCATAAAATACCTTGTTCATCAATTCGAAAATGTGGAATTGGTGCTTCTTCCATCCTCTACTTCAAATAGAAGATTCCTTTATTAAATTTTTGGCCTTCAAAGATTTGATTTTTGAGAGCTTAACTAATTTGAATATGGTGTAGCATTTCAGGATGCTTCAAATTAAACTCTTCTTCAAACAATGGTGGTACAACATTGCAATGGAACTTCCGACTAAAAGCATTCACCACAATGTTTGCCTTGCCCGGATGACAATGCAATTGCAAGTTATAATCCTTAATTAACTCCAACCATATTCTTTGTCTCATATTCGGCTTAGGTTGCATGATGATGTACTTGAGACTCGTGTGATATGTATAAAGGTTGCATACACTCCCCAACAGATAATGTCTCCATACCTTCGAGGCATGCACAACAGAGGCAAGCTCTAGGTCATGCGTTGGGTAGTTCACCTCATGCTTCCTCAATTGGCATGAGGCATAAGTAATAACTCGTCCTTCTTGCATGAGAACACAACCCAAACCGAATTTTGATGCATCAAAAGGTTTCTCGATATCGGGTTGCGCCAAAATGGGAGTATTGGTCATCAACTTTTGCAGGGTATGAAAAGCTTCTTCACACTCTTTAGTCCCCACAAACTCATGATCTTTCTGAAGCAAACTGGTCATAGGTTTGGCAATCTTGGAGAAATCTGGAATAAAACGATGATAGTATCCATCCAAACCAAGAAAATTGCGAATTTCTTTGACGGAAGTCAGGGCTTTCCAATCCATAACTTGCTGAATTTTGATGGGATCTACTGATAATCCTTCTTTCGACAAGATATGACCAAGAAAAGGAATTTTCTTGAGCCAAAACTCATATTTGCTAAACTTAGCATATAGTTTATGTTCTCTCAGTCTAGTCAAAACAATTCTCAGATGCTCGGCATGATCCGCTTCATTCTCTGAATAGACTAGAATATCATCAATAAAGATGACCACAAACCTGTCCAGTTCTGGCATGAAGATTGAATTCATCAAATACATAAAGTGTGCAGGAGCATTTATCACGCCGAACAACATGACAAGATACTCGTACAATTTGTACTTGGTAGAAAAGGCAGTCTTTGGGATATCTTGCAGCCTAATCTTGATTTGATGATAATCTAAACTCAAATCTATCTTTGAAAATACCCTGGCCTTTGACAATTGGTCAAACAAGATATCAATACGAGGTAAAGGATACTTGTTTTTAATCGTCACTGCATTGAGTGGCCTGTAGTCCATGCACATTCATAGGGTATGATCCTTTTTCTTTATGAATATCACTTGGTCAAATGAAACCCTTATCCAAATGTTCCTTTAGTTGAGTCCTTAACTCGGCTAACTTATTAGGTGACATTCTGTATGGCCTTCTTGAAATTGGTGTAGTTCTTGGTACTAGCTCAATTTTAAACTCAACATCTTGATCCGGTGGAAGACCGGGTAGTTCATCAGGAAACACATCTGAAAACTCGCAGACCATAGGAATCCTGGAAAGTTCCACAACTTGGGTAGCACATGACATGCTGACTAAATCGGCATCTCGAGAAAGACACACTTGAAGCTTACCACCATTCCTAGGATCTGTCAAGGAGAGAATTCTATTGTCGGTGTCCCACACCGCTTTCCACATCCTCATCCAACTCATTCCTAGAACTACATCTAAGGCCAAACCTGGTAACACTACAAGGTTTGTGAGAATCTTCTGGCTTCCAATCTCAACGATGGCGTTGCATACCATCCATCTAGTAGATACATCAATTCCTGCTGAACTGACGCAGAGTACATAATCCAATTCTGTTACCCTTAGATCATGTTTTTGTGCAAACTTGAGCGTCACAAAGTTGTGTGATGATCCAGAATCAAACAAGACAACGGCAGGGTGTTGATTAACAAGAAACCTACCAACCATTATAGCTTCTCCTTCAGGAACTTCTTCAATAGCAATGTACTGTAAATGACCTGTACATAGCGCTTGATTTGACCGTTCTGCCTTTCAACTGCTCAAGACTCAAGTGACGGCTACAAGCCCCATGGTGAAAGGTAATATGGGTAAATTTTGAGTTAGAATAGTTCACTCTAATCTGGAGGAGAGTTCTTGTTTGAAAGCATGTGTACTTATGAGGCATGAAAGTATTGTAGCAACTCCTGATCCATCGCTGAGTCTATCTTTGTTCAGCGACGAGCAAAAGATAAGCTTGGGGGAGTTTATTGACGGTAGATAAGTATCAATTTTTAACCGTCAACATAACATGAGAAGGGATAAAACATGAATACTATCTAGTTATAGGGGTTACACTAGTAGTATTCTACGAGTTTAGGTGAATGTCTATTTCTGCAGGGGTTATCGGAAAAGAACTAAAAGAGGTCCACATATCGGATTTACATAGAGATAATACCACATTTAGCAATCAAAGAATACTATAGAAGACTCGAGGAGGCGAACCTGCGAAGCTGGGCCCACCTGGCAGCCAGCCAGGTGCGGGCGCCCAGCCACATGGGCAGCCGCCCGGCCATCTCCACCAATGGGGAGCGACCTCGTGGATCCTGCCTTCCCCGACCTTAAAGATCAGTATGAAGCGTCCATTTAGGTCGGTTTTATCTAAGGGCTGTGGTGCATCCTAGGGGGCTATATAATCAGGGCCCCTGGCCCTTGGAGAACCTTAATTCATTCTCTAATTCAATTCAGATAAGAGAATTCATCTTCATCTTCAGAGAAGCCCTAGAGCCATCATCTCAATTAGAGCTCCATAGTTTAGTAGCATAGCTACATAGGAATAGATCTAGAGGGAGTCAAGCTTAGCTTGGAGTCTAGATCTGTCAGCGTTCTTGGTAATTTCTTCTACTTTATTGTTATATTCATTATTGTTCTTGCTACTATGAATAGTACTTTATTCTATTCTACTATATCAGAAATAACTTTGCTCTACGTGCTTATATTCTCAATTATATTGTTCTTAGTTTACTTTGATTATATGCTTGGCATAGTTGAATTAGAATTATGTTTATGCATAGGGTCGTATAGTGCTTGCTCATTAGATCGATGGGTGAGTGGTAAATATTGTGTACGCGTGGTGCCTAGACCGTATTTATCTACAATTGCTTCCTATATTCCGGATCGCGAGGTAGATCACGGGAGTGATAATCCTGTTGAGTCCTTTGTAGCCCTCCTCCCGAGTATAGGACTAGTAGAACATCACTATTACATGGAAGTGATTGCTCTATTCTTGATCTTTCATGGTAATATCACTATGCATAGATGTAACCTTTTTCCGCCATGATTATTAGGTGTAATTGTATTAATTATTATATGCTTTGACATTATAGTTAGAATAACTTAGGATTTATTCTTATAGATCATCCTAGTCCATGCTAGTGTTATAAACTTAGAGTACTCTATTGAGATGATTATCATTATTTTATGTGGCTATGTGCTCTCATTTATCCTTTGTCACTTACCATTCATTTATATATATATATTATTATGTGATACTTACCCTGTATGAGAAGATAGATAAAGACACGGTTAAGCTCTCCATTATCACATGCGGTACTCATTGCTCATTATCCATAAGCATTCCCTTCTCAGTGGTAAAAATATAAATAACGATACCTGAATTACTCCCGGTTAAAATGCTACATTGGTATTATCTGTGCGTTTGCGGATTTCTTATTTATTTTTAGAAAGCATATGCATTTAATACCAGCACCTCTGGCACCATGCTAAGATGACAACCTAGCTTAAGTGGTGTTAGAGGTGTCAACGTATACTCAGCATATATATTATTGTTGTTCTCTTGAGTCAAACATTCACTAATAAAATCATTGAATGCGGTGCTTAAGGAACTACCCACATACTTTGCCATCTTGGGGTGAAGACTTCTCTTGAAGATTTCAATATTTTTCTCTTCTGTGTTGACAAATTCTAGGGCATAGTGAGAGTTTATTGAAGGCATACAAATATTCAGTTATTGTCTTTGTGTCTTGAGTAAGCTTCATGAATTCCATCTTCTTCATTGCCATTAGTGCTGGTAGAATGTACTCCTTACGAAAAGCAGTAGTGAACTGCTCCCAGGTAACGGAGACATCAGCACCCAAAAGGGTACGATAATTTGTCCACCACGTTCTTGCTGGTCCTTCCAGCCGAAGTGCAGCGAATTCGGTCTTAAGCTCATCTGTTAGCCTCAATAGATAAAACTTATCTTCCATAGTGGTGATCCAATCCTCAGCTTCCAATGGTTCTAAAGCTTCTTCGAATACCGGAGGTCGGATATCCAAAAAGTCCTAGAAAATGTTGTGCCAATCCTCTCCATTGCCGCCCTGGCGAGTGTGGTCAACAACGTTGCGCATGGTCTCTTCCATACGGTGTTGTAAATCCTCCACATTGAGTTGGCTTCCCAAGAACTGGGTAAGCGACTGCTCCAACGTGGGTAAAGGAGAAGGAGGAGGTAGGTGAGTGCGGTCGTTATCAGCATCACGTCTACTACCACCACTGTAACACCCCAAAATTTGGACTTTTGAATAATAGAGTAAAATAATTTATTTATAAATTTTGGTGCTCATGAAAACATAGGAAAATAATATTTTTTATTAAATTAAAATTTATCATAAGGATAGGAACATATGTTTCTGCATACATGCCGATGCTTGTTGTTTTTGACCTGTGAAGTTTTGGACTGAAATTCAAATGTTTCAAAATGGTTTAAAATTGTTTAAGAAAATTCAGTTTATTTAGTATTAAGGGAAAAAACGTTCTTTTCTCCTTCTCTGTTTTCTAGCCGAAAAGCTTGCTTCTTTGCTTCAGAACGTCGGCCTGTTCGTTCTGCAACGTGCTATCGCCGATGCCGTGGCCATCCTGTAGGCGCAAGAAAATATTTTTTTTCCTTCCCTGCTGTTCGGCTGAATCGGAAGTCTGCTGTGCATCATCGTCATCTACTCATCTTTTCATGATGGAAACTGAAGCTGCATCCTTATACAAAGCAGCCAATCCGCACCACAGTGCCGTTCCCTTCCTCAGGTCGGACTCGAGCCCGAAGCTGCACCGAAGCAGTCACGTGATTTTCTCGCGTTCTGGCGTAAGTTGCACGTCCTGTAGCCTGTAAAGCTGACGCGTCGCGTCTTTCTCGTCCTTTTCTGAAGCCCTAGCTCGCCGCTGCTGAGCTTGCTACGCCGCCGCATGTTGCCGTGCCGTTTCCGTCGCTCCGCCGCCGATTTCGTTCGTTGACGAGCTCTGAATCGAGGAATATGTTCATCCGCACCCTGTTGAAGATCTCGCAACGATCTGGCCGCCTTAGCCCTAGCCTACTCTGCACCGACGTTTTGCATCTCGCCGAGAAGCACGGAAGCTGCCGCAGCGGAGAACGCCGTCTACCGCCTTGCCGTTCGCGACCTGCCACCGAGTTCCGCGTCAAGCAGGGAGACCTGGAGCCGCCACACCCGATGTGTACGTCGTGCTGTCTCTGTTGGCTCCATAATGCTCCGTTGCCGTGACGTGTGTACACATCTTCCCTGGCTAACAGTGCTCGTTAACTCGTCATCTTCTGAACCAGTCGTTGCTGCCTATCCTGTGAAGTCTGGTTATTGTCTTCGATCTGCAAGTCGAGTCCGTCGCTGGACCCTGGAGTTGCCGATCTTTTCTGCTTCATCACGCCCAGCCATATATGCAGTATCATCAATGTTGCCGTTCGTTGGTGAGCACATCTCCATGTTTTCCTTCCCCCCTGTGAACTACACCTCATGTCTTGACTACTTACTGCATGGTGCTTTTGCATGTGTGATACGTATACGTCTACATGCTCATCTATATTTATCATACATCAGATATTCTTTTATTCAAAATTCTACTTGGTCTCTTCGAGACCGATGCAGGTTATCTTTTGCTCTATATCAATTCATCGTATATATTTTGTCTTAAGAGCTCATCGATATCTATATTTTTTTTATATATAATATATATCCTTGCCATGGTTTTGTAAATAAAACAAGTAAAGTATATAGTTTTCTTTTCAAAACAAATCTTTCGGAAGTCTTTTAAGCGAAGCGAGGACGAAAACTTAAGTGAGATGGTGGTAAGTGTGGTTCGCTTAGCGTGCAGAGTGGGTCTGAGCCGATTGGACTCTGGGTGTTACAAATGGTATCAGAGCCGAACTTCGTGATCACGGGCGCGTGCGGGCCAGGGGCTGGGCATGGGGGTTCATGCGTGTGTAGGCTCTGCGGAGTGCACGCGTGCCACATGTGCTGGCACTGGGCTCACGGTCGCGTGTGCCAAGAGGAAAACGTTCCTAATTATCGTTTGCCTGGTTGTGGATATGTTGGGCTCGACGAGGACGTTGAGTTCTTTGAGGGGGTGTATGTCACACCCGGCCCGTTTGGTCCGTAGTGGACTATGTGTGTTAAGGAGATATTGTGGAGAGTTTAGTCCCACCTTGGTTGTTTAGGGTGGGATAGACCAATATATAAGGCTTCTAGAGTCCATCCCATCATCTTCGGGTTAATCCTTTTAAGAAAAACAAGGACGAAATCTTAAGTGGGATGATGGTAGGTGTGGTTTGCTCAGCGTGCAGAGTGGATCTGAGCCGTTTAGACTCTGAGGTGTTACTACCACCAATGCCACGAGCAGCGCTACGAGAAGTGTCCACCATCTGCATATTTCAGCAATAAGTAATTATTAGATAATATTGTACTAATTATGGGAATGCATAATTGTGCCAGACCAAATTTATTTCAAAAAATAATTTCATACAATAAAACGGAGGCACAATAGTTCATCTCCACAGCACAAAATTACTAGTTATATTACTTAGGGAACATCGCCTAGCATTCACATCCACACTAAAGTTGCCAGCATGAAATGCTAGCTTCTTAGGCGTTCAAATATCGCCACACCAATAACATCCAAGGTACCACTTCAATCGACTCAAAAGTTTCACTAAAGCATCTTGGATATTACTTACAAGTTGAAAGGGTCATTTCCACAGTCGTTCTGCTACAAGGGGCATCAGGAAGATAGTTGTGCTATATCTAACTTGGTCACAACTCTCATGAACGTAGATTAGTTGGTGAATTTTATCAAAAGAGATAAGTTCCATATCTTAAGGGGAGAGAAAATGCAATGCCATGATATGAGCCTCCAACATGATGCATGCACGTTCCGCACGTCCTCACAAACCTAATAATTCTAACGTGCTATGCGGTGGCATACAAACATTCTCTTATATATACGCAACTAAAATCGTTCTACACGTTTACGTTGTTAGCTTACCTGTAAAAAATTCATTTCAGCCCAAACCCACAACATGAATGCAATTCGACGAAAAATCCATGCACCTTCCGAACAAGGTGAAAACACCTATTACTCACACCCATTCCCATAGATGCATACTACCCGAAAAGTCGCCAGAAGATGACACCCACACATGGGGTACCTTCATATAAATATGTGTAAACATATATATAATTCATCATCATATAAGCACTTCCCTAGACCGGCATTGCATCCGATCATGCTCTCACAACTCAAACTCACCTGGGGCGTAGAGGCAAATTGATCCATACATAACTATTCAAGTGAATGCCCCCCATACATATCCGCTGTGTATGAGCGCGACAAACAGAAAATATGATGCAATCCCCAAGTTAGTACTTATCTTAGCCACCTGAAGTCCTATTGGGCATAAAGGATATGACAACTGGCACACTCTTAAGTTTTCAATCATAGTTTTTAAACACTATATATAGCTATAAGTTGGCAATTAGTTTTGTAAAACAAAACCGTTCTGTTTTAAAATACACATATGAACAGTAGTTTACTGAACGTTGCTCCGATGCCAGCTATAATAGAACTGCCCAATTTATATAAACTTAAGTCCAAATTAACCTGCCGAGACAGCTTAAGTTGCACCTAAGCCCATACAAACCCGGTAGTCCATAAAATCACGAAGGATTTCAAACCAACTTACATCCAAGATCATACATGATTCAGTAACCATAGTCCACATGTTACACAAAGTTCACAATTACATCAGAGTTTACAAAGATTATTACGACACCTGTGGCAGAACCTCCTAAATCATATGGCCCACATGCATGATTATTGTCTAAACAGACTCCAAATAACCATGACTGTGTTCCATACGACTTAAAAAGTCTATCGAGTAAATCCCGAATTATCCATGATTTTCTGAGCAGGATCAATCATTGTAGAGAGACATTGCAGTATTACACAGTTTAATATAAATAATATACAACGGAGTAAAACAGCGGAAGACTTACAATAACCTAAGTTTACAAACCTCTGAGTTTCAAATATTTAGAACAATAAGTTTGGATTATACAAACTATAATAGTAGTGGAGTAGCAGTAGATTACAATATTAAACAAAAGCTCTACCCACGAGCTGAACATCTTTATTCGTCGTCACTTTCCTCGACGACTGTCATGCAGCAGGAGGCAAAACATTCCTGCCCATGAGGCTCACCTGCAACAAGGGTTCAACAAACCCTGAGTACAACAGTACTCAACAAGACTGACCCGACGAAAGAGAAGGGTGGAGAATCAAGAAATGCAGGCTAGAGGGACAAAGTGAGGTCTGTAGAAGATAAGAAATTTTGCAGAAAAGCTTTATAGAAAGAGAAGTTGCTTGGGCTAACTCCCATTATCAACCAACTTCATTATTGATCCTTAATTTTTGTTCAAGTTGTTACTACGATGATGAACAACAATCGAGTCTTCTTCTCCGAGAAGCAACGGCGATTCAAATCCATTTTCATACCCAGCTGGGACCTAGGTCACTGGGAATACCGGAGACTTTAACTCCGATGCACCCCAGGTAACCGATATACCAGGATAACAACCGCAACCGTATATCACCACATGGCACCCGTGAGCTCTGAGGCCCAGCGTACCGAGATACATGGAAACTTAAACCCCACAGTAAAACACACTATGACACAGATGGGATCTCTGGCCGCACGCTAGGTCACTCCATGATATACACGGCTCCAACCATCCGTATACCACTTCATGCATGTGGATTTCTAAATTCTCGATATCATCCAGTTCACCAACGAACGGGACCTAGGGCATCAACAGACGAGAACACTATAGAGGGACTCCATTCCCAGTGCAAGTTCGCCGTCCGGACTCGATTTATTACTATTATCAAGATTTCAACAGGAAAACCAATCTCATCTTTTTCATTCTTTTGCCTTTAAACAAATAAAAAATTAAGCAGGGCTAAGAATTACTACTTATCTTTCTAAACAGGTAACAAGGAATAAGGAAATAAGACAGGTAATGCAATTGGGTGGGTTTTCACTCAACTCCTATTACCTAATGCAACATATCATAGCTGGAGCGGTAAAACCTTTATAAATAGAGTAGGGTTTAAATGCATCCGGGGCTTGCCTTGATGTTTGGGGTAGAAGTTCTCAAGCTCTGGATCAACTCCTGATTCTTGAATCTGCTCGTCCTTCGGATCTGGGCGATAACGTTAACTCTCTGTTAACGGAAACTATTCGATAATTAATATGCTTCAACATGATGGAATAGTAAACATGATGCTCGATGGATGCATGATCAGATTAAGGGCTTGAGTACAACTTTTCTTTACGATAAAGTTGCAAGCCAACAAAACTTCGTTTATAAAACTCATTAGGGTTAACTACGCCATTTTTGGAATTAAATAAACATATAAAATAACGTTAATTAAGCCCTAATGACATGATTAAGATAAGCGCAAACAATTAATTAAAGTGCCAAAGGTCATTAGAGTTAATAACCTAAGGTCATCAATCAATCCCAAAGTCAATCAAATCCTATAATGATTAAGCTTAACTAAAGGGGTTAATTAATTATTTAAAAGCATTAAATAAAGGTATAAAAATTAAAGTTATCAAATTAAGCCCAAAATTTTATTTTAGAAAGATCTTAGCCTAATTAGATGGCAAAACAAATTTTAGAATTAAATGCCAATTATTTTATTTATTAAAAATCATTGAAGTTCCATTTTTCAATTAAAAGGGCTAATTTTAACATATGTAAAAAGTACTCAAATTTGGCATTTCTTATTTTTCCTAGGTAGATGACATCACAAGGAATACTCACAAAAATTTTTAGAATTTTTGGAGCTATATATGAATTACTATGATTTTTCAAAGAAAATAGCATTTAAATTATTTTCTGAAAATGGAAAAAAAAATCGGCACAGTACCCCCGCGCTGACCGACGGCGGCGCGGCGGTTGACCGTCGATTCCTCACCGTCGGCGAGGTCTCCGGCGACCGGACTTGGTCCATCAGACTCAGCTCGGCACAGGGAGTCCAACAAGCTAGCTAACGGCGCGGAGGAGCGGCGGCGGCACCCACGCCGGCGGCCATGGCGGCGCGGCGGAGCTCGGGCGCGGCGGCATCGCTCACCGGAGCGATTTCCGGCGACGGCGACCACACAAACTCATGCAGGGTACTCAAACGGACTGGTTTGATAACTAGACGATGGCACTTCATGGTCCCTAGCCAAGGCAGCAACGCGCGCGGCAGAGCGGCATGGCTGTGCTGGCGGCGAGCCACGGTGGCCGGCGGCTGCGATGCGGGACTGATGAAATTGATGGCACAGATAGATGCAGGAGCTCACCACGGCGCTGACGCGCACGTTAATGGAGGCTCGGAGCTGCTGGGTTGAGCTGCGGTCGGCGGCGCTGATGGCGACGGCGGCGCTCCGATGGCAAGACGGCGTCACGGCGGTCTCTGGCAATGCGCTGTTCAAACCAAGGTATGCATCAGGTGCAAGATGACATGGAGAACACGGTAGCGGGGTCAAAGGTAAAATATATTCACCTCCGGCGGCGGCAAACGGCGGCGATGGCACGGCGGCGCGACTGACCGGGCGTGGAGAAGAAAGTGGTGTGCGGGTGGCTCAAGCGAGGAGAGCAAGCACCAACTGGCCCAAGATGACCGTGAGAATGTGGTGGAGCTGTTGGCAAGCGCAATCGGACAGAGATGAAGCGTCGGCGGCGAATTTCAGCGACGGAGCGAGGTCGTCGGCGATGGCGGCGGGAGGAAGAAAGAAGAAGAACGACGGCGTCCGACCGCTATTTATAGCGCGGAGTCGAAGAAGGAGCAGGTGACACGACGACGATGAAGTTTCTCGCGTCCATGAGCGCGCTGGTGGTCGAGGAGGTGCGGCGGTGGTTGGCGGCGCGCGATGAGAAGCCGGCCATGGCGTCCGCCAATAGGGTTAGGTACTGTTCGCAGAAATTATAGAAATGCCATCGGTTTAAAAATACAAATTACTCCAAAATTTGTATAAGAACTTGAAAATCTCCAAAAATATCATTTGCATAACTTTTCAAGAGCTACACTTTTCCTTTAGCTGGCACCCTCAAATTCTGTTTAGATTTTGAAATTTGAATTCAGATTTGAAAAGGGAATAAAACCCTAGAAATAAACATTTGAAATTACTTTTGATTTTTCAATAAAGCTTAAAAATCTTCAAAACTATAAAATGTTGAAATTTCCAAACCAAATCTTTTTCATATACAAAATTTTCCAAAATTATGTATAGTTTTTGAATTATGGTTTTAAAATCAAAAGGGGATAAATGCTGGAAATTGTATTTTTAAATTAATTTGAATTTTCTTTTGGAAACTTGAAAAACTTTATATACCAACTTTGTAGCTCTTGTCAAGATCTACAAACTGTGTTTTTAGAGTATCCCCAAATTCTTTATAGATTTTGAATTAGAGAAAAGGGGGTAAAACTAGGTTTTGAAATAAAGGGTTTTTGAAATAGAATTTAAACTCAATTTGGTTTCTAACTTAATTGGTTGGTTATTAGTGATCACAAACATCATCCAAGGACATTTTTAGGTCATTGACCCAATGACACCCTTGGTTGACCAAGTTGACTTTTAAAAAACCTTCTATAGCATTTCTAATTCGAATTTAAATTTGAATTGCCAGACTCAGGATTAAGCTTTGGAATCCAAATTTAATTTTAAATATGGAAATCATTTTTTTGGGTTGGACTCAGACTTATACACTATGCTTGACACTAGTGTAAACACAGTTTACACCTCAAGTACATAGAGTATAAACTAAGTATTTGCAATGACATTCGAAAATAGGGTTTTATTATTTCATGTGACCAAACATATCAGAAACGCAATCAACCTATGAAATATAAACTTGTTTTAGTTAATGCACATTAGGGTTGACTTAAACATGAATGCTTTGCGATGCATATGATGACATGGCATGTTTTAGTTAATATAACACCAGAGGTGTTACAACACCCTTTTGAATAAGATCAATGGAAGGCTAAGTACTTGAAAACAAACACACTCTATATTTATTTTAATATAGTGCCAGCTCATAGTCAAATCCAACAAAAGCATCTAAGATAAGATATAGAGAATGACCTTGTCCATGGTCTAACTTTTTCCCATAGTGGGATACAGGTCCACCTTGTTGCCACAACAAAAACGTCTTATAACCTGCAACAAGTGGGAATAAAATCCTAAGTACGAGAATGTACTCAGCTAGACTTACCCGTCATAAACTAAAAATAAAATGACTCTCAAGGAGCATGCAGGCTTTATATAAGTGGGCTGACTTGACTCTGTTTGCAGTAAAGCATCAGTTACCAAGTTATATATATAAATATGTATGACTATAAACCCTTTATTTTTATTTTAGCAACTGCTTATCATTATAACTTGTTTATACTAGGTGAGCGCCTATGCTAAATAATCATAAAGTTCGTCATCTAGCACCAGTGGTTACCATTCCAGATCTAGCATTTCCAACATCATTTACATAACCATCATTGGGTCTTATTATTGTTAAGATGCAGTTGAAGCTCAAGTCAAGTGCTCACTATCCAGGAGCGATGGCAATTCGAATCGATTCCTACTCAGCTGAGGGGGTCGCGGGACCGCTATGGACAATTCTACACCCAGAGGTTGTCTGGTGCCAGGTCGCTCAAGACATGCTGCCCACGGTACTTCGAGGTAGAGCATTCTTGCCCACGGTCCACTCGGGCCTCTAACCACTCTCTCTTCTGTGGCAGAACCTCCTAAATCATATGGCCCACACGCATGATTATTGTCTAAACAGACTCCAAATAACCTTGACTGTGTTCCATACGACTTAAAAAGTCTGTGGGGTAAATCCCGAATCATCCATGATTCTCCGAGCAGGATCAATCATTGTAGAGAGACATTGCAGTATTACAACTGTTTCATATAAATAAAATACCACGGAGTAAAAAGCGGAAGACTTACAATAACATACATTTACAAACTCTGAGTTTCAAATATTTACAAAGATAGGTTTAAATTATACAAACCATAATATTAGTGGAGTAGCATTGGATTACAATATTACACAAAAGCTCCGCCCAAGAGCTGAACATCTTTATTCATCGTCGCTTTCCTCGACGACTGTCATGCAGCAGGATGCATAACACTCCTGCCCATGCAGCTCACCTGCAACAGGGGGTTCAACAAACCCTGAGTACAACAGTACTCAACAAGACTGACCCGACGAAAAAGAAGGGTAGAGACTTAAGAGATGCAGGCTAGAGGGACAAGGTACTGTTTGTAGTAGATAAGAAATTTTGTAGAAAAGCTTTACAAAAGGGAAGGTTGTTTGGACTACTTCCAATTACCAACCAACTTCATTATTGATCCTTAAATTTTTGTTTAGGTTGTTACTACGATGATGAACAACGATCGAGTCTTCTTCTTCGAGAAGCAACGGCGATTCGAATCCATTTTCATACCCAGCTGGGACCTAGGTGACTGAGCATACCGGAGACTTTAACTCCGAAGCACCCCAGGTGCACCGATATACCGGGATAACAAACTCAGCCGTATATCACCACATGATACACGTGAGCTCTACGGCCCAGCGTACCGAGATACATGGGAACTTAAACCCCGCAGTAAAACACACTATGACAGCAGATGGGATTCTCTGACCCCACGCTAGGTCACTCCATGGCATACACGGCTCCAACCATCCGTATACCACTTCATGCATGTGGATTTCTAAATTCTCGATATCATCCAGTTCACCAACGGACGGGACCTAGGGCATCAACAGACGAGAACACTACAGAGGGACTCCATTCCCAGTGCAAGTTCGCCGTCCGGACTCGATTTATTACTAATATCAAGATTCCAACAAGAAACCAATCTCATCTTTTTCATTCTTTTGCCTTTGAATAATTAAATAAATAAGCAGGGCTAAGCATAACTACTTATCTTTTCAATAGGTAACAAGGAATAAGGAATAAGACAGGTAATGCAATTTGGTGGGTTTTCACTCAACTCCTATTACTAAATGCAACATATCGGAGCTGAAGCGGTAAAACTTTTTATAAATAGAATAGGGTTTAAATGTATCCGGGGCTTGCCTTGATGTTCGGGGTAGAAGTTTTCAAACTCTGGATCAACTCCCGATTCTTGAATCTGCTCGTCCTTTGGATCTGAGTGATAATGTTAACTCTCCGTTAACGGAAACTATTCGATAATTAATATGCTTTACATGATGGAATAGTAAACATGATGCTCGATGAGTGTATGATTAGGTTAAGGGGTTGATAAATTATTTAAAAGCATTAAATAAAGACATAAAAATTAAAGTTATCAAATTAATCTCAAAATTTTATTTTAGAAAGCTCTTAGCCTAACTAAATGGCAAAACAAATTTCAGAATTAAAAGCCAATTATTTTAATTATTAAAAATCATTGAAGGTCCATTTTTCAATTAAAAGGGCTAATTTTAACATATGCAAAAAGTACTCAAATTTGGCATTTCTTTTTTTTTCCTAGGTAGATAACATCATAAAGAATATTCACAAAAATTTTCAGAATTTTTGGAGCTATATATGAATTATTATGAATTATCAAAGAAAATAGCATTTAAATCATTTTCTGAAAATGGAAAAAGATAAATCGGCACAGTAACCCCGCGCTGACCAATGGCGGCGCGGTGGTTGACCGCCGATTCCTCGCCGTCGGTGTGATTTCCGGTGACATATTCTGATCCATCAGACTCAGCACAACACGTGGAGTCCAACGAGCTAGCTAACGACGCTCGAGGGCTCGCAGGCTAAAGCATGCCGGGCTAACTCACGGACGGGCTATGACGGCTCGAAGCCAAAGCCTGCTCGAGGATCTATCGGTCGGTTAGGTACTGTACATTCAAGGGTACAATTCGGGCATCCTCTCGAAGACTGAACTTCGCTCGAGCGAATGGACCAGCCTCGAAGACGAGACTTCCCCCAGCGAACGAGCCTCCCCTCGAGGACGGAACTCCGCCCGACGAACGAGCCTCCCCTCGAGACCAGTGTACCCCTCGACTCGAACCCTTCGAGAACAGTGCAACCCTCGACTACCCCTCGAGAACAGCACACCCCTTGACTCGACACCTTCGAGAACAGTGCACCCCTCGACTCGACACCTTCGAGAACAGTGCACCCCTCGATTCAAGCCCTCGACTTGATCCCTCGACTCGATCCCTCGATTCACGCCCGCACCTCGACCGTCACCCCCTCGACTCATCGGCCAAGCCCTCGAGCAGGACTCCGACGACTTCGAACTGCACTACAACAACTCCCGATGCGAGATGGATGAAATTGATAACACGAATAGACGCAGGAGCTCACCACGGCGCTGATGCGCACGTTAGTAGAGGTCCGGAGTGGCTGGGTTGAGCTGCGGTCGATGGCGGTGATGGCGGCGGCGGCGCTCCGATGGCACAACGGCGTCACGGTGACCTCCGGTAATGCGCTCCGGCGACAGCAAACGGCGGAGATGGCGGCGGCGGCGCGACTGACTGGCCGCGGGGAAGAAGACTGCGTGCAGGCAGCTCGGGCGATGAAAGAAAACATGGACTGGCCCAAAAGGACCGTGAGGAAGTTGCGGAACTTTGGGCGAGAGCAATTGGACAGAGGTTGAGCATCGACGGTGAATTTCGGCGACGGAGGGAGATCGTCGGCGACGGTGGTGGGAGGAAGAAAGGAAAAGAACGGCGTCGTCCGATCGGTATTTATAGCTCGGAGCCGATGAAGGAGCAGGTGACACGACGACGGTGAACCTTCGCGCGTCTGTGAGCGCGCGGGCGGCCGAGAAGGACGGCGGCGGACGGCGGCGCGCGATGAGAAGCCGGCCATGGCGTTCGCCGATAGGGTTAGGTGCTGTTCAAGTTATTTACAGAATTGCCACTCAGTTTAAAATACAAATTACTCTAAAATTTGTATAAAAACTTAAAAATATCCAAAAACATCATTTGCATAACTTTTCAAGAGCTACACTTTTCCTTTAATGGGCATCTTCAAATTCTGTTTAGATTTTAAAATTTGAATTCAGATTTGAAAAGGGGATTAACCCTAGAAATAAACATTTGAAATTACTTTTGATTTTTAAATAAAACTTGAAAATCTTCAAAACTATGAAATGTTGAGTTTGTCAAACCAAACATTTTTCATGTACAAAGTTTCCTCAAATTATGCATAATTTTTAAATTATGGTTTTAAATTCAAAAGGGGATAAATGCTAGAAACTGTATTTTCAAATTAATTTGAAATTTCTTTTGGAAACTTGAAAAACTTTGTATACCAACTTTGTAGCTCCTGTCAAGATCTACAAACTGTCTTTTTAGAGTATCTCCAAATTCCTTATAGAATTTGAATTAGAGAAAAGGAGATAAAACTAGGGTTGGAAATAAAGGGTTTTTGAAATGGGGTTTAAACTCAATTGGGTTTCTAACTTAATTGGTTGGTTATTAGTGATCACAAACATCATCCGAGGACATTTTGAGGTCATTGACCCAATGACACCCTTGGTTGACCAAGTTACTTTTGCAAAACCATTTTATGGCATTTCCATTTTGACTTTAAATTTGAATTGCCAGGCTTAGAAATAAGCTTTGGAATCCAAATTAAATTTCAAATATGGAAATCATTTTTAGGGTTGGACTTAGACTTATACACTATGTTGGGCACTAGTGTAAACACAGTTCACACCTCAAGTACATAGAGTATAAACTAAGTATTTGCGATGACATTTGAAAATAAAATTTTATCATTTCATGTGACAAAGCAAATTCCAGAAACGCAATCAACCTAGAAAATGTAAATTTATTTTAGTTGATGCACATTAAGGTTGACTTAACCATGAATGCTTTGCAATGCATATGATGACATGGCAGGTTTTAGTTAACATAACACCAGAGGTGTTACATCTTCCTTCGGTGTTATTGCCTACATTTTAGTCACCGGCCCAAATAGAGCTACTAGGCTTTGCGGTCAGAATGACTTATGCTTCCAGCTAAATATGGGGCATGCGTTCAACATGACTTGGAGGCCAACAACGTTGGGTTCTTTAATTGACATTGACGGAGTTACTATGGTCCAAAACCCCATAAATATACTCCATCCGATCATCAGTTCATTTACCACCCTTGGTTATTTCCAGGATTATCATCACATCGCTAATATACATCAGGTAACCACCTATATCCTACAAATCTACCGGTCTAAGCCAGGCTAAGCATTTGATTCAATCCTACACTTATCAAGGTGCCAAGGATAGATATATCAAAGTAGCAAGGAGGGTATAGTATGCAGCAACGGTTTCCCATCCAACTCCTAAACTTAATGCATCAAACATAAAAGGACGCAAGGTGAATATTTGCAAACAGTAGAAGAAATGCTCTAGGGCTTGCCTTTCTCTCCACGAGTTAGTTCGACGATGGGGACCTTCGAGTAGATCCACGTCTAGCTCCTCGTCTCTTGGCACCTCCTGTGTGGATAGCTCCTACTGGAGTCCCTCTTGGTACTTCTTGGGTTCCGCTACTGGTGCTTCCTTCTATGGTCCTGTATGATGCATATGCATAGGTATAAATACGATGAATGCTCATGGAATGACGATGATGCATGATGATGATGAATGCTTGCTCATGACTAAGAATTTCATTCTCTTCTACAAGGTAGTCAACATCATCAGTTGACCACTATGCATACAACCCTAAATAGTTATGCATAGGTGGAGAACTGCTCATGAACATGCACGCATAGACCAATTAATAGTGCACAACTATTGTGAAACTCCAAAATAAACTAAACCATCAATACAAATAGATCACATACACTTGGAAAGCATAGACAAGCATCATGATGGACCTAGCATAACCTTATTAAGCCTTATTATACATATTTATATAAATACTTAAAACTAAGATATACATATATATTGCTCAGGAAATTCTACCAAAACTACAGTAGCTAATACATGCTTACTGGAAGCTACCATAAAAATTTTAGCTCAAAATAATAAGCCAATTTGCCTACACAAAAATTACAAGATCACACATTTAATCGGGCCTAAAATACTTTGTACAGGAAAAGTGCCAAACAACATATCTCACACTTTTATAGCTACTACATGACATAAAAATAGCATACAAAAATTATCAAGTATTTATCTCACATAATTAATTAATTATGAATTTCTTAATCCATTAGTAACAATAGCACCATAAATAGATAGAGCAACTTTTACACATAACATAGCCAATTAACATTTTTCATGGATCAAGCATCACATAAGAAGAGCAACAAAACTAGAATCATATTTTTCTCACATTTCTAGATTTAGTTATGCATTTTTAAAGATATCTAGCATTTATTGTAAATAAATCAACTTAAATAAAACTATACAGAAAAGTTCTACAAACATAACATTTAATATTTTTCATGCATATATCTTCTCATAAGAAAACCATAGCAACTTGAATCACCTCATTTGGACCATTATTTATAAATATATGAATTTTGCAAGTATTTCATAGAAATCTGAAATCTATTGTTTCTGAAAATCCTGAACCCTAATTGCTAAGTGCACCCAAAACTATACCCCAGGAACCGTAAACCTGCTGGGTGCACCCGATCCTGTGCACCCAGATCCACCGACATCTGGGTCCCGTGGGTCCACGCGGGTCCACTGGTTAGTGGCCGGAAGTAGGGGACGGAGCCCTGCCGGTGGAATCTCGCCAGCGGCGAGGTCTTTGGTGACCCGGGCCGGCACCGTCGGCCTCGGCTCGACGAGGCGGACCCGCCGGTGCCGAAGATGAGGCCAATCGCCCACCGACGTGAGCTCACCGGCCGCGATGGCGGACGGCGGCGGCTGCATGCCGGCGCTGTGACCGTTTCCGGCCACGGTAAGGCGAGGCGCGGGGCTAGGCAGTCGCGTGGGCGGGAGACGAAGCCAGGGCGATGGTTCACGACGCGGAAAGCCGCAACAATGAGCCCCGACCATATGCATGGCCCGCCGGCGACGAACATGACGACGACAAGCCGTCGATCCGATGGAACCTATGCCAAATCGGCCAAAAAGACGCCTCATACTAGATCTATATGCCATGGAGACCACCATGCACACGATATGATGAGGAAGACCGAGAAGAACGGTGCTAGCCATGGCGAACCGCTAGCTGAGGCCATGGCGGCCATGGCCGGCGGACGGAAAACATGCCCGATTTGGCCATGGCCGGAGGACGCGAGGGCAGCCGATGGTGGAGCACGCGTGGGCGAGCTCTATGGCTGCTTTCTTTGGCAAAAATGGCACGGTGGTGGCGGCAAATTGCGGCGGCAACGGTGGAGCGCGCCTACGGCAGCGCTGCGAGCTCTGAGAAGAAGATGGCGAAATGAATGAGCGAGCAGCGAGTTGAATGGAAATGGGAGTGGGCGAGTGGGAGGGTGGAGGAGGCGTCCACCACGCCTTTAAGGCGTCTGGCCGAGCAGGGCACTCGGGTGCCCGCGGCGGCGTGCCCTGGCACATAGATCGACAACCAGCGGCGGGTGATAGGACGGGCAGGCAGCATGGACGGAGCGCACTCGAGTGCGCGAGCGCGTGCTCGTCTGCTCTGCGGCCTCGCTGCCATGCTGCGGTGCTGAGCTGCAGCGGTGTCGCTAACAGGAACAGAGGAGGGGATAAGGAGGGGGAAGGAGGAGGATGACATGTGGGGCCAGGTGCGTCCCACCACTTTGAAAAGGAAGTCAGAACTTTGACTTGTTGTAGTTTCCAAACGAAGCCAAATTTCAAAAAACTTTGAATACGAAAGTTGCTCCATTCAACGAATAGAACATTTTATACATAGGAAGTTTTGGCTTAATTTGAATTTGAGCCAAATTTGAATACGAAAGTTGCTCTATTCAACGAAAATGTAAATTTGAGCCAAATTTGAATTATAAAAATATGAATTTCCAATATTCCTCTCAATGTATTTAACCTTTTTGAAGGCCTTAAAAGCTTTTTCATGATTTGGTGAAAATAGAGAGTCTGTTCTAAATATTTTTCTCTATAAATTTTGTTAAAGGTCCAAATTGAGATAAGCACTGTATTTACCCCTTTTTAGTTAAGGTCGAGCAATCACAATCAGGGTAATTAAATCCTAATTTTGCAATACTTGATTTTCAAACCACACGACCAATCAACATTGACCGTAATACCCTTTTAAATATGTTTAGCTCCTAACCACAATCATTTGCACACATTTATCACCACTCTGCATCTGAGTCAAACACTTCAAATCAATTGCAACAAGCATCAAGGTAAAAACCTGTCAAAATGTGATGCAAATGATATGATTATGCTCATGATATGCAATGCAAAGATGTGGTTAACACCAGAGGTGTTACAGGTGCCCTACCGGCGGGGGTCACAAAAAGCATGGCTTCAATAGGTACTCCTCTAATGCATTTACACTCAAGAATGATTCATTACCGCTTATATCGTTGTTGCAAAATATACTTATTATTCATTCTTGCAGCAGCAAATGTTTATGATCTCAAGGTTATAATAATTTGGGCCGTCCTCATGCTTGCTACATACTCCTTGCTTCTAAAATTGTGTGTGTGTGGGGGGGGGGGTAATGTGACCATGTTTGGGTTTACATACCTTGCGTAAGTGTTTCTGCTAAAAATAACAAAATGCTAATCAAACCGATAGAAGCAGAAGCTACTTTTACAGAAATAGGTGCTTTCAGGCTATAGAATTTTCACAGCACCTTGGACCTATTTGGCCTTTAGTTTTTAGCTTTTCAAAATGGGTAAAAACAGGGAGACATTTTACAATTGTCTTTAGATAAAGAGAGAGGGTAGGTAACTCACAACAATTTTTCTTAGCTCACAACTTATAACAATTTTTTCATAGCTCATAGTATCTCTTTGATCCCAGATGGCCTCCAACAGTAAATTTTGACTGTATCCCTTTAAATACATTGCCATAACTATAAACTTGACATCCATTATGTGAAGCTACTTTTAAATATGAATCTAGCGGCGGCACTAACAGCGTCACTAGTGTATCGACTCGGGCAGGGTTTTAGTTAGGTCCATAATTAGACGTCACCCCGTTATGCTACTTGCAATGTATTGAACCAGGGTTGGTACTATAGGTGGGCCCAAAAGCAAGAGGGACAAGATGAGGTGAAGAGTTATAGCTAGCATCGGCACAGGTCCTTGCTAGAACCATGCTCGTAGTGTGAAGACCCGTATCATATTTTCACATTAAATGCATCGACCCTGCTTGGAACTACACATTGCGGGTGTTCTAAATGTTGACAGTATATCTTTTATGTATCTGTCATAATTAGAAAATATAAATCTTGGAATGAATACCGAAACAACGTACGTTTTTTTAGATAAAGCAAAACAACGTACCTAATAAAAAATAACAAATGGGAGGGAGTGTGTTTCGGCTCATCCTTGGGCCGCAGAACAGCAATTCATGATTAAGACGTAAGAGTGCAACCGCTTAAGGTTTTTTTCTCGTTCAATGTTCCCGCGCGTTATAATATAAACAACATTGTTTTCGAGGGCGGCCCTGGTACAAGTGGTAGAGCTTTACCATCTGTGACCAAGAGTTACAGGGTTCAAGCCCTAACCTCTGCACATTTATATAGGGATGACTGCCGGCTATTTTTCATTCCTCAGACTTCACAGTACGGGAGCTTACGATACTAGATACGTCCTTATTTTCGAGGTTTTCATGCTTAATAAGGTGACCGTAATTTGTCTCTTATCTAGTCCACTGCTTTTGGTGTTGTCTGTTGTCATCAGAAGAAAATTCCAAATCACTCGTCAATCCAATCGTGATCATGGCATTGATCAACGCACATTCTTCAGCAGCCTGCTTTCTGTTCATCGGTGAACCGGCACCAACCCTTGGGATGACGACACACTTCTTTCCACAAGTCAGGCCAGTGGGCCCGGCCCAACACATAGCTCACCGTGGTCGTCTCGTCTCATCGAATTTCAGCGTGGACCGTTCGCCATTCGTGGGGCACATAGTCACATACAGAAAAGAGACTGTTTCTCGAAAAACAAAAAAAAAAAAGAGAAAAGAGACTTGCCAGGTGATGGCCGCCGCAGCCGCATCCCTGCACAAAGGCTATTCGGCGCACCAACCTCGTCAGCTCGGTATGAAGATGAAACTGACCTCTCCGTCCAGTCTCTCCGTTGTGCCCATTACTGTTAATTATACACCAAACATCTATGGACTAGTTAGTGCATAACCCAAGTTCTGATGCTTCTCTTTTTTGCACCCTGTAGATTAGGCATCCTTTGAACGTGCAATCTGGCAAATAAATTTGTTGCAACCTAAGACTTCGAGAGATAAAAAAGTTCAATTACATTTGGATGTCTTATTTGGCACAAGGCCGGGCTGATGATGAATTGTGTGCTTACTCAATGAAGGCGTAGAAAATGCCGTATTGTTTGTTTCTCTATCAGAACTACGGAGGAGCAGCCTTATCACTTAGCATAGTGCTAGATCGAACACTCACGTCGCTCCCGCACGAGCGGCTCGGGTGACCCACGAAACCTAGCCGCCGCTGCCGCAGCAAACCAACGCTGTCCTGCCCTCGCCGTGCCGGAGGGGGCTGCCGGGAGGGCCCTGCGGCTCCCACGGATGGTAGCGCCGAGGTGCTCGTCTAGAAGGGTCGAAAGCTCGTCTATGCGGGGACGACACTCGGTGCTAGGATGGCACCACGACTAGACGCGGCGAGCGCACGCAGATGTGTTTATGGTGGGGGATTGCTGCTCTGCTAGGAGCGGCGCTGTGGCTTGGTGCTTCTGGAAGGGGGCGGACGCAACTCCAGAGCTGCGGCCGGTTATGCGGCGGCGACGACAAGGTCCAGCGACGACAGGGTTCCCTAGGGCCGGAGCCGTCGTGTGGGGCGAAGCTGGCGACCGGGACGACGTCGTGATGAGGCGCGATGAGCGTTGGATCGGAGGGTTTGTGCCGCGATTAGCGCAATGAGCGATGGTGCGTGGGGATCTGGCAAGTGTGCGCTTGCTGGACTTCCAGGCGGTGCCGGCGATTCCCCTCCCATTGGATCTCTGGACAGATAAGGGCCAGGTAGTGCCTGAAGGCAGTCAGCGGAGGCCAACAGCAACGACGATTGACGCCAAAGCCAATAGACTTTGATGTGCGGCGGTGTTGCGTGGGGCCAGATTTGTGGTCCTACTGGTCGGCAGTGCTGCCAAGTGTAGTGTCGGCAGCAGCAGGTGGCTTCACGGTTGGGTGGCAGCCAGCACTAAGGATGGCAACGGGTTGGGTGGAGTCTCCGTGCACCCAAAACCAAATCCCGAAGTCAAAACTCCAACCCAAAACCGAAACCGATATCCATAACCAAAACCAAACCCGCGGATACCCGTAACCCGAACGGGTACCCGAAACACGCGGATATGTATACATATATTCACATGTATAAACAAGAGGCGACAAATAATAAATATTTTCATGAGTCAACTTTGAATAAATTTAATAATTTAATTAAACAAGTTATTATAAATATATTATAAAACATGAGTTTTAATTCCAAATGATTTATTTTGGATATCCATTGGATATCCATGAGTGGAAAGCCAAACCCGAACCTGAACCCGAAACCGAACTCAAAGACCGTGCGTGAAAAATCATGACTAAACCCAAACCCGCTAGACCCAAAACCCGCGGATATCCGCCCCGAACCCGATCTGCTGACATCCTTAGCTAGCGCAGTGAATATGGGCATTGGCCAATGCCGCGCACGGGGTTGAAGCGCCATGGCGAAAGCTATGTCCCTTGTACCGATGATGGCGGCGCCTTTGGGCGCCTTATTGTTCCTTGAAAGCGTCTATCGATCGGCTCTCTTCCCTTAGCGTCACATATTATTCCTGGGTGTAATGCCTTGATCTTCTGGTCAAGCGACGGTGGTGCTAGTTGTGTCACGTCCCTCCTTAGAGGCATCGCTTTGGAAGCCCGTACCTGTCAATCTGTAATGGTCGTCACCGTTGCGGCGAGGAAGGTAGAGGTCTAGTTGAGGTCTTCTTTGATGAGACAACTGGGCTAGTCGTATCAGTTTGTAGTGTTGATATATGCATTGGTCAATGCAGAGGCTAAAATATTTTTAATACATTCCCTTTTCTTAAAAAAGATAGAGAATAAATTATTTCCCAAGTAACCACATGAACCTGACAAACAACAAGTCACATATGATATTCTCTCCATTTTTTACTCCATCATTATTTGGATTCTGGAAAGCACATTGAACAACGAGCACCTACTGCTGCCTCTCCTTATTAACTTCAGGATTTATGATCCATCTGCTCATGCCAGACGGTACTCAACTGGGTCCAGCGTGGTCGGTGCGAGCCCAGGATCTTTCAATATGACACTAAGATCTCCATCTTCTCCACTGAGCACGGCCTTCAGGAATGCAACCATGATCCCTGCGACGCTCCTCCTCATCAGGTCCTTGCAGTTTTTCCCGTCCTTGCACATGCAGGTCATGAACTTGGGAGCATCATCGTCTAGCATGTCCAGATGTCCATAGTCCTTGGTCACAAAGTAGTAGCATGGTGGCTTGCATTCGTGGTAAAACTCCATGTGGTTCACATGTTTGGGGGCACAGGGAGGGAACAATATGTTCCTCTTTTCATCTCCCAGCCCGGTGCCGATGACCAGTACCGGCATCGCTATGTCGAAAGAGGAGGGCTCATAGGTGAGGATCTTGGGTGATATTTGCAAAAACTTGCCTTGGCCAGCAACAGGGTCGAGACCGATGAGGGCAGAGAACTTGAGGTTGGTCTTGCCATGCCCCAGGGCTAGAGAGAAGGCTGTGTGGCCACCTCGACTGTGGCCGGCCAAAGCGAGCTTGGAAAGGTTGGGCTCGAGGCCTTTGGGCAAAACGGCTGGTAGCCCCTTGGTGAGCCAATCTGTCACTTGGGCTGCTGCGGCTATGTCGTCAGTGTCACCTTTGGCCACGCCCAGGATGCTGAAATGGAACTGGCAATAGAATTACAGAATTATTAGATGATCATGCCCGGCTGAAACATGTCTGTACGTATATAAATTCTCATCATATATAATTTGACAATTTGCTAGATTTCATCTGGTGTGTCGCTGTAAGCCTTACAGCTTTGTACATTTCTGATGAATTAACATATGCATGTGAAAAGCAACAGCAGAAGACAGTAATAGTTAACCTGCGGTGCAACCATGATGAAGCCAAAAGAAGCAATGTGTTTGAGAACTTGTTCGTAGAAATGGTTCTGGAGGCAGAAGCCATGCAGGAGCATGGCGACTGGGTATGTTCCTGAATCCTTGGGAGCAACAATCAAGACAGGAATCGGTGGTGTTGGATCTGTGTTGTGATCCACTGAAAACAGCTCGATATCAAGCTTCCCTGGACTGTAGTCTCAAGGACCTCGGTGCTAGGGTTGTTAATGGTGTCTACTGGTGTTGCCATCTGTCACTCTCATGTATTGGAGGTGCTCACTAGCTAGTAATCTTTTGAGTTAGTTGCGACGAGATCTTGAGAAGGCACAGTCATGGTGGCAACTTTATAGACCCGACTAAGTTGTGGAAGTTGGGACGATCGAGCTAAGTAATCTTGTGAAGCACATGGAGGAGAAGAGATGGAAGTTTGCATAATTGCATTGGTACTGCTGTCTACATCAACATAATATTGAATTGAATGTACCATCCATCGACCCACATGCATGAACAAGATTATCACCCAGCATTTATGCTCTCCACAACTGTTTGCTAACTGATACTGCTCTTCATTTCATTGCCCCGTCGTACCTTCATGCAGACTATACTGGTCCAAGCGAGCTTGTCGATCGAGCCCAGCTTTCATTTCTGCAAACGCTTCTCATGTGCATTTTGTTTTGTTACAGGTTTCACACCATGTGAACTGTGGGTGTTTCTAGAATATAAGGAGAAGATCATGTGCAAAAAAATTTGGGCCTTATTTGCTTTCATTGATCATTGACGTAAGTGACCACAGGGAAATTGTGCTACCAGATTTACCTCTGTGACGAAAGAGGAAAATGACCAGTAATAATAGTAATAATAAAAGACATGGTCACGACAAAAAAAAGGAAGCTTACTCTTGCTTCCTGTACACGAAAATCTGAAATTCTAAAACATAAGCAACGGGCACCATATTCTCACACAGGAATTGTAAGTGTAACACCAGTCCCTCCGTTACATTTTTTTCACAACTCTTCTCGATCATTTGAACTAAGTACGTTTGGTTCGCTGTCAGTCATTGCCACATCTAATCTTACCCAAACTGTAGCTGCCACTATAAGTATGGAGAACAAAATCCAAACCGGCTAGTATAATCAGGTTTAGACCAGAGATATAGCATGTGCTCTTTCTGTTAAGTATTTAGTCATTTTACGATATGCTTTAATCCATAAATATGACAGTAAACATAGCAGCAGGAAACAAATAATCATTCAACAAGAGAATCTGTTACCGACATACATTGTAGCAGTTCCTGACATCGACCAAGGGAATACACCGTCGACACATGCAGTGTTTCCTAAACCGAATATCATAGTACAAATCGCAAATAGTACGAGAGAGAAGTTCAGTGTATACCCTCGGTTAGATCCCAGTCCGGAGGACCGAGAACCATCGTCAACAGCATCAGCACTGCACCAGTTCGGGTATGAGTCATGGTGGTCTGCTCGTGACAGTCGATCTACAGTCGGTGCAGACTCACGAAAACTTTGGGACGAACAACAGCAGATCGAGCAGTCACGTGGATGCGCTCCCCAAAAACTTTATCGCCCGCCTACCCGTGCAGGTACGCTTGATGGACGAAGCTTCGGAGGCCTGCTCACCCGAACACCTTGTGCGCGCAAGGAGCCGGACGGAGACGACAGAGAGCAGCTCAAACTCAAGAACAAAGTGGCGGCTAGGGTTTGGAACTGTGGTTCCAGATAGGGAACCTGGTGGGTGGCGGTCGTATTTATACAGCAGTGGTGACGTCCGGCGAAGGCGAAGGCCAAGGCCCCGGCCCCGGGCACGCGCGTGCGGCGCGGCGTGGCATGGTACAACGGCGGCAGCACGTGCGTGGTCTCCCAACTTTCCCTCTCACCTTGCACATAGGAGGAGCAACCAACTTTCTATTTAAATTGAGCTCCTTCTCAGTGAGTGTACCATGTGGTACTAATCCCACTCTCACTCAGCATTAATTGTGGGCCTTTGAAATTCTAGTGATTAATTACCGCATTAAGTATGAGCCTAGCCAATTAATCCAACAATCCCCACCGAATTTCTAGGGCGCACAGTTGATGCTCTCAGTTCGAGAGTCGTTTGATGTACCAGTGTTTCGATGAAGACTGTTAAGTTAAACATCCATCTAGAAACAGGGTTTCACTTGTTTATAACTGAACAATGGACTATGCCTTGAATTGCCAGTTTTGTGCAACATAAGCTTCACCCAATTTCTTAATTGATACTAGGCTGCCTAAAGCATCCCCTTGGGTGGAGCATATAAGTCAAACTCCGGGCCTATTCATGAGTATCTAGAGATCACCCAAATCTCATAGACTGGGACTAGCAGTCGAACTCATATAGGTGTGTTCCTTTTAGGATATCTTGTAGGGAGACATCACTGCTTAAATAAGCCACTCAGATCATATTAAGGTATATACCATCTTGCCATACAGCCTAGAAAAGAAGTGCATTTCTCAAAGAGAGGAATCTTGTTAAGGGCCTTTTTCCTCAGTCTACCCATAGCTTGTTTCACCACTCTAATTCACGGGATCTCCGATCACTTAGAGCAGGTTACCATATGGTAGACCTCATGTGGGTCTCAGTCCCATCTCCACCAATGCAATATCTATCACATTATGTAATAGCCCCTTGGTGAATTGATCTGCCAGATTTTTAGACCTGTGGATATAGTCCAGTGCTATCACTCTAGAGTTTCTTAGTTTTCTTATAGATTTTAACCGCCTCTTGACATGCCTCGTCGTCTTCAAGTTGTTCTTAGAACTGTTAACCTTGACAATCATAGTCTGGTTATCTTAGTTCATAGAAATAGCGGGCACAAGTTTTTCAACCACCAACAAATCCATTAGGAGTTCTAGAAGCCATTCGGCCTCAACAGTGGCGGTATCAAGTGCCGCTAGTGTTGGTGTTTCTTAGAATCACCACTAAAGATGGACTAAAAGCCCATCCCTAGCAATGATACTAGAAATGTGTGTTGGCATCCCTAACCACCATTGCGTCAGAAAGGTAACTCTTGGCCCTTAATGATGCCGACCAAGATAATGTAGTCTGGTAATAACAGTTAGAAGTGCCTGATTGGCCTTCCTAACCGTCATTACTTACGATATGCAAAACTGAAGCACGGCGCCTTGGGGTGCAACAAGAATTACAATCCTTAGGTAATGGTACTTAGGTACGCCAATCATGATAGCTCGGTATGGATAAATCCGCAAGCGCACAGAACTATCATTGTAACATTTTAACCCGTGAGTATTCAAGGGTGTCATATTTATAATTTCCCGTAGGAGGGCAGGACGAATGCATCTAGTGGTATAAACATGATCACTTATTGAATGCATAGGTAGACATAGCATAGGCAGGGCTAAATCATAGTTCAAAGATAGTGGACACACATCTGAGCCAACCTCAAGTATAAAAGAGAAATAAAGAATCAAAGAATATATCTAACTGAGCAGGCATTGGCCTTACACAGCTATGCAAAGAACTGTTAGTAGACATCTAACTAGCATGTATAGCATCAGGACTAAGTCTGGGATGACAGGAAGATCCCCACAGCTGGTCTACCAGCTGATAGAGACTTTACAAACTCCTACTGAATACCCAAATGTGGGGGCATGCTAGGGATGGACAGGGCTATCACCACCTTCCCACCTACCCCTCTACCCGTGGGGTACCCACATATCCTCCGATCTCCGCATACCCGGGCACCACGCCTGTGTAATTGGAAACAACTCCTAACCCCCTAGGACCCCACCCCTTCGGAGTGATAGGCTAGGTTAAGAGCAACCGAGAAGGCACGACGAACCGTCACCTCATCCCTAGTTCTTTCTCTATTCATACTAAGTCGATGAATGATGAAGAACAACGATGAACATGTCAAGAACATAACACATAAACTATATGCTAGTTCATATATCATGATCATAACATGAACAAGACTATACTCTAGCTCATATGCATTGCTATATAAATAAGATAAGAACTTGAACTTGGAAGAGAACTGCATTGTATTCATACCGAGGTGTTCCTTCTTCTTCCAAGGAGACAAGCTCTTCTTGCTAGCTCTTGCCTTGCTCTACTACTACTAAGACTAATCTAAAGAATACAAGTGAGAGGTGAGATTAGTGGCTCCAAATGGTGATGTGTGGTTTGGAGGGGAGCTCTCCCTCTCTTTTATAGTTCAACTAGGACAATTCAGGCGCCAACAAATATGGAAGCAGGTGGAACCTCCTTGAGGAAATTGTCCTACGCACCGCCTAAGAAGACTGGGCCTGAGTGGCTCCACTAGGGGACCGGCCACCTCTGGGACCGGCCGCCCCCCTGGTGGGTCTGTTTGGCCACCGCCTTCGCGTGGTCGGTTCGTCTCTGGGCTTGGACTTCTCGTGTGGTTACGAATGGGCCTAGAATTTTAATGAAGGTGGGCTTCTCTTTTTCTTTGCGCCTTTTCTGAATACGAATTATGGAATACGCTTTCTTTATGGTTTTTGTGCATTTCCACATGTCACACCTGCAAATCAAGTACACACCAAAACTTGTGAAAATGTTAGTTTAAAGCCCTACCTGCTTTTTATTTTAGTAACATATTGGCGGTAGAAAATAGGTTCTAAGGACCGCCAACAACTCCCCCACACTTAGTCCTTTGCTCGTCCTCGAGTAAAGGTTTGAAGGACTAAGCGGGTTTATCTCCTTGATTGAAATCTACATACAAGTTATTCCAAGCTTCATGTAAACCTATGAACTTCCATGTGTCTACCAAGTCATCTTGGGTAATTAAAAAATGAAATAGCCTGGATTCAAATCTTTTTACTCGTATCCCTACTCAGAAACTTTGGTTTTTGTAAAGTTTTGAAAACAAAAAGATAGCACTTGTTTCTTGAATGATTCTCTCAAGTCACTCATATATTTGTATGTGGTTCCTCACCAAGGCATATATAGAGATTGCCTTCACTTGATCACCCTACCTCTAAAAAGTTTATCTGGAGCTTTAGGTAGGGAGGAAAATACTAAGGCACACTTACCTTGCATGTATTGTCAAGTCAAACCCTGGACCACACCGGATGGAAGCGTCATACTCTTAGATCAGAATGTGCAAGTGTGTGGAGACAATATGGCGGGTATGAATGTGTCTAACCTAATTCTACTATGCTCTAGAAAAACACATCTTCCTCCTTATTAGGACTTAGGAAAATCTTCTTTGAGGGCATGGGCTATCCTTATTTTTTCTTCTTTTTTGTCCCTTCCTTTTTTTCTTCTCTTTTCTTTTTTTTAGTTTTTTATTTTCCATTTTTTCTTCTCCACTTTTTTTTCATTTCTTCTCCTTCTTTTGAATGATATCCTCATGCCTCTATTTGCAACAAAAACTTTGAGGGAGATGTGAACAAGGATTCAGAGCATTTATTTCAATGAACCTAACAAGAATATTTTTGGTTCACTCCCAGTGTAGGAGTAGAACATTTTTGGGTGGATCAAAAGTGGAAGGTATATTTTATGCCTACTCCCAGGGTAGGAGTAGTGCAATATTTTTGTGGATGGATGAATGAAAGTTGTGCGCAACTCTCAGTGTAAAAGTTGGCAACTTTATTTGTGGGTGCGTGAATTTTGATCTTGGGAGCATGAAACTTCTCTCAACAGGGGTCACAAAACTTGACCAAACTCAACACAAAGTAAGAGGCATATGTGGAAGGTTTTATCATGAAAGATCATATATGGCTTTGGTAGGTATTTGCATATCATTCAAGGAACATGCTATATTGATTTTTTTGTTTTGTAAAAATAAATCCCAAGTTCTTTGCAAGAAATGAGCAAGCGTCATGTCATCCTACTATATCTCATTCGTCAATCACTTAGACAAAATGGGGTCCCTATGATACATGTTCACAAGTAGTAGGAGTATTGGCAAGGAATAAAGAGTATGCAAACTTTAATCACAGGATGACATGGAGATGGAGCATCAAAAGTTTTGTCTTTTCAAAAGTGTTCAATGTTAAATTTCAAAACTTTTGAAATGAGCGAGGGTAGAGTTGCACAAACCACCGTTGAAGATGAAGGAGCTAAAGGAAGTTGTTTGTCTCATCCTTCTGTACAATGGGTTGCTCGATGTTTGTGCAATGTGTTGGGGAGATCTTGAGTTTGTTTTTGAGTTATGCTTGAGAGATCTCTCCCACGCTTTTTTTTGTACCCGCTTTTACTATAATAAAGAAAACAAAACAAGAGGGACACAACAGGCAAGATTCTTATTGGTTAAAAGATCAAGGAAACAAAATTTTATTATCTATATTTTTTATTGAAAACTTGTTCAACCAACTTAGAGCTTGAGCAAGGCTAGGATAAAAGATGCAATAAAAATATAGCGAAGATTTATCTCCAAATCAGATTACTGCCATTGTTTATGAAAACAACTCAAGGTTCATTAATCAAATTTTAACACCATGTCAAAAATTGATTAAAGAAGGCTATTTCAACCTAAGCAACATGCTTAATTTGAAAATAGCCTATGGATGCGCTTCACGAGAATACATCCAAACAAGAGCATATGACATAAATAGGGAAGCATGAATTTGAAAGATCATATGGAGACAAGTATGAATGAAGGAGTTGGTGAACATTTATTACCTTTCGCATACCTGAGTTTTCTTACCGGCAGCATATGTGGATTTCTTTGAAGATGCTACACCAGTGACGTGGTTGTACAGGCTCTAACTCAGGTGAACCATCAGGCCAGATCACACACACAACTAGTGTATATGGACCTTGGGCCTTATTGGTAGCAAAGGTGTAAAGGAGTAGACTCCTTCTTTTCTTTTCATTTTATATATATTTTTTATGTCTCCAATGCATTTTTTTCAACTCTTTCTTCTTTTTTTGAACACTCCTTCAAATTTTTTTGATAACTACCGATGACCTTCGACAAGAGCTCAACATTTATAGTTTGTTGGCAAGACTTCCCCCTCTTCTTCGCTCTGCAGCTGCATGAACAAACTCGGGAGAATTCTCGGGTTGCCCCGTGATTTTTCTCGTATTGTTGACACGAATAGAAGCAACAATTTGAGCAAACTGGGTTTCTATCATTTTATTGAAACTCAGTTGATTTTTAACAAAAGAAGACAGAGTTTCAAGTTTAGCGTTTATAGATTCAAACATTTTATCATTGAAGGAAAGCTTCTTAACAAGATCTGCATTAAACTTAGCTTGCCCTAAAACAAAGCCTCTCAAGGTAGGTTGATTGAAATTGTAATTCGAATTGAAATTAGAGTAATTACCTTGTGGGTGGTTTTGGTTGTTCCACCCATTATTACCTGGTTGTTGATGTTGGCGAAAACCGTTGTTGATGTAGGACGCTTCTTCTTGGATTTTGGGACAGCTGTTCCCCGAATGGCCAACATCTCCACAGACTTCACACATCATGTGTGAGCCCATGGCTTGGACGGTGCCTGTGGTGGGCTTGGTGGCACGGTCGCCCAGCCTCTTTATTAGGAGGTCTATTTGCCTTCTTGTGTTTCTCTTCCTTCTCCCTAGCTTTGGTTTGCCACCATCTTTTCGATGAGTGCAGTGGCATTCTCGATAGTGAGGGAGAGGAATGCCCTTCCAGCTGCGGCATGAAGGTGCCCCTTTGACATGGCCGTCAGGCCCTCGTAAAAGTTCTGGAGCACAAGCCAATCTTTCATTCCATGGTGGGGACAGGCTCGGACATAGTCCTGCAGCCTCTCCCATGCTTCAGGGACGGACTCGAGTGATGTTTGCTGGAAGTTGGATATCTCCCCCCTTAGAGTACTGGTTTTGCTCATGGGGAAGAACTTGACGAGGAACGCCATGGAACATTTGTCCCACGTGTTGACAGCTTCCTTGTTGTGGTAGAACCACTGTTTCGCCTTGCCCGCAAGGGAGAAAGGAAACAGGTGGAGCTTGATGCTAGTTGGTGCGACGTCTTTGATCACTACAAGAAATCTGGTTTTTTATGACAAAATTCCTCATGACGGGCCTGGTTTTGTCATATAATATACCATAATATTATTCAGAATTTTTTATCGTCACAAATTGGTTAGAGCCAGATTGTTTTATGACGACTTGATTTTTTTGTCACATAAGTGGAGCCGATTTCGTCACAAATTGTGTGGCGTCGCTAGACGACTGACGGTTTCTTCTTTGTGACACTAGAAAGTGCCTTTTTTGTGACTGTTTCACGGCTTCATGTTTTAGTTAGTTCAAAATTGCCCTGCCCGAATATTACTGTACCCCTAGAAGTGGGCCCAAGCCTTGACCAAAATCATTGCCCCATCTCCATCGATGGACACAGCTAATCCCCATCCCCATATCCCCGACCCCAATGTCAATATACCTCAACAAGGGCTGGAACCCTGACCTCTCACCTAAGTACACGTCGGGCCTTCTAGCATCGAAGGTTAAAAAAACTAAAAATGGAAAAAAAATATTGTGCGTACATAGGACAAAGATCCTTTTGCGTTCTAGTTGGGTGTTCTATTTCTTTTCTTTAATTGAGCTGCGAGAAAACCTATAAAACAATATTTCAAAAATATCTACATATAGAAATCGAACCTGAGCGTGTGGAACTAAACCGAGCATGCAAACAACCAGGGCTAAGGTGCTTTTCATAATTTTTTGATTATTAATTACTTGTTTCCTTTAACAATTTTAATAAAAAGAAAGAAAATAGAAAAATAAGTTAGACATAAGGATCGAACCTAGCACCTCTGGAAGAAAACGGGGGTGAGCAAACCACCACAACAAGCATGCTTTTGTGTAACAAAGAAAGCAGCAAAGAAAGCAGCAAAAAACTCATCAAAGGCAGGAATCGATCCTCCGACCTATTCAAGAGGAAAGTTAGAGCAAAACACCAAGATAGGCATGCTTTTGTGTTAATTTTGGATTATTTGGGCTATTTAAGGTTTATTTATGATTTTTTTAACAAAAAAAAGAAACCATCAAAAGACTTCGTCCAAGGCAGGAATCGATCCTCCGACCTGTCCAAGAGAGAAGTTAAGTCATACCACCGCACCATTCCCCCGTTGGTGAAGAAAATCGTTATTTACTCTTTTTCTATAAAGTGAGCCACGCAAACAAAATTAAATACAAAAAAATCAAGAACACGAACATAAGGTTTTCTCTTTTTAATCTATAGTCAAAATTTAAACTAGTCATTCTCTCTCATTCTTACTTCAAATTTGATGATTCTTTTTCCTATTTTTTTTCTAAAATTATGATCTATAAAGTTAATGTGTTCGTTTTTGTCATCTTGTTATGCGACAAATTTTGAACAATTCAAATTTTAAGTTTGAAAATAATGACAACTAAACACCTGATTTTGAAGCCTGAAATGATCTCGGCTAAAAAAGTCATAAACATAAAGATTGTACAACTCATTAAGATCTACTAACTTTATTTTGGTTATTTATTCATATGACAAAGTTATAATAACGTTATTCATAAATTTTAATGAACTATGAGAGAGGTGTAAAATTTGTGAACAATGTTACTATCACTTTGTTGGATGACTAAATGACCTAAATAATGTTTATAGATCTCAATGAGTTTTACAATCTTGTTACTATCACTTTTTTATTTGAAATTGTTTAGTACCCCAAATTTCTACTTGAAATTCTAAAATTTTGAAATTTGAATTTTAAACTCTCCAAACAAATTCATATGAAAAATGATCAAAACAAAGATAGCAGATCTCAATGAGTTGTACAATTTTGTTGTTGACATTTTTTTCATCTGAAGTCATTTAATACCTAAAAAATCTATTTGAAAATCTTTTTGGTGCGAAAAGTCATTTTTGCCCATACCAGTTGTGCAACTGACTTGTCTCATGTGTGGGCAATTTTGAACTTTTGCTGCATTCAGCCCATTTATATGTGGCCCAATATTACCGGCCCATTTGGCCCATGATCATCTCGCCGACGGATCAAATCATGGACGGTCTGCGATAAAACATCAAACCCTAACCTAGGCACCGTGCCTTCCTCAGCGCCGACACCCGTTCTCCCCGGCACAGCCCCGCGACCCTCCACCTCTTCCTCCCACGACGACAGCGCCGGCCAAACCTGCCTCTCCCTCCCTCTGTTCTCTCGCGCCACACACGACCAAAGCGCACACGCACGGCCATCGATGCCGCTCGCAGGTTAACGAGCGACGCATCAACTTCACCAGCAGCAACGCTGGCTGAGGTGGAGTGGATCCTGCCGTCGATGCGGCGGATCCGGCCATCGACGCCGCGGATCCGGCTGCCGGCACCGTGGATCCTATCACCGGTGTTGTGGATCCGACCGCTGGTGGGGTGTCCGCTCATGCGGGGCGGCCTGAAGATGGCACGATGATTTGCGCTGGCCTCCTCCCTCCCTGACGCGTACATGGGCAAGGCCTTTCTCCGTGAGAGACCAGGTCAGAATCCCGTATTCCCCTCTTTGCGATAACTCGTGTAGCTCAGTCTGTACAAAATATTGAATCACTACTTTGCGGCACTTGGTTACATTATATTGGTTTCATTAGACTCCATTTCAGTCTGCGTGATTACTCGAAGAAGAATAACATTGCCCCCGTGATCAGGTTGTTCAAATTTTACGAACGAATTTGCTACTCAGTTCACGTTGAAGTACTGATGTGTTGCTGCTTAACCAAACCTGCACTGTGTAGTGTGTACTACTGAAGAATGTCACATTTTGTATTGAAACGAATTTAAATATTCAGTATAGCTCTAATGCACTATCCTTGGAATGGGTTCTAGACATTCTGAAAGAAACATATTACAACTTGTTAGGGCTCATCATATTGATTTTTTAGTGCAATTTAATTTCAAGCACAGGCATATATGATCTCTTTGTTAAGGACCTGATTGAGAATGAAACTTTGTTAACTGCCCCCACTATTCTGTACATATATTGTATTGAACCATGATTATTGTTTCAGCTTTGTTTTATTCATTACCAGGAGCTCACCGTGTGCTCTCCGATGTGTCTTTGTACAGCAGCTACTGCGTCTTGGCTTCCTTGGTTTTATTTGGTAGCAGCTAAGCCACATTTGCTTCTTGGTTCTAAGACAGTAGCTAAGTGTCTCTCTACAGCATTATTGGTTTCTTCAGAGCTGGCTTAAATGTTTCTCTAGCAGCAAGTGTTCTACGACAAGTGCAGTACTGCAGTAGTAGAGCAGTTCAGTTAAGTGTATAGTTTTTTTATTTACTAGTAGCTGTACATGGTGTCCATTTTTATTGCTGACAGCAGCAGCTATTTACTTAGTTGTTTCAGATTGATAATTTTAAGTTGAACTATAAAGTTGAACTGTAAAATTATCCATGTCCATAGTAATAATCCAAACTAAGATGTGTTAATGTCCATAGTCTATCTTTTCAAGTCTGGATGCTTTTGTTACTATGCAATGCAAATTGAGATGTGTGCTTCAAAGTAATCTAAGGTTTCTACGTGATGCAAAGGTCTAAGTACAATAACATGGAACCGGATGCTGTAGATTTCTTTGGAGAATGTATGACTAGTGCCAAAAATGGTTGCTCTCCTCTTGCTAATGAAGTATATGTAAGTTATAAAATGATTGGATACATCTACCGTACTCAAGTACATGCCTGTTTCAACATTGTTCTGTTGTCTTGTAGGAACGAATGGTGGCAGAGAAGGCTAGAATGCTAGAAGGAGAAGCAGAAAAGTCTCCCTCCAAGATTGTTGATGGAAGTCTTAGCCAGATCAGCCGTTCATCCACCTTTCTTCCTAACATTGGTGTCTCAAAACCATCAAAGACCGGTCGGTCCTCATCGACACAGCACAAGCACATATGCAAGCTCAATTTGAGGCAACACTCCAAGCTGGAAGAGTGGCAGCTGCTAGGAAGCAGGAAGAGTTGCAGGCACAACATTAGGCTTAGCAGGCTGCACTTGAAGATAATCAAAGTTTTCTTCAGCAGACCCAAGAGAAAATGAAGGAGATGCATACCAAGTTTGATGAGACAAATGCACTCCTACGAGTTGTCCTCAAACTTCAGAAAAAGTGAGGTAGGTAAGTTTCTGAGTATGAGGCCTTCGCGCCTGAGCTTTTGCTACCTAGTTGGAACTTGCTGTCCTGCAACTTCATTAGACCTATGTATTTGTCCGTAACTTTGTGCTGAAACCTCTTGGTTTGGAACCTGGAACTATGTGCTGGAAGTGAAATAAGTACTAGAACATGTGAACTTGTGTGGACTATGTGAATTTGTGTATGCATGATAGCTTGAGAACTAAAGTCTTTGCTCTAGATGATTTCAGACTTGTGATGAGAATCATGTGGGTTTCATGTATATATCTATAAATTCTATGGATTTCATGTATATATCTATAAAAAGAATGACGGAAAGAGCACGTCACAAAATCTAAAGCACACTATATGATGACCATGACCCGTCACAAAAAGGTAGCAACACATGGTTGTTCCCGTACCATTCATGACGACCAAACATAATGTGACGCGTTGACTGTATATTTGGTGACGCCAGTTTCTATCTTAAAAGGGTACAATATGTGAGGACATAACAGCATCGTCACAAAAAGTACTAATATTTTATGACTGTTGACCACAAAATCGTCATGAGGACTTTACATGACGGTCGTTTTGTGACAACGGGCGTGACGCTAGGAAATCATCACAAGGATCTTTTTATGATAGTTTTTGTACTTTATATGACAGTTTGGCTTTGTCACACAATCCAAGAATTCTTGTAGTGGATGACCATGGTGTCGCAGAACTCAAGGAAGTGTTGAAGATGAGCAATTGCGTCCTCGTTTGGCAAGCCACAGAACTGGCTTGCCTGCACCATCTTGATTAGGCCAGTACGGAGCTCGAAGTTTCCATTCCCATATTGACAGCGGGCCCAACGGGCACGTTGGCAACAGCAGGAGTGGAGTAGTCGCGGAGTGACTTGGCGATGACGATAGTAGCGGATGATGTGAGGTGAATGGTTCATCTGTCGATAGAGTAGCAGAAGAAGAAATGGTACGGGACCTGTTCTTCCTTAGGAGTGCCTTCGGATCGTCGATGAAGTTGTTCGGCAGGTCAAACCACTCATACACTATCCTGTTTTCTTTCCAATAAAAAGAGAAAGAAAACAAGCGAAGTTAGCCTGCCTAAACTATGGCTACCATTGCTTATTCTGCAATCAATGTTTATACCAAGCTAGATATTTTTATTTCCTTTTGCCTTCCTCGGCAACGGTGCCAGAAATGCTTGTTGGCGTTTCTTAGCATCACCACTAAAGATGGACTAAAAGCCCATCCCTAGCAATTGTAACACCCCTGGTGTTAGGATAACTAAAACCTATCAGGTCATCATATGCATTGCAAAGCATTCATGTTTAGATCAACCTTGATATGCATCAACTAAAACAAGTTTACATTTCATAGGTTGCTTGTGTTTTTGAAATGTTGTGTTACATGAAATCATAAAACCTAATTTCGAATGTTATCCCAAAATACTTAGTTTATATTCTATGTACTTGAGGTGTAAACTGTGTTTATACTAGTGTCAAGCATAGTATATGAATCTAAGTACCACCCTTAAAAATGAATTCCATATTTGAAGTTGAATTTGGATTTCAAAGCTTATTTTCAAGTTTTGCAATTCAAATTTAAATTCAAATTAAAAAGCTATGAAAATGATTTTTAAAAGTCAACTTGGTCAACCAAGGGTGTCATTGGGTCAATGACATAAAAATTTCCTTGAATGATGTTTTTGATCGCTAATGACCAACCAACTAAATTAGAAACCAAATCGAGTTTGAGTTCAGTTTTAAAAACCCTTTATTTTAAAAGTTTGTTTTATCCCCTTTTCTATATTTCAAAATCTATAAGAAATTTTGATATACTCTCAAACTATGGTTTATAGATCTTGACAAGAGCTACAATAATGGTATTTAAAGTTTTTCAAGTTTCTAAAAATAATTTCAAATGAATTTAAAAATACAGTTTTCCAACATTTAACCCCTTTTGATTTTAAAAGCATAATTCAAAATTTATGCATTATTTGGAAAAACTTTGTATACAAAAAATGTTTGGTTTGAAAAGTTGAGCATACCATAGTTTTGAAGATTTTCAAATTTTATTGAAAAATCAAAAGTAATTTTAAATATTTTTTTCTAGGGTTTTATTTTCCTTTTGAATTTGAATTCATATTTCAAAATATATGCATAATTTGAAAATGTTTGTTAAATGAAAAGTGTAGCTCTTGAAAAGTTATGCAAACTTTATTTTTGGAGATTTTCATGTTCCTATATAATTTTTGTAGTAATTTGCAAAATCCTAAAGTGACATCAATTGCTACAGTAGTGATGACGTCAGCATTGTCTTCCTCTCTCTCTGTTCGCCGGCGATGCCGTGTCCATGGCCGCCACACCGGCCTGCCACGGCTGCCAGCTCGCGCCTCTTGCTCAAAGAATTTCTGCCTGTGTGTCGTCCGTTTGTGCATCGACGCCACCGCCAGCTCTGCCGACGTACGTCTTTTCTCTTCTTTCCCTACTCTCCTTTCCGCCACGCCAGCTGTGCCGACGAACGTCTTTTCTCTTCTTCTTTCCCTGCTCTTCTTTCCGCCACCGCCAGCTCTACCGATGAAATTCATCGTCGTCCTTCCATATTCATCCACTTGCTCTTGCCACCAGCTCCGCCTCATCCTTGAGCTTCTTTTGAGCCAAGAAGTGCAAGTTCTAGTTAACCATAGCGCCTCCACGTCGTTGTCTTCTTCAAGTCCAGTCGGAGCACCGCCGTAGTCGCGCTGCCGTCTTCTGCTCTCCACGGTGAACCTTGGGTTGCTTTTCTTCACTCTTTGGCTTTGCCTTGATGCCGTTCTCATGATCGGCTCGTTAATTTCTGCAACTGAGCCCCTATGTCGTCGTGACGCCGATCTTGCCACCATAGTGCGCCGCCGCCATCGACGCCACCGTCTGTAGCTCACTCCCATCAGTCTCCAAGCCAACTAACATGCGCATCATGTTCGCAGTGGGCTCCTGTGCCTGTCCGTACCCTCATTTTCTCCTCAACTGTTCCATAGCAACCGACGCACGCGCCGCCGACGAGCTTTGCTCTATTCGCCGCCGCGCGCATGGCCCCGCGCGTTAGGAGCCGCACTTGGCTCATTTAGCCTATGCTTTGCATCTGCTTGAGCATGTTGCATAGGTTAGTGCCCTCACCGCCGCCGAAGAAAGCTCCAGCCGCCAGTTCCACGCTCGTCGGCGATGGCCGAGCCACCATGGCCAACGCCGTGCCTGCCACCATGCTCTGATCGGCCGTCCAGCTAGTCTAGGGTGTGCGCAACGTCGAGGAGATCATGATGGTCCAAGACCGACCGCCGACAACCTCGTCGCCGGCGAGAAATCGCCGGTCAAAATCGAGCCGCCACCGGTCAACGTCGGGAAAGGATTTTTCCTTTTCCTTTTCTATTTTTAGAAAATAATTTAAATATTGTTTTCTTTGGAAAATCATAGTAATTCATGTATAGTTCCAAAAATTCTGAAAATTTTTGTGTATACTCTTCATGATGTCCTCTACCTAGAAAAAATATAATATGCCAAATTTGAGTAATTTTTTCATAAATTAAAATTAGTTCTTTTAATTGAAAAATGCATCTACTTTGATTTTTAATAAATAAAATAATTGGCTTTTATTTTTGAAAATTGTTTTGCCAGCTAATTAGACCAAGATCTTTTCAAAATAAAATTTTGAGCTAAATTAGACAACTTTAATTTTATGCCTTTATTTTATGCTTTTAATTAATTGTTTAACCCTTTTAATCTTGCTTAATCATTATAGAGTTGTTTGACTTTAGGATTGATTGATGACCTTAGGTCATTAACCCTAATGACCCTTGGCACTTTAATTAATTATTTGCGCTTACCTGGATCATGCCATTAGGGTTTAATCAACGTTATTTTATGTGTTTGATAAACTTCTTTAATAAATAGTTAACCCTAACGAACTTAGTAAGTAAGTTTTATTGGCTTGCAACTTTATCGTGAAGGAAAGTTGTACTCCAGTTCTTAATCTGGTTATGCATTCATCAAGCATCATGTTTATTATTCCATCATGTTGAAACATATCATGTTATCATGTAGCTCCCGTTAACGAAGAGTTGAACGTTGTCGCACTAGATCCCAAGGAAGAGCAGACTCAGGAGTTGGGTGTTGATCCAGAGCTCGAGACCGTCTATCCTGAATACCAAGGCAAGCCCTGGATGCATTCAAACCCTACCCTTATTTTATAAAAGCTTTATCGCTTCAGTTATATAATGTTGCATTAGGGAATAGGCGTTGAGTGGTAACCCACCAATTGCATTACCTGTCTTACTTCCATATTTCTTGTTACATGTTTTTGAGAAATGCGTAGTAATGCTTAGCCCTGCTTAATTAGCTAAATTTTCAAAAGAAAAAGAATAAAAAAGATGAGGTTGGCTTACCTGTTGGAATCATGATGATAGTTAATAAATCGAGTCCAGACGGGTAACTTGCATTGGGAATGGAGTCCCTCTATAGTGTTTTCGTCTGTTGATGCCCTAGGTCCCGTTCGTTAGTGAACTGGAGATATCGAGAAACTAGAAAATCCACATGCATGAAGTGATATACAGTGGGCCAGAGTCCCCACGTATGTCATGGAGTGATATATAGTGGGCCAGAGTCCCCACATATGTCATAGTTTGGTATACTGTGGGTTTAAGTTCCCATGTATATCGGTATACTGGGTCGAAGTGCTCATGTGTATCATGTGGTGATATATGGCTGCGGTTGTTATCCCGGTATATCTATGATCTGGTGTGCATCGGAGTTAGAGTCTCCGGAATATCAGTGATCTAGGTCCCAGCTGGGTATGAAAATGGATTTGAATCGCCGTTGCTTCTCGGAGAAGAAGACTCGATCGATGTTCATCATCGTTGTAACAACTTGAATGATGATAAGGTATCTAAATGAAGTTGTTTGGTAATGTTGAGCTAGAGCAAGAGAACTTTATTTTCTGTTATAACTCATGATGAGTTAAAATTTGATCCATGAGAGCTTTTCTGCAAAACTTTCGACGAGCCTTACCTTGTCCCTCTAGCCTGCATTTCTGAGTCTTCACCCCTTTTTTTCGTCGGGTCAGTCTTGTGAGTACTTTTGTACTCAGGGTTTGTTAAACCCTTGTTGCAGGTGAGTCTCATGCGCTGGATTGCTTTGCACCCTGCTGCATGATAGTCGTTGCGGGAGTGACGACGAATAGGCTGTCTCGCTCTTGGGCAGAGCGTATCATCAAGGTTTTGTAATAAGTTATATTGCTACTCCACTGCTCCTATGGTTGTAATAATTAAAAACATATGGTTTTTAAGTTTAAAACTAAATGGTTTGTAAACTTATGTTATTGTAATCCTTCCGCTATTTCACTCTGATATATCTTATTTGTATAAAACTGTTGTAATACTGCAATTTCTCTTTGTAATGATTGATCTTGCTCGAAGAATCGTGGATGATTCGGGATCTACCCGACAGACCTTTTAAATCTTATAGAACACATTTGTGGTTATTAGGAGTCTGTTTAGACAATAATAATGCATGTGGGCCATATGATTTAGGAGCTTCTGCCACAGCAATGATACTAGAAATGTATGTTGGCATCCCTAACCACCATTACGTCAAAAAGGTAACTCTCGGCCCTTAATGATGTCAGCCAAGATAATACAGTCTGGTAATAACAGTTAGAAGTGCCTGATTGACCTTCCTAACCATCATTACTTACGATATGCAAAATAGAAGCACAACGCCTTGGGGTACAACAAGAATTACAATCCTTAGGTAATGGTATTTAGGTACGCCAATCATGATAGCTCAGTATGGATAAATCCGCAAGCACACAGAACTATCATTGTAGCATTTCAACCCATGAGTATTCAAGGGTGTCATATTTATAATTTCCCATAGGAGGGCAGGACGGATGCATCTAGCTTTGGTATAAACATGATCACTTATTGAATGCATAGGTAGACATAGCATAGGTAGGGGTAAATCATAGTTCAAATATAGTGGACACACATCTAAGCCAACCTTAAGGATAAAAGAGAAATAAATAATCAAGAATATATCTAACTGAGCAGGCATTGGCTTTATACAGCTATGCAAAAAACTGTTAGTAGACATCTAACTAGCATGTATAGCATTAGGACTAAGTCTGGGATGACAGCGAGATCCCCACAGCTGGTCTGCCAGCCGATAGAGACTTTACGAACTCCTACTGAATACCTGAACGTGGGGAAATGCTAGGGATGGACAGGGCTATCACCACCTACCCACCTACTCCTCTGCCCGTGGGGTACCCACATATCCGCCGATCTCCGCATACCCAGGCACCACACCCGTGTAATTGGAAACAACTCCTAACCCCCTAGGACCCTACCCCTTCGGAGTGATAGGCTAGGTTAAGAGCAACCGAGAAGGCACAACGAACCGTCACCTCATCCCTAGTTCTTCCTCTATTCATACTAAGTCGATGAACGTTGAAGAACAACGATGAACATGTTAAGAACATAACACATAAACTATATGCTAGTTCATATATCATGATCATAACATGAACAAGACTATACTCTAGTTCATATGCATTGTATATAAATAAGATAAGAACTTGAACTTAGAAGAACTGCATTGTATTCATACCGAGGTGTTCCTTCTTCTTTCAAGGGGACAAGCTCTCCTTGCTAGCTTTTGCCTTGCTCTACTATTACTACTAAAACTAATCTAAAGAATACAAGTGAGTGGTGAGGTTAGTTGCTCCAAATGATGGTGTGTGTGTTGGAGGGGAGCTCTCCCTCTATTTTATAGTCTAACTAGGATGGTTCGGGCGCCAACAAATATGAAAGAAGGTGGAACCGCCTTGAGGGAACCGTCCTACACACCGCCTGAGAAGACTGGACCCGAGAGGCCCCACTAGGGGACCGAACTCCCCTAGGACCGGCCGCCCCCTGGTGGGTCCGTTTGGCCACCACCTTCACGTGGTCAGTTCGTCTCTAGGCCTGGACTTCTCCTGTGGTTACGAATGGGCCCAGAATGCTAATGAAGTTGGGCTTCTCTTCTTCTTTGCGCCTTTTATGAATATGAATTCTAGAATGCGTTTTCTTTATGGTTTTTGTGCATTTCCACATGTCACACCTGCAAGTCAAGTACACACCAAAACTTATGGAAATGTTAGTTTAAAGCCCTACCTACTATTTATTTTAGTAACATATTGGTGGTAGAAAATTGGCTCTAAGGACCGCCAACAGCAAGTTCTGCTTCCATGGTAGACCTCGTGATGATGGTCTATTTGCAAGACTTTCAGGAAACATCGCCACCTCCAAGTGTGAATGCATATCCACTTATGGCTTTTAGCTCATTAGCATTAGATATCCAGTTTGCATCACTATAGCCTTCAAGTACCTTTGGATACCCTGCATAGTGAATCCCATAGCTGACAGTTGCCTTTAGATACGCATCACTCTCTCTAGAGCATGCCAGTGATCATCTCCCGGTTTTGATACAAAATTGGCTTAACTTGCTCATAGCATATGAGATGTCAGGCCTTGTTGCACTAGCTAAATACATTAGCATACCGATGATTTGGGAGTATCTTAATTGATCCCTCATTATCCTTTTATTCTTTCTCAGAACTAGGTTTGGATCATAAGGAGTAGAGACAGGTTTACAGTCACTATAACCAAAGTGACTTAAAATCTTTTCCACATAGTGGGATTGCACAAATGTTACCCCACCATTTTCTCCATTTAGTAGCTTAATGTTTAGAATCACATCAGCCACTCCCAAATCATTCATATCAATGTTCTTGGACAGAAAGTCCTTAACTTCCTCAATCACACTGAGGTTTGTGCCAAATATTAGGATGTCATCAACATATAGGCACAAGATCACTCCTTCTCCCCCACCATAATGGTAGTAGACACATTTGTCAGCTTCGTTGGCAACAAAACCAGCTGACATCATGGTTTTGTCAAACTTCTCAAGCCATTGCTTAGGTGTTTGTTTTAGCCCATACAAAGACTTCAATAATTTACATGCCTTGCCCTCTTGACCTTTGACAACAAACCCATCAGGCTAATCCATGTAGATCTCTTCATATAGCTCCCCATTTAGGAAAGCGGTCTTAACATCCATCTGATAGACGAGAAGATCACGAGAAGCAGCCAGAGCAACCAGTACTTGAATAGTTGTCAATCAGGCCACCAGTGAATATGTATCAAAGAAGTGCTCGCCTTCTTCTAGGTATAAACCTTGGCTACAAGCCTTGCCTTGTACTTTTCAATGGTACCATCAGGCCTAAGCATCATCTTGAACACCCATTTACATCCAATTGGTTTGCACCCGTACGGACGATCAACCACTTCCCAAGTCCCCTTAGACATAATAGAATCCATCTCACTCCGCACCGCTTCCTTCCAATAGTCTGCGTCGAGAGAGGAATATGCCTGTTTAATGGTCGTTAGGGTATCATCCACGAGGTATATAGTGAAGTCATCACCAAAGGATTTTACAATCCTAGTCCTCTTACTCTTTTGAGTGACTCCATTATTATCCTCCTCAGAATTCTCAGCGATTGATTGTTCAAGATTCTCAATTGGCAAATAAGTATCAGGAGCTTCAAAAGGTCCCTGACTAGATATGCTAGGTACATTCTTTCTCATAGGGAACACATCTTCAAATAATGTTGCATCTCTGGATTCAAGCACTGTACCGACCCGCACATCAAGCACTCTAGATTCCACCACTAAAAATCTATAGCCCACACTATTATGTGTGTACCCAAGAAAGACACAATCTACAGTTTTTGGTCCGAGTTTTCGCTTCTTATTAATTGGCACATTTACTTTGGCCAAAAATTCCCAAGTGCACAAATATGAGAGAGTCAACCTTTTCTTTTCCCATTCCTTGAATGGTATTTTCTCTTTATTCTTTGTAGGAACTCTATTCAGGACATGACTCGCAGTCAATATAGCCTGACCCCATCATTCTTGGAAGTCCCACGGTGTCCAACATGGCGTTAACCAAATTGGTCATGGTGCGGTTCTTTCTTTCGGCAATCCCATTGGATTGGGGGGAAAAAGGAGGTGTCCTCTCATGAATGATCCCATGTTCCTCGCAGAATTGATCAAACTTTTTGGAAAAAATATTCTCCCCCATGATTAGACCAAAACCATTTGATTTTCTTCTCAAGATGATTTTCAACCTCAGCTTTATAGATTTTAATGCAGTGTAATGCTTCATCCTTTGTTTTTAGTAAGTATACATAGCAATATCTAGTACAATCATCAATAAGAGTCATGAAATATTTTTTTCCACCTTTGGTCAACACACATTCATCTCGCAAATATCAGAATGAATAAGGTCTAGAGGTGTCGTATTCCTCGCCTCTTTCACAGCCTTGTGAGGCTTGCGGGGTTGTTTCGCTTGCACACATGCATGGAACTTGGATCCTTTGACCAAGTCAAGCGCGTCATACAACCAACATTAATGTGATAGGGTCGTGAATGCCAAACATTAGACTCATCGTCATGTCTCACATGGTTCACAAATTTATTACAAAAATCCATCAAAGAAAAGTGGAACGAGCCTCCGCTCTCATAGCCTTTACTAACAAATGTCTCATACTAGATACAACACATTTATTGGACTCAAAAGCAAGCTTAAAGCCATCCCTACATAGTAGAGACCCGCTAACAAGGTTCTTCTTTATGGAAGGGACATGTTGTATGTTCTTCAGCTACACGGTCTTTCCCGAAGTAAACTTCAGATTGACCGTATCAACACCATGAACATCCGCATGCATTTTGTTTCCCATCAGCAGGGAGGAACCTCCTTGATCCTAATAAAAAGAAAACAAAGAGCGGCCAGCACATACATGAATATTAGCCCTTGTGTCAACCCACCAATCAGGCGAGAGACAAACTAAAAGAATTGTTGATAAATAATTACCATACCCAGATCTTCTAGCTTCGCTAACAACCATGTTGGTTGTCTTCTTCTGCTGCTTGTCCTTGCGGTCTGGGCACTCTTTTGCCCAGTGGTCATTACCACCGCACACAAAGCAGAGACCACTCTTTTCAGCATTCTTGTTTTTCTTCTTAAAAGGCACACCCTGGATTCTTGTTTTTCTTGTTCTTCCTATGGGCAGCCTGAGAGTTCCTCTTCTGCACCAAGTTGGCGCTAGAACCTCCCTCATCATGCACTTTCTTGCCACGAGTATCCTTTGCCCTCGCATTCTCTTCAACACTTAGAGAAGCAATGAGGTCAGTCACACTGAACTCCTGCCTCATGTGCTTTACAGAAGTGGCAAAGTCCCTCCAAGTAGGTGGCAGCTTAGCGATAATACCGCCGGCCACAAACTTGTCAAGAAGCACACACTTATTATTCTCAAGCTCCTTGGCCAGCATCTGTATCTCTTGAGCTTGTTCAACTACAGATCGGTCATCAACCATCTTATATTCATAGAACTGCTCCATGATGTAAAGTCACTGCTAGCATCAGGAACCCCGAACTTGGCTGCAAGTGCATCCCACATATCCTTGCCCGTAGGCATATCCATGTATAGTGGTACCATACCCTCATCTATGACACTGATCAGAAACAACTTGAGCAAGTCATCTGCATCACTAAACCTTTCCTCTTACTCAGGAGTAAGAGGCGGTTCAGTGCGCTTTACCTTGACAACAAACTCACAGCGCATAGCAGTAAACCACAACATGCATCTGGAGCGCCAGATCTTATATTTGGCACCACCATCCTTCAGAAGGGGTGGTCTCAGTGACGCAGCAAAGCTAGCAGACAAAAATAACCTATACAATTTTTGGATTGTTAAGTATTTAGTCATTTTACGACATGCTTTAATCCATAAATACAACAGTAAGCATAGCAGCAGAAAACAAATAATCATCGAACAAGACAATATGCTACCGACATACATTGTAACAGTTCTTGACATCGACCAAGGGAATACACCGCCGACACATGCGGTGTTTCCTAAACCGAACATCATAGTACAAATCGTAAATAGTACTAGAGAGAAGTTCAGCGTATACCCTCGGTTGGATCCCAGTCCGGAGGACTGAGAACCATTGTTGGCAACATCAGCACTAGCGCCAGTTCGGGTACGGGTCATGGTGGCCTGCTCGCGGTAGTCGATCTACAGTCGGTGTAGACTCACGAACACTTGGGGACGAACAACAACAAATCGAGCAGTCGCGCGGATGAGCTCCCCAAAAACTGTATCGCCCGCCTACCCGTGCAGGTACGCTTGACAGACGGAGGTTTGGAGGCCTGCTCGCCCAAACACCTTGTGCGCGCAAGGAGCCGGGCTGGAGATGACAGAGAGTAGCTCAAATTCAAGAACAAAGTGGCGGCTAGGGTTTGGAAGTGTGGTTCCAGATAGGGAACCTAGTGGGTGGTGGTCTTATTTATACAGCAGTGGTGCAGGGGTATTTCGGTCTTTTGTGTTTGCCCTAGGGCACATCAGGCGCAAGTGGGTTACCCATTTGCCCTCACAGGCTAGACGAAATAATCACTGTGCTACCTGTGACCGTTGGACCCATTGGACTAAGCGGCAAAACATGGCCCAGCACATCACGTCTGGCCAAGGCCAAGGCCCAGCAGTGGCGCACGCGTGATCTCCCAGCTTTCCCTCTCACCTTGCACATAGGAGGAGCAACCAACTTTCTATTTAATTTAAGCTCCTTCTCAGTGAGTATACCATGTGGTACTAATACCACTTTCACTCAGCACTAATTGTGGGCCTTTGAAATTCTAGTGATTAATTACTGCACTTCCTATATAACTAGATTAGTCTGGTTCCAAATGCTTTAAATTCACCGGTATTTACTCGGAGTGCCATTGATCCTTGAAGGCCCCCTATTTTGCAATTCTTCATCGGTCGCTTTTAGGAAGTTGAAAATTTGAACTAATTCAAAAACAATCCTGGAATGAAAGCTAAAAAACTAATTTCCAAACCTTTCTAGTGAGATTGAGGGCCTAAGTTTATTCTGTCGTTGGATAATAGGCTAAACGTGGACTGAATAATTTTTTCTATATCAATTAGGCTCTATTAGTGTTTGTTAGACCATGATCAGTTCATGTTTAGATCATCTATTTGGTATCCAAAACATGGGCTATTCTTATCTGGTTCTATAATAGAGAAAAAAGGTTATCACCTCCCATCTGAAACACATCTTTGTCGGCTCTTAAATTAATAGTTGCATAATCCTGACATCTTGAGCTTTTAATGAGCTCACAAAAGTAGCCCGCTGATCATGTGCCCCATGGACAGTTCATTGAACCTATATAGTACACTACAATAATACTATACAGTTGGCATGTTTTTTATGTGTTGGCTTGGCACGTGTGCCTGATGCGCATCTTGCATTCGGGCAGGCAACGTTTTGTCGACTAAGCAACTCATGAAAGCAGGCTAGCATGCATGATTGTTTCGGGGCTGCCACTAATACTAATTTGTTTGTTCTCAAGTCCATCAACTCAGTTGTACGCATGACATAAATACAGATTTTTAATGTAGACTAGTTAAGTGTCCGTACGTTGCTACGGGTGATGTATAGATAAAATCCCATGATATACAATCACATAGGCAAAACTTACTTCGATAAATAATTTGTGTTTTTTGTCAACTGATTGGAGTAGTCATTCAGATTAATTGTTGCACGCAAAAATCCTTTCTATCTTTTTATTTTTCTCTTTTGTGAGCGCTTACGACTATGTTTCACACACTAACATTCATTTGTTGCTTCAATATGCTCCTGAGTTTGGGTGTTACTCCTCTGGAAAACTTTATATGCCCATACATTATAAAGAAAAAACCACCATGACAATTAAAGTTTAATAATGTGGTGTTTCATTAGAGGAGGATCCAACATTATGTTTATAGCCAAAACTATTAGTCATCAGCATGAACAAATAGCACAAAAGCACACAGTTACGGTGAACCTGTCACTCAACCAAAAAGATCCATATAAGATTTTTGTTATCTTGTACATATTCTCATAAAATAGCAAAAGCACAGATTTAACTTGCAATATTTTTCAAGAAGTTATTCAGATGAAACAATATTTACGCAAATCAAATTATTCTTCTTTCCAAAATTAATTCTCTATTGATGTAGTTAATGATTACAAAGAAAAGAAAATATGATAGCGTTCAGGACATTAGTGCGCGATCAATGAATATTGGCTCCAGATCTTGAGGCTGTGGCCCGGTTTTCTTCTTTGCTTTGCTCATGCTGTTCGTGGCGATCTAGGAGCCCACAACCCACAACCAGCATCCCTTTTGAGTTGATAAAGCTGCTCCAAACTCCAAACTGATCGAGCCCAGCTCCTCCTTGAAGTCATCAAACCTCCCCATTACAGCTGGAAGCTGACAACTTACAATGTTCTAAATAAGCAAAGTGACATAAAACAAGTGCTTACCTTGTAGAAGGATTGCAACCATAGCAAATGCAGGTACGCAATCTAGATAACCTTATCTGAAACAACAAACTGAAACAATTAAGAGAATGCCAAGAGAGAAAAATATATCCATCACTCCGGCCTTTTCACTGGAAGCATTGATAGCCTGCAACATCCATCTATTATTGTCCAAAGGTCAACATCAACAACGACCTCCCATATGTGCAAAAAACATGAACAACTTATTCCCACAGCATGTCAAGGAGCAGCTTGGTGATGAGCTTGAAGTTTTAGTAGATGAGGTAGTAATACACGTGCAGCGAGCCTGCCCGGTTGCCCTTCTTGTACAGTCACCTGCAGGCTGCAGCTGCTTATTTTCTTCCTGCAAAACAGTTATGCTGGAGTGGTCACTGCAGCAGCAGCCGCAACATTCACTTCCGAGCTTGGACAACCACTCCACAAATGCACAACCATTGTTGGAAGCTTGGACAAACTAACATTCAACTACACAATTCAATGATAGCAATTCACTTGGCCAAAAATTAAGGGGATTAAGTTACTTGTACAACATCACATGCAAACAAATTCCAGCTGAGCTTTATCATCATCGTCAATGAGTAATTTTGTTTTCATCCCACACACTAACATTCACCTACAGAATTCAATGATAGAAATTCAGTTGACCAAAAATTAACGGAAAACTAAGAGCTTACAAAGGCAAAAACTTCAGCATTGTGTTAAGCAGTTTGAATGTAGGCAAAGGAAACAAACCATGAGGCTCCCATATCAACTTTTTGAGCAAACGAGGCTCCCATATCAATTGGGCATCCAAATGAGCAATCTGTATGAACACACTCGTCAATACAATATATGTCAACTTCAAACAGTCACCTGATCATGTGGAATTAGAACCAGTAACATTTGACAAGCTTCCCGAGATGAGGAGCATGCAACGTTACCACAAGCACATCACTGTAGATGAAAATCCATGACTCATCAGTTACCTTAAATCAAGAATTTGAGAGGGACGAGCAGCTGCAAGCCTGCAATGCAAGGTGCCACTAATGACAATGACGGATGGAGGTGATGTGCAACACCTCTCAATGTTTGGGATCAAAAGGCCTGTGTTTTCATTTATTTATTTGTAGTCAGCAGTAAATGCATACAAAACCAGGTGAGATCAAAATATGTTTGAGCTCATCTGAATAATAATATACGGACCAAAATAGAGCCTGGATTGGGAACCTTTCCTCCATCCTTCGCGAATTCGATGCCCCTTGCGTCTCGGCTCGTTGGCAGCCGGCGCTATAACAGTTTCGAATTGGCATTGGATCGAACATATGGGTTGTGTTCCTCAAACAATTGAAACAAGCCTGCACAGCGATTGAGGGTGGATTCGGACAGGTTCTCATCGCGCTCCTTGCCTCCGTCGTCACGGCACCAAGCCGCCGTCGGCGTCGTTGTCGTGGATGCCCTAGATCCCTCCTCATCGTCGTGGCGCTTGAGGGCTGAGGAAGACCCGGTGAGATGTGTAGCAGCGGCACACTGGACGTCGGCCTCTTGGGGCCGTACCAGCGCAGGGCCGCTCCGCACTCGGTCCGGCGATGGCGCAGAGGCCGGTCAAGGTCGCGGCGCGCGGGATAAGTTGTGGCAGCGGGGCACAGGGGCGCGATGGGGCAAGACGAGCTGGACGTCGTTGAGGAACCCGCGGTGGCGCCGCCCTCGGTTGCGGCGGAGCGCGTCATCGACCGCGGAAACCGGGCGCCGTGCACGACCACCGTGCGCGGGTGGCGGCTGTTCGGCCCGGCGTTGGCGGTGACATTGGCCCCAGCTGAGCTCGTCTTTGGAGGAGAGCAGGGCGGGGCGGAAGCCGAGCGGCGTGCGAGGGCGGGCAGCGGTTCGCCTTGGCCTCGGTTAGCCGCGGAGCGGGGCGGAGCCAAGAGCAGGACAGAGTGCGAGGGCGGGCGGCGATTCCATGCCGGGACCTGCGGAGGCAAGAGTCGTGCGCGCGTGGGTGGTTTCGACGCGGAGAGGGCGGGCGGGGTGAAACGCGTCACGATGTATTAGCGAGGCGGGTTACGGAAGAGGCGAAGCGATTAGCGGGGTAATCAGACGATGACATTTGACTCCTTTTATATCTTTATTTATTTATTTATTTATTTATTTACTCCTAAAAAGAACCAACTGTCATCACCTGTTAGCGCTAATCGCTTCATCCCCGCAGTAATCTCCCCCGTAATAAATCACGGGAGTTTTACCAAGCCCCTTCGCCAAACTCCCACGCGGTTCACTGGCCCGCCTTCTGTCCAGAACCACCCACGCGCGTACGAACCCCTTGACTACAGAGCTCTGCGCAGGAACCGCCACCGCCCTCGCACTCGCCTCGGCTCCGCCTCAGCTCCGCTGTGGCGCTGCCCACCGAGGCCAAGGCGAGCCGCCCCCTGCCCTCGCATGCCGCCTGGCATCCGCCGCCGTCACTCAGCCGAGAGCCAAGGGCGCCGCCAACATCGGGCCCAACCACCGCCGGTCTCCGGCCCCGCCCTGCTCTCCGCCGCCCAAGATGCCCGGGGCCAACCGCCGTCGGTCTCCGCCCCGGCCCTTCTCTCCGCCGCCCAAGACGCCCGGGGCCATCCGCAGCCGGTCTCCGCCCCCGCCCTTCTCGGCGCCCGCCCCCGAGCCATCGTGAGGTGCGACGAGGGGGCGCCGCGAACCCGAGCCATCGCGAGGCACGACGAGGGCACCGCGAGCGACGCCGGTAGCCACGAAGCAGGAAGTCCCCGCACCGCCGCCATCGATCTGCCCGTCGGAAGGCGTCTGCCCTCCACGCCACCATCGTCGGAAGGTGTACTTCCCTCCACTCCGCCGCCTCCTCCCCGGCAGTCCCCGTGTCGCCGCCGTCGATCTCATCTGCGTGTCCTGGCCCGCGGCGCCCCTACAGTTGCTGGCTTGGATTCACCTCCAAGGTGGCGGAGTCAACCTCGCGTCTACGCCACTGACCAGGCCCGCCGGACTGGGATTTGCGAGCCGTGATGGGCATCACCCTCAGGCGCGAGGTGAGTTTCCGTTGTTTTCCTCTCTCAGATCTGAATACGAAGGGTCCTATTAGTTAGTTCCTGAAAAGTAATTGCTGATACTTTTAGAGGTATGCTATGAGAACAAGGTGCATCAATTGTCGCCACTGGTGTTTATGCTGTGACTGTTTCAATATCATCAATTGTGCTTTTTAATCTAAAATAGTAAAAGTGCAATGCGGATATCAATATATCATCACCAAAAGGCTTTGAAAAACAAGGAAAATGTACAGGCTATTTGTCATGTGTCTTCAGATTAGTGTATCCATTGCCTTCAGATTTCACCAAGGGGAAGGTTTCAAATTTCCTTTCTTTACCTGCAGATCCAGTAACCAGTTCGCTGCTGCTCACTTCCAGAAAGTCATCTACACCGCCAGGGCCCACAGGCAATGCAAAATTCAGTTATCAGCTTCGCTTTAAGAATTATCTGCAAAGTTCTTATTTTTTCAAATTTAGTTCCCAGATTGCCTCAAATAAGCTTTCACGGCTGTATGGACCATTTTTTGTAATTTACTTGGATCCTATAGCAGTAACTTCTAATTTAGCCCATTGTCACTACTGGAAGCTTCAATCCAATATAGTAAAAAGATAGTGTGCAGTATGCTTGATTTGTCTTCTGTTCCCCATTATTACAATAAAAATAGAGCATGTCTTTTTTATTCACAACAGAGCAATTTCTTTGTTCTATGGATCACATAAAACATTATTTAGCCAATATGAAATTCTGAGGTTTTTTCCTTGCTTGACTTGTTTATGCAGACTGACAAGTCCATGGATTCTTAAATTATTAATCTTTGCAGATCACTCTTCATAAATATAGATCTCTGTCAATTTTGTTTAGGTGTGTGTTGTTTTTTATTAAGTAATGGATGAGAAGGTGGTCATTGTGAAGTCTGTTCTATGCTTAATTGCTTATCACTTTTGTTTTCTTTTGTTCCATGAAAACTAGGAGTACATGTCTATGATAAATAGTGATTATCTGAAAGAAGTTTGTTTATGCAAGTCTCTGGTGGGTTGTGTTTATTTTATTTTGTTGATTTTTCATTGAATTTATTGTGCTTCCATGGTGCAAGGATAGATCTTAGTGCTTCTTCACAGTGGAGCCAGTAGTTGAAGATTATTGTCAGGTTATGAACTTGGAGAACTCCTGAAAGTTTGGTTCAATCTCAGCTCCTACCAGTGTCCATTGGTTAGTATTTGTGATGGATCCTAAGGAGGACATGTAGAACTTTTTCGTTTTGTGGTTTTCTTGCTGCTACCCTAGAACACACATTCTTTACACGCTTGCATTCAGATGTGGAGATATAGGTGAAGCAACAACCATCAGAGATGTAACCGTTTGGGATTTTCTAATTTACAGTCACTGGTCACACAGAGCAAATAGGCAGAATATTTATAATCTTTGATACCTGGTGAGTAACCTGCTCACTGTAATGCATTTGGCATTTCCTATTTTCTCCTTTTACACCCCTTATTAATTTTTTTTACAGTAGGATGCAAACAAAATTGCATGGAATTATTAAGTGTCAGTTAAGGATTTGTTTAGTACTCTGAAGCAATTGATGACAAAATTTCTATGTTATCTTCCTTGCCTATGTTGAATCATAATTGAATCCCCCTTTCCCTTTAGCTTACAAAAATATTGTCTCAAGCACAATATTTTTAACTGACACTAACCAGTCCATTGTATTTGAGTTACGTTTGTTGGCAAATTCCATTAAATTCAGAACCCTCGGCCAATGTTCTTTTTGTTATTGTGTTAACTACTAAACATGTTACTCTTTGTACCTTTTCAGTTTTGTTTCATCTACATTTAGAAGTTGTCTGCTGTCCCGATGATGCAAATGTACCACTTGACATGATAGATCCTGTAATCAGGGCATGTTTAGAAGACAGACTTGATTTATCTCATGAGATAAATATAACGTTTTAGCTAATCAGCCAAAGTGATATTGTAGCTCGTAGGAGTCCTGCCAAGCTCATGTTGCTCCCACACTTGTGATCTCCTTGTGATGCTTAATTTGGCTGTTACAGGACCCATGTTTAGGCCTCTTTGTCTTGGGTTTGGCCAATCCAGCATCAGCAATGCACTCATCAACGGTGCCCTTGTCATCAAGTTCAATGTTGTAAGACCCTCTTCCCTCTTGCTTTGTGTAGTGTAGCTAGAAAAATAAATCAATACCTTGTATATGTTACACACTTTGGTCTTTTCATATGCATAAAGCATCAGCTATAGAAGACAACGACGTCCTTGCTCATAATTTCAAGGCTCTGAAAACTGCAGCTATTAATAAATTGTTGAATCTAGGCCCTGGTGTCCAATCTAGCAAATGGTGGGGATAAGATGAGGAGGCAATGAGGCAAAGCTGACTTCTGCAGAGAATTAGGAGGCTATTTGAAGCAAGGCGTGTGGCGTTTTGGGGAGCTTCTGCCTTCAGTCATGCACCTGTGTAATGGTGTTTATTTGGTTTGCCATTTAACCTTGTACAACTTTACTTTGGCATGAGAATATAGTGGATATATATAAGTTTTTGCTAGGTTGTGTTTATTTCATTTTCTGAATTTTTTGTTGATTTACCCATGATTTCGATCATGGCCTCCATTGTCTCAAAAAAAAAAGATCATGGCCTCCAAATTTTTCCTTGGTGGAGGATTTATCACAAGTTCCAGCTGGTGCTTGTTTGTTGAATTTTTTTTGATTGTTGAGAAAATAAATTGAGTCACATATGGATATATGCTATCAGATCTATCTATAGCCGTAGCAACGCACGGGCACTTAACTAGTTTATATTTATAATATAGATTAAGCAATTTATTATTTAATAAAGGTTGACTGGTTTTTAAGAGAGACTTAATTTTAACTTTTTGACTTGTTGCTCAGATGGATAAAACCGCCAATGCATGGAGCTTGAGGAAGCCTTCTTTTTTTTTGAAACGGAAGATTTTATTGTATTCTAGGAGCAGTACATCGAGTTGATACACAACTTTGAAATGAAAGAACTTTCAGCCTCTGCCTAAAGGATAGGCACACAGCTAAAGAAAAATAAAAAGACTGAGCATATTCTAGTGACATTCAATCCTAAGACTAGATCGCCACCCATATTCCTGGGTAAAGATATCCTTCGTCACCTGCTCCAAACGTCGTGAAGCCGCCACAACTATGTCCTGCAACTCTGAACTGTGAAGGATAGCCCACGAAAGGAGCCTGTGGGAGATTACATAGATAACCTGCAAAGGAGAATTAAGTTTTTTTTTTCTCAAAAACAAAATCATTCTTATGTAACCAAATAGACCAATAAGTCACAGCTGCCCCGAGCAGAACTATTGATCTTAACTATTTTGTAACTCCGTTTAACCATCCACCAAACATATGTTCTACACTTTGGGGTTTTGTTAGGTTAAAGGCTACTTGAGAAAAACTCCAAATAAAGCGCGTGGAACGACAACCAAAAAAGTGTTGAATTGTCTCCTCTTCGTGACAAAAACAACAAGTTTTGTTTCCATGCTAATTGCGCTTAATTAGATTGTCCTTCGTTAACACTACCCCGTTCTAAGATACCACAGAAAAATCTTTATCTTAAGAGGCGCTTTTAGTGTCCATAATCGTTTATTCAAATTAGGAACTGGGGTTTGTATCATTGCTTTATAACGTGATTTCACCGAGAATTGCTCATTCGGGTGCAAAGGCCAGTAAAATTCATCATGACCTTGTAACAGTGAAAGATTAGCTAGGCGTGCTAACAAACGATTCCACTCCACTAGTTTGGCACCTATTAGATCTCTTCTCCAGGAAAAATTAGCGGATAGAAACACATCGCTTCTGAGATTGTGATAAACTTTGGTCTAACAATATTGTATAAACCAGGGTATTGGTCCATCAAATTATCATTGCCTAACAGATGGCGAAGCCTTCCTGCTTGACTATTCACACATTGTATTTGAAGTTTGGACCGTAGAGTTACGAGCAACTTAAATTGGGAAGGAAAGCAAAGTGGTGCTACAGTAACCCGACCTTGCTAGTCTAAATTTCTTTTTATATGTTTGTCGTTTTGCCAAAAGAAAAACTTTGTCTGTAATACTATGTTTTCTTCACAACTCCTTTAGCAGGTCTTGTTTGGAAGCGCATATGTATTTACCTTAATCCACGTATATTTAGGTGGATTGAAATGTGATTAAACCAAGTTACACTTCAATCCATTCTAATACAAGTGGGTTGAAGTCAATACGAATGCATCCTAACAAGGCTTTAGGGATTTCTAAGAATGAGAGCATAAACATAGGTACGATTGTGACGAGATTGAGTTAATGAACACCAATCTAACCCCAACAGACTGATGTTTTCCTTTTTAACTAAGTTTCTTTTTTCTATATATTCCTTCGCATTCTTCCATTCTTTGTTATTTAACTTGTGATACATCATTGGAATACCAAGTTAACGAAAAGGATAAGAGCCTAGCTCGCAACTGAAAATATTTGAGTAATATCTTGACTACTTTTTGCCTCTCTGAAGCAAAAATTTTCACTCCTATGAAGTTAATTTTTAGACCTTACTTCAAAAGAGTATAAAAGTATAGTTTCATTTTCTTTGCTTGTTCAATATCATGATCTAGAAATAACACAGTGCCATCCTCATATTGCAAGACTGATAACCCATCCTTTACTAAATTAGATATTACCCCTTTTATTTGCCCATCCTCTTTGGCTCTGGAAATAATTATGGCCAACATATCTAAACCTATATTAAATTGTATGGTAGATATATTGTATCACTTGCCTAAAACCTTTCTTTGTTTGAATGTGAGGACCTCAATGGTCATTTATCTTGAGTCCTACATTTCCTCCTTGGACCAAGGTTGGATCTATCTACACCAAATTTGAGAAAACCTTTGATTCAAAGAGTTTGTTGTAGGCCCCGGCTTACCTTACCATATGCCTTATCAAAATCAATATTAAAAATCACCCCACTCATTTTTTTTCCTCTGAGGCTCATGAATAGTTGCAGCTTCCATTATGTTTCTCCTTGGCAGAAAAGCAGTTTGTGAAGAACCTTTTGGTCTACTAAGAAAATCTTATTAGTGGTGGCCACTTTCATAAAAAAATTGAAACTAACATTCAACAAACAAATTGGTCGATCTATATTGTTGGATTTGTTTTTCTCACTACCCTCTAAGGTAGTAAAATTACTTTTAACCTATTGAGTAGAAGAACATCTCTATGGAATCTTCGAAAGAGCCATCAAATCACCCTTTAATGATGCTCCAAGTGATAAAATTCATTTGGGAATCATCCAAATGTGAAGATTTATTTGAAAAATGGCCGCTTTTACTTCAGCTCTAGAAAAGCCTTATGTTTCAAAGTTCATTCTCAACTACAAAATTGGGAGATGCTATGATCCATTGTCACAAAATATCGCTAAATGAACTCTTTTAGTACTTGGTGATATACTTTTTAAGATTAACATCACTACTTTGTTATGGCCTCTTCTTGCTCCAGTTGGAAAATATGAGTTTTCCTATATTCTCCATTAGCCCCTAACTGAAAATATCTAGTATTTGTTTGTCCTTCCAAAATATTTTTCACCTTTGCCCTTTGGTACCGTTCAAACTCTTCTTCTCTTACAGCAATGAAGTTGAAAATCCCAAGCGCCTTGATGTACCAAAGCAATGCTTCAAGTTCACCGAAATGCGAATGTCTAGCATTATTTTTCAGAGAGTTAAGTGTATGCAATTCTAATGCTAGATACATCCAACGGAAGAAGCATGCTGCTAGCTAGCTGTGAGTGATGACCCATATGGACTGGATCGATGGCTGTCAATAGCTGTTTGTTCCTCTCTATGCACCTGCAAGTTATGCCACAAGCTGGAGACAAACTTTTTAACAAAGGGAGCTGGAGACAAACTTGATTCTTGGTTCCTCCGATTACATGCCACGAAACCAGACTATAAATTGCGCAGCCTCCATCACCAAATCATCAACACGTCCTCATTTACCTTCCAAGCAGCAGCTAGCACTAAAGCTAGAATCAGGCAAGACATCCGACACAAATCTACCACAAAGAAATGGGGAGGTTCAGCTACACCTACACCACCGTGCTGGTGGCGCTCGCGCTCTCAGCTCCACTCGCCGCCCTCGCCGGCGACCCAGATATCCTGAGCGACTACATCGTCCCGGCGGACGGGATCCCCGGGACCATCACGGGCGACTTCTTCACGTTCACGGGGTTCCGCGCGGCCAGGAACGCGAGTACGCCCGTGTCCAAGTTCACGCCGACCAAGGCCACGATGGCGGAGTTCCCTGCGCTCAACGGCCAGAGCGTCTCGTACGTGCTGCTCATGTTCCCAGCGGGTGGGTCGGTGAACCCCACGCACACGCACCCGCGCGCCTCCGAGCTGCTGCTCGTCCTCGACGGCGCGCTCTCCGTCGGTTTCGTCGACACAGCCGGCAAGCTCTTCACCCAGGACCTGGCCGCCGGCGACGTGTTCGTGTTCCCCAAGGGCACCGTGCACTGGCAGTTCAACCAGGGGGACAAGCCCGCCACCGCGCTCGCGGCGCTCGGGAGCGCCGCCCCTGGGCTCGTGTCCCTCCCGGCCACCCTGTTCGGCGCCAGCAACATCGACGACAGCGTGCTGGCCAAGTCCTTCAAGACCGATGTGGCCACCATCCAGAAGCTCAAGGCAGGCCTAGCTCCCTCCAAGAAATGAAGCGTGTGGGTCTGTGACTCTGGAGAATTCCACGCATGTTCTTGAGTTGTTGTACGTCTGGCCTTGGGACGTACCAGCCAGGTCAAATAAAATGCTTCTTTTATGTCCAAGTCTCTAGATTGCATGATGTGATGTGACTGGAGCGAATTTAGGATGTCCATGTTTTATAGATTACACTAAAACACAGTACGTGTGCATGGCTGTTAGGTTTGGCTCAGGAATAAAAAGGTCAGATTGGTTTGCATTTTGGTTGAAAAATTGAATACAACATAAAAGGACCAAATTTAAGCTAATTTGGAATAAACTAGAAAAAAACCTGGAGAACATGGCCCTCGCCGGTTTTGGAACATTCGACCTATCTAATAGAAACTAGCTCATAGCGGTTTCGAAAATCGGCCTTACTGAGTGGGGAGCGTATTAACTGTATAAACTAGCCTGGGCTGGTTTTGAAAACCGGCACAAGGCTGTTTTGTCCGTCCAATCCACCTTAAATTTGATGCAGACTCCTCTGATCTCATTATGAACTTGCAAAAGGTTTTCTACTAAGTTATAAGATCACCTCTATATATCTTAGATCATGGCCAACTGAGGTACATAACACACAATTGATAAAAGACAATTCACCCTTTCCCATATTATGAGCTTTTCAACCTCTACTAATGTCTAGTGTCTCTCTCAATGAGATTTGTTGCCGTTCTAGATGTCCTTGCAAATCCTAAGATAACCCCGTACGCACAGCCGGCCCTGAGGGCGGGCAAGCGGGGCGACCGCCCTGGCCCCCAATCCCGTGGGGCCCCACCATGGGTACTCTGTGTGTAGCGCTGTATCAGTATATGGCCTGGTTGGCTACCGATTTGTCGTCTCTACGATTGCGCTGTATCAGTACGTAGCGATGTACCAACGAGGCGTACGTAGCTCTGTCCGAAGTCCCCAAAGCCCACCGACCCCCAACGTCCTTGAGTTCATTAGATTTTACATTGGTGTGTATTCGATATCCGTGGATAATCCATCTGCCGTGCTTGGAACTGAATTTGATTCGATTGGATCCATATAATTTTGTAAAAATAATTGTTCCTTTAAATGTTAATCATGTCATGTCATCGAGAAAATATAATTCATGCAGTGAGAAAAGAACTATTTGAGATCTACAACATCTCTCGAGAGGTTCACCGTCACAAATTGTGTTCATTAGTGTTATTGTCAACAATACGAATTGTCGGGTACTCAAATAAGGGGTACCCTTAACTCTCGACTAAGTAAATCAACACCGGCATCAACAACTAAATCCGTCGTCATTATTCCCTGGCCCAAGGTACGTAAGATATCAGGTTCAAGAATCGAACTACGCCGGGCTGGCCCACGAATGGTCTCGACGGCCCAGGATGCCGTACTCTCGACGGAACCCTCTCAACTCGAGGATGTCTACTTGAGGGGACAACCACCCCCTCGAGTGATGGAACTCCCCCGGGCGAATGAACGCCCGTCGAGCGCCACGCACCTCCTCGACCCACCTACTTCATGTATGGCGCTCAGAGCATTTAATGTGTTTTACCTGCCCCCGCCTAACCTCATGGCTACAGCCGCGGTAACAGTGGGCCGTACACCAGTCAAATGCCCCTTTTACTGCCCGTACCCCGGAAACCAGCGGATCGTACCGCACTGTATCGTCATGCCGCGCACTGTACCCCGTTTGGCACCCCTCAGACACATTTGTCAACACAGATCCCATATTTCTCGGGGCTTGGTCTTATCCACTCGGGTCTCGACTTTCCTCAACCACCCCCTCGAGGAAGTCCTCCACACCCCCGGCCAGCGCTCCAATAACTCCCGACGGGATGACTCCAGGAGTGCGCACGCCCGCGCATGGGCACCAGTCTTTCACCAGCCATCAGCAACGTCATCACATTCGCGGGAAGGACGGCCATCACCTCCAAGCACGTCGCTACAGGGCTCGCCACGCCCGGCGCACGCTTCTATAGTCACTGCGACATGATCGGCATCATCTCTTCGACGTCAGTAACTACGACACCCCTGTGCCTCTCCTTCGATTATAAAAGGAGACGCTAGGGCCTAGGATTGAAAGGAAAAAATAGTGCATCCATAGCCTAGGACTCCCAGAGCCCGAAACGCTCAAGTCCTAGCTCTACTCACTCACTGGCTTCTATTCACCCCTGTACGAGCACTTCGGTGCAAGATAATACAAACTCTCCCCCCCCCCGCTGGACGTAAGGCCTTCTATTGCTCGAACTAGGATAAACCTCGTGTGTTCTTCTTACATTACCATCTGGATTAGGGAGCACGCAATACAAATTTACTCGTTGGCTCTCGGCCCCTAGGGTCGAAACACCCACAGTTGGCGCGCCAGGTAGGGGAGCTACGTGTTACTAACGATTTCCCGCCATTTTCCGGATGGCAGACTCAGCTTTGCCGCTTTCACGAGCTACGGTGATCTGGTTCGGGAGTCTGGAGTTCATGTCACTCAACCGCGGCTATGACATGGTCCTGCTCTCGGTCGGAGACCCGAGTGGAGGCCGCAGCGAGCCCCCACGCTCAGGAGGGGCCGCATGCGGGTCTCGCCACTATGACTTCGCGCCCCGGAGGAGGCGCGACCGTCGCCACCATCCTCGTCAGCCCGCATCCGGGTTGACGTTCGCAACGTTCCCTCCGTTCTTGGCAGGCAACGCAGGGCCCCTAGTTGGGGACCTGTCTGACCCACGCCTGGGAGCGGAGAACGAGCCGGCAGGGCTCTACGGAAACCCCGACTTCACCTTCGCGATGTATTCGTCAGGGGAGCTCGGTGAGGTTCCCCCGACGGGCGTAGCTCCGTCACCCCCAATCTGCTGTCGCACGGACTGTTTGGGGCTCACCGCCGGTTCCCATTCAGTCTGGACAACGCCACCAGGACGTACTCCTCCGCAATGTGCTCCAGTATGAGCGCGCATGAGGACCGCCCGAGGGTTCTCTTGCGCGCTACCATGGACCTGGCAACGGTCTTACCGGCCTCTGAGGACCTTGGCTTCTCATGAGCACCTGGCCTAAGGCAGTACATCCTCGGCACGATGCGACGTCAACTGGAGGAGGAGCGGCGCGGGCAGTTCCCCATCTTCTACTCCGGCAGCCTCGACTCCAACTCCGATAGCTACGACCCCACGCGGGAATGCTTCCACATCCAGGATGGGGCCATTGCGTCAAGCGAGGACACTATCGACCCGGCCGCTGTTGCGGCCACAACGGTGGCAAGGGACGGCTATGCGACCCTAAATCGAGAGGAGCCACCGCCGGATCCCGTCAGCCCACGTCTTCCCCAGGATGATCAGGCCGCGCAGCTTGCACAGGTTTAGGAGCTGAAGGCCAAGCTCGACGTGGACCGCAAGCACCTGTGTCAACTCGAGCAGACCCTCGGGCAGGGCCATGGGCTCCCATGCGGTGCGGGGGCTCGAGGCAGAGCTCGAGAGGTCAACCGACAGATCATTGAGGATAGGTGCTCGAGCACCCTGTCATCAACCGCTTCCCCCGAGCCATCCAGAATATCGTCGCAGCGACCATGCTTCTTCGTAACATGCCCGCACCGTCAAACACTCAAGCTCGACGGATAAGGGACGAGGTGGAGGGCCTCCTAAAAGTTGCAGCCGCACAGCAAGCCGAAAGTTTGGCTTTGAGACGCCAAGGGGCAGCCTCGGAACAACCTATCAAGCCCTCTCGTGATGAGAGGAAGGCCTCGGTTCACCAGGCGATGGCCCCATGAGCGAAGAAGGCGGCCCCGTCCGAGATCGCATCATCGACAGCCGTGACCCTCAAGACGCGCGCCACGACATCATCGAGAATCGACGGCGCAAGAGCAGGGACGCGGAGGATCGAGGCTACAATGCTGATCGAGGGGGACGCTACAACAGCGATGAGGACCGCCAGGCCCCTGAGCCACCGGGCCCTCGAGTCTTCAGTAGGACGATCCGCAGCATGCCGCTGCCGAGCCCCTTCCGACCCCCACGAGCGTCGTCAAATACAATGGCGAAACCAAGCTAGAGCTCTGGCTGGCCGACTTCTTGTTAGCCTGCCAGCTGGGCGGGGCACGCGATGACCATGCCATCATCCACCAACTCTCCCTGTTTCTCTCCGACACCGCTCGAAGGTGGCTCGAGGAGCTTCCCCCCGGTTAGATCCGTAACTGGGCCGACCTAGTTCGGGTCTTCGAGGAAAACTTTAAAGGGACCTACGTGCACCCTAGCAACTACTGGGACCTCCGCAATTGCAAGCAGCAGCCCGGGAGTCCCTCCATGAATTCACCCGATGCTTCTCCAAGGAGCGCACCGAGCTTCCGCATATCCCTGACCACGACGTCATCCTGGCATTCGTCTTGGGCACCACTTGCAAGGAGTTAGTTCGGGAGTTAGGACACAATTGCCCCAAGACCATCGATGAGCTGATGGATGCCTTTGCCAACTACACAGCCGGCGAGGAGGCGGTCAGGGCCTTTTTTGGCAACAAGAAGGACAAGGGGAAGGCGCAGGCGCCCGACGGCGAGGGCACAAGCAAGAGCTCCAAGAAGGGTAACATGAAGAAGAAGAAGACCCAGCAGGGCAAGTGCGAGGCTGTGGACGATGATCTCGTCGCTGTGGTCGAGCGCGAGAAGCCTCGAGGTCCCCCCGAGGGGGCCATCTTTGACAAGATGCTGAAGGAGCCCTGCCCTTATCATAAGGGAGGGGCTAACCATAATCTCGAGGACTGCCGCATGCTCAGGAACTACTATGAGAGTTTGGGTATCAAGAAGGACAATCAGAAGAAGGACAAAGGTGGAGACAAGGGCAGTGACAAGGCGGACGATAAGTTCCCCGAGGTCTTTGACTGCTACATGAGCTATGGCGGTTCCTCGACCCAACTCATGTCTCGACAACGCAAGAGGGAGCATCGAGAGGTCTTCTCTGTCCGAGTCGCTACACCCAGTACCTCGACTGGTCTGATGCGCCCATCATGTTTGACCATGATGACCATCCGGTTCACGTCGTCAACCCCAGAGCATAACCGCTCATCGTCGACCCAGTCATCATCAACACCCGCCTCTCCAAGGTGCTCATGGACGGGGGCAGCAGCCTCAACATCATGTACACCGAGACCCTTGACCTCCTAGGGGGTCAAGAAGTCATAGCTTTAGCCCAGCGCCAGGGGTTTCCATGGAGTTGTGCCAGGGAAGAAGGCCCTGCCCGTCGATCGCATCGACCTCCCTGTCTGCTTTGGCACCCCCTCGAACTTCAAGAAGGAGATCCTCGCCTTCGAGATAGTCGGGTTCCACGGCACGTACCACGCCATCATCGGTCGACCCGACTATGCACAGTTCATGGCAATCCCCAACTACACGTATCTCCAGCTCAAGATGCCAGGACCCAAGGGCGTCATCACCATCGGCTCCTCCTATGAGCACGCATACGACTGCGACGTCGAGTGCGTCGAGAATGGAGAGGCCATCGAGGAGTCTATCAGGCTGGCCTTGACACTCGAGGGCCTCGCCGCAGAGGCCCCCAAGCCCAAGCACCACGTAGGTAGCTTCGAGCCCACAGAAGACGCCAAGAAGGTCCCTCTCGACCCAAGCAGCTCCGACGAGAAGGCGCCAACGATCAGTGCCACCCTCAACAACAACTAGGAAGCAGTGCTCGTCAACTTTGTCCATGCAAACGTCGACATGTTTGCGTGGAGTCCCTCGGACATGCCAGGCATACCGAGGGAAGTCGTCGAGCATGCCTTGGAGATCCGGGCTAGGTCCAGATCGGTGAAGCAACGCTTGTGCCGCTTCGACAAGGAGAAGCGCAAGATCATCGGCGGGGAGGTGCACAAGCTTTTGGCGGCCGGGTTCATCAAGGAGGTTCAACATCCTGAGTGGTTGGCTAACCCTATATTAGTTAAGAAAAAGAGTGGAAAAATGAGGATGTGTGTCGATTATACTAGTTTAAATAAAGCATGTCCTAAAGTTCCATTTCCTTTACCTCGTATTGATCAAATTGTTGATTCGACTGCAGGACGTGAGACCCTCTCTTTCCTTGATGCTTATTCTGGTTACCATCAAATCAAGATGAAGGAGTCTGACCAGCTCGTGACCTCCTTTATCACCCCTTTTAGCATGTATTGTTATGGCCCTTTATCCTTCGAAATGACAGGGCAATGTACCAGCGATGCATGCTCCATGTTTTTGGTGAACATATAGGGACGACAGTCGAGGCCTACGTCGATGACATCGTAGTCAAGTCTAAAAAGATCGACAACCTCATTGATGATCTCAAGATCGTGTTCGAAAGCCTTCGAGCCAAGAACATCAAGCTCAACCCCGAGAAATGTGTCTTTGGCATGCCTCGAGGCATGCTCTTAGGATACATTGTCTCTCAGTGCGGTATCGAGGCCAACCCTAAGAAAGTCGTGGCGATCACCAAGATGGAGCCGATTCGAGACCTGAAGGGCGTACAGAAGATCACAGGCTGCCTCGTGGCCCTTAGTTGCTTCATCTCGCACCTGGGAGAAAAGGCCCTGCCGCTGTATCGACTCCTAAAGAAATCCGAGCATTTCGCATGGACCACCGAGGCCAAGGAGGCCCTCGCCAAACTCAAAAGTATGCTGACCTCCCCTCCGATTCTTGTACCTCCTAAACCTGCTGTGCCACCCGATCCAGCCGAGCCTCTTCTCCTCTATATCACCACAACCACCCAGGTGGTCAGCGTGGCCGTAGTAGTCAAGAGGCAAAGGTTCGCTACCCACAGATCCAGAAGCTGCTCTACGCCATCGTGCTCACGCGCCACAAGCTCTAGCATTATTTTCTCAGCCACCCAGTAACCGTAGTTTTGTCTTTCCCCCTCGGGGAGATTATCCAAAATTGGGAGGCAACGGGAAGGATCGCTAAGTGGTCGGTCGAGCTCATGGGCGAGACCCTCACTTATGTGCCACGCAAGGCCATCAAGTCTCAGGTGCTGGCGGACTTCATTGCTGAAAGGACCGACACTCAACTTCCGCTAGCACAGATTCAAGCCGAGCTATGGACAATGTACATCAACAGGTCTCTCATGAAAATAGGAGCAGGCGCGGGTTTGCTCTTCATCTCACCCCTTGGAGTCCATATGCGTTATGTCATCCGCATCCACTTCGCCGCCTCCAACAACATCACAGAGTATGAGGCCCTCATTAATGACCTGCGCATTGCAATCAAGCTCAGGGTTCGACGCCTCGATCTTCGAGGCGACTAACAACTCGTCATCGCCCAGGTAATGAAGGCCTCGAGCTACCATGACCCCAAGATGGAAGCCTACTGCAATGAGGTACGCAAGTTGGAAGACAAGTTCCACGGTCTTGAGCTCAACCACATTGCTCGACAATACAATGAAGCCGCGGATGAGCTCGCCAATCGCGTCCACTCGAGGTACCGTCCCACCCAACGTCTTCTCGAGGGACCTCTTCGAGCCCTCTGTTGACTTAGGCTCGGGGGCTGGCGCCACGCCATCAACGCTTGACCCCTCTCCCATGACCGAGGCCCCCTTGACCGGGTCCGAGGTCATGGAAATCGAAGGGTCACCTCCTCCGTCAAGTCCATCACTAGACTGGCGTGTCCCCTTCCTCAACTGCCTTATTCGAGGGGAGCTCCCAGAAAATCAAACCAAGGCTTGGTGGATAGCTCGACGGGCTAAGTCCTACGTCATCTACGGCGATGATAAGGAACTCTACCGATGAAGCCCATCAGTGATCCTCTAGCACTGCATCACCATCGAGGAAGGCAGGAAGCTCCTCAGGGACATACACTTGGGGCTTGTGGACATCACACTGCGCCAAGGACCCTCCTCAGAAACACTTTCTGGCAAGGTTTGTACTGGCCAACCGCCATCTCTGACGCCATCGACCTCGTCCGCTCATGCGAAGGGTGCCAATTCTATGCTAAGCAAATGCACCTCCCGGCTCATGCCCTGCAGATGATCCCCATCACTTGGTCATTTGTGGTTTGGGGGCTTGACCTCATAGGGCCCCTCCAAAAGACAACCAGGGGCTACACGCATCTGCTTGTGGCCGTAGACAAGTTCACCAAGTGGATTGAGGCTCGGCCCATCACCAACATCCACTTCGTGCAAGCAATCTTGTTCTTCACGGACATCATCCATCACTTTGGGGTCCCCAACATCATCATCACTGACAACGGCACGCAATTCACTGGCAAGAAGTTCTTGGACTTCTGCGACCACAATCACATTCATGTGAATTGGTCCGCAGTCACTCATCCTCGAACTAACGGCTAGGTCAAGTGCGCCAATGGCATGATCCTCCAGGGCCTCAAGCCAAGAACCTACAACTAGTTGAAGAAGTATGGCAAGAAATGGGCTACCAAGCTACCCTTGGTCCTATGGAGCTTAAGGACAATACCTAGTCGAGCCATGGGTTCACTTCATTCTTCATGGTCTACGGGTCCGAGGCCGTCCTCCCCAATGACCTTGAGTACGGGTCCCTTCGACTTAAGGCCTACAACGAACAGACGAACGAGGAGGCCCTCGGGAACGCCATCGACCAGCTCAAGGAGGCTCAAGATATGGCCCTCCTCCACTTCGCAAGGTACCAGCAGATGCTTTGATGCTACCACGACAAACGCGTGCGCAAGAGGGATCTCCAGTTGGCGATCTTGTCCTCCATGGACGACAGAGCAACAGGGGGCGCCACAAGCTGACTCCACCGTGGGAAGGCCCATACACCATAGCTAAAGTGCTGAAACCCAGAACCTACAAGCTATCGAACAACAAAGGCGAAACCTTCACCAACGCTTGGAACATTGAATAGCTACATCGCTTTTATCTCTAAGGGCCTTGAGGCCTTGTACATTTCCCATATCTTGTACACTCATCGCATCATGAATGAATAAAAATGCTCATGACTTCAGTACTTTTTTGTTCATAGCTTTAAGGTAGCCTCGACTCTGCTTCAGTAAAGTCCAGCCCCCCTCGGGGGCTGACCAGGGGGAACCCCCTTCCTAGGTTCCTAAAAAATCTGAACATTTTTTTCGAAACTCGAAGCCTCTTTCTTCTTCTATGCCTCGAATGCGCTTCATAACTAAGTAGAAAACACCTCGAATTCCCTAAGGGTCAAGAGCCGTCGAGCAGGGGGATCTTCTATGCCTCTGCGCTAAGGTACCTCCACTCACTCCCCCCTCGAGGGATACAAGCATGCGTCGAACACTTAGTAAAAAAGCAAAAACTCAGGCAAATAGGAATAAAGACAACTTGAGCATAAAAGACATCCAAAAAGCATCACGATAAGTGCATAAATGTTTTTAGGCCCCTAGGGCCACGACTTCACAAAAACTAATCTGTTACATGGGCCTCCTTGCCCAGATCTGGCTCACAGGCGTTCGTCCTCATCGCCACCGTCACCCCCATTGCCGGTGCCTTCTTCACCCTCAAAAGGAAGGACCTCGGGCTCGAACAGCTTCGCCAGCTTCTCACCAGATCCTCAGCAGCTATCACACCCTGGTTTCTAAAGAAGACTAGAGGTCATCATATGTGTGCCCAGGAAGTCCACACATACAACAGAAAATGGTAATATCAGAAAAATAATGTATTATATAGCGAAAACATATATATTTAACACTTACACTTCCAATACTCACTTCTTTATCCTTCTTTTGAGCAGCACCTTACTAAAAACTATAGCAAGTGTGAGTTTCATATTGAAACTCAGTAAGTACAGGCAAAAAAGTAATGATATGCATGGCTTAAACAAAAGTAAGGCTGGAGGGTAATACTGCGGTAGCATTTTAATTACAACAATTAAGTTTTACTTTAGCAACCTATTTTCTAATCAACTTGGTTGAAACACCCAACCCTTACTATGGTTCAAGTAGCGATTAAGATTCATTTGGTACCCAAGATGTAAGCATATATCCATTAGTATCATTAACCTTGAGATTTGCCATCTCAAGCAACACATGATTGTCATCCCGTTCATAAACAAAGGTAGACACCTCCTCAAACAACATCACCATGATTTAACAGTTTATTCCATTTGGCTAAGTCATGCAAGGATCTGGGCTGCTCATGACCGTGAGCACGGATGATATACCGATTTTAACTCTGCGCAGAGGTGTACACTTTCACTCCAGATTGTGATTACTCTTTATGCCCAAGGGGATCAGCCTCTTAGCCCATTACAGAGATAGGCCGGCAGAGGTCACAACGAGGTTCTTCACAGGGTCATAGGCAATGACAACTCGCTAGCAATGAGTGCAAGCGTATGGATGACTTCACCGTGAGGCCGGCCCCATCACGGATCCCTGGCCCCTCCCATACTACAACTTGTAAACACCCCAGCGACCATAGCTATAGCCACCCATCGGTAAGCTGTCCAACCTACCCATGATGGTCCTGCTAATAGACCAAGCCAGTGCCCATTAGCCTGGAGATGTACCAAAGTCCCAGGTTGCCGCTCCACAAATAGGACCACAAGGGGGAAGGAGATACAGATACCCTTGTCAACACGAGTCCCACTAGCATCCGTTTCCCCCGTCAATCACCACCAACCAATGATGCAGAAAAGCATCAACATCTCCAACGACCGAAGCCAAGAGCCCATGGCTCCAACATGTTTAAGAAGCAAGTTTTATCTTCATTAAACGGTGAAAGGTGAGATAGAGCACTAGCAACCTAATAATCTATTAGCTAAAACCCCCATAGGTGATATATGGATAGAGTAGCTAGTCATTCCTATGGTTTGCCAATTTAAGACACATGCAATGTATTATCAAAAGTTAAATAGGTGCAACATGTTCAAAAGGGTGCCTACAGTTGCCTTAAATCCAAAGCCTAGTTGTTCTTCTGGCCTCCAGCTTCAGCTGCACTTGTCGGTTCTCAGCTCTTAGTCTTCAACGTTAACAAACCGCTCTTCATCTAGCCGCAGCAACCAAGCAACACAAAAGACAAACAAACAGAAACGACTAAGAACAATACACCAAACAAAAGGGAAGCTAAAGACAGAACAGTCTAAACGGCAGAGCTCGGTGCTACGATCGCAAGAGCGCAAGAATGACGAACGACAGAGTTGTCATTAAAGAGAACACGACTATCGAGGTAAATGCAACATAGCAGAGAGACAAACTATAAGATTCATACATTTACTAAAGCAAGATACGGAATATATAAGAAAGACAAAAAGTTAAATCATTTGGATGATGTTGAATTATAAAGCAGGGTTAAACCTTAGTCATACTCTATTTATAAGCAATTATATTAATAAGCCACTTAAACATTCATAAATTATAAAGCTTAGAACATGTGAGAGCCTTAAAGAAACACCATATGCTTAAAGATCAATCTAAGCAGGTCATACATGAAAAGACATGTTGATATTGAACACATGGGCATTAAGTAGTTATTAACAAAACTAATATATTAATTTATAACCCTATCAGAACACTAGTCAAAACATGATATGACTAAACATTAATTCTAAAAGAAAAGGCATTCAAGTATTAAACATATGAGTACAACTAAAAGAAGCATGTAAGTTGGTACTAATCATATTAACAAGCATTTTTGAAAACTCAAGGTATAAAAGCCATTAAATAAATATTAATCAAGTTATTTTTAAATAAATAAATTCACAATTGAGAAACATGATTGACTTTACTGCTACTATGTAGAGCGCGACGACATGAGTCTAATGTGACAAGACACTCGAATCAGACTTAAAACAGTAAAACGGCGGAGATAATACAGTCAGTGGCAGTTTCATAATTACTATCATCTCGTACCTTGAGTCATCTTCAACCTCACGAACGTGAGTCTGGCAGCCATGGCTGCTGCGCTGCTCATGACGGAGAGAGTGGGGCTCGGCCCGGGCCTGGCCGGCCAGCGGTGGCGCGCGGCGGCACCAGCCCCCGAACGAGCTCGCTCGGTCGCGCTGAGGCGGCGGCGGCAAGGAGCCCTGCACGGCCACCATGGCCGGCGACGGCCCTGCTGCTCACAGCGGCTGCGTGCCAAGGGGCACAGTACGGGGCGGTGTGAGGCCACGGGGTGACGTCGAGGCCGCGCGTCGGGCGAGGGTGGAGGAGGGAGGCGCTGCTTGGCCGGGAACCGAAGCACGTGGCCAGCCATGGCCGACCGCGCCGGAAAAGAGAAACCGATGTTAGGGAATCGATCAAACGGGAACAGATTCGACAAACTAAAGGCGTGTCAGTGTAGAGAAGATTGAGACGAACCTTCTGGTGATGGCGGTTCGCGCCGAGAACGATCGAATGGCCGAAAACTCTCACCGGAGAGTTCGTCGAAACCCTAGCCAAGAGGAACTTCGGTGATCGATTGCAGGAGATAGGGGTGGCAGCCCGCGATGAGGTTTTCTGATCTGGAACCAGCATATATATACCTAGGGTTCGGGGTCAGCAAAAATTGAGCTATTTTTATTAATTTCAGGAATTATAGAAAAGCATTTCCAATGCAAAAATAATTCTAGAAAAAGCTTAAATCATTTTAAAGCCTTGAAAAATATTTTCAAAACTCCAAAAAGTGTAGGAAAATTCCAAAAGGTATATTGGGAGATGATGAACCCAAATAAAATATTTGCAGCTTATGAAAATGATATTTTAGAACATCCGAAAAATGAAAACGCTCTAGGATAAATGGGAAAATATTCCAGAAGAGTCAAGAAAATTCCCACGAAGGATCGATCAACGGCTAAACACATTTTGTTAACTTAGCGCACTAAAAGCACAAAACTCAAGCAACAAGCAATTAACAAAAGCCCATTCATTTATTTTCTAAAATATAGAAAATCAGATTTTATTTAGTGCTTTCTAATAACAACCAAAAATACAAATTTTGGGGTGTTATAGCAGCATTGATCAAGCCCCGACACCTCTCCTCGTTCTTGGCGTCTGTCTTGGTAAGGTCAGAGATGAAGCCATGGGAGACAACGTCCATGTCATACGTGAAGCTAGAGTAGACAACCACCATCGCCCGCTTCACGCCGATGTGGCATCTCGGACGCGATCCCTCATGGTGGCCCCGAGGTAGTACAACCGGTCGACGAGCGCGGTCCCACGCACCTTGTCCCTGGCCTCCTCCACGGGCTCGACCCCCCAAGAGTCACAGAGTCCGTTGATCGCGGCGCAGAGCCTGTCGGTCAATGCCACCTCAGCTAGAAGGCCCTCCTGCAGCGCCTTGGAAGCAGTCTAGACGGAGAGCAGGTCGGCCTCAAGACCTAGAAGGCGGAATGGAAGTCAATCGCAGCGCACGAAGATAAGAAATTCAGAGCCAGGGAAGAAGACTCACTGGTGTAGTGGGTGTCAAGGGCCGCGCGCGCATCCACTACATCATCGCGCTCTTTCTGGGCCTCCTTGAAAGCGCGTACCGCCTCTGTCTTCTCAAGCCGTAGGTCCTCGATCGTCTTGCTAGCCAGGGCGATGGCCTCCCCTTCTCTAGGAGGGTCTCCTTCAACGTGGCAACCTCGGCAGCAAGGGCGTCGGCGCGATGTTTCGCCGCCCCGGCCGAGACGTTGAGGGCATCGCGGGCCTCGTAGACCTGAGCAATGTCCATCTTGAGTACCTTGACGCTCTCCGTGGAGTCTCGAAGCTCTCCCTCGAGTGTCTTAAGATGCCCCTCCGAGGAGGAAAGGGCCTTCTGTGCCTCCACGCGGGCTCAGCTGGCATCCTCCTTGGCTTGAGTGGCCTCCTCCTTGGCTTAGGATGCCACCCCACGGGCTGCCTCGGCCTCTTCCCTAGCCTTCTCCTGGGCCTTGGCCAGGTCCTCCTTGGCCTTCTTGGCCTCTTCCTTGACTAGGGCCACCCCCTCTTGGGCAGATCGAACGGCCTCGAGCTGGCGCCGAACCTGCTCCTGCCCACTCTGTGTCGCATGCAGGAACTTAGACTTCACGTAGGAGCGCCTTAGGTCCTAGAGGTAGAGAGCAGAGAAGGAAATCAGGAAACAAGTCAAAAGGCTATGCATACCAAGCATGTTCAAAAGGGTCACATACCGAGAAGGCTCGACCCAGGTCCTCGATAACGAAATCGAGGGCCAGCTTGAAGGCATGCGCCATCCACGCCCGGTACTCCTTGAGCTGCTCCCAGTGTGTCACCTCCATAGGATCGTCCATCTTGATCCCGGGGGCATCAGGCTCCAGCGAGTTCCAGAGAACGAGGGGCTCCTTGCCCCAAGAAGGGAGGGAGCTCTCGATCCTTCCCCACACCGATGCCGTGATCTGGTTCACTAGGTCAGGCGAGCCGCCATGACGAGCCACCCACTTGGCCAGGGTGGGGAATGGCGGCTTGACCTTTACTCTAGCCTCCGACGACTCGGCCTCGACGCTCGCCCGCCCGGCCATGGCAAAAGAGCTAGGGTCAGACCAACGGGGGCTACGAGGGGCCCCCAAGTGGCGGTCGCTCTGGCGAGCAGAAGTGTGTCCTCCTCCTCCTCTCACCGATGTAACAGCGATGGACTCACCACGGCCAGTTCCCTGAGCTGCTCTTGCGACGCGCGTAGGACCACTGACACCTCCTGTCTCGCGCTCTGCTACAGCAGCCGTTGGCTCGAGGCGGTTGTGGCGTCACCCTGCTGCTGTGAGAGGCTCGAGGTTGCCTGCTCCTCCAGTGACTCGTCCTGCCTCTGAGGCAGTGGGTCCAAGGGCGCCGCGTCCTCCGACTGTTGGTGCCTTTGCTGCTGCTGTTGTTGTTGCTGTTGCTGCTGCTGTTCCTATTGTTGCTGCTGCTGTGGCTCCAGCTGGCTCGATGCCAACTTGTCCACCTCCTGCTACTGCTCAGGCTGGCTCAGAGCTAATCCCTCTTCCTCCTGCCACTCTCGCGGCTACTCCTCTTGCTGCTTCTGTAGCCGATCCTCCTTCTCCTACAGGCTCTCCTGCTCCTGCTACCGATGCACCTCCAACTCATGCAGTCCCTTCGGCCACGGCTCCCATCCCTCCGTGGAAGGAGGGGGAACCACGGCCTCCTCGTCCTCAAGAATGATTGGGGCATCCTCCGACCCCGGCTCACGGCTGTCAAGAGCTCCCCCTTGAGCGAGGTAGCGGAGGCCTTGGCCTGGCCAGGAGTAGGGGCCGCAGGCGTCGAGACCGGGGCGGCACCCGCACTCTTCGACGTCTGGCCCTGGATGGAGTCACCACCCCCCACGGCCCCCGAGCCGCTCGAGCCTACAATGAGAACGGAGCCTTTCAGTTTGCCCCGAACAATTGCCGCCTAGGCTTGCGACAACCAAGCCACCTCCGACGTCGACAGGGGTCTCGGGACTGCACCTGCTGCTGTGGCCGCCATTCTCATGGCCGCATCCACCTTAAGCCGCTTGGCCGGCGAAGAGCTCGCTTCCTCCACCGGGCGCTTGAGCCTACACAACACACAAGGGAAGAAACACCTAACAATTCTGTCAATCACAAGGGCAGGAAAGAGGACTTGGGATGGCAAGACTTACCCCACTGAGATGATAGACGCCCTTCCAAGCCCCCTCGTACTGCTCAGGGGCCTCGAGGCTCCCCTCTGAGCCATGCCTCTCCTTGATCCAGAGCCGCCTGGGGCCTCAGACAATGTCCTTGGGCCCCCTGTTCCGCTGAAGCTGCCTGGCCCTGGGTCCACACCCCGGGTGTTGAGGATGACGTCGCTTGCCCTCCTGATGCGTTGCGATCCCGGGTCCGCTCGCCTTGCGTCGAGGACCTGGTGCGGGGAGACGATGTACCAGACTGACCCCGAGATGAGGTCGGGGGAGTCCTGCCACAAGCATGGCAGGAAGATGACCCACTACAAGTCAAAGGGTCGGCTGGCCTTCTCTCCCGATGCCGCCCTGAAGCCGCCTGCGACGACTGGGTGGTAGGCTGCTCCAGGACGTTCTCCTGCGTAGAACGCACGTCAGCACTAGGGGAGGCGGGCAGATGGGGCGTGAGATGCGCCGCCATCCCTTCTTCATCATCACTATCATCCTCCTCCCCCTCCTTGGTCTCCTCCGAGGGAGATTCCTCTATAGAGAGGTTGTCCCACTTCTATTTGGCCTGGCACTGCTCGAGCTCTTGACGCTCAAGATTTCTCTCCTTCCTCTTTTTCTTTTCATTATCATTCTTCTTCTTTAATTGTTGATCTATGAACCGTCTCACCTGCCGGTCGGGATCGTCCTCCTTGGTCGGAGGCGTCGACGCCCTGTAGTCAATGGCGCCCTGAACACAAATCCGTGACGGCAAACGTGAAATTCAACTAGAGAAGGAGGAAATTCAAGCGTAATGAGATGGTGTGCTTACTAGCTGAATGTGACCAGCGTCCAGTATCATCGGGATGCAGCTCACTTCCTCCGGGGTGAAGGCGCTCGCACCCCTCACCCGCCTCGCGACCTCGTTGGGGGCAGCTCCTCGGATGACATCCGACTCGACTCGAGCTGCTCAGGCTGCGCCTCGGGCCCCATCTGATCAAGGCGCAGCGGACGCGCCATCAGAGGGAGTACCCTCCGATTATGGAACGCCGAGACGATGATCCTGGCATTCAGCCCCGGTCCCTCAGGGCCCACAGCGCGACGAGGAGGGGATTCAGCCACGCCTGAAGCTCCCCCGCCACACCATACGACCAGTTGTATGGGTGCTCCGTGAGGACACACCCAGTGTAGTGCGGCAGCAGGTCCTCATCATTTCGGATGTAGAACCACCCAGTGTGCCACCTGCCGTGGCTGAAATCAGCCCCGTCGGGATGAATAGCTCCATCCGCTTCAGCGCCAAGTTGCAGCTCCCGACGCGGATGAAGCTCCTCACCCCCGGTGACTCTGGCTTGGTGAAGTGCTCCCCCTTGAAGAGATGGAGCCAAACTCCCAATGTGGCTCCATCCCCATGTACCCCTCGCAGACAGTGGCGAAGATCGCCGCGTTGGAGATGGCGTTGGGGGAGAGATGCTGGAGCTCGACTCCATAATTGTGGAGTAGCACTTGCATGAACCAGCTTCGAGGAGATCTGAGCCCCATCCGATGGAACTTGATGAAGCTCACCACGTATCCCGCCGACGGGTTCGGCTCTCGGTGCTCCCTCGGCAGCACCATCCACTCCGGACGGGCAGGTGAAATGACGGGGCAGAGGAGCCCCTCGTCCACCAGCTCCTGCTTTGACACATCCGACGAGCGCCGTTCCTCTACAGGAAGGAGCTATGGTGCCATGGCGATGGCACGGATCTGCTCGGTGAAAGGATGGGAACGAAGATTCCTGATCTTTCTCTCTCTCTTTTTCCCTTGCGCTAACGAGCAAGGCAATTTTTCTCTTGACGGCGGTGGCGAGGAAGACAAGAAGGCGAAACGGGGAACGGGCGGATCCCACCTCCCCGAATTTATAGCCAAGGCAAAGCGCAACAGGCAGATCCGGGCGAAGGGGTAAGCGAACCGTCCACATTTAATGCGTTCACCAAACCGCTCCCTCGATCCCCGGAACAGGTACATGCGTCATTGGCACGGTCTCTAGCCATTACCCAGGTCCACCATGACCGCACCGTTTCAACTTTCGCCTAAAAAGACATGCAGAATGGATGGAAGAATTTATCCACAGCAGTTCCTTCTACGGGAAGTAAAATGGACTCTGGTCCCACGTCGAATTCTCAAGGGAGCGGAGGTGGACCCTTGATCAGGGTTCGACAGCCGCCCCCGAGTGCCCAAGTCAAGGATGCCCAAGGGGGCCAACGCGAAGCTCAGCTCGAGGACGAACTCTCGAGACCTCCTCGGACGTATCCAAGGCAAAACAAAAGGACCACATTGGAATCCCTTTGGAGGGAGGTGTCGAGCCGCCGAGTTCCATCGAATGAAATCGGTATCCATGTGACCGCACGTTTGATGCAGTGAGAACGCCTCAGGGCCACCAGTTGACCCCCATCGAACAGGGAACGAGCTCTCACTTGGATCCCCGTTATCAGCTCACAGAGGACGTCGAGACTCGCCCATCGAGGGTAGTACGGCGCTTCTCACCTCACATCCGATCGAAAGGACCGTGAGATGGACGCCCGAGGCTAGCAATGCCCTAGCCGCATGAGGCTCGAGGGGGCTCAACTACGCCTGGAACCCCTCGATGAAAGAGGGTCGAACGCACCCGGGGGCTCGATGACTCGAGATACCCCTCGATCAGGAGCTACAACTCCAGTTTATGTTGACCTAACCTTTCAGGAGTGCCTGCTACGCCCAGCTGACGGGCACCCTTCGACAAAGGACAAATAAAGCCCTCAAAGGAGTCTCCCTACTCCTCCGAGGCCTCGGGGGCTATCCCCGAAGGGTACGCTCGCGCGCACCCTTCGGAAAACCACGGATGACACCTTGGTGTCGACTCATGACCCCCCGCATGACTGCCATCACTCACGCGGGGGCTAGGGGCCTACTGTCGGGTACCCAAATAAGGGGTACCCTTAACTCTCGACTCAGTAAATCAATACTGGCATCAACAACTAAATCCGCCGTCATTATTCCCCGGCCCAAGGTAAGTAAGATATCAGGTTCAAGAATCGAACTACGCCGGGCCGGCCCACGAACGGGTCTCGATGGCTCAGGCTGCCGTACACTCGATGGGACCCCCTCAACTCGAGGATGTCTACTCGAGGGGATGACCATCCCCTCGAGTGACGGAACTCCTCCGGGCAAACGAACGCCCGTCGAGCGCCACACACCCTCTCGACCCACCTACTTCCTGTATGGCGCTCAAAGCATTTAATGTGTTTTACCTGCCTCCACCTAACCTCATGGCTGCAGCCGCGGTAACAGTGGGCCGTACACTGGTCAAATCCCCCGTTTACTGCCCATACCCCGGAAACCAGCGGATCGTACCGCACTGTATTGCCATGTCGCGCACTGTGCCCCGTTCGGCACCCCCTCAAGACACATTTGTCAACGCAGATCACATATTTTCTGGGGCTTGGTCTTATCCACTCGGGTCTCGACTTTCCTCGACCGCACCCTCGAGGAAGTCCTCCACACCACCAGCCAGCGCTCCAACAATTCCCCGATGGGATGGCTCCATGGGTGCGCACGCCCGCGTATGGGCACCAGTTTTTCACCAGCCATCAACAACGTCATCACACGCGTGGGAAGGACGGCCATCACCTCCAAGCACGTCGCTAGAGGGCTCGCCACGCCCGGCGCACGCTTCTACAGTCACTGCGACATGATCGGCATCATCTCTTCGACGTCAGTAACTACGACAGCCCTAGGATCCATGTACCCCTGTGCCTCTCCTTCGCTTATAAAAGGAGAGCCAGGGCCTAGGATTGAAAGGAAAAAATAGCGCATCCATAGCCTAGGACTCCCAGAGCTCGAAACGCTCAAGTCCTAGCTCTATTCACTCACTCGCTTGTATTCACCCCTATACGAGCACTTCGGTGCAAGATAATACAAACTCTCCCCCCTGGACGTAGGGCCTTCTATTGCCCGAATCAGGATAAACCTCGTGTGTTCTTCTTGCATCACCATCCGGATTAGGGAGCACGCAATACAAATTTACTCGTTGGCTCTCGGCCCCCGGGGTTGAAACACCGACACGAATCATTGATTTTGTACAAATTTTATCAAAATTTATCGAGATCGGCGGTCCTTGTCAAAGAGGCCGTGCTCTGCCCCAAGAAAATTTTAGGTAATATAATTTGTATGAGTTGTTTTTGTGAGTATATTGAAGTGTTTAGTAGTAACATTTCATCGGTCATGTGTTTTTATTTTCACAAAGACACAAAAGGTTTCGATCATGTGTATGTAAGGGACCCAAATCTTGGGTCCGCCCTGGGCCTCTAAAAACTCAGGGCCGGCACTGCCCGTACGTTGTGCTCCTCTCTTGCATTGTTCACAACCTTTTCGGACGAAGAATGGATTTCTACACTATACGGCCATCCTGCTCGTCAGCCTTGCTGTACGTTTTGATCCCCATCCTATATGTGTTAAGTTGTACGTGTGTGACCTCGGGTGTGGTAGCCCTTACTACTAGCGTGTGATTCTAATCGGCATCAATAGAAACGAATGCCGTATGGATCTGCACATACATGTGCCTGAAATCTGAATGCGGCCCTGAATGGATCACCATGACGTTTAGCTTCCCTTGTGCAAGGCAGCAGTCCCCCATCTCAACTGAATTGTCACAGGAGAACGACGAGGATTAGCTGAGGCCACCGAGTCCATCGGAAGCTGAGATATTCTCACGCTCGCAGCTGTGCTTGTGCATGCGACTCGTATACTCCGCACAGTCGCCGCGTCGTCTTCCTGCAATTTCCTTGGAAACGACACGAAAATAAAGTGCAAGCTGTGTGCACATATTTGTTACTAGTTTGTCTTAAATTGTATTTCGTTTGACTTTTTTATCTCAAGTTTAACCATCTCGTTTTATTTAAAAATTTATTTAAAATATTATTTTTTTATTATGGTTTACTTTATTAACTAAAGATCTTCATAAATGATCTAAATTTAACTATATTTGTTTAAATTTTTTAGAATAAGACGAGTGGTCACATTAAAGATCAAAAAAGTCAAACGAACTATAATTTAAGACGAAAGGAATAATAATTATTATAACTTGCTGCCGAAAGAGCTTGCGTCATCAGACATCGCTCACTCGCGCAAAGGGCGCAACAACGTACGTTGTGTAGCCGTGCAGGCGTATCCGGGACTTGGCTGCCTGGAGAAACCATCATCCTGAACTCTGAATGATTTGTTCAGCTCATCAAGGAAAGACTTTAGTAATCAGGTTGGCCGTACATCATAAGTTTTTCCAATGATCAATCCTAAGCTGTTATGCAGCTGGAGGAAGAGGAAATAGTTAATCTGGATTGATTTCCCTAAGCAGGAATATGTGCAATGTAGCTCACACTCATAGAGACTACGAAGACCACAAACTGTTTCGTGCTGTCCCAAGACCCGATAATTCAGACTTAAAATTTTCATTGGCCTTAGCGGGCGCTATCATTTGCCGCCACCGTCGATCTTGCATTTGGTGTGGTGTTGCCCCTCTTCTGCTTCTTGAGAGTTTCAATCATACTCCCTATGCTGCTCTCTGACCCCGGCCCATCCAACTAATTGACCCTTGAATTCACCAAGCAGCTGGAACAATGGCATTGAAGATTGTCAGAGAGGAATGTTCATCTTTGGAGTTTGTGTCGCCAAACCAATACCTTGGACTCCCTTTTCCGCAATGTCGTCTGTCGATCCAACTCTTTCTCCCATGCAAATAAGAAACAACTGCTTCCTAGCCCCTGACTCGGCTCGCCTACTCTTTTAAGTCACTGCCGTTTTCCCCTCTCAGGTGACTAAACCTCCTACTCCTATATCGACGCCCCACCCCACCAAATGTGGTCTGATAAGGAGTGTGATGAGATTCCTCATCGCCCATGGAGGACCGGTCATTCCTGACCGATCGTGGGGGCCTTGAAGCCAAAGACGCCCCATTTCCAAAATGAATCAGCAGCTACTAGGGTTGGATAACGTGCCAGCTCCGCTTAGCTCGTCCTGGCTCATAATAAAGATAATTAACGAGCTAACGAGCCAGAAGGCTAGTTTGGCTCCACTCGAGTTAACTTGATAAGCTCGCGAGTCAGGTATAAAAAACTAAAAAAGTACATAAAATGCAATCTATGCATTTATCTAAAGATTAAGAACATTAATAATATAAGAGTAACACATCCAACAGCCTTAGATCGAACTAAAAATTAATATGTGCTAACATATATACAAATATAATAATAATATTACTATAGTATTAAAATCATGCTCCATATCATTAATAATAATAATAATAATAATAATAATAATAATAATAATAATAATAATAATAATATAGTATTATGACTTTATTATTTTTTTAATGGATGAATAGTCCTAGGTTTATGTTGTCTAGACCAGTCATCAACTAATTGTAAGTAAACATGAAGTAATACAAAACCTAAATAAATGTATTGTTTTTCCGTAGAAGCGTAGCTTGTGAGCGGCTTGTGAGTTGGCTCGAGTTGGCTCGTTATAGCTAACGAGCTAAAATCTTAACATGACAGCCATGAGCCGTACGAGCTAACGAGCTTTGAGGTTTTCGTCCAGCCTTAGCTGCTACACCACGGAAGGACCGAACGAAGAATAGAAGAAAAGTCTCTCATATTGGACAGTAAACCATTTAGGCTCTTTCGTACTGGTCATATGCAGCAGCACTCCACACGGCGCAAAGGGCTTATCAAGTTCAATAGCCACTCGTGCACGTAGGAATGCTCCACTTGCTTTACCATCATGGATAGTGTTTTCGTTGCAAGTAGAACGATAAGATTGCCACAAGTCTGCATTCCATTGGTTCTATTATGTGATTCTGTCATGTACTTCCACAACAGTTTACTTGATTAGCACAAGGATTTTTTTCTTCTTTATTTGTTTATTAAATTAAAGAAAAAAGAGCTAAATTTGGTAACCCCTATAGTTGCTATTATATATATTCATATATACTTACAGAGTAATTTCTGTCAAATCAAAGGATCATGGAAATGTGACAGATAGCCTTGGAAACGAATGTCGTTACGTTTCCAACCGTATGCATCTGGTCATACATACATACATGTGCCTACCCTGAATAATGCACCTCTGAATGGATCAAGTCCAGGTGTGCGAAGAAGTAGAAACAGCTGCTCTTGCCTTGTGCAAAGCAGCCGGGCGGACCCCTGCATGCACTATTCTGTATTCCGTTGATCTCAACTGAGTTGTGACAGGAGAAACCGAGGATGAGGCGACCGAGTCGGTAGCTAGCCAATATATTCTCGCAGCTGAGCTGCACATGCGACTCGTATACTCCGTACGAACAGTTACATCGGCAGCTTCTTGTTTGTACGGTCGTCGCGTCGTCTTCCCGCAACGGAACTTGCAAACAATTCAGAAAAGTGCAAGTTGCATATATGAATAAAGTAAAGTTCAAAAGAGCTCGCGCAAAGGGCACAAAGTGCAGGCGTATCCGGAACTTGGCTGCCTGGAGAAACCATCATTCGTTCTGAACTCGAATGATTCTTTCAGCTCAACGAGGCAAGACCAGCTTGGTCCAGCATCATAAAATTTTTCCAATGATAAACCCTAAGCAGCTGGATGAAGAGAATTGATTAATCTGGATTGATTTCCCTAATAAGCCAGCAACATATATCATGCATGATGCAACGTCTTCGATGACTCCAACGTCCTTAACCAGGAATGGGATGCTTATATACGCCTATAAGTAGGGAAGGCCTGATCGATCGATACTCATCAATCATCACTGCCTTTCATTCACAATTTCAGTCACTGTCATCTTCTTTCACAGTTTCAGTCACTGTCAGTCGCTACCACCACTTTCAGCATTTTGTCCCAAGACAAAGAAGAGAATGGCAGCGCTCAAGGTCAACAGCATGACGACGAGCTCCTTGCTACTCATCGTCCTGCTCGCGCTCTGGACCGCCCCACTGGCCGTGGTGGCCGGGGACCCAGACATCCTCACCGACTACATCATCCCGGCGAACACCAACCCCGCGAACATCACGGGCGCGTTCTTCTCCCACTCCGGCCTGCGCGGCGCGCTGGCCTTGCAGGCGCCGGAGAACTTCACGGTGTCCAAGGCCTCCGCGGTGGAGTTCCCGGCGCTCAGCGGGCAGAGCGTGTCCTACGCGGTGCTCTCGTTCGTGTCGGGCTCCGTCAACCCGCCTCACACGCACCCGCGCGCCTCCGAGCTGCTGCTCGTCCTCGACGGAGCGCTCTCCGTCGGCTTCGTCGACATCACCGGCAAGCTCTTCACCCAGGACCTCGCCGCCGGCGACCTGTTCGTCTTCCCCAAGGGCACCGTGCACTGGCAGTACAACAAAGGGGATAAGCCTGCCAAGGCGCTCTCGGCGTTCGGGAGCGCCGCCGCCGGGCTCGTCTCCCTCCCGGCCACTCTGTTCGGCGCCAGCGACATCGACGACGACGTGCTGGCCAAGTCCTTCAAGACCGATGTGGCCACCATCCAGAAGCTCAAGGCAGGCTTAGCTCCCCACAAGAAATGAATCGTGTGTGGGTAACAACACTGCTGGTTTCGTGGAGAGAGTTCCACGCATGTTCTTGAGTTCCTGTCTGGCCTGGGGACGTGCCAGCCAGGTCAAATAAAATGCTTCTTATATATATCAATGCAAGTCTCCAGATTGCACGATGCGATATGTAGCCTTCCTGAGATTAATAATTTAAGACGTTCATGGTTTATATCTTAAACTAAACTGCAACCTGCCAGGCAGCTCATGGTTTGTGCAGGCCCCATGCCAGAGCGCTACCCAAACATGCCCCCTATACTCCCTCCATACCTATAAGGCCTACTTTGGCAGCCCAGAATCTCGGAGGGATCCCGGCCTTTTCCCGGGGCGAGAAGCCCGCGCGGAAACTGACCACGAGCCGGATTATAGCGCCCTTTGGAAGCCCACGCAGAGGGGGAGGGCAACCCCAATCCACGCGTTTTCCCTGGGCAGCCGCTCCACGTCTCTTGGCACCGCGTGCCGTTCCCCTCCCTCTCGGCATCGCACGTCCACTCGAGGACGCAAAGAAGAGTGCCGCCAGGCCACCATCGCCGCCGCTGCCCGTCCTCCCAGGAGAGCTGTGTCGCCGCCCATCCTCCCTTTCGGTTTGGTGTGAGGAGAGCTGCGTCGCCACCATTCACCACAGGCCACCGCGCTGCCATCCCTTCGGCGACCTCAGGCATCAAGGCGGCGACGGCTGGTCTGGTCGAGCACGTGCGTCCTCCGCAGGCGTCAAGATGACGACGGCTATTCAACGGCGACGAGCATCCACCTGGTATGCCCTCTCTTTTCCTTCTCTTCCCTTCCTGCTGATTCGCTAGGGTTTCTCCTGATTCGCTAGGGTTGGAGTTGAAGCCGAAGCTGCTGTTTGGTTTGGTCAATAATTAGGTTTGGTTGGTGCAGATCTATCCTGATACAGATGGGATGGATGATGATATCTGTCCTGGTGCTAACTCAATTAATTGGCATGAGATCTGGTTGCTATAAAATGGGTGCTTCGTTTTGATCACATAGATGTATGTGTTGCCTGTGTTCTTTTAATTAATTGGAAGTGATGGGGGACATTGCATTACGGTGTCCACTGAGCAACAGATTCCATGATTCACATGTTGCAGCTTCTAGTCCTTAACTAGTTCTTCTGTACACAACTGCAGTAGTTGATGAGTTTTAAATAATAGTAACAGTATTGAATTGATGAGTCTTCTGCAATAATAATACTGAAACAAGAACATTTATTCTGTTATCGCAACCTCACATAGTCAACACTACCCTTATTATGTATCTGGTTATTTCTTACTTTGCTACGATTTGGACATTGGCATTGGATAATCTGGTGTAGTAATGTTCCTGGTAGTTGGACAGGGTAAGTCCATGGAAGGTGCAGACAAAAACCTTAACCATAATCAGTGATGCTGTGCACGCATGAGGTTTTTTAGCATGTGTCAGAGAGCAAACTCTCCTGTTTTATTGGGCTCAATAGACTCTGAGTCAGTTAGCTCAGACTTTTCACAATGTGCTTCACAATCTCAAGGTCTGTACACAAGATGATGTTGCTGTGCTGACGATTTCATGTGTGATTAACACATTTCTGAAGCGAGCAAGGAAATGGAAGCAATGCAAGATGCAACCTGCTGCTTGCCCGGCCTGAATGCCTAAAATCCCTGATCCTGAACGGCTGTGTGCAACAGCTATGCAGCCAACAGGGTCGTACTCACAGCATTCAGTGCAACGATAGGACGACAGGATCAGCACACATCATACTGCAGTATAGAGCAACTGTGCAGAAGACTTGCCAGATCTCTGATGATTGGATTCCGCTAGATTTCTAGAGGAGCTAGCTACTAGCAGCTCTACTAGCTACCTGCTTGCTACAAGCATATCATTCACGTTTCCATGCATGGATCATAGTATCTTTGGGGAGCATCTGTACCGCTGGTAGTAGAATCTTCATACTCTTCTCCATAATGCCATGCTCATCTTCATGCACTCTTCTCTTTAATCCACACTCATTAATCCACACTTATGTTGGATTCACACATGTGAAATATGTCACTTCCAAACTCACAAATGTTCTTTCTGAATGTGTTAATCTTATACTCTGTAAAATAAATTTATGTTTACATGTTTGTTCATTCTCTTGTATCTACCATTCACTGGTAGCTGATACAGCAAGGCATACTTAAAATGCCCCTGGCAACTGCTCTTGATTGCGAAAATAACAACATAGTTATCTAGTTCTTTGACAAGTGCACATCTTTTGTCATGGATTTGTTTGATTTATGTTGGATATGTGCAAGTAATACTTCATGTGGACTGCTACTTATCCATAAACTGATCTATTTATTTTAACCTATTATACTTTTTCTTTGTGTTACCTGATACATGCAGATGGCTTGGGTGGATGCAATGCATGGTCTGATAGAAGTGATGCAGAGTTGCTCAACATTATGTGCTCCAGTGAAGTCAATTTGTAACGTCCCGCCTCCTTGAGGCCGGGTCCGCTTACATCTGGCCGCTTATCTAGGACATAGACTGTCCTCACAGACCAACACTAGTCTTTTCTATGCACTTTATCCTCACTCGTGCGCACCCGGGAAGTCTTCCCGGTCGGTCACCTATCCCTAAATTTCTCCAGGCCAAGCACGCTTAACCTCGGAGTTCTTTAGTGATGAGCTTCCGAAAAAGAAGTTGCAACTTGTTGGTACGAGTATCCTATTAATCCTATTAAGCTCTGGGCCGAGGTGTTACATACTCACCCCCTTAGGAGACCGACGTCCTCATCGGTCAACCCCAGGCCAGGAACGTCCTCTCTTGACCACGTCCGTATGTCCAGTGCCAGCACTCACCCCCTTAGAAGACCGACGTAGTTTGTTCAGTTCCAAACTTGCCAATAAGTCTCATGTCCATATTTTATTATTAATTATCTAATGCTGGATGGAGATGATCGTGTGAAAGCCGTTTAGCTTTGTTGGAAGATGGTAATCGAATAGTTGAACATGACTTCTGTATGAAGTATAATTATGAGAGTTCACCATTTTCAACTGGATGTAAGGATGCAGAATAATCCGTATCGTATGGTGGAGAGACCTATACCTCACATTTTCGTTTTTCATGATTTTGTGGTTCTGACAGTAGTACGAAGTGACTATAGTATTATTTACCTCCTTTTGTTTTTTCTTATTTTTTCTGATTTTTTGAGACATTTTCTGAATTATTATCTGCAATGGACTTAGTCCAAGCTATCTGGAAGCGATCAGTGGTTCTCTTCCCTGGGAAAGTCTGCCAAACAACGGCAGGGCAGCTTCCCCGTACGTGGATATCTTCCACGCGGTGATGAGTCCCGATAAAAACGGATCGTATACGGACGGATATCATTCATATCATATTTGTTTTCATATTTCTGTTTGGATTTAAATTCAAATACGGACAGTATCAGCTATATCGGATAAGATATGGTTGGATATCGACATCATAAATATGCGATTTGAATATTCGGATACGGATACGGTAACGGATGTTTAATGTCCGGACGCTGATACGGACGGATTAAAACCCCTCTAAACGAATTCGGTCTCAAATACGGTTGGAAAATATTCGTACCGTTTTCATCCATAGTGATGAGGGGAATGGCTGATCCAGGAAATTTCCCTGTCGGGGCAGCTAGTCCCTGGGTTTGTTTCCTCCACATACTGCCAAAGTAGCCCTAAAGGAAATCATTACTTTATAAGAGTAACTCTAGCAATGTCCCTTAAAACAGGACCCCTACTTTGGATTTGAGGATCTCTCCTACTTTTAAGGGTCCTATTTTCTAAGCTCGACTCTAGCAATAACCCTCGAATCATGTGCTCAAATGTATTGAAATAGAGATGACATGTATCACCCACTTCTCATTCGCTTTCCAATCTTCTTCTTCCTATGTCTTCTACCCCATTGGTGAACACGAACATGTTGAGGGCACACGAAGAGTCACAAGGGCCTTCGAAGTCATGGATGTTGGTGGGCAGGGACTGGGGTAGACACGTATCACTCACTCTTCATCTATTTTCCTATCTTCTTCTTCCTATGTCGTCTCCCTCATTGGTGAACACACGAACATGCTAAGGGCACTCGAAGAGTCATGAGGGCCTTCGGAGTCGTGGATGCCGATGAAATCACGGGGACCGAGGAGTCAAGCCACGAGAGTCTGATAGTGGGGGGGAATCACGCTGCCAGTGGAGTCTTAAGTGCTAGGAAAGTGTTTGCACGTGGGGCAGGGTGGGAGTTGTGGTGGAGCACACAAAACCAAATTAGAACCATCGTACCGGAGCTTGGCCTAGAGCATCCAAGGGCAGGAGTAAGGATTTGGGTGCCCACCCAAATTTGAGGGATCTAGTGAGAGCTTCGCTAGATTATTGTTTTTGGTCTAGATATACATATTTAGATACAGGGGCTTAAGTTGGGGTCTTCATGTGGCCCACTCAGACAGAGAGAGAGAGGGATATACACCAGGCACCCTCTATGCTTAGTGAATTTCTCCGGTGTACACAAGATTCCATCATATATGTGAAGAAATTTTTTGATATTTGTTCCCAATTAATTCAAAAATTTTGATATTTGTTCCCAATTAATTCCAGTGGCAAAGCCACCGTCTGGCGACCCCGGGCAGCCGGCCGGGCTCATCACCGATGTTCAAAAGGAAAAAAATTATATTAAGGTAGAGCCCCTATAATTTTGTAGCTAAATAGCTTTGCATAATAAGAGATGCCCATGCTCTTGCAAGCTTTTGCCTCCGCTAATGATTAATTCATTAGTTAGTACTTTGCCACCCTCATTGTTATTTGTTGTGGCTACCCCGTGATTGCTAGAGATAACTATTTCTACCTTTTAAATAAAACGAGGCAACTATAAACTGGGTGCAAACTCCATTCTACTTCAAGAATATTAGTCGCTTAAGTCCTTAGCTGTCAATATCTTACTCCCTCATGTTTCGTAGTTCTTGCTATTTTCGATAACACCACAAACACGGTATCCAAAACATGGTATGGATATGATTCTCGATTATATAAAATTAACAAATATATGGTTGCCACTTTTTCTAACAATGATGATCCCCGAAGAAAATAGGTTCCATGGACAACCTGCATCATAATGGGCTTTCATTCTAGTCTGCTCATTGTTTCATACTGCACTTCTTAGCATTTATATTGATGCAAACTTCATTACTTTTTTGAAATTTGGGTTATGCATATCCTCTGGCCTAAAGGTCTTCAAATTCTTGCCAACTTGTCCCTCTTCATCAGAATCTAGTGACTCAACTCATCTTCATCAGGGATCAGGTCATCTCATTCCCTATATGTTCAATCCTTCCCTTTGCCAAATTGGGTGTTCTTCCCTTTGCTAAGTACCATGACCTAATAACATGCACCGTCATCAACCACCCCATCATCAGCATTGGCATAAAACAGTTCATCATCCCATCATCAAGTTCATAGTCATTGTCAACAAAGTCCACATCTAAACTGTCCTCATTATCGTTGTTTCCCTCATCAACATGTATTGTAGCAGGCACCTTTCTGGGACTCAACACATAGGGTAGTGGATTGACCACAATGTCCTCACACATATTTCCAACAAGTGAATCATACTGATCAAAATACAACACAAAGTTCTTAACCTTAATTATATGCATCTTGCTTCTTGATATTTGTTTCTTCATCTTAGTCTATGATTCACAAACCAGTAGACAAATCCATCTTAGGAAACAACCAGTGAACTTTCACATCCCTAGGTCCATAATCTAGTAGCATGATCATCTCTTCAATTCCAAGAAAACAATGGTAGTCCACTTTGATATCGGTCAAACCAATCTGCCTTCTCATCTAGATAAACAGAATTTTACCATGCCCACAAAAAAATCTCCCATGATGTATTTCCACTGAGAACTCTTGATCGTTAGGCCCTAAACAATGAACAATAAATCTAGATTTAGAATTTTGCCCTAACAGTGAATGACATTCTTTACAACAAATCCAAGTACCATGACACCAGATTGAAGCAACACAAACTACATTCTCCATATGGATGGGGCTCAGGGACACTTACCATTAGAAGGTGTTGATTCTCCTTGCAGTCGACGATGACCAGCCATGGACCGCCACACCGCATTGGACGTGGTGAGTTAGAACCTAGGCGGACCTGAATCTCTAGTCAATGCGACGACGGTGAGGGCCGGTGGAGCTCCGGTCTAACACGGCGACTGAGCTTGGGGAGGTGGCGGTGGCTTGGTGATTGCACAAAGAGAGATGGGAGAGACATGATGGATAGAGAGAGAGAGACCGAGGCGAGCAAGGGGTTATGGCAAAAAGGGCAACGAGTCGGCGTCAAGCGTCCATGGTGGCAGGTGAACGTCAGCGGCTAGCGTGTGCATGGATGCTAGGTTTGGACCGTCGATGCTAGGGTCCCCAGATATGATGTTTGTTGGTTAGAGGACCCAGATGGGAATCGTCCAAAATTTTAAGGACTTGTGGTGTAATTTACTCAAAAATTAATAAATATATAGTTATACTGAATTACTTTCTGGTGCTAGTTTATATATGCTATCTTAGTATTTTCAAACTAGAATTATTTTAAAAAAGTTTCTGTATTCAAAATTTCAAAAGTTTGAACTCAACCTCGCCCAAATATAGCAAGAATTATCAAATATAAAAAGAGCAGGGAGTAGCTAGCATAATGAAGCATTAATTTCTTCAAAGATGACTTGACGAATGCACCCTATGCAAGAAGACACCTAGGAGATTGACTGTCTTAACCCATTGCCTCAGTAATTAGTACTCCCTCTGCAGCACTCGTCATGTTTTCAGATGGAGTGTTTTCGTTATAAAGGAGTATCTAGTTATTTGTCGTCAGATTGTCAGACAGACAGAGGAACCCCTATAACACTTTCTATTATATGGAGTTACTTCGACAAAGTATTCCCTCAAAAAAACGAACGTCCTTACGCCAGCACTGTATGCATCTGGACATACATACATGTGCCTACCCTGAATAATGCACCTCCGAATGGATGAAGTCTATAGGAGTACGAAGTAGAACAGCCCTTGCCTTGTGCAAAGCAGCAGGGCCGGCGGACCTGCACTATTTTGAATTCCATCGATCTCAACTGAGCTGTGACACGAGAAACCGAGGAAGAGCTGGGGCCACCTAGTCGGAAGCTGAGATATTCTCGCTCGTAGCTGTGCATGCTACTCGTATACTCCGTACGACCAGTTACATCGACACAGCTTCTTGTCTGCACTGTACGGTCGTCGCGTCGTCTTCCCGCAACGAACTTGCGAACAATTCTGAAAGTGCAAGCTGCATATATGAAATTGTAAAGTTAATTACAAAAGAGCTGGCGTGTCCTCAGACATCTGTCACTCGCGCAACAACGTTTGTTGTGTAGCCGTAGCCGTAGCCGTGCAGGCATATCCGGGACTTGGCTGCCTGGAGAAACCATCATCCGGAACTCGATGATTCGTTGTTCGTTCAGCTGATCAAGGCAATACTCTGTAGTAATCAGCTTCGACGGAAGTTTCACCAATGATAAACCCAAAGCAGCTGGAGGAAGAGGAATTGATTTATCTGGATTTATTTCCCTAAGCAGCAATACATATCATGCCTGATGCATCGTCTTCGATCATTCGATGACTCCAAGTAACCAGGGGGAATGGGATGCATATATAAGTAGGGGAGGCCTGATCGATCGCTACTCATCAGTCATCACAGCCTTTCTTTCACATTTCAGTCACTGTCGTCAGTCGCTACCAGCACTTTTTCCGAAGACAAAAAGAAGAATGGCGGCGGCGATCAAGCTCAACAACTGCATGACGAGCTCCAGCTTGGTGCTCGTCCTGCTCGCGCTCTGGGCAACCACCCCGCCTCTGGCCGTGGTGGCAGGGGACCCAGACATCCTCACCGACTACATCATCCCGGCGAACACCGACCCCGCGAACATCACGGGCGCGTTCTTCTCCTACTCCAGCCTCCGCGGCGCGCTGGCCTTGCAGGCGCCCGAGAACTTCTCGGTGGCCAAGGCCTCCGCGGCGGAGTTCCGGGCGCTCAACGGGCAGAGCGTGTCCTACGCGGTGCTCTCGTACGGGCCGGGCTCCATCAACCCGACCCACACGCACCCGCGCGCCTCAGAGCTGCTGCTCGTCCTCGACGGCGCGCTCTCTGTCGGCTTCGTCGACACCGCCGGCAAGCTCTTCATCCAAGACCTCGCAGCCGGCGACGTGTTCGTGTTCCCCAAGGGCACCGTGCACTGGCAGTGCAACAAGGGGGACAAGCCTGCCAAGGCGCTCTCTGCGTTCGGGAGCGCCGCCGCGGGGCTCGTGTCCCTCCCGGCCACCCTGTTCGGCGCCACCGACATCGACGACGACGTGCTGGCCAAGTCCTTCAAGACCGACGTGGACACTATCCAGAAGCTCAAGACTGGCCTCGCCCCGAAGCCAAAGCCATGATCAATCATCGGCTTTGCTTTCTCAGGTGCTCCCGGCCCTCGCGTCCATCTTTTCCTTCTCTTTGTAATTGTCCACGTCGTTTCTCCAATAACCTGCCAAGGGCAATGATGTCATGGTGAGTAGCCACCCTGTGAGCGTCATGTCATGGATGGACAACCGTCAGGTGTGATTTGTATTGTGTTGATGAGTGTTGATTATTGTAATATCAGTGAGTCAATGATCATATTTACGCATTCTATCGTACTTGCTCTTGTTTCTCGTCAGTCGTCACGCGAGGTTAACGCCAGTCGCCGTGTCACGGAAAACACATTTAAATTTGTCTCAATGTAGAAACTAAAGGTAGCAGTTTAGATGGCTGATAATAAGGGTTTGACAAGTCGATTTCGTAGTCAAATTTGAAGACCGGAGTCTCAACCCAAAGTTGTCTAGTTGATAGTTCTAAAATCGACTATTCTACTTGCCTTGTTTCTAGTATTTTAGTTCAACGCAGTAGGAGTAACAACAAACACAAACTTACCCAAATTGTAATGATCCACCCCTTAAGGGCACCAAGTTCCAAATAAATTTTGACTTTGTCGTGAGAGCGTTCGCGTGGTATGAATCCTCCAATTCTCTTCTTTTGTCATATGTGCTGAAAAATCTCTTTTTTCTGTCCTCCTAAACAAGCATATACACAATAAATGAGAACCATATTTTAAGACAAAAGAGAAGAATCCCTGCCAAATGATTGGAGGATTCATAGTCAAAACGAAACAAAAACTAGGTAATACCCACGCGTTGCTGCGGGATTTAGAGATAAAATTGTAATGTGAAAGATAAATAATAAAGAGGTAGATTATTCTGTCATACTCTTCCTAGCAATATGAAGATGAAAGTATGCTTTTACTAACTTATGCATTAGAACATTTAAATATCAATTTGAAAACAAAGAACGAATGGAAATATGAGAAGAAATGATTAATTAAAAAATGATTAATTAATTGCTTTGTCTTGTGCACCATAGGCCGGCTTACTCAAATGTCTCTATTCTTTTTTTAAGAGCACGCATTAAGCGCGTATTTCATTAAGAAAAAGAGAGTTTGTTACAACTTCGGTAATCCAAGGATTACCCTCACCCCCAAAGCACACGTGGTTGTGATTACATAAATATGCACACTACCTACGTGCTTCCAGCTCCGCCAGGCGCCTAAAACCGGCCGCTACCCACAGCGATGCATCGTCGATGATGTCCTCCGCAAGCTGTTCCACTGACTTCATCCCTCAACCAAATGTTCTAGAGTTCCTCTCCTTCCAAAGGCTCCAGCCGATGAGGAAGAAGAACGAATCAAATGCGCGGCGGATGGCCCTGTGCATCGTCTTCCTCAACTCGATCCACCATTCCATGAACGGCCTCTCCACCACCGGAGTTTGGTCCTGCAGATGGTATAAACGAAGGCAGCTGTGCCACACTTCTCTAGAATAAATGCAGCCAATGAGGATATGATCGATGGTCTCATCCTGTTGGTCACAGAGAACGCATGTGGCATTATCTTGAAGACCATGCCTCCATCTCCTATGCGCTGTCCAGCACTTGCCATGCATGGCCAGCCACATGAAGAATTTCACCCTCGGCGGCGCCGAGGTCTTCCATAGCTGTTTTGCAGCCAGAGGCGAGGAGCATCCCACGAACATTGCACCATAAGCAGAGGACGCTAAGTATACATTGTCTGCCGAGAGTCTCCAGGAAAATATGTCCGGCGTCCCTGGCAGGAGCACCACCTACCGCAGTCGCTCGGACAAGGCGACGAACTCCGCGATCATCCTCCATGAGTGTGCTCCCAAAATGTGATGCACCTAGGCTGATCTAGGGAGAGCTTCGGTAATCGTAGCGTGGTGTCGTCTCTTCGGCACCGCCTCGAAGACTGTTGGAGCGATGAGCCTGATGCTCGTCCCATCCAGCCATGAATCAATCCAGAAGAAGGTGGACTCGCCGCTCCCAACCGTAGAAACAGTCGTTGCAAGGAAGAACGCCTGTGACACCCTGTCACCCTGGTCGTGGAGTCCCTGCCAGGCACTCGTGGGGTCGGTCCGCCGTAGCCATGGCCAACGCAGCTTCAAAGCCATTTCCATCCTTTGTAGATCAATGACTCCAAGGCCCCTAGGTGTTTGGGCAAGCGCACTATCTTCCATGCCAGCTTACACCAGCCTCCAGCCGCCACCGATTCCCCACACCAAATAAAACCTCTTTGGAGCTTATCAATCTGTTGCATTGCCCACACATACAGCCCCAATGTCATTGCCATATGCACCGGGATGGCCGCCAAGGTGGACTGGGCAAAAACTGTACGTCCGGCCACATTGAGCATGTCACCCTTCCAACTGGGAATGCGAGTTGCGACAGTCAATCAGCGGTTGCACCTCACTTTTTTTGAGCTTGAAGATTGACAGAGGTATCCCAAGGTAGCGACAAGGAAAGGCCTGGACGCGACAGGCCAAGATGGCATGCACTAGCGCCAACTCCTCCTCCTCGCAATGCATATGCATGACAACGCTCTTGTTCATGTTTGCAAAAAGTCAAGAGGCTTGCCCAAACACTTCCAAGGCTGCTCTGAAGTGCAAGTCGGTCGGTGTTGGGGCCACAAACAGTACCATGTCATCCGCATACAGACTCACTCGTTGTATGTTTCCAACCGGCCTCAGTCCCGACAGGTACCCACTTTGTTCCATCCATTTCATGGTGTGGTTGATGGATTCCATAACCAAGACGAACAGCATAGGCGACTATGGGTCACCTTGGCATAGCCCCCTTGCATGACAAATTCTTCGGCCGGTGGAACCACTGAGAAGGATCTTAGTGCTTGCCGTCGATAAAATGGCCGATATCCAATCCCTCCATCGTTCACCAAAGCCCATGTGCCAAAGTACATCAAGGAGGAATTGCCAAGAGATGGAGTCAAAGGCTTTTGCAATGTCAATCTTGAGAAGAAGGCTCGGCGTCTTGGTCTTGTGAAGTTCCTTGCATGATAGACAAATAGCCCTAAAATTTTCCTGGATGCACCTTCCTTTTATGAATGCACTCTGGTTGGCACGAGCATTCGAGCAAGCCTGTTGGCCAAACATTCGAAGTTCCTTGTGAAGTTCCATGCAGCATTCGAGCAAGCCTGTTGGCCAAGCATTTAGAGATTAGCTTGTTAACACTATGGATTAGGCTGATCGGCCAGTAATCAGAGATCTCCACCGGCTGTTCCTTCTTCCTGAGTAGTAGTATCATGATCGCGTCATTCATGTGGTGCAAGCTGCGCATGTCAAGTGCCCAGAACGCATGGAATGCCCACATTAGATCATCCTTGATTATGTCCCATGCAAGCTTATAAAATAAACTTGTGAGACCATCCGGTCCTGGTGCTTTCTCATTCAGAAACTGCATAACTATCGAACGTACCTCCTTCTCTGTGAATGGGTCCTCAAGGCCATGCAAAGCCAAGGACGGTAGGACAATTCACTAAAGGTTGATAGCCCACGAACGCTCAAAGTCTGTGCCCATGAGCGAGTCGATGTGCTGGAAGACTACCTGCGCCATCATGCTTGGCTCGTCGAACACCTGTCCCTTGGAGGCAATGGCTTGTATCCTGCTCTTGCATTTGCGGTGGCAAGCTTGGAGATGGAAGAAATGAGTTTTGGCGTCCCCCTCAGCCAGGAATTGATCCTAGAATGTTGACGGGCAATCGTCCATTCCAAGGACGCCAAGCCGAGCACGCGCAGCTTGAAGGCTTTTCGGAGCTGCATCTCTCTTGGTTCGAGCAGCCTAGTTCTTATGCCTCGTCAAACCTCAATACCACTTCCTTGTCGATAGCCAATTACAGCTTAACACTGCCAATCTAACATGCACTCCAACTCCGCAGCGCCCGAGTGAAATTTCTAATTTTCTGGTCTAGCACTCAGAATGCATCGACGCCTGTTGGTGTATGCTGCCATGCCCAAGCCATCGTGTCCAGGAACCCAGGTAACTTCAGCAAGAATGACTCGAATCTGAATCATCGCTTGTCCCTTGGCGATGTGTCCAGCATCAGGAGGAGCGGGGAGTGGTTAGAAGCATCTGATGACAAAGCCTTCAGTAAATGGAATGGATAGACATCAAACCATTTAGCCAAGGCCAACGCTCGATCCAGCCTTTCCAACATTGGCGGATCCTGACGATTGGACCACGTAAATCTTCTGTCCATCAACATGAGCTCCTAATGAAGCATAGACTCAATGAAGGCACAGAACCATGTCATGACTCGGTGGTTTAGTCTGTCGTTATTATTGTCAGCCGTCCTATAGATCATGTTGAAGTCACCACAGATGAGCGACGGTCCATTGCGAGTGCTCCTGATGCTTCGGAGTTCATCCAGGAACTCTCGCTTCTCTGCGTCGTGCTACGGACCATAGACAGTCGTAATCCACCAGGCAAGCTGGGATCCAACGCACTGAATATGGGCTGTCAGTGCACATCTTCCCCTAGTAACATTAGACGCAACCCAGAACTCCATGTGCCATGCCAGCAAGATACCCCTAGCCGCACCAACAGAAGGAACAAAATCATAATCAAACATGGGGCCTAAAATCTCCATTGCACATGAAGTTGTGACATCTTCTAGCTTTGTCTCCTGCAGACACACCAGGGACACACAGTTGTTCACCAGTAGGCTTCTAACCATAGCTCGTCGTGTAGGACGATTTAGCCCACGCATGTTCCACATCAGACAAGTTGTATTCATTAATAAACTAAACATCAGTGAGTGGCCAACAAAATCAATGGGTCGGCACAGCGCCATCATATATCCCCAACATGTCAAGGTTCACCCCGACCGGGTCGAAGCGTCCTCCCAGCAGCAGTTATAGGTTTTCATGTGTGGTGTCCGAAATCTTCCCCTAAAAGGCACATTTGTACAGGGCAACCGTGTCTTCTCCCAGCTAAGGAGCCTCACCATCACCAAGCCTTTTGAGCAGGACAACATGTGCCTGCTTGGACATATTGGCCACCCGCGATGTCTGCGCGATGCGAGCGCTGCGTCGGAGTGTCTATGGCGGTGCCAGAGTCCGAGACTTACGCAGCCTGGGCCTGCCCCGTATCAGCGACGTCGCAAGTTGCACATAGAGGTCCACCTCCATGGTGCTGACAATCGTGGCAGGCGAGGGAGGCGGATACGGCTAACCTTCGTCCTCACTGGAAGAAAAAGCAGGAGGAGCATTGGGGACATCAGCATCATCATGCGTGTGGTCAAGGTTGACAGCAGCCTCATTGTGCCCGTGGCCGGGATTGAGTGGCTGGGCGGGCGCATCCCACTTGTTGTTGACGTGCTCAGCCCACCAGTCCAAATGACGTGGAGGCAGCAGCGTGTGGGCACATCTTCCATCCTGAAGAAGGTGCGGCGTGATGTTGAGGAAGTGGTTGACAAAGCCTGGCTGCGGCGAGTATCGGACCCTAGGCCGCATAAAAGAGGCCTCTGGAGTCCCCTCCCTGCAGGACTGGGGGTAGACTCTTTCTGGAGTACGAGGCACCGTCAGCATCTGCCAACACCCCGGAGACGTGCCACCGTCCACACACGATGGGCAGCACACAGCACCCACCGTAGCCGTCGGTTCGCCAACGGGGCAAAGCAAGGCCCCCACCAGAATGTCTTCCTTCAATTCCCCAGCTTCCTCCAAATAGTCGGGCGGATAGTCGCAGTAGGGGATGTGCCTGCCATGATGGGGGTCGAAGTCTGGTGAGTCGTCCTCAGAGTCGCGGCGTGGCATCAGGCAGTATTCATAGTCACCCTCACCCGGGGCTTGAGGTGTACCCTGAACATCCCCATTGTCCCCATCATCTGCATCGCCACTGTCATCATCCACCGGTGGCCCAGGAGGAGCTCCAGGATGATGGTAGTCCACAAGGCGCACCCTCACCAAATATTGCAGGCCCATGTGGATATTCTGATCCTCCACCACGGCGACAATTGGCTCTTCGATGAAAACTATCTTCTCTGGCTCGATGAAGGATGGGTGCCAGCACCAAGCTTGCACAAAGTATTCCGGTCATCTTCGAGCGAGCAGTCGTGGATATCCGTGAGCTCGACCACAGTACAGCAGTGCTCGAGGACCATTTGAGCGGTGGTAGCATCCCGCGCATGTGCCAAAACATGACGCAGGGCGACGACAACACGGTAGGTAAAGCCCCATCCACGCTCCAAGCCACTCTCCTCCATGGCCCCCACCTGAGAGGCATCAGCGGCCCCCAGGGAGGCGAGGCAAGCACCTGATTGTGATGCTCTGGTCTGGTGAACCGGACCAGAAAATCCTCAGGCTCATGCACGTGTACCACTACCTCATCACCTCGGATTTGAAATCTATTATAAAGTGCCTGGTACACCATCTGTGTGGATACCCATGGTCGCGTGCCACCAATGTTGGCCACTAGAGCAAGACTAGCAAGATCGTCGTCAGCCCTTTACAGCTGCCCTAAGCGTGGCACCATGACCAATGGCACTTTGCTTGGTCGAAGTTTAGCCGTGCTGGAATCTCTGTTGGGAGCCCCCTCCCCCCGCCCAGCCAGGCCGTGCACCAGAGGCGGCGGCGGTGGCGGAGGTGACGGCAGCTGTGGCGGTGCCACCCGCGGAGGAGATGTTGCACACAGCTGAGGGATCAGCGTGGAGCATCCCATAGAGATGGAGTGACTGGAGATGGTATCCGCCGATTCAGCCCTGTGATGGTGAGGAGCATCTGAGTGACAGCGAGCCCAAAACTGGCGGTGGGCGTGGGGCGAGCGCGGGGAATGCGATCGCTTGGCTCTGTTGGCCTCGCCATGACGCACCGCGTGTGTAAGTGCATTCACCCCCCGATGTGGATTTTGGAAAATTAATGGCAATCAAAATAGGGACTAACAAGTTTATCTAAGTGTATACGCAGGTGTTAGTCCATTGAAAGATTTGAATAATAAATATTTGGTGATACAAGCACCCTAAATTTTATATGAATGGACAACATTTCTACTCAAAGAGAGCCATCATATCTTATCTTTACTTGAGTTATAGGAAATATTGTATTATCAAGAGGGATACAAATTGGGTTGGTATTTCGAGGTCTAAAAGTGCTCATGTCGATATTTAGAGTGTTTGGAGAGACACCGTTACACTCACTGCACTTAGAAAAATTCATTTGCTTCACCCAACCTGGCCTACTAGTAGTACTGGAAATATTCAAGTTTTAAACCAAAAGTACTAGTGCTATTTTCTCAGAAAGCCGAAAGTGCAAAGTTGAGATAAATCTGTACTACCGGTAGTACCGGTGAACTCACTGGTAGTACCAGTGTTCTCTGATAGCACCGTATTTTATTAAAATTATAGTCCGGTAGTACCGGCCATATTTTTCTTAAAGTTGAAACCGTCGTGTTGGTGTTTTTGATGTACTACCGGTAGTACCGCTGGTCCGACTAGTAGTACCGGCCGTGACCAGAAGTTGCCATTCCTTATTAGTTTTAGTCCGGAGGTACTTGGGAATATTTCTCATCAAGACGCCCATTGCGCCCAGATTTGCACTACCGGTAGTACCAGTCTTACTACCGGTAGTACCGGTGTGACTCCCTCTGCACATTCTGATACAGCACAATGATCATATTTTGTGAGATACCAGTAGTATCGATGGTTCTCATCGGTAGTACCGGTAGTTGTTCTGGACAGATACTATAAATACCCCTCATCTCTCTCCTTTCTACCTCTCTTGCCCATTCTATTCATTCACGTGACTCACACCAGAGAAAGGCACTCTCCTAAGCTTCTGCTCACCTGCTCTCTCTCCCCCTTTGCTCCCAAACTTCATCCCCTTAAGGATTTGAGCTAGGGACGTGAGATTAGAGAGTGGGAACTTTGATCTACGACTTGAGCACTTGGATTCCTCGTCTTGCTAGCTTGATTTGTGTTTGTTACTCTTGGGTTCTTGGAACCCTAGCCGGCTAGGCATTCTTCGTGGCTGCCCGTGTTGCTTCATTTGTGAGGGCGCCCTAAAGTGTTTATATTACCCCTGATTCTTAGTGGATATCTCAAGCTTCTGCTTGAGGAAGGAGACCTTTGTGGTCTGACCTTCCTGGTCATCTCAACAACGAGGACGTAGGAACTCCTTTGTGGAGATTGCCGAACCTTGGTATAAATCGTGTGTCTTGCTGTGGTGGTAGCATCGACTACCCTTGTTCTAGTGTTCTTCATGTTCTTCATCCCTATCCCCAAGTTCTTAGGTTGGAGAACTCGATCTACGATTTGGTCCGGTGAAAAGCTCTAAAAAGTTCAACATCTTCATCAGCAACATCAACAAAGGGGTGGTAACAATTGGATCTGAATTTATAGATAATTTTACTCTGATTTCTATTTTGATTTCATAGTTTTATAGTGCACCGGCAGTACCAGAAGTTTGCACCGATAGTACTGGTTTTTGTACTACAAGTAGTGCCGGTGCTACTTTCGGTCGTACTACCGGTTGGTATTTAACTTTCACAATTGAGCTTTAAGTTTTAGGTTTTTAATAATCACCTATTCATCCCCCTCTAGGTCGATTAGATCCTTTAAAGTGGTATCAGAGCCGTGTCCCTCAGTTCAACGCTTCACCGCGTGAGGAGTAACATTGGCCAAGATGGATAAGGATAAAATGAAGGAGTTAGCTGCTCAAATAACTGCATAGCTCACCGTGATGCTGAAAAAGCAACAAGAAGAGCAAATAAACAAGATGCAAGAGCAACTAGACAAGATGAAGGTGATTATTGACAAGAGAAGTCAAGAAGCAACTAGCAAAGAGAATAAAAATGAAGGTGATGATGCAAGCAAAACCTTAAAAAGATACTCAAGAGTGGAACATGAGTATAGTAGCTCAAGCAAGAACACCAACCTCCTTTTGATAAATCTTGGCAAGCCACCTCCTTTTGATGGGCTAAGATGCACCGATTGGGCTCATAGGATAAAGTTGCATCTTATAGCCGCAAGATGTCGGGAAACCGTTGAAATAGGTGTGAATATTCCCAAGAATCCAAGTGAGTGGACACCCGAAGATGAGGTGGACTTTCATCTCAATGCTACAACTACAACTTTGATCTTGCAATGTCTCACTTCGGAGGACAAAAACAAAGTCATTGGTATGGATAATGCAAAACAAATTTGGGAAACTTTGAGAATACCTTTAGAGGGAGATAAGAGCATGAGAATAGGAAACATTGAGCTTCTCCAAGGCAAGATTGAGAACTTCACCATAATGGAAGGAGAGACTACCAAAGCTATGTATGATAGATTCATGACCTTGGTGAATAGAGTTAGCGCTCTCGAATGTACAAGATGGGATGAACAAGCTGCCACAAGAAAGCTTTGTAGAATATATAGAGACAAGAACAACAATGCTTGCTTCTATGATTATGGAAAGGGAAAACTACACTACTATGACAACACAAGAAATGCTTGCAAAGATTATGCACCATGAAGTACTAGATGATGAGGTCAAAGAAAGACAAAGTCAAAAGAAGAATATTGCTCTAGTAGCATCTCATGCAAGTGAATCAAGGCATTACAACAAAGGATGTTGTGGCCACAAGCAAGATAATAGTGATAAAGAACTTGATGAACAACAAGCTCTCATGGTGAAAAATTATACAAAGTTCTTGATCAAGAAGAAGCAAAAGATGAGGAGTAATGGTGGAAACAAGCAATATAGAAAGAGATTTTGCTATAAGTGTGGTCTCACTGGTCACTTTGTTGCGGATTGTCCCAACAAAGGCAAGATTTCAAGGTACAACAAGGAAGGTGACAAAAAGTATGAGAACAAGAAGAAGGGTGTAGCACATATAGGTGAAGAATGGAAATCCGATGATGATAGTGATGAAGACAATGACAATGAAAAGAAGAGTGTAGCTGCAATTGCTATACATGATACATCATCTTGATCGACATCGTTCTTCACCAACACTTCTTCCTCACCCAAGCTCTTTGCCAACCTCTCTGATGACGACGATGTCACTCTTACTTGCCTTTTGGCAAAGGAGGAGAAGGTATCATCACATACTCCCACACTCTAATGATGAATGTGATGATGATGATGAGCTTGATGAAAACTATGCAATTAAAATCATTAAGCTATATGGAAAAGAAGCTGCTTCTAAAATCTTAAATTTGATGTATACCATAGAGGAGCAAGAGATATGCATTGAGTCACAAAGTGAAATGCTCCTAGTGGAAAGGGAGAAGAACCAAGGACAAGATGCATGTCTCACCAAGGAAAAGGAGAAGGTTGAGAAGTTAAGTGTAGAATTGTCTTTGGCCAAGGACTCTTTTGAGTGCTTGACTAAGGAACATTCCTCACTTAATGACTCTTTGGCTAGTCTAAAGAATGATCATAGTTTAGCTCAAGAAAGCCTCACAAGATTGACAAATAATTATAATGAGCTTGATATAAACTATGACACCCTTTGGAAGAGCACTTCTATTCCATCTAAGGACTCCAAAGCTTCAACAAGTAAAGGATGTGAAAAATGTTTGAATATTGATATAGATGCTTGTGCTACTAACCTTGTTGAGCTAGAGAAGAAAGATAAGGAGATTCTTAGGTTGAAGACCATTGTGGAGATTGGTTGCAAAAATAAGGATAAGCAACCAACTACAATCTACAAGGCATCAAGGCATCCACTCATAAAGGATGACCTCAGTTACAATAGGTATGATGGTAAGGCCAATGAGAGAAGCATGGTAAATGGTGTGCCTTGTGTAAAGTTCAACAAGAGCATGCCTCTTGTTGATCTCATCAACAAGGTGAACAATGTTGAGATTTCTCCTAACACTTCTTGTGACAACAAGAACATCAAGAAGAAGGAAGTAAATGTTCCTAAGCAACAAGTGCCTATCTCAAGGAACAACTTTTGTGATTATTTATGCTATTGGGATAAGGACAGTAAAATTGTTATAAAATATATGGGCGCTCTCAAGAAGAGGCAAATCTTGAGGAATGTTTGGGTGCCCAAATCTTATGTGTCTAACCCCCTAGGACCCAAGTCAAATTGGGTACCTAAAACAAAAGCTTAATCTTGTTTTGTAGGCCTTTTCCTCCGATGGACCTTGTTCGATGCTAGATAGTGGATGCACCAATCATATGATTGGAGTGAAGAAAATGTTTGACTCATATCAACCAAATGAAGGCATGGGTGAAAGAATCACTTTTTGTGACAATAGCAAAGGAGAAATTCTTGGTTTGGGTAAAATTGTTATATCTAATGATAATTCAATTTCAAATGTATTACTTGTGGATTCATTGAGATATAATTTGTTATCCATTTCACAACTTTGTGAGATGGGTTACAATTGTCTCTTTACGGATAAGGGTGTGGAAGTCTCTAGAAGGGTGGATTCCTCTATTGTCTTTATGGGTCAACTAAAGGGCAAGCTCTATCTAGTTGATTTCACAGCTAGTAGAGTGGGGTCCGAGACTTGTTTAGTGGCAAAATCTAGCATGGATTAGTTGTGGCATCGCCGGCTAGCTCATGTTGGGATGAGGAACTTGGCCAACCTTCAAAGAGGACAACACATTCTTGGACTAACAAATGTTTCTTTTGAGAAAGACAGGATTTGCAGCGCATGTCAAGCGAGAAAACAAGTTGGAGCTAAACATCCCGCTAAGAACATCATGACAACATCAAGGCCACTTGAGTTACTACACATGGATTTATTTGGACCCAATTCTTATATAAGTATAGGAGGTAACAAATATGGTTTTCTAATTGTTGATGATTTTTCTCGCTTCACTTGGGTGTTCTTTTTGAAAGATAAGAGTGAGACTCAAGAAATCTTCAAGAAGTTTGCAAGAAGACCACAAAATGAGTTTGATGTGAAGATCAAGAGAGTGAGAAGTGATAACGAGACAGAGTTTAGGAACACCAACATTGAGAAGTTTCTTGATGAAGAAGGGATCAAGCATGAGTTTTCGGTCCCCTACACTACCCAACAAAATAGGATTGTGGAGAGGAAAAAACAAACGCTCATAGATGCCGCAAGAGCAATGTTGGATGAGTATAAGATTTCGAAGAAGGATTACTGGGCGGAGGCGGTCAACACGACATGTCATGCAATCAACCACCTATACCTCCACAAAATTAGGAACAAAACCGCCTATGAGCTACTCACCAGTAAAAAGCCTAAGGTTGATTACTTTAGATTTTTGGATGCAAATGTTTCATACTTAGAAAGAAATCCAAAAGCTCTAAGTTTGAACCGAAGGTTGATGAAGGTTTCTTACTTTGTTATGGTACTAACGAACATGGATATCATGTTTTCAACAAGACCACCGGTCTTACTGAAATAATGGTAGACGTGAATTTTGATGAATCCGACAGCTCTCAAAAGGAGCAATTCAATATGGACATTGTAGGTAAAGAGGAGCCTTCTCTTAAATTGATAAAGAAGCTTATAACCGATGAAGTGAAACCTGTTGAACAAGATGATGATGATGATGCACAAGTGAAAGTCCATCATGATCCATACATGCATCATGGGTCAACCGATGCCCATGGTGATGCTTCCACATCAAGAGATGATCATGACTCAAGAGAACAAGCAAATCAAGATCCACCACAAGTTGAAGAAAGCAACCAAGATGATGATCAAGGGGAAGGTCTTGATGGAAATTCATCAATCAATCAAGATCTTGATAGTGATGATGATGGCCCAATTCAAAGAAGATCAACAGTACCTCACCCAAGAGTTCAACAATCCGTTCAACGAGATCATCCCGTTGACAAAGTGATAGGAAGCATACGAAGAGGAGTAATGACTCATTCTCGATTAGCATCTTTTTGTGAGCATTACTCTTTTGTTTCTTCTATATTACCTCTTAGGGTGGAGGAAGCCTTGAAGGATGAGGATTGGGTGATTGCTATGCAAGAGGAGTTAGAAAACTTCACCCGAAATGAAGTCTGGTCCTTGGTGGAAAGGCCCAAGCAAACTATGATAGGTACCAAGTGGGTCTTTCACAACAAAGAAGATGAGTATGGCGTAGTCACAAGGAACAAGTCACGGTTGGTTGCACAAGGTTACACCCAAATTGAAGGTTTGGATTTTAGAGAAACTTATGCACCGGTAGCTAGGCTTGAATCTATTTGTATATTACTACCCTTTGCTGCTCACCATGATTTCAAGTTGTTTCAAATGGATATGAAAAGTGCATTCCTCAACAGCCCCCTCTCTGAAGTAGTGTATGTTGAACAACCACCGGGTTTTAAAGATCCACATCATCCCGACCATGTCTACAAGCTTCACAAGGCGCTCTATGGGCTCAAACAGGCCCCTAGAGCTTGGTATGATTGTCTCAAGGACTTCCTACTCAAACAAGGGTTTGAGATAGGAAAGGCCGACCCTACTTTATTTACTCGCAAAGTCAATGGTGATATTTTTATTTGCCAAATATATATTTGGTAGTACTAATAAGGAGCTTTGTGAGCAATTTAGTAGGATTATGACCAAGAGGTTTGAGATGTCCATGATGGGAGAGTTGACCTTCTTCCTCGATTTTCAAATCAAGCAACTCAAGGAAGGAACGTTCATTTGCTAAACCAAGTATACAAATGACATGTTAAAGAAGTTTGGTATGGACAAGGCCAAACCCATCAACACGCCAATGCCAACCACAGGACATCTTGACCTTGACATGGATGGTAAAGCCATTGATCAAAAGGTATATCGCTCTATGATTGGATCATTGCTTTACCTTTGTGCATCTAGGCCTGATATTATGCTTAGTGTGTGCATGTGTGCAAGATTTCAATCTAATCTGAAAAAACGTCATCTCATGGCCGTTAAGAAAATTTTTTGGTATTTGGTGCTCACACCTAATCTTGGCTTATGGTATCCCAAGAGTTCATCTTTCACTCTACTTGGCTATTCTAATTCGAATTATGCCGGTTGCAAGGTAGAGAGAAAGAGTATATCCGAGACTTGCCAATTTCTTGGTAGGTTTTTGGTGTCTTGGAGTTCTAAGAAGCAAAACTCCATTGCCCCATCCACCGCCGAAGCCGAGTATGTGGCGGCTAGCTCTTGTTGTGCCCAACTACTTTGGATAAGCAAACCTTGAGAGACTTTGGTTACAACCTGTCCAAGATTCCACTCTTATGTGACAATGAGGGTGCAATCAAGCTAGCCGACAACCCCGTTAACCATTCCCTTACAAAGCACATAGATATCTATCATCATTTTCTTAGAGACCATCAAGCCAAAGGAGATATCGCTGTTCAACATGTGAAAACTGAAAAATAGCTAGCCGATATCTTCACAAAGCCTCTAGATGAGTCAAGATTTTGAGCATTGAGGCATGAGCTCAATATCGTTGATTCTCGTAACATGGAATGACATCTTGCACACCTTGATTGGCTTAGAATTGGACAACATATTTACAAAATCATTGTGTGAAATTTCAAAACCTATTTTTAACATCTCAATCTTGACCATAGTTTTATATTGATTTGATGCAATCTGGTCAAAATTGAGAGGGTTCAAGTTCTCTATGTGGTTCACCATCTTTAGCTTTGCTTCAGGCAGGTTTTTGATACTACTGCTGGAGGCCCAGCACTATCGGTAGTTCAAAGTCCCGCGTTTTTGATACTACCGCTGGAGGCCCAGCACTACCGGCAGTTCAAAGTCCCGCATACTTCCACGTGGCCAAGTCCTGCCCACCGGTAGTTCCGGTCGTGCGACTGGTAGTACCAGTAAGCCAAAATTACAGCGGTATAAAAGGGGCTGCCGGTTAAAATTTTTCACCTCTTCTTACCTTTTTCCTCTTCTAACCCTTATTCTTCCTCACCCACCCGACCCGCCCGTTTCTGCTCGTGGCGGCGCCGCTGACCGATGCTCCCATCTGCCGATCTCCCTCTCCCTCTGGCCATCTTTGACTCCCTTTGAGGGGGAGCTTCCCTAGCGTTGGAGATCATCTTGGAGGTGTTGGTGGATGCCGGGAGGTCTTGCACACGCGGATCGGCCTCGTCTTCTTGAGCAACAAGGTATATGGATTTATTGCCTCGATCTCCCAATGTACTTCATTCTAGGCCGATTCCCTATTTGTGCTTGCTCTACATTGAGTGTACATGCTATTCAAATGCTTGTTTTGCAACTTCCATGGTGGATTTCGTCAATTTGTGCGGATTGAGTCGTGCGCAGGTGCCACCGGTACTACCAATCCTTTGACCGAAAGTACCGATAGTACCCCGAAGCGCTCAGTTTGCCTACTGTGTTTGTTCTCCCCATTTTGCACGCATTTGTTAGTATGTCTAAGACTCCCTTGTCCTTGTTATGACCCTTGCAGCATGGCGGAGCGTCGCAACCCCTCTCGCAATGCTCGTCCTCGTCCTCAAAGTTTAGGTGATGGAGAGGACGACCGTGCCACTAGTCAGCGTGCTCGATGACGTAGCTCGAGTCATGGGGAGTCTTCCTGTGGCAGCCATCGTGAGGAGATTGAAGCTCCTACTGCTCCGGTTGTTTATGGTCGTGGTGGCTCTCCTCCTCGCCACCGTGACATGGTTCATGATGCTCACCCGGATAATGTGAGGGATGTGCAAGGGCTTGCTTTGGATCCTCGATACAATATTTCCCCTCCTCGCATTGGTGTTGTAACTGCCTCTCGCACCATTATTCTTCACCATGGATCTCACCCTAAGGTTTACCCTCCTATCACCCCTCAGCAGTTTTTTGACTACAAATCAAATGTGGCTGCTTTGAAAAAGCGAAGGCTAGAAAATCCATACATGTGGGTCAGATTTTTAGGCGTCGAAGATGGGTTTTGGTCCTTATTTCACCATGACTATTATGTTTTAGTGTGCCTCAATAGTGGAGTCAATGGTCCTCTTTTTCAGCATATGGCATTGAATGTTGAATCTCTTACCAAAAACAAACCTTCTAAAATGGCTGAGTTGAAGGCCAAGCTTGAAGCATGGCGTCTTTTGCCACTCATGACCTTCCAGAAAGATTGGAACACGGAGATCCTTTATCAGTTTTGGGCAACTTTACAGATTGATGAGGAACACAAAGTCTTGCATTGGATGACCAACAAGCATCACTATAGGTGTGACTATGTGTAGTTTTCTCATCTTTTAGGCTTTGATCATGAGGATCGAGATGCAGATAATCTTTGGACACATTGTGCTGAAAATGTTGGCAGGGTTGATTTCATTGAAGCAAAGTTGTACCTTAAGGATAAGTATGCTGATGGCACCAATACTCACCTCAAGCCGATCTTTTATGTTCTAAACAATATACTGAGGAACACTCTTGACCCCAAAAGTGGTCACTCCACTCATATCCAAAGCTATGCTCCTACCATCTTGATTTGCTTTGGTCTTGATAAGCGCTTCAGCGTTTCTCAGTTTATGTGGGTTAAGATTGGAGAGGCTGCTAATGATCCTCATAGGATGCTTCCTTATGCTCCCTACCTCATGCATGTGATTGAGCAGGTGACATGCCGCTCCTTCCCTCCTGATACACATCACTCTCTTTGGAGCATTCGAAACTTGTGTCCTCATATGAAGAAGAGGTCAGAGAAGTCAGCTGCCTTTACTTCTGCTGGTGAAGCAACAGATGATGACGAGCCTGCTAACATTGAGAGAGAGGATGTTCCTCCTATGGACCCTTCATCTGGTGTCTTTGTAGGTCATGATGGTGGTCATGACAGTGGTCGCGATCGTGGTCGGGACACATTGCAAGTGCTCTGAAGAAGTACAAGTCTTACATGGGTTACTGTCAGGCCGAGACTCATCAGTCGCTCTGTCGTCTTGAGCAGCAAGCCGGCCTCTCTCACTCAGCTCCTCTTCGCCCTCCTCCAGATTTCTTTGAGGATGATTCCATTCCAGGAGTTGATGAGCAGTTTTAGCAGCAGGACTTTGAGCAGCCACCTCAGTAGCAGCAGGACTTTCCCCAGCCGAGTTCTTTTTGTGCTTCTCTTCCTGCATAGCTTCCTTCGGGCTATACTCTTGAGGACACCGATGCTTTTGGCTCTTTTTTCGGTGGAGCTGACTACTAGTGGTCCTTCGCCGTTCATGCCGTATTCTTCTGCAGATCAGCATGGCAAGGCGAAGGGAGTGGTTGACTACGGCAGTGGCTCCGACTAGTTCTTGTTACCCATTGATCTTTATCACTGCCTACCCTTTTTGGCATTTGATGCCAAAGGGGGAGTGTTAGGCTTATCATGACGTAATAGGGTATATTTATCGGTTTGTAATTACTCTATCTATGTGGTGAACTACGTATGGTGAACTTTGAACTATGTGTGTGATGGATGCTTGTAGGCTAAACACTTATGCTTATTCGATATATCATGTTGTGATGACCTATATTTGTTTATCTTGTGATGATTGTTGTTTTAGAATGGTTATACTGATTTTAAGACCTTTACTTATTACATACATAACCATTCATATTCTTTTTGTGATATATCTTGTCATAAGCATCACGGATTATACTTGTCACACACACCTTTTTAGGCACCCCATGGATTGTAAAATTTAGGGGAAGCTTGCTTTAAATGTATGTCATCTTGATTTTAGTCAAGATTTGAAATTCAAAATCCTATGCATACATTTAGGGGAGTTCTCCATAAAATTTAGGATTCAAAAGCTTCAATTCTTTTAATTTATTGTAAGCCTAAGTTGTTTGTCATTAATTACCAAAAAGGGGAGAGTTTGTAAGTGCATTCGCCCCCGATGTGGGTTTTAGATAATTAATGACAATCAAATTAGGGACTAACAAGTTTATCTAAGTGTATACGCAGGTGTTAGTCCATTAAAAGATTTGAATGATAAATATTTGGTGATACAAGCACCCTAAATTTTATATGAATGGACAACATTTCTACTCAAAGAGAGCCATCAGATTTTATCTTTACTTGAGTTATAGGAAACGTCATACTATCAAGAGGGATACAAATTAGGTTGGTATTTCGAGGTCTAAAAGTGCTCATGTCGATATTTAGAGTGTTTGGAGAGACACCGTTACACTCACTGCACTTAGAAAAAGTCATTTGCTTCACTCAACTTGGCCTATTGGTAGTACTGGAAATATTCGAGTTTTAAACCGGAAGTACTAGTGCTATTTTCTCAGAAAGTCGAAAGTGCAAAGTTGAGATAGCTCTGTACTACCGGTAGTACTGGTGTCCTCACCGGTAGTACCAGTGTTCTCCGGTTGCACCGTATTTTATTAAAATTATAGTCTAGTAGTATCGGCCATATTTTTCTTAAAGTTGAAACCTTCATGTTGGTGCTTTTGATGTACTACCGGCAGTACCGTTGGTCCGACCGGTAGTACCGGCCATGATCGGAAGTTGCCATTCCTTATTAGTTTTAGTCTGAGGTACATGGGAATATTTGTCACCAAGTCGAACGTGCCCAGTGCGCCCAGATTTACATTACCGGTAGTAGCGGTCTTACTATCGATAGTATCGGTGTGACTCCCACTGCACATTCTGACACAGCACAATGGTCATATTTTGTGAGGTACCAGTAGTACCGGTGGTTCTCATCGGTAGTACTGGTAGTTATTCTAGACAGGCACTATATATACCCCTTACCTCTCTCCTTTCTCCCTCTCTTGCCCATTCTATTCATTCATGCGACTCACACCCGAGAAAGGCACTCTCCTAAGCTTCTGCTCGCCTACTCTCTCTCCCCCTTTGCTCCCAAACTTCATCCCCTTAAGGATTTGAGCTGGGGACGTGAGATTAGAGAGTAGGAACTTTGATCTATGACTTGAGCACTTGGATTCCTCGTCTTGCTGGCTTGATTTGTGTTTGTTACTCTTGGGTTCTTGGAACCCTAGCCGGCTATGCGTTCTTCATGGTTGCCTGTGTTGCTTCATTTGTGAGGGCGCCCCGAAGTGTTTGTATTACCCCTGATTCTTAGTGGATATCTCAAGCTTTTGCTTGAGGGAGGAGACCTTTGTGGTCGGACCTTCGTGGTCACCTCAACAACGAGGATGTAGGAACTCCTTTTTAGAGATTGCCGAACCTCGGTATAAATCGTGTCTCTTGCTGTGGTGGTAGCATCGACTACCCTTGTTCTTTTGTTCTTCGTGCTATTCATCCCTCCCCAAGTTCTTAGGTTGGAGAACTCGATCTACGATTTGGTCCGGTGAAAAGCTCTAAAAAGTTCAACATCTTCATCAGCAACATCAACAAAGGAGTGGTAACAATTGGATCTGAATTTACAGCTCATTTTACTCTGATTTCCATTTCGATTTCATAGTTTCGTAGGGCACTGGTAGTACCAGAAGTTTGCATCAGTAGTACTGGTTTTTCTACTACAGTTAGTACTGGTGCTACTTCCGGTCCTACTACCAGTTGATATTTAACTTCCGCAATTGACCTTTAAGTTTCAGGTTTTCAATAATCGCCTATTCACTCTCCTCTAGGCCGATTAGATCCTTTCAGCGCGGCAGTCAGCCTCCAGGTGGCCCTCCTAATGGCAGCAATAGCAGCGCACCGGGTGCCAGTAGTTTGCCCGAATATGTCCCGGTCAAAGGCAATTGTAGCACACCCCATCGAGTTCCGGCGGCAGGTCCTGAGGCGACCGCGGCCGTGGAGACCGCGGCGAGGGCCGGCGGGGCGGCGTGCATCGGTCGTGCTTCTTGCTTCGAACCCCTAGAAACCTTCGTGGTCCGGGGCCCCCATTCCCAGGCCGGGTGGGACGGCGAGGGGCGCTCAACAGTCGAGGAACGGCAGTGAGAGCCTGCCCCCCGGACAAGGCCTAGTGTCCCCGGGGGGGCGACGCGCGGCCGCCATGAACCCCTCCGGGCGACGGTGGTGGCAGTGTCGACGTTTTCTCCGACGCTTGCCAGAGTTGACCAACTTCTGCTTCCCCTTGTCATCCGGCGGTGGTGGCGGGGTCCTCTCCTCCTCCGGCTCGAGCTCAGAGTCTGACCCCAGGGATTCCTCCGAGTCAATGAGGTGGACACGTTCCCCAGGACCACGGTCGAGGTGCTCCCTAAGTAGACCTGGTGAGCCGGCGAAGAAGTCTTCAGGCGGCGGCAGACCCTCACCATCCAGATCCGTCCATGCCCTCCTCACGGGCGATCCAGCTCCAACAGCGGTGCCATGGGCCAGGACCTCCAGGAGGCACCCCGGGGAGCCAGCCTCAAGCGCCGCATCGACCTCCGGCGGCCAGACACGGGACGAGGAGGGGCGGTCCGCCATGGCCGCGAAGCAGATCTGGAGCAGCTAGCGGGCGAAGAGGGGCGAGCGGAGCGGATTCGGGAAGTTGGATGTGGGGGGAGAAAGGAGGAGGGGAATGGAGCAGGGTGCGCGGGCATAAACCTAGGCAGCCGGGGCGGAGCTAGCAGTCCGGCAAGGGCGGGTCGCCGGTGGCGGCGCGGGGAGCCGCCTCATCGCCACTCTCCTCCTTTTGTCTTTACTTTTTCCCCACTACTTGCTTTCAAAGATGAGTTCCTTCAAATTCAAAAAAAAAAAGATGAGTTCCTTCTGTCTCTATTCTTTCGGTATCCCTTTTGCGTGGTGAAAAAAAAAGAAAGAAAACGGTAAGAGGATACTGACCAACTCAATGAACAAATGTTACCCTTGGGCTTCGGCCTTCTGTTCCCTTTCTCACGGCGGAGTGCCACGTAGATTGATAGATATCATATCCTACCAAAAACTACAGATTTTCTCATATCTATACTCCACCAATGCATCTGGCGTAGCTAGCGGTCTCCTGCATCTGGGGGCTCAAGGCTCCTCGACGGCTCGTGCCTGGCGGACGACCGACGGCATGCATCTAGCTGCAGCACGGTGGATCCAGGCTCCAGCCAGAGGGGCTGTCGCCTGGTGGCAGCAGCCCTCGTGCAGCACTTGGCGGCCGGCTGGAGGCAGCTGGGCCATTGCCAAAGGACTGGAAGAAGCAGGAAAGCTAGAGGGGCGTCGGCGGCAGGACACGGCGTTGTACTCGTCGTACACTGCACTTCTGTATGCGTTCCTTCTCTGGCTCTTCCAGTCTCTTATAAGCTCCTTCTTCTCTTCTGGTCTCTTATAAGCTCCTTCTCTTGCTCTTCTGTATGAGCACTGCAACCTTCAGGTTTATGGCAGGTCGTGGGAAGGCGAAGTGGAGCAAGCATGACTGTTCAGTTTGTTTACCACAACTGTTCAGTTTGTTTACCACAGAAACGGAGAGGCTCTCAGTAGTAACTGTAGTTTGCATGTATGCTTAGTGGCCAGGGTGGATGATGATGAAAGCGGATGATGTAACGCAAGGATATGCTAAAGAAATAGCCTAATAGGCATTAGCTTTATAGGAGTTTAGGATTCCTCAATTGCTCCTAGACGCAAGCACATAATCAAAATATTTTTCTCCATAAAGATTTATTCGCAAAGCCCCAATTCTCGCCAAATAAATAGGGCGTGAAACATGGTACATCGATCTGGATTTTATGTACAAGACTATGCATATTCAAATTTTGTTGCTAAACATGAGCAAGCCATTTTTGTTAATAGTTGGAGGTGTTTGTGCCTCCAATACAATACATTCATATCGGTATATATGCTAGATGCAAATTAACATATTTCAAAAAAAAAAGGATACAAATTAACATGTCCAAATAAATGCCGATCCATTCCCTCAACTTACTCAAAACAATATTGATTAATAGTACACAAGAAACGGTTTCTTTCTCTTAAAACAAGACATACAAAAAAATTCACCAAGTGTCCCAGAGACTCGGAGTTGCTAAAATTCAGGTGCCTTAATTTTAACTTTTTTAGGCGATAGTTATCACATATAATTTATACAAAATGTACAGCTTTAGTTTATTGTAATTTATGTAGCCAAAATCTGTACTTTTTTACTCTAAGAATAAAAAACCTGATAGACAAACCACAAAGATCACAAAATCTAATATACGTTGACACAAAGACAATTAACAGTTCCTATTTTTTCTATAGTTAGACAATGGAAAAAAATTGATTCGTTAATACAAATACAAATAACAAATCACAACAGTAACAATTTACTTTTACTAGTTGGTTGTAAAGAGTGTTGCCTAAAATTATCTTAAAATTTAGGCAACATAGGAGAAGTAATAAATTATTTTTTGCCATCCTACTGTAATATCTATATTGGCTCAAATTACATCGAACTTTGTGCTAACAAAAAAGACAGGTGTTATTGAAGGCTATACCACCTTAATTTTTATTTTACCATCTTTATTCAAAATTACACATAAAAATGATTCTAACTCATATTTAAAATAAATATAGTTTTAATACACCTAGCTATACCTAAGAAACTAGAAAAAGTCATGAGTATGGGAATCCATTATAAATCACAAACCTAAGACATTAAATTCTTGCGCTTTGATGCTTTAAAACACTCGAGTGAGGTTTATCATTTCCCTACTAATTAATTGAATGGCAGAGCAATGGCAGCCCTCGTCATCTGTCTGAAATAAAAGTGAGTAAAAACTGAATAGGCAGCTGGAAAGCTTAGGTGGGAAGCTGCGAGCAATTGCCCGGAACATACATGAATTGTTTTGTGACTTGTCTCCAACTCCAAGCATGCATATCTATGTGATGACGCAGGAATATACCAGACGGCTGCCAAGTGCCAACTGACATTTTGTACAGTAGATAATGAAGTGCCAACCATGAATAGATGCAATGCATTGTATAGTACGTACTCCTACGTAGCTACAGGCATACTAGCTCGATCTCTGTGTAACCGCGATATGCGCTGCAAAGGAGTCTAATGTTTGTTGACCAACTCTGACGGCCTTCCCCAAAGCCCAAATGCCCAAACAACTGAGTCTTAATAAGCTGGCATGCCTTTGGCAGTTTCACTAGATCAAGCTAGCTATACTGGCATGCCTTTGGCAGTTTCACTAGGTTGTGCTGTACATTGTACAAAGCTTAGGAAACCAAGGAGACGCTGTGTCACGTACATTCCTGCGTCATAATACAAAAGATAACTCACGCTAACAGTCTAGCAGGCCGGCACAGCTCTCCCAAGGCCACGCTAGCTCTAGCTGTTCCTCGACCTGAATCTAAATAAAATTATATATATAGCTAGCAAGCCATCGCAGTTCGCCTATGCTTCGGCAAGCTCTGTCCCGCGCGTCTGACCGTTCCATTTCCATTTCCACCGCATCCTGTGCTCACCGGACAGCGGTTAGCGGATCGATGGCGCTCGCTCCCGGCCTCCAGATGCTGTCACTGTATGCCGCCATGCTAGTGCTGGTGGTGCACGAGCTGCCTGGGTGTGCCCGCGCCAGCGACCCCGACATCCTGACCGACTACGTGGTGCCACAAGATTTGTTGGCCGACCCGTCCCAGATCGACGGCACCTTCTTCACCTACACCCGCCTCGTCAGCGGCAATGCCGGCGACCCGGCCAAGTTCACCGTGACCAAGGCCACCGCGGCCGAGTTCCCGGCGCTGCTGGGCCAGTCCGTCTCGTTCGCCATGCTCGTCTTCGGCGCCGGCACCGTCAACCCGCCGCACATCCACCCCAGGTACACGTACACGTTGGTTTGCACTACGTACCTGAGCTACGTGTTCGTGGATCCATTTGGCTTACGTAAGTGTCGCTGGCATGATCGATTGTTGCAGGGCGTCGGAGCTGCTGGTGGTGAAGCAGGGCACTCTGTCCGTGGGCCTGGTCGACGCCGCCGGCAACGGCACGCTGCACACGGCGACGCTGCAGGCCGGCGACATGTTCGTGTTCCCCAAGGGCATGGTGCACTTCCAGTCCAACGACGGCACCGACGTGGTGCGCGCCTTCTCGGCCTTCGGCAGCGCCAGCCCCGGCACCATCTCGCTCCCCACGGAGCTCTTCGGGACGGGCATCGACGACGCCGTGCTGGAGAAGTCGTTCCACACCGACCAGGCCACCGTCGATGCGCTCAAGAACGACCTGCACCAGCCACCGGCGCCGGGGCCCGCGCCGCCGCAGAACTCTGCAGCCGTCGTGCTCCTCGGAGGAAGCGCGCTGCTGCCACGTCTGGCAGGGGTGCTGCTCTGCGTCGGCACCGCGTTCTCGCTCGTCTTGTGAGGAGCGTGTTCTGCGCTTCAGCTGGTCACGAATAAGCTGGTGTCTTTTGACGTCAGACGTTGTGCTTGCTTCTCCGTGCTCCTTCTGAATAAAGATGGGTTGACAACAGGAGTTTTTTTTTTTTTTTTGAAGAATCGAATTCGCGACAGCAGAAAAGAGTCGGATAGCCTCCAGTCCAGTTTATGGGAGCACTTCCGTTCTTTCAAAAGGACATATTTAAACAGGAAGAAACTATTCATTTGGATGAGCTCTACTTGTAAATGTTAGAAATAATAGAGCTTAGCCACAGGATCACTAATCCAGTTACATGAACACATTTGTGAATTATCAATAACTAACCAAGATCTTCATGGTAGTCTGCCATCGTAGATGAAGTAGAGGTCGTAGATGCAGCAGTTCAACTCCGGTCCACTAGTGTCGCCTCCTGGCACCGCCAGATCTTGATCTGGAAGAAGAGAGGGAGATGGCGGCGGTGGCCTTTAAAACAACCTTGATTTCCACAAAGAGAAATCCACAGTGTCGGAGTGTAATATGACCATTTAAATCACATTACCCGATAACAGTTGAATCCATAATCCATACATCGAACAAAAGAGAGCAAATAGAGGGAGTTACAATAACTTATTACATCGTCACAGGGGCGGAATCAGAGTTCATGCAGCATAACAATAAAAGCTTGAGGTGCGGAAGCTATCTTCTTCTCTCCAACTTGAGCGTAGGCACGAAACCCTCAATCACTGTACTTCTCAGATGAGTACTCACTCCTTGAACCTGAAACCAAATTTTCAGTACGATTTATACTGGCCACACTCCCACCCTATGCATTGCTTTGTGGAAGTAGATGCAAAAATAAGGGTATCTCAAAAGGAACCTATAAGGCTGGGGTTTCCTATGAATTGTTCAAGTATAAAAAACAAAAGTATAATAAACAAGTTTTAAACACAAACACATTCCCATCATCTATCTCTATCCATATCTGTAACATCATCTCATCTCATCCCCAACACCCTCTCAGACTCTGGTCGACAAGCCAACTCCCTCTTGGCTTGCCTCAACGGCCCGCAGCCCTCAAACTGGCTCACGGCCGGAAATCACACTCAGAGGAAGGTAGAACACTCCACTCACTAGCCCGGTGCATGCGAAACATAGGAAAGGTCCATAGCCGAGGATTCGGCATATGTATCGATCGATCAACCATACACTCTACAGAGGTTTCACTAATCCACCAGATAACCATCATCGATGCACGCGCGCATCTAGGCAGATTCCGGGCGCCTACTGCCATAGGCGATGCCACTCTACCATCCAGCACTGGATCACTGGAACTGTGAAGAGAGCATGTATCCGCTCCCGAAGAGGATGCCATGCCATGTACCCACTCCCGAAGGGGATGCCATGATCGTCTCGGTAGGGTGTTAGCTCCATCCCATGCATATACCTTCCTATCACTTCTCGCCTAGCAGTAGTGGCATCGACCTATCCAGCGGTTCGGCCGTCTCCCCCCATGGAGAGCGAGTGGAAAGCAAGAGATTCCTAGATCTGGATACCAGCGCAACAGTTCCTAGATTTGACCAAACCGGGATATCTTCATCAGGGTTTATCTTTAACGTGCTACCACGGCACCTTCATCCCGGGCTCCACCTCTCAGAGGATCACACCCAAGGACCACCATCACATCTCAGTTAGCCCGCCACAGGCTCCTCTCATGGGAATGTCCAGAACCATTCCCTGGCAAGACTTGCTCCAAAACCTCATCGTAGATCCCGGCTCGATCGACTCAACCCTCACCCTACTCCCTGCCATAAGCTCCACCCCAAACCCGGATACAACATCATCAGCTCACATGTCCATCTGAAACATCAACTCACACATCCAGCCTGGCACCCTCCAGGCCTTCCCCAGGTTCATCACGTCGCATCAAAATGTAAGCGAGTGAAGTATAAAAATATAAGCATAGCAGATAAGCAGGTGGCTATCATAACAGCGGGTAAGCAGGTGATAGTTTACAACAAGGTAGGGCTCATCAAATAAATACTCTATCATGCAGCCCTAGCACAGGCACAGCATTATAGCAACATGAATGTAAAGCACTAGCCATACTATAGTTGTCATGCGTAATGGGATCTACGAGGTTGGATGGTGTGTGGCACCTTCACTGACGTAGCTGTCGAACTTCTCCTGGTAGTCACTGTCGTCAGACTTGTCCTCGCTCGAGCCTGTAACGAGATTTAACGGTCATAGAAGCGACCCCTATAGATTAGCACAAAGAACGAATGCAAAATAGAAGATCCAAATACACTCAAACATAGCCTAGATAGATAGGGCTCGATTTATAGAAAATTTGGATATGTGGATCATAATTTTCTGAGCTCGTATGAATTAGTTATGAATTTTCAAAGATTTAACCATTTTCTGAAAAGAAAAAGGGCTCGAGGGTATGGTCTCGATGGTTACGGTCTCGAGGGGTTACGGTCTCGAGGGGTTACGGTCTCGAGGGTTACGGTTTCGAGGGTTAGGTCTCGAGG